>CM073593.1:10275000-11525000 GCA_037074705.1 Zhengitettix transpicula
AAAAATAAAATTTTTTTGAATGCATATTGAGATTTTACATATAACGATAATATTTAATTTCGGAATTTTCAGTCTAGGTCCGTCTAGTTTCATATCAAAATTAAGTAAGGATAAATGATACCAATTCTGTCTCTAAATATAATGTAATTTCTTTTTAAAAAAAACAATTAAGCCCTTAAAATTTATCAAACGTATTTATTGCTTACAACGGACAATAAGTTCGTTTTTCGACTGTTTACATTTATAGGCTTTCAGGGAGGATTTCTGCGAATTAATTCATATTATTATATGACAAAAAATTTTGAATGCATAGTGAGATTTTACACATAACAATAATATTTAATTTCGGAATTTTCAGTCTAGGCCCGTCTAGTTTCATTTCAAAATTAATTTAAGATAAATGACACCAATTCTGTCTCTAAATATTATGTATTTTTTTTTAAAAAAAACAATTAAGCCCTTAATATTTATCAAACGTATTTATTGCTTACAACAGACAATAAGTTCGTTTTTCGACTGTTTACATTTATAGGCTTTCAGGGAGGATTTCTGCGAATTAATTCATATTATTATATGACAAAAAATTTTGAATGCATATTGAGATTTTACACATAACAATAATATTTAATTTCGGAATTTTCAGTCTAGGCCCGTCTAGTTTCATTTCAAAATTAATTTAAGATAAATGACACCAATTCTGTCTCTAAATATTATGTATTTTTTTAAAAAAAAACAATTAAGCCCTTAATATTTATCAAACGTATTTATTGCTTACAACAGACAATAAGTTCGTTTTTCGACTATTTACATTTATAGGCTTTCAGGGAGGATTCCTGCGAATTCACTCATATTATTCTTAAGTTATTACAACACTTTGCTTATAAACAATTTTTATATGAAATTCTACATTAATTGTCTCTTTCTGGTTACTGATGTTTCGAATCTTCTTAACAGTTCTCTTTGGTAAATTAACTGATTTGTTTCTGTGTGGTTACAATTTACTATTATATTTTATCATAACTATGGATGTTTCTTCCTGGCAATCGTAACACTTTGTCTTGAGATCTTTGCATGATTTTAATATTGATGTTACGCTTTGATTAGTTTCAAATTACTACCGTTTTCAAATGTTCGTTGATGAGAAATTTATATCTAGTTGGACTCATTTCACAGTTCCAAAATGAAATTTCGCCGAAAAAATACTGAGTACTAGATTAAGAAAAGTTTTAAAACTAAATGACGCCCCTTATAATATTATAGTCAGTTTTCCCTGTACATATTTACCTTTGCCTCCTCATTAATCGAAAAGATTCTCCTGATTACTGACACAGACATTGGTACAAGACAAAAATGCATTCTTCAAGACTTATAAATATTTTTATCTGACTTCCAAATTCACTTGAAAAAATTGAGGGTAAAACTTTCATCGGATAGGCACATTTTTTGAAAATTATTTGCTATGGAATACAAAACTTTTGAAAACAAAATATGTCTTTTATAAGTTTCTCGTGTTTTTTTACATGCAATTGGTTGCAAAAAGTGGACCCAATTTTCTATTATTTGACGGGGAAAAAACACATGATTGTTTTGGTATTTTGACTAAAAACCTTCTGGGCCTCTACATTTTAAATAAACTTTGTTTACATTTAACAATAGTCGTATATATATTTACCCGTCGTACGTTATTTACGTAACACAGAACCCCACCACTTTAGCTGTTTTTGTTTACCGACAACTTCAATATATATTGTAAACAGCAATGCGGGAAACAAAATGTCAGACACATTTAATTTAGTGACACTGTTTTCGTTTTGCCTTTCCTTTTTAATCACGTATGTACTGCATACTTAATTTAATCTGGCGTTTGCACTAAAGTAATTATTGTTTCGATAAATATATCCAACAAATTTACTTTATTTTACAGTGTACAAAATGTCCGTTCGTTTTTTTCTACAAAGTAATAAATATTCCGGGAAAATTAAAAAATATATTTATCACCTAAAGCACATTCTGAGTTCCTGTTTCGTTTTACAGACGTTAATATTAATAGGAAATAAATATATTAACTATTTCTGGTATTTGAGATTTTTTACCAGATTATTATGCTACATAAGGCACACAAAACTATTATTTAATTTCCGTATCAAAGAACATAAGTCGAATATCAAACTTCGAATTGATAATTAATCTGTAAGTCTCCAAAACATATATTCAAATTTTGAACATCACGTGTTACCCACGTCATCATAAACAAATCACATTGTCTTGCTAAACAACCCACTATCGGTTTGGTCTATATCATAATTAATTTGCCTAATAACGTGAGGTGGTTACAATATTCTGGCGATAAATAAGAGAACGTTGAAAATCTTAAAAGCCTCTTCCTTCGTATTGGGAAAGCCAGAGACGTACATAAGACCGTACTGGAATAATTTGATATAAAGTGACTTTTCCGAAAAATGCTTAATCATTTAGAGACATAATAATTATATTTACTATTGTAAAATTTATTCTAAGCATAGTTGAAAATAACTTTTTAATATTAATAATAATTTTAGTAATTTGGTATCTAAATATTAAAGCATTATTATATATACGCGCAATGTGACGAAAGAAATGTGTTTATCTAATGCTATATCAACCAAAATAGTTACACAATTACATACGAAAACTACACAAATGCATTTCAATTGTTCAAATAATTACGACGTTTCATTACACAATGTTTAATATTATGTCCAACTGTTGGCCAAAAGTAATTCTACGAGCCAGAAACTTATAGACAAGGAAAGGACAAATTCTCAGAACCTCCCAATGAGATTAATATATTTATTTATTCTTAATGATATATATGTGAATATTTAAGAGTAAACCTTGTCTTCTATTTCATATGATAGTGTTTGCTTACAAGTACGTATGTATGTGTGTATGTTCCTTATACTAATCTACACCCGTGGAGCAAATTTCACCAAATTTCGTACACGTGTTCTTCGCGATCAGAAAACAAACACTTTTGCGGTCAGACACGTGTACCACCCCCAGGAGCGGGTGTGGAAATATTCACACATGCTAAAACGGCCGATATTTGAGTCGGATAAGTATTTTTCGATATGAAAAAGATTCATAGTGTTTCTACCGATGTTCTCTGTGTATCATTTCAACCCCTTACAGTATGGAAAGGAGCACCCTTAGGAATGGTGGTGGAGGAGAATTACACGAAAATAAACCAATGTTGGAGTCAAATTTCGGGAAATTGATGTCGATCAGTGTAAATAATACATTCAAATTGCCGTATAAACCCCAAAGGCGGGGGTGGAAATTTTGAAACATGGAAAACAACCGATGTTGTTTGAGTATAATATAAACTCCTTTCGGCATTGAAGGGGAGCACCCTTAGGGGTGGGGTGTTACATAAAAATAAAGCAAAAACAACCGAGTTTGGAGTTACAAATTATGTACATTGGAACCTTAATCCTTGGTTATGGGTGTCACTGACTTTAATTATGACATTCAACTTGCAGTTCAGTTTTACTTTCACCCGTATGACAGGGGATGAAAGGAGAAAACATTTTGCGTTTATATTTAGCTTAAAAATCTACACCCGTGGAGAAAATTTAATCAGATTGTGTACACTTGCTTTTTTTGAACCGGAAACAAACACTGGGAGTAAGATATGTGTAGAAGCAGTAGGGCGTGGGTGGACGGTGGTGGACATTTTATAAATGTTAAACTACCGATATTTGTGTGTAATAAATCTTTTCCAGCTTGAAAGTGATTCATAGTATTTCTATCGATGTTGTATGTATATAATTTCAACTTCTTTTGGCATGGGAAGGGAGCAAGCTATGGAAAGGGGTGGAGCGGCGTTACATAAAAATAACGCAAAAACATCCGAGATTCAAGTAAAATCGGGGTTATGGTTTCACTGAGTTTAATTATGTCATTAAACTTGCCGTTTAACTCCTCCAAGTATGAGGGTGGAATTTTTCAATCGTGTAAAATGGTGGCTACTTCTCGGGGTTAAATAGATTGATAGTATTTATACGAATGTTGTTTGTGTAAAATTTAAATTCCTTTGGCATGAGAGGGAAGCACGCTTTGGGATGGGGTGGAGGGATTTTGCAAGAAAATAACGGGAAAACGACCGAGATTCCAGTAAAATCGTGTTTATGTATGTCGCTGAGTTTATTTACTGACAATCTGGCAAACGCATGGGAATGGGCTGGAATGAAAGTAGTTGGGAAGAGGTGGGCGGGGGTAGAAATTTTAAAACATGTTAACCGGCCCATTTTTGCGTTGAATAAATATTTTCTGGATCAATACGATTCATAAAATTTCTCTACATATTCTGTGTGTATAATTTCGTCCTCTTTCAGGCTTGGTAGGGGAGCATCCTTAAGGGTGAGGGTTTGAGAGGCGTTACATAAAAATATCGCAAAGGCAACCGAGATTGGAGTCAAATCCGGGGTTATGCATGTAGTTGAGTTTAATTATGACAACCCGAAAAACACCAGGCACAGCGCTAATCGTAAAAAATACACATCCTTTAAACGCGAGAAAAAGATTTGTAGTTATAGAAAATACATCGTTTCGTCGTTTTTGGGGGGTACATCAGCCACAGAAGTCATGGGTGTAAATCCTTAACCATCAAAATTTTATAAAACTTCATATACCTGAAGAGGTATTTTTCCAATTATAAATATTTTTTCTGACATTAAACGGCTGTATTTTATTTATAATTTATTTAATCTTCATTTTAATACCGCTTGGTCTTTGTGATTTTACGGTACGTACCTTTGCAATAGTAATCTAGTTTTATTTGCACATCTGAAGAAGAATTTAAGAACCGCATAGAACTCTAGAGTGCCGCCATACAGGATCTGACGACACGAATCCAATCTAAGGTATATTACGTTCCACGAAGTCAATGCAGTGCAAACTGCTTATGTGAATAGTTGAGAGGTCCACAAAGGGCACCGAGAAAATCAGTTTGTATGGCTGTAGCAAGGGCATGCAACGAGTGTATCGATTCGGAGGCCAGCTAAGCTTGACGCAGGCAGCTACGACCTGTTGGCCTATACAAGCTGATCGCTCTAAAAGAAAGCCCTAAGAGGGCCGCAGCTTTTACCGCAGATGCTATCAGATAAAATTAAAGAAAATTGCACTGCGTAACAAACAGAACTCGAGAGGCAGACGATGGGAAGCCAATTTAACTGCTTTGTTCTTTTATTATGAAAAAGGTATACTAACAAAACGTTCCCAGCAACCTCGTAACCGCAATTAGACTTAAATGTACACACAGAGACTTTTCAACTTGTAACAATTTATAAGATTAATCTTTCATTAACTGACCTTTAATTATTTTAAGCATTATGCACGTTTATTGGTAATATATAATTTATTTACTTTTTTAAAAAATACCGGCAATAAGTCAGAAAAAAATACATATTTGACAAAGAAAATAATACAATAAACATGTATGTATTATCACAAAGTTTCGTCCCTAGTTTAGGAATTCATCAGTTGGTTATTAATTGTTAAAATAGAAATACATGAGACCTGAATTATTAATCGAAGAAGTAAAATTTCAATAAAGTGGAATATTATGATTTTGAAATGTTAAAGTAAATATATTTCAATTTTTTAAACAAATATCTATTGTATAAAGTTATATAGAACTGATTCAAGTCATAATTTGTATATAATGGCTGGGTGTTCCACTAATTTCTAATAATAAGAAAAATAGCTAAATACAGACAAAAGAAACGATGGTTTACATAAAACACTTTGGAGTTTTAATAATAAGAAAGATAGCCAAATACAGACTAACAAAGAGATAATATAAAAATACCACTTAAACTTTCTGAGATCCTTGTTCCTTTCTTCAGGTGCTAAGAAGACACAACTGCACTGGTCAGTTGACAAAACTCAAAAGCTTAGCACCTGCAGAATGGGACAAGGATGCCAGAATGGGTGTGAGTATTTATATTATTACTAAATTTTTCTGTATTTGGCTATCTTTCTTATTATTAATTTGAACCAGACGTAAATTTTTTTAACTTTTGAGTTTTGTCAGCTGTATTGTGCAGTTCTATGTTCCTGTTATTTTTTATTACCAGAGAAAAGATAAAGTTTCCAGAAGCGTTGTGTGGTATTTATATCATCACTTCGTTTGTCTGTATTTGACAAATTTTTCTTATCAATAATTTTCAAAAACAGACGTAAATTTTTTTTCATTTATTTGTCATAAATTAATATTATATAAATATATTTTGAATATATTTCAAAGGCATGGTCTGGCTTTTCTGCCTATTATAACCGAAATGAAATGTAAGAACAATGATATATTTTAATAAAGTCATGTTGTTGAAGGTTAACGAAGCAAAAATATGTGTATTCATTAACAGAAGAAATGCTTTCAAACAAAGCTCAGTTGAAAATAATGTGTTATACAATTTTAAACTATTGCATTACAGTAATACTACATAATATATTGTAAAGTTTATTTACATAATTTACCCCAATGCTTTAATAAGTAAGCAGTTTAAATGAAATCGCTAATTCTTCAGTTTTAAAATTTTAATTTAAAATTTTGTAGGAGCCATCGGCGGTTTGCCATATTTATCTATACATTTCGATCAGATTTGAGTGATTTAGGTCCTAGAGATTTGTTGTTAACAGCCGTGGAACAATTCGCCAATGAATGTAAGGGTACTAGCAATTATCTGGTACAATAAATAGATTTCGGTATTCACACGGGTTTTGCATATTTATATTTACACGCAACGTTTCAACGACTAAAAGCTCTGTCGTCATCATCGCCTAGAAGATGACGACAGAGTTAGTCGTCGAAACGTTTCGTGTAAATATAAATATGCAAAACCCGTGTGAATACCGAGAACTATTTATTGAACAACTACAACGGGAAAGACTTCAATCTTTAATTATCTGGCATTCTGAAACTCAACCATTAACCGTGAGGAAAAAGTTCTCGGGTTTCTACCGGGTAACAATGCGATTGAAACGCGACGTTTCGACGGACAAATGCACTGCCGTCATCTTCTAGGCGAAGATGCGCGCTTGGTACGGAAGTCAGTTGGTTGCAGTCTAGCGAATCTTGTGGTTGAGAGAGAGAGAGCGAAATTCAGAGTACGAGCAGAGTGGTCCGAATTTAGTAATTTCAACGGAGAGACAAGTTATACAAAAAAATCTTAAAAGCTGAAACAAAAGTTTTAGCGCCCCGTTCAAATATATACGTGCTCTGATATAACTATTTCCGCAAAAGGCGTCGAAATTTAATACGTCCAACGGTTGACCGGAGTCGCAGATAATCGAGTTCCTGGAGGAGTAATCCACGAAATACAACCGTGTGTTTGTTCAAGTGTAGAGTCTTTGATTAATGGCTTTTTTGTGAATTGTGTCTCAAGCTTCGGAATCATTAAGTCTGGTACGAGAAAGGCAGTTGTAAGTACAAACTAAAGTAATTCAATTTTCTGTAAACGGTAGTTAAGGGTATAGTCATATTTCGTTTCTTTTCATTTCGTATTCCGTTAGTTTCGATTTGTTTAAATTGTTAATTCTTTAATTTATAATCTTTGCTTTTTTTACTTATCAAACCGAGATTCATTTTAATCATTACAATCATTATATATATATAATAAATCGTATTTTCTTAACTTGACAACAAATTAATCTTATTTGAACAATCATCGGAATTTTACCAAACAATTACATCGTTCAGATTTCTTCCATACGTCCTATTATTTAATTGCGCATATTCGAACATTCAAAAAATCGTGACTGAACTGAAGTAGTTTCCGGTTTGGTAATTCAGTAATAATATCTTCAATCAGGAATAGTATACATGACAACAGGAGCAGCTAGTTGTGCCTACAGGATAGTCTACTACATGACACATCATTGAGAATTCCATGTTTCTCTCATGATCCGTGACGTCTCTGCAAGCCGCAAACGTCAAGCAGCACTGAGTTATTCAGTATATATGTCCATGATTTAAGCATTATGCATCGACATTATCATTCTAGACTTATCATCTATATAAACTTATGCTTATTAAATTTATATTTTTATAAAAGAGCAAGTATATTACGATTTCGTGGGAACCGGAAATCTGTAGACATTGGAAAAGGAACTGAAAAAGTTCGTCGGGTATTTAAGATAAATAAAATGCCTCAAAATATGGTTAAGATATTACAGTTAGAGCTTATATTAATATTAAGAATTTTTTCAATCAATTACCCAGATAAATAATTAGTTTTAAAATGAATTTTACGTAAATAAAACTTTTTAACAACATAAAATATACTTAAAAGACTTTCACCATTAATTAAACTGACAATTCGGGGCAATTTTTATTAGTTTAAAACATTTAAAACAATCGGGAGCTTTCGGCTCTCAGGCCAACTTCCGAAAAATGTACAAAATATTTAGCGGGCAGGTACATGTCCTCTCATAGTGTCTCATAGTAATTTAATAAAATGTATGTCCGCTAAATATAATGTTTTTTGTACATTTTGGAGATGTTAGGTTGAGAGCCAAACCCTCCTGATTGTTTTAAATGGTTATAAAATTAGTTTACGGCCAATAAATATGACTGAGTAATCAAAAATTGTCTGAATTGACAGTTAGCACTTTTAGGAACATGTTTAATATAAATTCGGTACCGTTATTTCATGCTTTAATTTGATGCTAAATTATAAATGTCATTTTTTTATCAATTATAAAACTAAAAACTGAGCAGTTCCAACACAAAAACTGAGCGCCCTGTTTTTGATGTAACCTGCGGAACAGCTGAATAATTCGCTTGGTAACTTTGTGTTCATATTATGGGCTTTTTGTTCACTGTATAGGAATGTGTCGAACTTTTAAAAAATGTATGTATGACAAAGCTAAATATTTTACAAAGTTTCAACATTCACTGCAACAGCAAAGTGATACTTATATTTCATTTTACGTTATATTGTACTCCGGGAAACAATATTGCTTTGTATGAACTTTTAGATGAGTGGAATATACGTTGATATTCGCAAAATACAATATACATTCTTTAGCAATACAGCAATTTTTATTGTATTTCTGTGTCCTCTGTTGAGACCGATACATTCTTCTTGAATGACATAATTTTGAACAAATACATGTTGAAAAATTTAGTCCATGTGTTTCATTTTAGGCTGATAAGCCAGAGTCCAAGGAATTATAGTAAATTCAATAGAAAATGGGTTTTAATTGGTGAATATGGGTCTTAAAGCAAAAAGGTTTTACAAGCTTTGTTGGACTGGTTAATAGGGTTCAAATTTGTTATGTGTTCCGATAGAGGAACATATGCAGAAGTGTGTTGAGTCTCTGGGACAATCACAAGCAGTTTTTTTTAGGGTAACAGGCTACATGAGGGTGATCCACATTGGGCAACTCCCCTTTAATAGCATAGGAAGGGATTAGAAAGGGGGGATGCAGAAGGGTAGAGGAAGGTAGCCAAGGGTTAACTAGGGCCCCCGGGCTATATTTTAAGGATACTACCCGGCATTCGCCTAAAGAAATGCAGGGAAAACCTTAGAAAAACCTGCATCGGGTAGGTCGGGCATTGGGTACTTGTCCCACGCCCTTCCGATAGCGGGAGATGAGTTTGCTGTGGGGACGCAGCATTCCCTTCTCCGTGCCTCGACCAGTTTAGGAGGCAGCTGGCCGATTATTCCAATGGGAATAGCGAACAACTCTTACCGTATGCCCAAGGTCTGCGACCCCGGAACATACACCTCTCAGAACAGGCCGAGGTGCCTCGGCTTGTGGGAACCTTAGTTCAAAAACGGACAGGAAAAGGCATACCCAAAGGTAGCCCCTTCGTATCTCTCCTAAAATTTGTTTTACCTGCGAGAGAAAATCCCATGCAGGACGTTCACAAGCAGTTTTTTTTTTTTGGGGGGGGGGGTGGGCAACAGGCTACATGAGGGTGATCCACATTGGGCAACTCCCCTTTAATAGCATAGGAAGGGATTTGAAAGGGGGGATGCGGAAGCGTAGAGGAAGGTAGCCAAGGGTTAACTAGGGCCCCCGGGCTATATTTTAAGGATACTACCCGGCATTCGCCTAAAGAAATGCAGGGAAAACCTTAGAAAAACCTGCATCGGGTAGGTCGGGCATTGGATACTTGTCCCACGCCCTTCCGATAGCGGGAGAGGAGTTTTCTGTGGGGACGCAGCATTCACTTCTCCGTGCCTCGACCAGTTTAGGAGGCAGCTGGCCGACTATTCCAATGGGAATAGCGAACAACTCTTACCGTATGCCCAAGGTCTGCGACCCCGGAACATACACCTCTCAAAACAGGCTTACATATCAGGTGAATACATAAAATTATAGCGTCAGTTAAGCTGTGAGTAAGTTTTGAATTTAATTCTACTTCAGAAAGTCTGCTAACTTCACAATTCAAGTTCTGTATGCATGTGCTTATTAAAACCTTCCCTCATATAAATAAAATCTATTTGTTGCGAAGTGTTTGTAGTAAATAATAAACGCTCGGATGCAGTTTAAAACGTGAAATTAATTTTCATTCAATCACTATAATTGCACATTACTCACAATTAAATGACCCACCTGAGACGATCATCTTCTTTGTCATGAAGTCCTCGTCGTTGAATGTAGACACAGAGCAACGGTACTCCCCAGTGAGTTCTGTGGTGGGGTTGACGATGTACAGCGCCCTGTGCATCGTGGCGCGGTTGCTAGACGCCCGGTGTCCCAGCTTCAGCCGTCCTCGCAGGATTCCCAAGTCCTGAGGCTTCTCGCCTGGGATCCACTGGTACACGGGCTCGGGACTGTTGTTGAAGAACCACTTGACCACCAGGCCAGCGTCGGCGCTCGATTCCTCTGGACGCAGCGTGTACAAGCAGTCGAGGACCGCGGGAGACGTAGAACCATTCTTCACCTCGTGAGGGACGCGGAGGTCTGTGATCTGCACGCCTACCACCCCTGCGAGATAAGAAAAGTCCAAGTTTACAGGCAATTGACCTCAAAATACGTTTATATTTGACAATCTGTGACATATAAAACAATACTGTATTTACAAACTTTGGGGCGACGTATCTAGAAAATACCGGGCGATTGGGGAGTTTATAATTCAACGAGAATAATTTTTTTCTGAGCAACGAAACAAAATTTCGATGTGATTCAGATTTCAACATGATAGCAATAAACTTCTTTGCTATACTAATAATAATTCTTCAATGAAGCGCTAAGACACATAAGAAAAAATTCTTATTATATCATTGATAATTCTTGCTATGACAACCTAATTGAATGTAATTAACGTAGACTTCAAATAACTGCACGGCTCATTCAAATAAAAATTTATAATTTCGAATTTACATTTTCTTATATTTAAAGCTTAACGTAATACGTAAAAAAATTATAATTGTATGGCCACGATTTATCTTTAAATAATCTACGTATATTAGCTTAATATTGGGATTATATTGTTCAATTACCTGGATTCTAAAAGAAAATTAGAGTGGCAAATACAGAAATTGGATGTAGGAATTTCATGAGAGGTTATGGATGGCAGACTGACGCTTCGAAAAGCAAACAACTCTGTTCGTCCTCAACAATATCAAACTGCCAACTGACATCTTGAGACTAAGCGGAAAAAGTCAACAATACGATTTTATCAGCTTGAACATCGGTTTTGTTCATATAATACCGGTATTTATCTAAAAACTTCTAATAAAAAAAATAGACTGTACGTGCGTTTGTGTGTGTGTGTTCCGTATACAAATCTACTCCCGTGGAGAAAATTTGACCGAATTTCCAAAACGTGTTCTTTGCAAACCGGAAACAAACACTGTGGGGGTAACACACGTCTACCATCCTGGACGGGGGTATAAATTTTCAAACCTGTTAAAATGGCCAATATATTCGTCGAAAGAAATTTTTTCGGGTCAGTGAGATAGATAGCCTTTCTCTCGATGTTTTCTGTGTATCATTTCAACCCATTTCGGCATGGTAGGGGATCACCCTTAGGAGTGGGGAAGAAGGGGGCGTAACATAAACAACCATGATCGGAGTCAAATCCGGGGTTCCGGATGTCGCTGAGTTTTATTATGACAACCCAGGCAACGCCGGAAACCGAGCTTGTGGTATATAAAATCTTCAACAGTCGTACACAATTTCTGAAGCTTTACGTGGAATATTGTGGCTAAAAATGAATGAAATAAGCGTCAGAAATTTTAGAATAAAGCCATCGTTATTAAATAAACTAACTAACTAAAATTATTTTTACATTTACCTGAGTTTATAATGTTTCCCGTCTGTTTACAATGCTCTCAATTCAATTATATTTAAACCTATTCCTTACTTAATCTCTAGAAATAGATAAAACTCATAACAAAAGAGTTTTCCGTATCTCTGCAGTTTTAGAAACCTACATGCATAGCAACGCGCCACCGATCATAACCAAGTAAATCAACAAGCTAACCAGCAGTTCATGTTGTATCAACATAAATATAGAGTTAATAAGTTAGTAAAGTAAGAATCCATAAAATATTAGACATATCTTTTTTATGGTATAAGCTAAGTGGAAAAGTAAGAACCATCCATAGTGCTTTCATTTCTGTACAGAGAAGACGGAATCAAGTATAAATCAATTATCACAAGGTTTACGAAGATACTTTCAGTAATTACGAGTGTACTGAATTTTTTCTTAGGCTTTTAAAGATGAAATTGGTTTTAAGATTACATCAAAAATAGGGTCATACGTATGGACATAGATGGGTGAGTAAAATATTAGTTGTAAGACAGACTCACTTTAACCCGCCAATGAATATGGAATTTATAAAGCAGCCATTGAAAACTTACAATTCTTTCAAGAATTGAGAAGAAACGCAGTCCTCATTTTAAATTCAGTGACCTTAACCAGAATCGTGGACCGTATTAAAAAGTTGAAATTGTAACAACTGCACGCATGAGATTTTTAAAGAATGAATTAGCGCAGCGCTAGCAATGAATATGAGGTGATTTGCTGGCTCGAAGGTCTGCATCCGCCGCCCCCTATTGTGCAGAAGGACGCAACCGTGATTGAAGAAGCACCTGTTGCAGAGGCCAACGGAGTCCCGTATTCCCCAGTCCTGCCTGTCCCGCCCTTGCCACTCCTGGGACTACGTCGTAATGAAACGAGGTCATAATAACGTTAGCAGAGCAGGTAAATGAAACCGAAACGGAGAATTCAATAAAAATTAGAAACATATCCCCCGTTTGTGAATTATATACTCTGGATAAAACAGAGGTTGATTCCCGATAGACCTCACGCCATTGTTTAGAATCGTTGCGTAAATGAAATAAACCATCACTAGAACACATTGAACGAAAATCAGGGACAAGTACCTACTTCCCGACCTACCTGATGCAGGTTTTCTGGAGTTTGTCCTGCATCACTTTTAGGCGAATGCCGGTTGGGATCTTCAAACTAATAGTTAACCCTTCGCTATCTTTCTCTACCCTTCAGCAACCCCCCTTTCAAATCCCTTCCTACGCTATTAAACGGGAGTTGCCACCGCTTGGCCTTTTACTCTTAAATAAAGGAACGATGGGGTGAATAAATACAATTATTATAATAATTAAAATGCTATTAAGTAAATAGAATTTTCATGCAAAGCAAGAATTTGGTACCTAGAAAAATAAGAATTGCAAATATTTCTATTTCATACACGAAGATTAATTAACCCTTTAGTGCATGAATTTTTTGTAGTTTTTAAAGTAAATATTTTAACATGTATTTTTATGAATAAAATACGGAAAAAGTAACTAAATAAATATCAAATGTGACCAAAGTCAATTTTGCTCACGATGTTTCCACATATGTAACAAATCAGGTCTGATTTATCAATAATTCACAATAATGTTATAATAATTATTTTAGTATGCCATTAGAATACCATGAGAATGACGAATAATTTTTATTTCTTGAAGAAAAGTCTTGGAAAAAAAAATTCTTAATTTTACCGGCGAGAAGAAGTGTGACCTGATTAACTCAAAAAAATCTGGAACAGGCATGTTTTAACATGTTAATGGATACCAAAAATTTCACATTTCCTTAAGTGCACGTTATTTCATATCTGCATCACAATTTAGCTCTCTGAATACTAAACGTTATGTTGCATATATGGCTACACTCTGGACCAAAGAGTGCATAACAAACATTATTTTCGTATCAATTCAGGAATATAGAGAAGCTTTCACAATAATCAGGCAGTAAGTTAATAATTATAACATGAATATATGGAGAGGAATAGAACCCGAGCCCTCCCGTTGAGCGCGCGGAAATTCTCTGCTGTATGCCACATTGATTAGCCTCTAGAAGAATAAAATATCGTAAAGCACAGTATCTAATTTATATATGTTTTAGGACATTATAAAATTAGTGACTATATTTAGTAATAAATAATGAATAATGACTGTAGAACGCACAACAGAACATAGTTTAAATGGCAACTCGTTACTAAAATTAATGAGGTAATAAGCTAGAAATTATGTCACCAAGTATGTAAATCACAAACCACGAAAAAGAACGGGAAAACAACGGGAATTACATGTGTAATTATTAGGAAAAAAAGACCATGAAAAATGGGCGTCGTGTGTGTGTGTGTGTGTGTTCGATATCGTGTCTGAAATATTCTCATTGCAGTGAAGGGAACCAGATTGGGATCTCATTGTATGCCATAGAATCGATTCACTGTCAACTTGGCTTGGCCGCCGATGGGTCTTTATAAATTCATCTACGATCAAGGCAGCCGTCAGTGTCACGAGACGAAACTATGCATCAATTACATCATTTCTTGTTGACATGGTTTACTACTTGTGCGCAACATCGTTACGTCTCTGTCTATATATATATTGTAATGATTAAAAAAAGATTATTAATTAAATCAATTGATTGCCCCACGTTGGTGAAGCCAAAATGTAATGAATAACAAAATGTTATTAATTAAATGAATTGATTAAATAAAATTACTTCCATGAATTTAACTCAATAGTTCGTTTATGAAACAATTATATTTATTTTTATTTATAGTGAAGGATTGCAAAATAATTACGACATTCTTTGAACTTTACAAGACAATTTACTTTTATTCTGTTGAAATTTACAATATTTTACATGATATTAATTACATTTAACGTTTTTCAATGATTATAGATTTTACAACCCTTTTCTCAGAGTCATTTATCTGGGCCTTCGAAGTAAAGAAACAACCTTTACATTTACGTTAACTATCAAATTCCTTTATAAACTAAGAAGTTAAACAATCAAACAAAAATGAGAAATCGAAATCTGACGACTTCACCTTTAATTATCGTTTACAAAACTTGATTAAATTTGTTTGGACTTACAACACATTGGCTGGTACCAGGCTTAACTCTCTTGGGCTAGGGCTCACCTAACAATTCACACTAAAAGGCAATGGAATCACTGAATTTACACTTTATTAAACAAAAACACGGTCGTAACTTTCGAGTCTCTCCTCTGGGAACTGGAAACCGCTGCTCCTTCCGGATTATTAGTTGGACAGATTGTTACAAAATTGCCTCTCTGTGGAATTGACGACGGTCACGGTACTTAAAGAAATTTTATTGTGGCGCTATTTATTAAGTTACTCCTTGCAGTGTCCAAAACTGTATACTCAAATTTAAAACTTGTAACCTTTGAGGCCGTATCTATGTGATTGTCACGCTGTTCGTTGTACACCTCACAATTTCCGACTTCCACACCCGTCCGACTGTTTCATAAAAGCGCTCGCGGCCGAACAAACCTCACCTATCCATTGTTGCCTTTGAAAATTTGTACCGCTAACAATCCACTATAACTATCCAATTATTAAAATCATTAATGGCCTCTAATTAGTATTACAATATATAAATATTTGAATATAATTTAATTTTTTTAAAATATATATTATTGAAAAGATTTTAATTTCTACTACACGATTAAAATACCATTTTAAATGAGCACTCATTATAAATCGTAGGTTTAAGTATTGTCAAATAAAAAATGAAACATTTACTTAATTTAAAATTATTAATAAGAAAGATAGGCAAATACAGACAAAAGACGTGATGTTTTAAATACCACACAACGTTTCTGAAAGCATAGTTCTTTTCTGCAGGTGATAATGTAACTAACACACACAAGAGCCTAGAGCCTAGAACTACAATGCTGCGTCCCCACAGCAAACTCCTCTCCCGCTATCGGAAGGGCGTCGGACAAGTACCCAATGCCCGACCTACCTGATGCAGGCTTATCTAGGGTTTTCCCTGCATTTCTTTAGGCGAATGCCGGGTAGGATCCTTAAAATATAGCCCGGGGGCCCTAGTTAACCCTTGGCTACCTTCCTCTACCCTTCCGCATCCCCCCTTTCAAATCCCTTCCTATGCTATTAAAGGGGAGTTGCGCAACGTGGATTACCCTCATGTAGCCTGTTGCCCTAAAAAAGAAGAAAAAAAATCTGCACCGGTCAGTTTGCAAAACTCAAAAGTCTTTATGTGCATCTGAAGAAAGGAACAATGCTTCCAAAAACGTTGTGTGGCATTTATATCATCACTTCTTTTGTCTGTATTTTGCTATCTTTCTTATTGTTACTCTTAAATAATGTACTCTTTATAAGATAACTGATTTCGTGGCCGATGAATCTTAATTCGTAACTATCTGTGTTTGCGCTGTTATTTAACGGTTGTTTTCGGCGAATTTGCCAACGTTTCGCTTGTTGACACCGTGAATTTTCAAGACTAGGTCAAGATTTTCTTGAAAATACTTGGGTTTAACTAATGAAATACAACAAAAAGGTGAGTAGGCTACGGTTGGAAAACGCCTAAAAATTGAAGTCAAGAGGAGAATATTAAAACGACTATGCCCTGTTTAATAATTGACGTTATTATAATTAATTCTTTAGAAACGCATAAATTCTATTAAAAATTTAGCTTAAAAGAAACTGATGAAAACACAAAACTTTATATTAATCATGTTCCAGCTCGTTGACTTCCGGGCGTAGCTTCACTACGTAAATAGTGTGACGACGGTCACAAATTAACTCCAATGTAATGTTGTAACCCTCTAAATTGGGACGGAGAGAATATATATGCAGCTGCACCATGTTTGTAATTTTAAAACAGTGTCCTAGGAGTGCTTTCCGCAAATGTCCATGTCCGATATAACTACGTACTATGTGGCCTAAAAATAACGAATGTGTATTGAAGAAATCATTAAACTTGGTTTTATAATTATGACAATTATGTATGTT
The DNA here is from genome assembly GCA_037074705.1 of Zhengitettix transpicula. Classification (NCBI taxonomy): domain Eukaryota; kingdom Metazoa; phylum Arthropoda; class Insecta; order Orthoptera; family Tetrigidae; genus Zhengitettix; species Zhengitettix transpicula. The sequence continues at coordinate 10,292,298 of CM073593.1, forward strand.
GGTATATAGCCACCATAAGCAAACTGCATCAAAGTTTTCACTGATATACGTCCTTGCTGAACTTTAGTATTCATTCTCAGAATAAATGCTCCACCGAAACCTTTACTTTATCAATTCATCGGGATTGCTAACAACGGAGATGGCCATATCAGATAATATCGGCCACAGGAATTGATAATTTGATATCTTTGTCAATTTACTTTTGTTCAACTCTCATTGGAAAAAAAGTTTACAAATTTCTAAAATTTCTTTTAACCTCATTCATCAAAGACCAATAAATTACGAGAAAAAATCTTCCTCTTAGTATATCTCGTACGATTGGAGAAATATTTTACATCATAATAACAAAGTTGCTTCAGTTTTCAAAGACAATCTATCTTAGAAAGGAACTTTTATGTGAGCAGAATCAAACGTTAAAACTGAGATAACTATGTCAAAGCAGGCAACACTTCATAGGCTAAAATTCATTATGCGATGAGGGTGAAACATAAGAGTCTTCATGTTGCAACAGAATAAAAGGATACCCTCTTAATAAGAAAATATAGTCAGTGATTTGAGGAAATATGACTCTCTAAGACCTTAATTGTGTGGTTCATCTATAAAACTCTCAGTTCCTCGCGTTCCAGACGGGGTCTCAAACATCAGGTTGAATTAATGAGAAATTTCTTTATTATTAAACTCCAATATGTTTAGGGGTTACAAAATGGGATTAGATCAGGATACAAGTTATAATTATTGCTAAAACAGTACCAGTTATGGTCATAACTATGGTCCTTTATAACAAACTTTGGTATACAAGGACATATTGGGCCTATATGCTGTCTAAATTAATTTAATAGCAATATTTTGTATTTATATACGAATCATATTTGATATTACGTCCACATGGAATTCATGTCAACGTAACGAAGCCTAGTTGAAATATCCCCGGCTACTACGACCTAAACTGGTCGAGACATGGTGAAGGAAATGCTGCGTTCGCACATAAAACTCTATTGACGTCGCCGAAGGGCGTGAGACAAGTAGCAACAGTCAGGCCTACCCTGATTCGGGCTATCTTGGGTTTAACCTGCAACACTTTCAGGCGAATAGCTTCAACAATTCCTTCCTGGTGGAGGCCACCACGTGGATGACCCTCATGTAAACAGAACTAAAAAAAATATTCTCAAATGTTGTATTTAAAATTCTCCTCCGATTTGGGACTTGATGCAGCTACGTATATACGTCGTAAATATATATTCTATCATATACTCTAGTTATGTTAGTTAAAAACTGTATCAATCTGAACTGTAGCAAATATCGTATGTCTTAAATAAATAATTGTCTTGATATATATTGTAATAATTAAATATAATATGTGATTGTGGCGTTTCTAAATGAAATAACTTAAGTGAAAGTTATTAAACAAGATTTATTATCAATTTTATAACAAGTATAAAATACACAAAATATTTGGGATCTCAGGGTCTTGATATGGGTTTGATAAATGGCAGAATTTAAATAATCAAAATTACATTTACTTTTTATGGAAATCAAAGCGTCTGAACATAGACGAAATTTGTTGCGGAAGAAATAATACTAAATATTGAATTTAACAATTTCAATTTTATCAAGAATTAACAATCTCATTCTATCGATAATTAAATAATTAAAGAACGATCTGACTTTTATCTTTTAAACACGGTTTACAAAAGATTTTAAAGTTTTTCTCTACTTACGGCTGCCCAGGTCTCATTTTTAGTTTTTCGTGCACAATTTTGGGAACATCACTGATTCTAAATTCTCACAGGCTCTAATTGGTGTAGTTTGTTAGTTGGTTTAACACAAATTGGTTGGTTCTCGATGCTTTACTGCAACTAGTTGCTCTGTCTCCTTCCCGACTGAATATTGCTTTACTTTTTAATATTTGAAAGCATGTTTGTGACTGGACCACATTCTTTCGTTCTGACTGCCGACTGTAAAACTTTTCGTCTGGTCTATTCGCTGCCTGCTGCCCAACTGAACTGTTCAAATTTTCATGACTTGGAATTTCAGTCTTTTCTCCTCGCTGCCTACGGCCCGACTGTACTCTTCGTCTCGTAGATTTTGAGCGCGAAAACTCTCTCAACTGATCAACAATGTTTTCTTTGCCTCGCCGGATTGTTGCGGCGTCCGCTCTATATCCACTAATAATGAGTCCTCTACAATCCAACTTTCCAATTAGAACAATGTCTTAATTACCAATTACTACAATATATTGACTATGAAAATCTGGACATATGTTATAAACGATATTCACAACTCCAAACAACCAAAACATAAGTCCTCATATTTTTATGTTAATTATTTAAAAAACCACATGTTATTTAATAAAATACATTCAGATGATTATGGCTGAATGGATGAAATCTCCTGTATTATTTTAATAAATAACGTCTGTTTTTGAAATAAATAACGTAAAAATAAGAGGACTTGTGCTTTGGTTGTTTGGAGTTGAGAAAATAATTGTCTTTTAATTGTTGTGAAAAACGTGAACAACGTAAACTCACCCTGGCCATTAAATTGCCAGTTCAAAACCATATTTAAAGCAATTAAATATCAAACAAATGAAATTAAATTACATCAGCAAGTTTATTTAAAAAAATGAAATATATTGATACATATATTACCAATAAGTGATGAATGATTATCAAATTAAACGTATCAAACTGTTAATTTTCAGTCAAATATTAGAATATAGGGAAAAAATATGAGTAGTGGTTTAGACGGGCATTGTGTGTTGTTTGTTGACGTAGAAAGTCATTGAGATGCGACCAGTGCGATTCACGTAATGCAAGTCAGGGAGTCAGAGCGTGAAGATGAGCCATTATCTTGCGCGACTGAGTAAGTCGGTCGTCAAGCTCAAAGATTTCCGTAGTTTGCCATGCGCATGTGGGGCATGTGTTTGCGTAAAATTATCTATTATCGTACAACTAATGTTTCTCATTTTGAGACTAAGTCACATAACCCGTTGAAATGTCCATTATAAAACTAGAATTAATTTTATGTGAGGAAACAGAAGCCAAATAACTATATCAGAGACCCTTGGATATTTTTAATAAATAATTCAAAGCACGTAAATCCTGTTTTTAACGATTTATTTTAAATTTTAGTTTCAACGGTATCTACTAGAAGCTTTCGGTATTCATAGCCATTTTCATGTAAAACTTTCATTAAAAATAGAATAAAAATGTAGAGTATTACTAATAGTACACATTTAATATATTCGTTTAAATAAAAATGATAAATTAGCTAATTTTTAACTGAAATATATATTAAATTATGGGGTTGAATCAAATTAATGTCTTAAATTACTCATTGGAATTAATGTATCGCATTTTCTGATGATAACTCATTTACAAACTTTCGTATGAATTCTGCCTGGTTACATGTACAGTTTCGCTCACGATTTACTTTTCACAATTAATCTGCATGTTAATTAAAAACCGCTTTCCTACCATTATTTAGCCAAGCCAATTTATTGAGCTATATGTATACAAAGTAGAGAAACGGAGAGAACATCCAGGAATATAGGTGCCAGAACCTTCATTTCCCCAATTCAATTAAAGAGAGCGCAGCATTCAATTTCTATAGTGGACCAGCCAATACGCTACAAGGGGGAAATCCATCAACAGAATTTGGAAATAACCTCACTCGCATCCAACAGTCAGGAATTACTTCAAGGGAATAGGAAGGGAAATTGTACCAGTAAATTTGGCTTACGTGTGACATTTAACACTCATAACGAAACATTGATGTTTGGTCCGTGAATCTTATGGGGTACTGAGATATATAATAATTATAATTCATCTTCAAAATTAGTTGAGTACAACTAGTAATAGTTTAATATCCAGCAGAAATCGTGATATATAATAAATATAATTTAGATTTTTCGGATATTCCATTTTTCTGGGTTAGGGGCCACTCTAGGAATAGGCAAAATTTAGTAAGTCTTCCCCCCTAATAAATGTAACGACTCTCATCTTGCATGTGTAATTGCTATTCTTCTCCCTGAAGACGAAGTTTTCCTTACTGTTCGAAACGTTAGAGTATATCTCTACATAATTTTCTAAACTTCTAGATCATCTTTCACGTCGTCACTTTAACCTAACTTATTTTTGGACACTGTCTCTCTGTTTTTGTTTTCATTATTTTCCCGTTTCCTTTTTCTATTGTTCACCTTTCTACTCCTTGACAATGGAATACCCGAAAAAGCTAAATTGTCAACAAATTTCAAATCATAATACAATAAACACTAGCTGGGTGCCTGGCGTTGCCCGGATATTTGTTTATATAAGCCAGATATGTATTTAATTCTACATTAATATGTTAGCCTAGAAGTGATTCAACCTATCTGTGCTGGTAAATATAAAAAAATACTCAAAGTACATTAAGAGCGTCAAAAATACTCCCGGGTCGTTGACAGAGTCACAAATGTTCTTGGTACCCTAATAGACTTACAAATATACTCTTTACGTTAATGCAGTCAAAAACACACGTAGTATCTTGAGAGAGTTTGTTATACTTCCGCTGTCGTGATCGAGTAAAAATTTATTCATGTGCCTCAAGAGTGACAGAAATACTTACGGTACCATGCAGAATAATAAATAGTTACTGTACCTTAAGAGATAAAAAATTCATCGTGTTCCATTAAGAGCTTCAGCAATACTCCAGGTACCATATATACTATAAAAAAACTCCCGATAACTAAAGAGAGTCGGAAATACTCCCAATACCTTAAGAGAGTGAACAATAGTCCCTTTAGAGACACAAAAATACTCTCGCTCGTCAAAAATGCTCCCGGTACCGTTAGCAACGCAAAAATACACTACAAAATTTCGTCTAAATTGCTCCTCGTGGGGGGTAAGACAGGACTACCAGGAAACTTTCAAACATCCTGAAACGGCCAATATTTGCGTTGAATAATTATTTTTCGGGGTCAATGATGTTGATAGTGTTTTTCCCGACGTTGATTGTGTATAATTTCAACCACTTTCGGCATAGGAAAGGAGCACTCTTAGGGGTGGGGGTGGAGCCGAGTTACACAAAAATAACGCAAAATCAGTTGAGATTGTTGTCAAATCCGGGGTTATGGATGTCTCTGAGTTTAATGAAGACAATCAGTGCAACGTTGGGCATCCAGGTAGTAGTTTATAATTGCAGATTGATGGAAATAGTTGTTTGGTAAAGTCTATTTGCGACATTTTATTCTTTTGTTTAATTATGTTCATTGTGTGAAAAATGTGAATTATTTTCTTTTTGAAGTTAAAAATTAATTTTAGAAACCGTAATTACTCTGCAGGTTTCTAATCTGTTCTTTAGGGTAGTATGTGTTTTTCCATTTAATCCCAATCCTAGGTCTATGTATAATTTTCGCTAAGATATTTAGATAGATGTCGTGAATGACTACAGATTGGCCATGTAGGAGCCTGCGCGACGCTGCGTATGGCCACCCCTAATAGTGCGACTTCTGCCGGCAACGACTTTGGACGAGGTCTTTGTGCAGACTCTGCTCAGTATGGAAGACGGCTCCTCGAGACGCAACTTTTCTTATTTGACTAAGAGCAGGCGACTTGGCGAGGTGGTAGGGGGGAGAACTGTGCGAATAATTCGTGCCGTTTGTCGGAATTTCTCCGCCTCCAGCAATCATTATCGGACAGGAACGCGGTTATCCGCTGACAAGTTCACTCAAACTTTTTTTTTAAGATTCGCGTAAAAAATTAAACTTATCTTTTAACACAGTCGTCTTCCTGCTCGGCTAAGCTCTTTTGTGGTTCCGTACTTCATCTGCACAGAATTCTGCTATTATCCTTTATATGAATGAAATTACGAATCTACCTCATCATGATTTACTTATCAAACAAATACGATAGTTTTCCCGTAGAATATATATCTTCTGTATATACAAATTCACAAATGGCCCCTTATAAAAGCTAGAGTATCAACTTAAACATGACTAAAATCATTAATCTCGTCCAGAAAACTGGATAACCAGGATTATTGATCAAAAAATGCTAATTTATAATTTTCCGGGAGTACTGAAACTATCTAAAAGTTTACATTATTGTTATTAGTATTTGTTTTAATTCATTGTTTATAGTCGCGTCAACATAAAAGTCATTCGCGACTTACCATACCTACTACATGAAATTAATACAATTGATTAACTATACATTTTATTCTTATTCTCAGATTCATTGTCTATTTAGATTAGATTTTCCTTGCTTAACTTTAGCAGGTTATTTACTGCCGCTGCTGAGGTACATAACTCCCTTCTCGTGTATTTCTTCTAGTCCTGTCGTGCTTTGGACAGTCGTAGAGGATATGCTGGATCGTCAGGGCAGCCTTGCATACGTCACATGTAGGTTGTGGTGATCTAGAGAACAGATATGAGTGCGTGAAGATATAATGGAGTTCGTAACCTAGCAACAACCACCTGCTGTCTCCGTGACACATTGCTTGCGTAGGATATTTGCTTGAAGTTGTCGACTTCCTTGTGAAAATTCCCTTCATTCCTTCCTCTTCTACACTCTTCTATACTGCCATAGGCTTGTCCCCCATCATTTTTAGTGCATATTGTACTGTTGTTTTTATTATTTTGTCCGTCTTTTCGTTTCCCTCTATTCCTCTGTGTGCCGGTATCCATCCTATCATTACCTTATTATTGCTATTTATAATAGTCATAAGGTTTTCTCTGATTTTATTGGCTGTACCATTCCACATCTTTTGGTTTGTTATTTTATTGGTGTTATTATGAAATCTAAAGACAAAATTAACATTTCGAATATACATGTAATACGTACTTCTTTACATCAGGGTTCAAGATGGTTGCGGTTTCTTAAATAAAAATATTATTTTACGTATTATAATTGTTTACTAGAAATTTTGAGTAGCAAAAAAAAAACGAATTTACAAGAGCATAGAGTCCAATTAAAAGGATTGATACATGGACTCTTTCTGACAGGGATTTCGTAGGATGACCCTTAACATGGCCAAATGAATTATATTATGAATTTGAATTTAATTAAAAATAAAACAAAAGGAGGTACCTGGCATTACGATAATGTATTTAAACCATATAAACGATACCGTGCCGTGATGTTACATTTGGTGGCACTCCAAACGTCCGCTGATCGTGTTGGGACCTCCAAGCGCATCTCGGCTACTAACTGCTGATTTTTGTCTTCTCGAAGTCACCAAAACTCGTCCGGCATGTTTTTATTTCTCTACGCCCGTCAGCTCAATATATTTTAAGTTTCGCGATTTCATTTATCCATGCCTAATAAATTCGGCGTCCCAAGGAGCTGACACTCCTATTTAGACTCTCTTTGTCAAAGAGAGGGTATTATTTTCAATGAAAAGGGTCCTAGACCACCAACTGGACAAACAACGGCTTCCGTCCGAAATATCGCGGTTCTAAAGAAATGTTAATTACATGCATAATGTAGTTTACTAAGTTAATAAAACGGTCAAACGAAACGCTCTTTGAAAACTGGAATTAAATAACATAAATCATCTTCAAATAAAAATAATTATATATAAATATATATTATGACTATTGAGAAAACTAATAAATAAATAAACATCAGCCTATTTTAAGTCAGAAAAATGAATTTATTAATGTAAAATAAAAACAACGTTTCGTCGCTTATCTGGCGACCTCCTCAGGTCCAAGTTTAAAACCACAAAAAGAACAAAACAATTACAATGATTAGAATAACATTTTAAAAAAAACATTTGGCAGTAAAAAAACAATATATATAAATTACAACAATATATAAATTAAACATTACAAAAGAAACTGTCATAAATTTTATTAAAATTGTTAGTGTTGTTTAACCTGATGATATCGTCAAATAAGCGACGTTTTTTATTTTTTCATTAATAAATTCGTAAATTTGAGTTAAATTTGGATGATGTTTATTTATTTATTAAATTTCAGTTAAAGTTAAAATTTATTCAGTCGTGTCAAAAATACTTCAGTGGGAAAATACCGAAACTTTAGACTTTATAATATAGATTTTATTCATGATTGATGGGCACAATTTTGTATATAAGATCCAATAATTCGGCTATAAATGCGAAAAATGTTACCAATAATTTAAATAAATGTTATCGTACTTAATTATTAAATAAATTTTATTATTTGATGAATAAATATACTGTCAATTGTTAATTTTAGATATCAAAACCATAGTGTCCTCAACATGAATAATAATTTACTTTCAATAAGTTAAATTTTTTTCTTTGTTAATACATTAAAGACGTTATATATATATATATATATATTTCTTGAAAATCATTATGCTCATTTGGGTTACAACGAGAATTACATTGATTGGAAATTCTACAAAAAATTTATTTATGTAACATGAATATTTTGGCTGATATTAATAGGACACTTTTGATAATTGTAAGTTAAATCTATTTTATTTTCTATTTTTACTCAACACTAGTTTTAATATTATTTTAGTTTGAATAAAGTTCTAGATTTACGCGAAACTTTGTGTAATTTTGTATTTATTTTGTGCTATTAAGTTGTTTTTGGGTGGTTTGACTGTTTTCATGTACTTATAATTATATTGAAGTCATATAAATATAGCTATATTTGAGGTACATAATATTATTAAATATTTAACGTTTGATGTTAGGTATTAAGAACTTTGATACTGTACATAAAAAACATCTAATACCATATATAAGGTTTATACCTCATACAGTATAGGATTGGCCTTAAAAACATCTATAAATTTTTACTACAGAGTCTTTGATATGAATCATATTTTGTTTTTTATATCTTTTTATCTCAAAATTGCCCAGTTTTTGTTCAACCCGAGTTTTATAATGAACTTTAGGCAAGGTTGAGACTTTAAATTTCCATTGAATATTTCTAGTACGTAATCAAGAAGTATATAGCTTTACATTTTTGTTGAATATGTGACTTCAATATTATTGGTTAAAACTTTTAAATACTTTTTGACACTTTCCCGTTTTACGTAACCTATATCAAATTAATCTCCATTAATAAATATTAGCACGTATTGTTTGCATTACTCTTAGGTCATTTAAACCGTGCAGTGAGTGTATCTAGTAGCCTTTATTAGATGAATATGTTTGTGACTTGGCGTCAATCAGAGAAATTCGTCACGTCCTATGAAACCGTTGAGCTCTCGACGTCATGTCTGTGAATGAGTACGGATACTTCTCCGTATAGTTTTCCCAATATAATTCCGCGTTGAAGGGTTTGTGAAAGCCTTTTAGGAGAGATACGAAGGGGCTACCTTTGGGTATACCTTTTCCTCTCCGTTTTTGAACTAAGGTTCCCACAAGCCGAGGCACTTCGGCCTGTTTTGAGGGGTGTATGTTCCGGGGTCGCAGACCTTGAGCATATGGTAAGAGTTGTTCGCTATTTCCATTGGAATATTCGGCCAGCTGCCTCCTAAACTGGTCGAGGCACGCAGAAGGGAATGCTGCGTCCCCACAGAAAACTCCTCTCCCGCTATCGGAAGGGCGTGGGACAAGTACCCAATGCCCGACCTACCTGATGCAGGATTTTTTGGGTTTTCCCTGCATTTCTTTAGGCGAATGCCAGGTAGGATCCTTAAAATATAGCCCGGGAGCCCTTGTTAACCCTTGGCTACCTTTCTCTACCCTTCCACATCCCCTCTTTCAAATCGCTTCCTATGCTATTAAAGGGGAGTTGCCCAAAGTGGATTACCCTCATGTAACCTGTTGCACTAAAAAAAATAAAAAATAAAAAAAAAAGGTTTGTGAAGTACTGCCTATAGTCCGAACTCATATTCATGTTCCCATCTTTATTGAAAAAAAAAACTATATTCGTTTAACGTTTGGAACGTGATTAAGCTTCTAGTTATGAATTTTTATATTTTGAAGATTTCTATAATCACAGTTAATAAAATTAATATCTATTCTGCTTTAATGAAAATGCGACAGAAGTAATTTAATAACATAAAAATGAATTATTTCTGACAAATTTGGCTGGTTTTCATTATTTGTGAAGATACTGACGTCAGATACAAATATTTTATTTTATTTCGTTAATTATCTAAAATATCTAAATATAGGAGTCAATTTTTTGGCAATTGTACGAGTGGCTGATAGAATCAGACTTGCACAAAGAATGCAGCTGTTAATTACTTATGAAAAAAAAATGAAAAAGGGACTAATTATGAAATGACAAATGATTGTCCATGGGGAATAGTCGTGCAATAAAAATGCCGTATGCTTCTCCTTCCATATTTAGATTGTGATAACGGCGTAATGCAAATTGAGTTATGGATGTCAGTGGATAGCACGCACAGCCGAGAGGGGTGGGGGTGAGGTCGTTGTAAATAAAGCTGATTATTGCCGGAACCGAGTCCCTTTTCGGCCCCTCGGAGAGCCACAGCCGCGCTGTCTTATCAAGGGTTCTGATTGGGACTTCCTGTTGCAGGGCGCCCCCCCTCAACGCTGCGACCAGTGCGACGACACAGGACAGCCAACGTCCCGACACAAACACTACTGGCGCGCAGACACAAGGATTTTGCGTCGATTTAATTGCATGAAATCAGGGATGATTGCTAGTTGGTGAACAGTTGAACGTAAACGTAAAAACAGAGGGAATATAAATTGAAATTTGAGTGATGTATAGAAGAAAATAGTGGATTATTATATGTATCGCCCTCTAGATCAAATTAAGGTCACAACATATCGAAATTGTAATCAAGAACTGAATCATCAAATAGAAATAACATTCCACATCGATATCTAATAACTTTTAAATAGAACGAGCTTAAAATTTCGCTTCAAAATGATTCGTAAAATTTTGTATAGAATTTTTATGTAGATATTATATAATATAGTGTCCTTTGATTGAAACATAAAATACTGCAGAAAGAAAAACGCTCAAGTGTTAATGAGTTTTGTCAACGGTATTGTGCATTTGTGTCGCTCTAGGCTCTTGTTTTTTTTTTTTTTAGTTTTCCAGAAACGTTGTGTGGCTTTTATATCATAATTTCTTTTGTCTGTATTTACCAATTATTCTTATTATTAATTTTCAGTGCAGAACTAAATTTTCCAACTTTAATAAATGTTAACAGAATTGAGTACAAAAGTCTCGAGGAGAGAATTTTTTTCTTGTGATCTACTTCCGGGCTTAAAACAATTTTTATCAATATTCGTCGTTAGCGTTAATTATGTAATGATTTTTATAGAATCGTTATAAATTTTATGTTGAAGTTAGCTTGGATTTTTTTCAGACTGTACGACAATATCTTCATTTATGTAATTCAATGGATTACATAAATGAAGATATTGTCGTACAGTCTGAAAAAAATCCAAGCTAACTTCAACATAAAATTTATAACGATTCTATAAAAATCATTACATAATTCACGCTAACGACGAATGATGCCAGACAAATCCTTATCGCATCGTAGGTATAAATATATCAAATATTGAGACTTTGAGAAAAGACTCCATTTTTCTTCAATAGCAAAGATTGTTTAAGAGCTTATTCCACGTGATACCAAACTATACAAATTTTATCTTCATTTCCCTAAATTAAATTCTCAGTTTAAACAAGGCACGCAAATAAACGTAATAATTCCGTTAATTTTAAAACTTAAGTTGTAGTTAAGGACATAAATAATTTTAGAGCAACTTGAACCTATGCCAATATTCATTACTTTTGTAGGAAAATAAAAGAATAATGCTTGTTTGATTTTAACGTTATGCCGTTTGAAGTAGTAAATTGTGACGCAATTTTCACGTAAGTTGGCCCACATATTGTAATAAACAACAGGTTGGATTTAATTAATTTATAAAATTTAATACATAAAATTATTTATTTTCGCTTTTTAGCTTCTAACTCAAAAACAATTACAATTTAAAATATTAATTTCTCAGGGACTTCACTGGGTTTGATAATGGACAAATCAAATTGATTTAAAAATCTCATTAACAAACAGTTTACAATTAACCTAAACAATATGTCGCTAGAATGAAAGAAATTTAAAAGTAAAGAAATTAACTCCGATTGACAATTAAAAGAGAACTAAATCTGACTCTATCCTTTAATTACGTTTACAAATAATCATTAGTTTGGTTTTGTTACTTACATCTGTCCAGCTGGTACCATCATTCCTTTCGGTTTCGGAAGTACACTATGGCAAACTTTTACACTGATTCTAAAATGTCGACTCACAGAATTTACACTATTGAAGTCAAAATTGATAGGCTCACAGGAACTCGGATGATCCACCTGAATGTCAGCTATCTGAAGTCTGCTTGCCTTCCTTGGCTGGCTATAGACGTAAATTCTCTTATAATTTCCTGGCTGGCTGTATACGTAAAAACTGCTCGCTTCCTTCCCTGGCTGGCTACAGACGTAAACTGCTTTTACTTAGCGATATTTACGAGGTAATACTTCCGTGAATGTTTTTACTTTTTCTTAAATTCACAACTTTGTTTAATAATACATTAACGACGGCTAGTCTCTGCTCTAGTATTATTTCTTGTTCTGCTCCTCATAATGTCTTCCCGCCAACAGCTCCTAACAATCTTTCTCCGCTAACTAACAGTAATATTACTTGTTCTGCTCCTCACGACGTTTTTCCGCGAAATGAACTCCTAGTTCTCTTCCGAGTTTGAGCGCGCATACGCCATTTTTGACTTTTCAACAAAGCAAGTGAATTCGCTTTTCAATTGTTGCTTTGTTCGATCAGACCGCTATAATGGATTTCTCAAACAATTCAAATTTTATGTCCAAACAATTAATGGCCTAATTAATTGGCATTACAAATATAGAGACTTTTATAGGTGTCGATTTTGAGAAGAGACTCCAATTTTCTTCAATTTCAAAGATTGTTTAAGAGCTTATTCCACATGATACCAAACTATACAAATTTTATCTTCAGTTCCCTAAATTAAATTCTCAGTTTAAACAAGGCCCGCAAATAAACGTAATAACTCCGTTAATTTTAAAACTCAAGTTGTAGTTAAGGACAGAAATAATTTTAGAGCAACTTAAACCAATGCCAATATTCATTAGTTTTGTAGGAAAATAAAAGAATAATTCTTGTTTTATTATAACGTTGTGGTGTTTGAAGTGGTTAATTGTGACGCAACTTTAACGTAAGTTAAACCATGTTTAATAATTTCTATGTATATGACAAAATGTTTAGATTGAAACTGACTCAGCGTGTCGAAAAAATGTAATAATATTTCACACTAAACTTTGTTAGAGAGACAGTTCCGTGGCGTTTTAGACAGACATGTGGGGCTGAAACTGGCAGATCCACAACGTTCACCCCCCCCCCCCCCCCGTTTGCATGTTGAACGACTTGTTTACGTCTGTGTTCCTGAACGTCGTGAACTTATTGACGAGTGAACAGATGCCAGGCCGAGCCCTATGGAGCGTGAATTAGAGCACTACTTTCATTGGTCGAACCGGCGAAAACATCATTAAGGGCGAGTGCAATCAGCGTCATTGTAAACAAGCTCATAGGTCTTCATTACCATGTTCGCTTCTGCGGCTGGTCAGTCGTTCGCATGCCGCACGAACAAACCACACGCATTTCCTATCTCGGATGTTTTAACGAGGTCGGAATTAAGAAAAATAATATGTGATGTTGTCAGATCGTAAAACGGCAAGAGTAGAGAAACGCCCCCTTTTCCCAAGCTACAATTGCATAGAATTAAATTGTTGACTGTTATCATTTTAAGCAAAACGGTTAAATAAACGCACACTTTGGAAGAAGCATCCACAGATTTTATAAAAATAATACATTAAATGCTACAGAAATAAAATCTTTCACCTTGAAAATGTCCAACCTTTATTCGAAATCATCTCTCACATGTTCACGTTTTCAGATTAATTTATGTCAGGAACAAAAATAGTGATACGGCTACTTGAATCGCATATGCCCTCATCACATGTTCCGCCGTCATGTCCCCTTTTTGATAGGTTGCGTGGATCGTACTATCAGATAAAGCGATGTAACTTCACATTAACGGAAGTTGTATGATTATCTCCGAGCGAGCTTTAACCCGAGGGCTGCAGGAAGGGGAGATGTGATGCAAATTGGAAGTCATTCAATCTATTATCACATCGTTAGTCACACGTGGAGATTATTCATCTATATACACAAGTGGTTCTAAATATGTTTCAGGAGATCAAACTAAAGAGTTTTAAGTTATTCTCTCATTTTTATCTATCTGCATAAAAAATCACGAAGCTTACGAAGAGACAATTTACACTTGATCTGCGTAATATTTTCAAATATTCATTCCCCATCCGCATTAGGATGACATTCAGCTGAATTTGATCCGCTTATATAAAATACTGGTACAGTATATGAGAGAACGTAAAGGTCAATTTCTATTCAAAGTTCTTTAATCCATAACGACGTCAACTTTTCATCTATTTTGTGAATAAAAATTCTCAATTACTAGAGAGGCAATTTATGAGGCCGATTTTTGTAAAACAATGCTTTACACTTAATCAGTTTTGCGATTAGAATCCAAATTCAGCAGAAAAAAATATTTATACAACTGTAACACGATAAATGGTATGGGGGAAAATTTAACTTTAGTGTCAATAAGTTAATTACTGGTTGTTGGGCACCATTATTTTTTAAATGTAGCTTAAATTTAGTGACGTGGCATCTGAATACTATTATACATAAAGCTTTTATTGTAATACTATTTAGTATGTACTTAATTATAATTATGTATGACTGTCAATGTATAAATAGGCAAAATTTTTAGATTTTTTTGTTGTTGTTGTACATGCGTGAAACAACTTCAGCTGTTTACAAATTCTAAAATTAATAAATATATTAAAATACAAAGAAGAATTTTTAATTAAATTTACAAAAATGTTTGCAAAGGATATTTATTAATTATTTTTAATATCCACAAAACCACCTTCGTAAATATTATTTAAGTTTGCCTGTATTTCAGTGCACCTTTGTTAATTTTAAATTTGGTAAATACCTGAAGCTGTTTCACGTATGAAACGAAAATACGTTGATTAATTAAGAAAACACATTACGTAAATTGAAATGTTTGTTCATCCGTTATCCGTCATTCATGATAATAAAACATTTACTTTTAAAATGAATTAACAGTACCGAGTGTGAATGATGGTGTCGGTAGCCGTGAGTAATGCACGTGTTAGCAAAATTAACTGGTCACACCGCCATTTCCTCCGACTCAGCGATGAACGAACGTGGTCTGCTGAAAAATATCGAATCCCATTACACCTGAAGTAGTTGAGGCGTACTTCGTTGGCTGTGCAGCGAACGTTTCTTTTTCACAACCACTTGCAATCGACCTGGAAGTGAGGATTTGTGATCGCGTGTTGGATTGTGAATTTTGAATTATCTCGAAAATAAATGACCAGAAAGCATTATAATGTCTCTTATTTTGAATAAAGTTAATGAATTATTTTAAATTTAAAGAATTAAAATCACTACTTTTTAAGTAAAAATTTCAAAAATATACAAAATAATCTTGGGTGTCAATTAAAAGAAAAGGTTATGAATCTTTTAATTAACATAACAAGAGGGCAATGAGAATTTTAGTTTCAGGTTATCCGTGAGATTGGTAAATGTAACTGAAACAGCAATAATAATGATTTTATTGAATTGCTCTGTAATTCTTTGTAGGTTTAAGTCACTCCATGAGAATCTACCTCTGCCTTCAGCATTTTCACCAATTTAAGTTTTACTTTTCGTCATCCTTCACTCTCACAATCACTTCTAGTAGCTCTCATGTTGTTGTGTTTTTTCCGAATAAAACATTCCCTTTCTAGGGAGCATTTTTTGTCTTTTGGCATGACGACGGCAACCCTTTGTTGTCACTGGATGAGACTAACACCTGACCAGGTATCACAGCCGCGGACAAACACGCTTGTAAAAATTTCCCGTCATTCCTAACATCACATCTGTTCCAATTACACGACGAATTAAATTTTTAACAAAGCAGAATAAAGAAAAATCATATAAAGTACAGATTTTTGGCGACGTTTACCCATTTCTTGGATGTTTTCCAAATGCCGAATGTAACCCGTTAATCGTCAGAATTCATACTCGACGGAAACGTGTCCGAGCGACTTTTGGCTATTCACACAGAAAATAACGAGTGATAAAATCGACTGCGACCGTCGACGCGCTTTACAGTCTACATCGAGCGTTACTTAATTTCAGTATTGGAATTGACTTTAGTCGCCTGCCGGAGTAATCGGTGTTCTTTTAAAAATGTGCTTTCACTTTCAAGTGATACCAACAATAGTGATATAATGAAGCCAATTACTCGCAAAGAGAGAGAGAGAGGAAATAAATTTACTGTGAATTATTGTTTTAGGGTCTGATTTACAAATAACTTTTCGGTATTCTGTGACAGAACTCGTCCAAAATCAGTCAAACTTTGCACTGACAGGCTACGTTGTGTTCGTGTATTTATGTGTTTCAGAAGTTATTAGCTGCGAAGTATTCATTTTAATTTAATTTCGTATTTCGACGTCCGAGAAGAGGGTTTTGAATTTAAAGGGGCCGTATATTTTTTCCAATTTGTCGTACCATTATTAAAATACAATAAATTTCTCTACTTAACGAATGTATATTTTGAAAGAAAAAGGGGTTGAGTTTTCATGATGGATAACGAGCGACGCATGTTCGGCGTGGCAGCGTCCGACAGAGGCGTCGGCGTCGATAGCTCTCGAAGGTACGTCCGCGTCGTGCGGCATTCATTAAAAAAAACTGCCCACTACAAAGAGACGCCTCTCTCTTAATTACTGTTATTCGAAATCGGATCGATACTAAACATGTTCCGTCGGCTCGCAAAGGAACACCTGTGTCCGGGCACATACTGCCGGAGATAATTATTAATTGAATCGAATTTTGTGTAATCAGGGGGCTTTCTGGTTTAGATCTCTAACGATACATGTGTGTCAGTCGCAGAAAAAATAGAACCACAATGGAATGCTCTAAAAAATTTAAAACACATGCAATTTTGCGGGCGATGCCAGTTTTTTACTGGACACTGCTTTTCGGATGTCTCACAATGTCACATTTTGATACTCGTATTGTAAAACGTAAGTTCATCAAATATGTCCTTATGTAGACCACAGAAATTATTCACAATTATATACAACTTAACATTATCATTTAAATATAATATACATTAAAGGATTGTATTCACAAGACTGCGAATATACGTTTAATTGTTGTACTGAACGTAATTTCCATAATCAGACTAGGAAAATTTTTGACCAAAGCATCTAAAACTGTAATTTTACTTCAACTTTTCAATTACTGTTGATACTCGTGTACCAAATAAATACATTGACAGACTTAAAAAGTTGCAAAGTAGTACGTTAAATTATTTTAAGTAGTAATGTTGAGAGAAATTAATTCGCTGTGTTTCAGCCAAGTTTCATACCATGATATTTTTGTATAAATGTGTAATAAATTTGCTGCCGTCATATTTCCATAATTATTTAGCATATAAATATTAGAGGAACCTGTACAATATTTAAAGTAATGAACAATTAGATACAACTAGGACTAGGTTGGATTTAAAACGAAACAGAATACTTATTCAAGGTGTAAAAGAATTTAACCTGTTGCGAAGAGAAATTAGGCAATGTGATTCTATTAATAAATTTAAGAATAGCTTTTTTAAATACCTACATATACTACATGTAAATTTTAAAAAATGTGAATAATGTAGCATTTAGTAGCATTTCAATTTAGAAATAAATTCCTTATTATTATTACTATCATCATCCAATGCACTTATTAAGTGGTGATCTGCTGCTTAAAATTACGCAATCTAAGATTTTTACTGACGCCAGGGAAGTAAAGTGAAATACGATATAGCAGAAGGATGGTAAAGTAATTATTATATTGTAATAAACAACAATTGGCCTTTTATTTAATTTAAAGAATTTGCCTCACGTTAAGCGCCATTTATGTAATCAAATAGTAGGTCGTTTATTAAATGAAATAATAATCAAAAATTAACAAACAAAATATTTATTTATTTTGAGGCAATAAAGATAATTACAACAAAATTTGAGATCTTTCTCTCTCTCAGGGCCTCTACTGGGTTTGATAATGGACAAAACAAATTGATTTAAAAATCTTATTAACAAACAGTTCACATTTTACCTAAACAATATGTCGATAGGAAGAAATTTAAAAGTAAAGAAATTAACTCTGATTGACAATTAAAAGAGAACGAAATCTGGCTTTATCCTTTAATTAGCGTTTACAGTTAATCATTAGTTTTGGTTTTGTTACTTACGTAGTGTCCAGCTGGTACTAGCATTCTTTTTGGTTTCGGAAGTACACTATTGCAAAATTATACACTGATTATAAACATCGACTCACAGATTTTACACTATTGAAGTCAAAATTGATAGGCTCACAGGAACTCGGATGATCCTCCTGAATGTCAGCTATCTGATGTCTGCTTGCCTTACCGGAACCCTATGATTCGTAGATTTATTAGTCTCTTACTGAATTGGACGTAAACTGCAACGTATGTCCTTTACGATTTATTTTAACTGTTTATTCTTTCGGAGAGAACTAACTTTTCTTTAGTTCCTTGCTGTAGACTTAAACTTACTTTTCAATTATTTACGCTGCAATACTTGCGGCGTGAATGTTTTCTTCGTATAAATTTACAACTTTAACTAGTTATACATTGACGATGTCTAGTCTCTGCTCAAATTATATTTCTTGTTCTGCACCTCATAATGTCTTTTCGCCATCAGCTCCTAACAATCTTTCACCGCTAACTAAGTTATATTACTTGTTCTGCTCCTCACGATGTTTTTTTCGCAAAACTGACTCCTAGTTCTCTCGAGTTTTAACGCGCATACGCCATTTTTTACTTTTCTACAAAGCAAGTGAGCTCGCTTTTCCATTGTCGCTTTGTTCGATCAGACCGCTATAATGGATTTCTCAAACAATTCAAATTTTATGTCCAAACAATTAATGGCCTAATTAATTGGCATTACAATATATTTAACGTCTGAAGTTAATTTTTAAGAACTTTTACATTGATGAAAGAGTAGAAATATTGAATTTGTAATTAAATTATCTGCTGCTGTGTTTGACAAAGAACTACAGGCGGGTCGTATTGTAACAATTTGGACTTCTTTTTAAAAAAGAAATCGATATATCTACTCTGCAATCATGGTTATAGTTCTTAAATATAAGTAACATAAAACTTGAATTCACTTCAAATTTAACTGTAACTGATCAAAATTTGCTGTAGGGCATCTGACTGTGTTGTCGACAGTGAACGTGATCGAAACGTCGTGCCTAGACCTTTTCACTCGGTTAGAAGCCTCAGAAGATTTTGTTCATTCGTTGAGAAAGACTAACGGTAATTATTAGTGCCAGTAGTTTCCATTAATTGAAGTGAGATTGTAAATAGTAAGTGGACCTCAACAAGTTAGAGGGAATTTATTCTCTCCCTCACCAATTTCCGAATCCAGGCTGACCACACGAACCATATGGGAGGGGAGAATATTACAAAACATTTAATTAGCCTCACTCAGACTGAGCACACTTTTTAATCAGTTCTACTTTGCTTCCCCTAAACTCTATTATTTGTCAAATGAAAAGAATTTAAGCAGATAATCATCAATTGCGCAACCGATGACTTCTGAGATGAAGTCATAACCGCCGGGCGCCCGGAATATTTTGAAGTTCCCGTAGAATGGTTTGAAGTTAGTCGTTCAGGAAACACGTACGCATATGTGATAAAACAGCTGTACGGAAGAAGGGCAGATGGCAGTGTCCGGAACGTTGCAAGTTGAAGCGCTCTGTTGCGCAACAAGCTTCCTGTGGAAGTGAGAACTTCCTCTACTCACGCTCAACAATACAATTCGTATTACATGTCGTACGATGGACTGCACATTTCAGAAAATTGTGCTTCTCTGCCGACACTCAACTCAGTGGAGAGTTGGATGCTCTGTTTCAGCACTTTTCTACGAGGCTCAATTCGTCGAGAAAATTAGGTCAGTCGGTTACTACAAAACATTTTGCTACCACAAAGAACAAAAAGATAAATTTATGGGAAATGCCCTTGTTATTCAACTTCAAAAGGCACGAGGATTAAAATATGGGAGTGACATTTGAAACTCTGAATTTTCTGATACGTTTTTAAAGTTAAAGTTATTACAAATTTCTAAGCACCATAATTATCCGTTGGCCATAAAATTAGGGTCCTCAATTAATAATTTGCTACATCAGATATGTAGATGAAATTTTTTGTATTGGTAATACCTCTCAAATCAACCTTATAGTCAATACTTTGAATAATTGAATAATCATCTCAACTTAATTTCCTTGATGTCGCTGTATCCATTCACAATACTTTCACCTCACCAATTGCTTCAAAAAACCTACATACTCTAAACGTGTTCTCAATTATCTTTCCGATCATCCTCCAATCTATAGAGAGCTATGGTGTACAATCTTGGAGACAGAGCTTTATTACTTTCTAACTCAAGTCACATCAACACAACTTAAATATTGTCCGAAACATTTTAATTTCCAATGAGTAATAATAAAAATTTAAAGGGTAAACACATAAACAGCAAACTGAACAAAATCCAATATTCTACTGTCACTCGTCTCCAAACACCTCAAGCCAATTTTTTTTCTCGTAATCCCTTATTACAAATTTCTACATCACAAATTCGTCCAAATATTTAATGAATATCAAATATCCATCATTTACAGATCCACTAATACCCTTTCCCACTTGATTAAAAACTACAAGGACCCACTTGACACCTACAGCAAACATTGGGTTGTTTACAAAATCTCATGCTCTAATTGTAATTCCTGCTACATAGGGCAAACAAAACGTCCCCTTAATACACGTATCAAGGAACATATGTCTAATATCAGACTTCACATTGATAAACAATATGTAGTATGCAAACATATCATCAATTCTAAACATACATTTGATTGGCAAAATTCTAAGATTTCAGACATTGACACCAGGTACAATTACATACAGACCCATTTCAGAGATACTTCGCATTTTATCAAGCATCACAGATATTAATGTACAGACACTATGAAACTCAATAATTGCTATGATACCTTATTATTACGCTAAACCTTCTGTTTTCCCATTGTCGTTGTTCCATTATTGTTACGCTAACCCTTCGGCTCTCCCACTGTTGTTGTCGTTCTAGGCTCATCTTCGCACCTGAGGAAAGGGACAAGTATCCCAGAAACATTGTGTGGTATTTATATTATCACTTTTTTATCTGAATTGGCTATCTTTCATATTAATTATTTTCATTCAGACGTAAATTTTTTTCATTTTCCATCTTAACCAATAAAACACCAGGCTTGTGCTACGTCTGTTTATATTCTTATATATAATATTTGACTGCTCGTCAGCTCATTGAGGGCCTTGGCCGTCCGGACCGACTGCCAGATTGTCATCTTCAATGACACAGTCTGCATTTAGAAGCGACACATGGTCAGTGATTCGATTCCTTTTCGTGACTAGGTTTACATGTAATACAGCTCTGTTTTCTTATAGTTACACATCTTGTATGTACAAAATTTATAATATAATTGCTAAGTAAGAAAGAAAAAAATCGTCCATAAATTTTTTATCTCGCCTTTTTTTCCTGTATTAATTATAATTCGATTTGTTACCAATCACTATTTATAGCGAATTTTTCCCCAAAATACGAAAATTTGCCCAGTTATTCCCTGTAGTCTATTTAATTCCTCTCTCTCAAAAATTCAGTTCTCTTTGATTTCAGTTCAGAGTTTAAACCTACTTTCTTCAATTTGATATTCGGCTCATTTGGAGTCAGTATTTTTTTCTCGTTCGACATAATACATAACCTTAATCCTATTTCAACATTATCATTTGGAAACTTCTCTCCCGCTAACGGAAGGGCGTGGGACAAGTATCCAATGCCCGACCTACCTGATGCAGGTTTTTCTATGGTTTATTCTACATTAATTTTGGGCGAATGCCGGGTAGGATCCTTTAACTATAGACCGGGGGCCGTAGTTAACCCTTGGCTATCTTCCTCTACCCTTCCGCATCCCCCTTTCAAATCCCTTCCTATGCTATTAAAGGGGAGTTGCCACCCTCATGTAGCCTGTTACCTAAAAAAAACCTCCGCATACTCTCTGTCAAATCTCTTCCAATGCTATTAAAGAGTAATTGCCACCACGTGGATTTTCCATGAGCATGGGGAAGGAAGCCTGCGAGAGGATTTCTCGCAGGTGAACCTTCCCAGAGAGCTCTGGCGGGGGCTACCTTTGGGGATGCTCTCACATCTCTCTGGTTTTTTTTGAACTAAGGTTCCCACATGCCGAGGCACCTCGGTCTGTTTTGAGAGGTGTATGTTCCGGGGTCGCAGACCTTGGGCATACGGCAAGAGTTGTCCGCTATTCCTATTGGAATAGTCGGCCAGCTGCCTCCTAAACAGGCCAAGGCATGGCGAGGGGTAAGCTGCGTCCCCACAGCAAACTCCTCTCCCGTCATCGGAAGGGCGTGGGACAAGTACCAAATGCCCGACCTACCCGATGCAGGTTTTCCTAGGGTTTTCCCTGCATTTCTATAGGCGAATGCCGGGTAGGATCCTTAAACCATAGCCCGGGAGCCCTAGTTAACCCTTGGCTACCTTCCTCTACCCTTCCGCATCCCCCCTTTCTAATCCCTTCCTATGCTATTAAAGGGGAGTTGCCCAATGTGGATCACCCTCATGTAGCCTGTTGCTCTAAAAAAAAAAAAAAAGTGGATTTCCCTCGTGTGCCCTGTTACTCTAAAAAAAAGTGAGACGTACCCGCAATTCCTTTTGGAACCTAAACTGGTCGAGGCATTGAGGAGGGAATGCTGCGTCCTCACAGCAAACCCCTCTCCCGTCATCGGAAGGGCGTGGGACAAGAACCAAGAGACCGAACCACATCATGCAGATTTTCACTTTTAGGCGAATTACGGGTAGGATCCTTAAACTATACTTGGGGGCCCTAGTTAATCGTTGGCTATTTTTTTCTACTCTTCTGCACGTCCACCTTTCATATCCCTTCCTATACTATGAGTTACCAGCACGTGAATTACCCTCGTGTAACCTGTTACTCTCGAAAAAACGGAATCCACTGAATTAGGTTCGATATTATAATGATATTTATAGTTATTGGTACATTATCTGACGTATAACAACAAAATAAAAGACGTAATGGCCAGTGAGTCAGATCAAGTTTAATAAAAAAAATACACTTCATTGGCTACATTGTCATTGAAATCATTACAAATAGAAAAAAGAGAAACTCAACGTTTCGCACCCAATTTGGGACTTTATCAGGTGACCATAATAATATTTGAAAAAGGTTTGCTCTTAATATTTAATTTTTGTGATAAAAATTTCTTCAATTGAATTGAATTTTTGCATTATAAAATTTGAAGAATGATCCTTAGAAAATATGTTCTATTAAATTACATTTTAAAAATTACAGGTTGATTGTAAAATGTTTAAATTAGTAGCTGCAGAAAAATGATGAAGTTCCAAATTAAGGGACGGCACGTCGCGTTTTTCTGTTACAATTTGTATTGATTTCAATTTCAATGAAGTCATAGAAATGGATATCTGATATTAAAGTTGTTCTGACGTATTGGTTATTATATTTATATATAGTATATTTTATTTGTGAAGAAGAAATAATGAATTAACGTCCGCAGCGTAAAACCGATGTCGGAGATATTAGTATTGGTCATTTCCGCACAAAGATGCTGACTAATTCGTGACAGTTTTGTTTCCCCCCCCGAGTGCATCGGCGACTACTGGAGTTTATTAATGCGGCGCCCCGTCGAGTTTTTTCTCCCCGGCCATAATTGGCTTGGGAATTACTTCTCCCTGCGGCAATCGCGACCTCCCCAAACTTCCTTGTGCACTTCTCGTGCTCCAAATGGACAATTTCCCAGTCCGATTGCTGGCCCTCTCTATCTGTAACTGCTAGCCCCGAGTCACAGGAAAACACTGGTTATTTTCCTCCCCGTATCTCCTCGGATAAGTTTGGATTTGCAACAAATGGCGTCGTTTCCAGGCTGGAGGACATAACGTAAAGTACCCGGGGAAGACTTCGTGACCTCCGACGGTCTTTCTCAACATGTTTTATTAAAATTATCAATTAAACTGTGACGAAAGTTCACCATTAATTGTCATTCCAGAACTGAATATTTCACCTTGCTTTGCTTTTCTTAAAAAACATTCAATAGTTTCGATGCACGCAATGTGAAACTCTTAAACAATTTACATATTTAAATGAAATAAAATTTCAAAAGTCAGAGTCATACTTATGTTAATTACTAGCGACTAGAAAGACGCGAATACGTACATTCACCAATCTCTAGAAAGTAATATAATTCCCAATTTTCTTGACAAACTTCCAGTTTTGTTTTATCGTAAAAGCATATATAACAATTTTATTTTATTTCGATTTTATTGCAGCACACTTGCTATTAACAAATTATTGTACACTTTAACAATATCTTCCAATAAATAAAATAGACAGTTTGTGTGTGTGTGTGTGTTTACACACCCGTGGAGAAAATATGACCAAATTTCGTACACATGTTCCTTTGTAACCGGAAACAAACACTGGGGCGGTAAGACACGTCTACCACCCCAGGGGCAAGGGTAGAAATTTTTAAGCATGTTCAGACGGCCGACATTTGTGTTGGATAAATATTTTTCCGGGTCAGTGAGATTTACGGAGTTTCTACAGATATTTTTGTGTATAATTTCAACCCATTTTGGCCTGGGAGGGGAGCGCCATTAGGGACGGGGTGGAGGGGCGGAACAGAAAAATAATGCAGAAACAACTGTGATTAGAGTCAAATCCGTGGTTATTATTATGCATTTTTAAAGCCAATAAATTATTTCAGAATACGGGTATGGATGCAACCGTCGGAATGGCCAAGTGGTGCATACGATAGCCAAAGAAATTGTGTTTAGATAGTAGAAATACTTTAAGAACAAGAAGACAATAAAGGAACAGATGAGCATACCAATAAATTGACGGATGTGGTGTTGGATTAAAGATGTACAAAAGATTAAAATCCTCGAAAATTTCTTCCAATAGTAGTACGAAATTAACTACGTTTTGTAACCGACGCGTATCTTTTTATACTTCTTAAACATTTACCTCGTTCTCAATATATAAAATAAAATATTCTTAAATATATTTCATTACATTTATCACAATTTTTTAATACTACTTGCATACTTCGAATTTATACACGAACTTTGGAGACTGCGATTAAAATCTTTGAATATCACACGCCGATTTCTGTTACTAAATGCGTTATATAGATTGCACGATTTAATTTTTCTGTTAAAGGC
This sequence comes from Zhengitettix transpicula, assembly GCA_037074705.1. Classification (NCBI taxonomy): domain Eukaryota; kingdom Metazoa; phylum Arthropoda; class Insecta; order Orthoptera; family Tetrigidae; genus Zhengitettix; species Zhengitettix transpicula. The sequence continues at coordinate 10,317,727 of CM073593.1, forward strand.
AAAGGCGTGCGAAGACAAGCCGAGGCACCTCGGCCTGTTTTGAGAGGTGTATGTTCCGGGGTCACAGACCTTGGGCATACGGTAAGAGTTGTTCGCTATTCCCATTGGAATAGTCGGCCAGCTGCCTCCTAAACTGGTCGAAACACGGAGAAGGGAATGCTGCGTCCCCACAGAAAACTCATCTTCCGCTATCGGAAGGGCGTGGGACAAGTACCCAATGCCCGACCTACCTGATGCAGGTTTTTCTAGAGTTTTCCCTGCATTTCTTTAGGCGAATTCCGGGTAGGATCCTTAAAATATAGCCCGGGGGCCAGAGTTAACGCTTGGCTACCTTCCTCTACCCTTCCGCATCCCCCCTTTCAAATCCCTTCCTATGCTATTAAAGGGGAGTTGCCCAAAGTGGATCACCCTCATGTAGCCTGTTGCCCTAAAAAAAAAAGAACAGACTGCGAAAGGATTGTCTCGCAGGTAACCTGCGAGGGAAGAGTTGTCTGCTATTCCCATTGGAATAGTCGGTCAGCTGCCTCCTAAACTGGTCGAGGCACGGAGAAGGGAATGCTACGTCCCCACAGCATATTCCTCTCCCGCTATCGGAAGGGCGTGGGTCAAGTACCCAATGCCCGACCTACCTAATGCAACTTTTCTAGGGTTTTCCCTGCATTTCTTTAGGCGAATGCCGGGTAGGATCCTTAAAATATAGCCCGGGTGCCCTAGTAACCCTTGGCTATCTTCTTCTACCCTTCCGCATCCCCCCTTTCAAATCCCTTCCTATGATATTAAAGGGGAGTTGCCATTATGTGGATTACCCTGATATAGTCTGTTACCATAAAAAAAAATTCTGTTTGAGTAACTCTTTGGTTTTCTTTCTATAAAAGTACAGAATCTAGGTTTATTTTCCTGTGGTGTATTGTAAATCTAAAATTTCGAAACGATGACTAAAACAGAACATTTTACTTTTAAAAATGTGATTACTTATTTCATGCGACATTTTTTTCCGCATTGAGCAAGCAAGTTTTCTCACGAAACCGTACTCTTTACAAATCTAGAGCATAGTATCAAATATTAAAGTAATCCTTGCCATTTCTGAGATATTAAAACGCGGGGGTTACAACTCATATCGTAAAAAAAAGTGCCAGTTTGAGGGAGAACCTCGGTTCTGCTTAATGTCAAGCGGAGCGAAGTAATAGCATAAATATGTATGTAAATTTCAACACTTCTCCGTCCCCCTCAGTCATTTAAAGGGTCGGGGGAGGGACAGGACGAAGGCGAGGGACGTAGATGACTCTTCATTCGTCTATGGAACAAAATATTGAGATTACAAGCTACTGCCTCTAGGACTCGTCACACAATTCTTGAGTACTGTAGAATACTGTATCAGTAATTTAAATGACAAAATCGTTATTATAAATTGTATCTGTTTTGCAGTAAACATAAATTTATGAGTACAATGAAAAATTTATGAAGATTTATTTGAAATTGACATTTGTCCTGCATTAAATAATATTGTATAAAAAGCGAAAATAAGTTGCGGTTACTAATTTATATTTCAGTTTACATGATAGACGATTATTCCATACATTAGTCCTGTGTTGAAGTACAAACTATTAATTATATTTTAAGGGGGCGGTATTGAAAACATTAATCACAGAAGCTAATGGAAGTTCTTTTGTGGATGCAATATTGCTAGCCGCTAATGCCACACGCTAAATAAATTATCGGAGAAAGCCTTCATATTGTACAAATCCGGTAGCAGTTATGGCGTATTTTTCCCGTCCAGTAAGCCATCCGAACCTGGCCGCAGTGGCCATCAATAATGTACTTCTGTTAAAAATTTGGCCTTGCCCTATGACATATTGATCAGCGAGCTCTCTCTCGCTGGACTTCGTGGTTTCACATCCAGCAAAATCATGGTACAATTCAGGGTTTTCTGTTATTATTGAGCAGTCTGCGAGGGCTATCCTCTCGCAGGCAGTACCTGCTAGGGATATTCTCTCGCAGGCAGAACCTTGTAGGAGAGATACGAAGCGGCTACCTTTTGGGATGCCTTTTCCTCTCCGTTTCTGAACTAAGGTTCCCACAAGCCGAGGCACCTCGGCCTGTTCTGAGAGGTGTATGTTCCGGGGTAACAGACCTTGCGCATACGGTAAGAGTTGTCCGCTATTCCCATTGGAACAGTCGGCCAGCTGCCTACTAAACTAGTTGAGAAACGGAGAAGGGAATGCTGCGTCCCCACAGCAAACACTTCTCCCGCTATCGGAAGGGCGTGGGACAAGTACCCTAATGCCCGACCTACCTCATGCAGGTTTTTCTATGGTTAGTCCTGCATTTCTTTAGGTGAATGCCGGGTAGGATCCTTAAAATATTACCCGGGCGCCCTAGTTAACCCTTGGCTACCTTCCTCTACCATTCCACATCCCCCTTTCAAATCCCTTCCTATGCTATTAAAGGGGAGTGGATTACCCTCATGTAGCCTGTTACCTAAAAAAAAGGGTTTTCTGCATTCTTGGAGCAGGACGCACCACACTGAAAAGATCCGGGCTCAAATGTATTCGACGACTTAGAAAATCATTTTGTTTACATATTTAAATGTCCGTGGTACTATTGCAATATTTTTGAGCGGAATGTACGTATTTATTTATTTAATCTACAAATGAGCAGTTACAAATTAATTAAACGAAATTAGAGAACATTTTTATAACTATTTAAATATATAAGCTAGATTTAAGGACAATATTTCAACCATTAATACATGTTAATTAAAGATTAATATTGATGTACGTTTATAAACGACCAATTCAAATTTATTGTTATTGAACTTTAGTTACGTATATTATGTAAAATTTATACTTATTTAATTCCAAGTTTAAACATTGTCAGTAAAACCTCAATTTATTTGGAAGGAACAATTATATCACGCTCGCCATCAAAGTTTCTAAAATATAATTTACAATTATACCGCAAAAAAAGAATTCTGCACTCATTTAAATTATGCTTTGACAAACAACATTAGAGCTTGGAAATATAAGTCTTAAAAGTTCACTAATTCCCGGCGTGCAAAAAGTACCATTTGCCCACCATTAAGTGTGGTTGTGTATTTGAATCATTTGCAAAGAACATTATTTCATTATCAAATACTTTCATTTGGTAAAATTATCAATCTATATATGTAATCATGATATTAAAAAACTTTAATAGTTGATTTTTCAGCGTTTCCCAATGCCTAGATCGAGTAGAGGAAGTTGAGAATAGAGGGCCAGATGATATGGATGAGACAAGTCGAAAACGAAGATATAACAAGAAGAATTACGAAACATAAATATGAAATAAAAAAGGTATAGTAAAATCAATTAAGGATACCAAAGTTTCGAAGAGAAATGTTCTTCTTCAGGGTAGAAAAATATTCACTGCAGAGGCATGACAACCTATAAAGTCTAGTGAATTTTGACCTATTTGGTTTAGTTCAGTCCTAGAGAGGCAGATCTCTTATCTGTCTGCAGGTGAAAGTTTAAATATATTACCTATATAATAAAAGCAGGATTTATATTTGCTTTTAAGTTTCTATGTATGTACTATAACCTATGTGTAGATTTAAACGCGTGGACAGATTGTAACCAAACTTGGTACACATACTATTAAAAAAACTGAAAAAGTATTGTGGGGATGAGAAACCCCTAGCACAAAGGTGGAAAGAATTATAATTAAAAAATTTGATAATTTTGTGTTAAATTACAGCACGCGAACATAACGTGACGTCACAGCACACGTTCACCCACGAGAGCCGTTACTGCACAATAAAAAAAATTCATGTTAATAATGAAATTAAAAAGAAATATTTTGATTGAAAAAAAGTATAATTATATCTCGATTCCATATAATAAAAATAAAAAACAATACGAAAGATTATACGACCCATGGAATTTATTTTGATTATGCTTTTTAAAAAAACTTGCATTTTAAATTGCAAATTCAACAAAACCATGGACCAACACAATTATATCTGGCAATACGCACAGGAGGAGATATAGAAGGAGTGTATTAAAGTATTCGTAAAGAAATACTGACGTATGTTTGTTGAATATAACATTGTAAATATAGATATTACCAAAAACAGATAATAAAGTTCACCAAAGGGTATCTTGATTCCATAAAGTTATCTGGACTATTCGACCCATAAGGGTACCGCGAGTATTTTTTACACACTTTAGGTATCCGGAGTATTCAGTAGGCAAGCGTGGCAATTTAAAAAAAAGCTAAAAAGACCGATATTTGAATCGAATAAACATTTTTCCTGGTCAATGAATTTGATAGTGTTTCTTTCGTTGTTGTTTGTGTATAGTTTCAATCCATTTCGGCATGGGAGGGGAGAACATTTAGGGATGGGAGTGGAGGGGCGTTACATAAAAATAACGCAAAACCAAGTGAGATTTGAGGCAAATCCGTGGATATGGATGTCGCTTAGTTTAATCATGACAACCCGGGAAGCGCTGGGCAACCACCGAGTCTATGATAAATCAATATTTGAAAAACTGTATTACAGGAGATGTTATAATGTTGTACACAGATAAATGAAAATCAAGTATCTGTAATAATACTCTGGGAGTTACGGAAAATCTTTTTTTTGCAGATTTTACTACCGGAAAACACACACAAAACGTTCGATAGATAAGAGTAAGTATTTCAAATTTTCTTGTTTTCCGTGTCACGGTATATATATTTAAATTCGCATTGTTTCAAACAGAAATTCAATAAGTTATCAAGTAAAACATCAAACTCATTTATATGGATGTCTTTAGCTTCTTTACGCTAAATGTGTCATTTTATTGTTCATCAAATTTGATATGAATTCCAGTTATAAAACCCTCATTCAGTTTATTTGAAAGAAAAAGTAGTTAAACGAGTTAATAATATATGTATTTTTGGTGAGTATCTTGATGTTACACTTTCTATCGAAGTATAGAAATAGAATATTTTTTTTAATTCATTACTTCACACTAGAAAGAAGCTATGTTCTGAAGAGGAAAAATTCAATTTGAGAAAATGATGTAATCGTTATTTTTTTTTAAAAAAAACAACAACTAAATAATGCATTTTTCTAACGCCTAAAGTTTCTTTGTAGGCAAAAATGTAAATTGAAACCTTCTTAATAAGTTTGTATAAGACCCAAGCATGAATGAAGATTGTATATAGATATAAAAAAAAATCACCGTAACATACACGCTGAACTAAACTCATTTAACTTCCTTCACGCTGAATGGGATGTAAACTTTTACTATTACTTTTCATTATCTTTTCCATTCTGTTAATATTTTATCTGGAAGAGTACTGAAGAGACTATATAAATAACCCTCCAAAAATTTTCAAAAGTACATAGTCTGTCCTTACAGATCCATCTCAAAACATTTAAGTATTCGTATAATGAAATGGTGCAAAAAAAACTTATTTATGAAATCAAGGTGGAAAAATCTCGACCTAACTAGCATTGCCTCTCAAAGGTCCCGGGTTCGAAACCTGACGTAGGAATAAGGCGGAAACACTGTTCTTCAATCGTCACATTGATTCGTACCATTATGAAAATATTGTCATTCATAAAGTTGCCATTGTATTACAACAGTTTCAATTTTCAGTTTAAAGTTGGCTTTAATAATGAACATGAACCATATGAATAATTGAAAATAAATTATGAAAACACAACAGCCATTTGACGTCAGTAAAGGGCATTTAATAGAAATTACACAAGGTTTCCTCGCTAATTCGCGACCCCTTCAGGTAAGACGTTGTACACTTTAAAACCAAATAAATATAATAATTAAGTACAGTCAGCGGAGAAATAGTCTGACTATAAAAATTTGTAAGTCCACCAATATTTATATTTTTTGTTATTTGCCAAATTTTTCATAATTTTTTTTAAATTATTGTATTTGTTTGGTTTCATAGATTAAAACTTTTTACGAGAAGTGGTCGCAAATTATCGATGGAGTGTAATTTTCAATAAAATATTATTTTTCTGACGTCAAGAGGCTATTGTTAATTTTTAATTTATCTTATATATATATATATATATATTGTAGTAATTGGTAATTCAGACATTGTTCTAATTGGAAAGTTGGATTGTAGAGGACTCATTATTAGAGGATATAGAGCGGACGCCGCAACAATTCGGCGAGGCAAAGAAAACATTGTTGAGGTTCTACGCGCTCAAAATCTACGAGACGAACGGACAGTCAGGCAATGAACGGCGAGGCATAAGGACCAGCAAAGTTTTTGTACAAAAGTAATATAGTCAGGAATGTGCAGTCAGGCATAGAACAGCGAGGTGTAAAGACCAAAACTTTTCATATTATAAAAAGTTTTGCAGTCGGGCAGTGGACCGCAAATAGAACAGTTGACAGCAGTTACAAACATGCATTAAAATATTGAAAACTAAAGCAATCTTCAGTCGGGAAGGAAAGAGTGAAACTAATGTTGTAATCGGTGGCCGAGCATAAATTCAACCTGCTGGCCATAGACAAACCAAGGAAGTACATTTCCAACTACACGAGATCTGTAAATCCAGGTTGCAGCAAAGCCTCGAGAATCTACTAATTTGTGTTAGACCAACTAACAAAACTACGCCAATTAGAATTTGTTGACATTTAGAGTCTGTGAGTACTAGAATCAGTGATATCCCCAAATTTTGTGCACGAAAAACCTAAAATGAGACCTGGGCGGCCGTAAGTAGAAAAACTTTAAAATCATATTGTAAACCACTTTTAAAAGATAAAAGTCACATCGTTCTTTAATTTTTAATTATTTAATTATAGATAACATGAGATCGTTAATTCCTGATGAAATTTAGAACTGTTTAAATTCAATCTGTAGTGTTATTTCTTCCACAACAAAGTTCGTCTATGTTTCAGACGCATTAACTTCCATAAAAGGTAAATGTAATTTGATTGTATAAATTCACCCATTTATCAAACCCAGTTTAAGACCCTGAGATCCCAAATATTATTGTGTATTTAAAATTGTTAATAAATTTGTTTAATTGTTTTCCCGTAATAGTTCTTTTTATTTAGCCACAGCCATTTGTAGTTTTATTTAATTATTACAATATATATATTTGTGTGTGTGTGTAAGTTGATTATAAAACCTGTAGTATGAGTAAAAATGCAAGTGGAATCCATTTTGATACAATTAAAAAGAAATCAATTTAGGTTCCGGGGATCATTCAGTCAGATCCAGATTTTTCCAACCTGATGCATTAATTGTCTTTCATGCACTACTTTGCTGAGCTTCAACAGCCATTTCTTCTGTTTCTTGAACATTTTCTATATTTACCACTTTTGAAGTAATTATTTCATAGATCGCGCTATAACAGTAACGTTTTAGCACCCCAATAAAATATTTCTGAATAAATTAAAATGTCTGTGCTTCATTTTTATTTTTATTGACTCCCTGTTGAAAATCGTGCGGAAAGGATTCAACAGTAAAGCCGGACGGGAATTTGGACATCTGTCTTTCTTGAAAACAGTTCCACGTCGTTGTTCTTGCTTAACGCCACGTAACAGATCCTCTTAGAGAAAGAAGTAAAACATTTTGTTAGCTTACAAAAAAAAAATTGGTACCGATGGCTACTAAAAAGAAAACACATTCAACTTTCCATTACCAGTTTATACTTCCGTGTTTCGTTTTGTGTGTTGTTATTGAAACATCAGTCGATTTGTTCTGTAGATTGATTTAGAACTAATGTTTCTTCATACGCAATTTTTTTTGCAGTGTTAGAAAAAGCTCTGTTACCATTTTTTTCTGTTATTTTTTATGCTATCATTAGAAGGAAATCTTAATATTTCTCAACAGATGTCAATTTATGATATAAAGTGTATTATCTCTGTTTTAAACAGTGTTCCAACAACGTTGCATTTTTTCTCGTATGTTCCGTGAATGTTTTGTTTGATGTTATACAAGTTTAATTCATGAAATAATTATATTTTTAAGGCTTTGCTAAATGCGGAGACATAACTAAAAATAAAGGTGGAAAAATGTAAATCATTTAGTTATTTGCCTACCCATTATGGGATTTAATATAAATGTAGCATTTATGTCGTGATCCCAATCTAAAAGCTCATAGTTCTAATGTTGTTTGATTGACATTTTCAGAATGTGAATGAATTAGAAGCTTGAAACTTGAGCAATTTATTTCGTTATCACCATCTAACTCAAACATGGCAACTTGTAGAAAAGGAGAAATCAATATGATTAATACTTTCTAAATAATAATAACACTAAAGTGCCTGTTTGTCGCAGCATTTGAACGGGATAAGGTCTTAAACGGCTAAGGAGATTTCAATTGATATATTATAGAATTAATTTACGTATAAAATTTCTTTGTACGGCATTTCAGTTGACGTCGAAAGCATTGAGTCGCTTTGCTGCATCACAGGGCAGAGATGTGGGTCTCGAGAGTGGTGGGCGTGTCTCTAAACAAGTGTCGCCTTTGTTTGTGAGGTTGTGTGGCCTTCGCTGCGCGTCCGTTTGAGTTTGAAGCGTACAATAGCTTGGTTGACGAGTTACCCCGGCAACTCCACGGGGCTCACGCATCTCTTCAAACTCCTTTCCGTCACACCTTCACGCACAACTCGAAGACGACAAGCAAGTCTACTCCAATGGAAGTGATTTATGTACAATCTTGGCATGGTGAAACTGACTTAAGTCTTGAACAATTAAATAGGACGGAGAATTACGACATTATGTATCGGAAATATATTTACACTTCTAAAAACGAAAAAGGGGTACTTCTAATCATAATTTGCAAAACGCTACGGTTTAATTATTCCATAAATATTATTGGAACAAGTATATATTGAAATTAAAAGATAAGACGGTATAGGTTAAATATTGTAAACAAATAAACTGCCTTGAATCAGAAATTTGTTTATTAACAACAAATTAAATAATGACGTTTCGTCCTTGTTTCAGAACCTCTTCGGGTTTACTAATTTCATATATAATCCTACAAAAATAAATTCAGAACAAAGCTTTTATTCGGAGTTTCATTTCTATTTCAACAGGTACGGCAACACAATAAATTAATTTTTGTATAATTTATATATGAATTTACTAAATCTGAAGAGGTCCTAAAACAACGACGATATATGTTTTGCTAATAAAAAAATTTCTGGCTCAATTTTTCTGTAAAATGCAATTAATTTATTTTCAATGGAGGCATAATTGTATTATGATGTCAAGAAAATATAGCGTCATAGATTGGGAAGTAACTTCGGAAAATAATTCGAAAGATTTGGTACGATTTACATTGATATCTTTTGAACGTACATGAAAAAATACATAAAATTATTTTTAATATATAAATAAATACGATTACGATTATTTCCCCCACATTTTTATTACATAAGTAAGAAGAAAAAATAAAATCTTCCCCCTTCGATAAAAAAAAATAATTTTTCAGATTTGAAGGAAAAAATTCACGGCTGTGTATATTGAATTTGGAATACATTCGTTGGTAAACTAATTCATATTACAAAATTTTGCAAAGTGAAAGACAATTCTAAAAGATTTAAATTCAATCCAATTTCTTATAGGTTACCCAAACCTTTCAAAATATAAAATTTTACCTTTTTAATGACACAAATTGGACCAAATTTCGTACAAGTGTCCTTTCGAACCGGATTCAAACAATGTGGGGTTATGACACGACTACCACCCCCAGGGGTGGTGGTGGACAAAAGGAATTTTTAAACATGCTCAAAAGGCCGATACTTACGTGGCATAATTATATTTCTTAGAATTCAATGAGTTTGATAGAGTTTCTCTTGATGTGTATAATTTTTACCCATTTCAGTATTGAAGGAGAGCACCCTTAGAGGTGGGGGTGGAGGAGAGTTACACAAAGTAACGTTAAAATAATTTTGGAGTCAAATCCGGGGTTAAGGATGTCGTAAAGTATACTTATGACAACTCGGGTAACGTCGGCAACCCAACTAAGTGGACTATAAATCAAAAAACGTATAAATGTTTTATTATTTCGTAGGGTGCAGACAAAAATCTGAAAATGTTATTTGTATTACATAACATGATCTGTAAAATGCAATTAATTTCTTTGAATGGACGTAGAATTATATAATGACGACAAGAAAATATAGCGTCAGAGATTGGGAAGTAACGTCGGAAAATAATTCGAAAGAACTTCGGTACGCTATAAATTTGATATATTTTGAACGTACATGAAAACAATTAGAAAATAGTGGAGAATAATGAGAGAAATTCAAGAAATTTTGAGTGATGTACGAAAAATGACACAAATAATTTACCTCGAAGTGTTTTAGGAGAACGGATAGAAAATTTGGACTATCTTTAAAAGGAATACGGTTAGGGAAGTAAAGTGAAAGTGCTTCCTAAAATGAATCAGGTTCACAACCCATATGCAAATAACTAAAGTGACGTGCCAACATAGTTTCTCTCCTTAGTCAATCTCTATTTTTCAGGAAGAATTCCACCACTTTCCGTTTTAAAGCCAAAAAAATATTATTGTATTTACATATTTTCCCTTTTAAAAATTGATATTCAATTAATATTATTCTTTTTAGGTATCTATATAATTGAAATACTGTCTTTACTACCAGTTTTTTTAAAAAAATAATTACATTTATTTATTGTAACGAAAATACAAACAATTCCCTGCCGCCGGGCAAACTGCCAATATGTAAATTACAAAAAAATACATCCATTCAATTCGTTTCTTGTACTTCATATCGCGTACAGGTAGTCAAAAAAGTTGGAAAATATGACACTTCGCGATAACTGAAGTATATTTATGTTTATTTTACATACAATGTTTTACATGTACATTAAATTTTAATTTTTGTGAGTGCAGCGTGTTACCGAAATGAAAATGTTATTACTGTCTTTAAGTAGAATTTTAATGTTTTATAATTGCATAAAGTAAGAAAAATTTTTTTTTTCTCCTCACAAAAAACTTGTTAATCGGAAGCTATTAACGAAATATTGTTTTATCCATTGTTCGAAACGTAATTGTATCCTTTTCACGAGAAACCGCCTGAAGTTGTCTTAGACTAGCTGTGAACGATAAATCTATGTGATCTAGAACAATAGCCTAGTACTATAGTGATTGTATTGGCGTGGTCAAGCCAGGTTGAGTGATGTGATTATCTAATTTGGAGATCGGAAGAGGGATCTTTTTTTTGGAAGTAGGTACTGAAGGAAATAGAACAGTTTTAAGGACATATAAAACATTAATCCAGACCTGTGAGACCTTCGGAAAATTGGTTGGCAACAGTGCTAAATGATGTATTCAAAATTTCAGCTGTGCATTATACAAGACCTCAGTGAAATAGTTCTTCAACTCGTCTTCAAAATATTAAGATCCAAGAAAACGACCATTAACGCCGCTTCTTGTTACCGCTTGCCATAGAAGAGCCATACAGTGTAGCGTTCTCATTTACGCCCGCAGGGTGGGCAAGAGAGCTACTTCATACTTAAGCACCCCACAACACCTACAAGTGTCTCCCTCTCACGACAACAAAAAAAAAAGATGTTTCTTTCAAACAGCAATAAAGGGAAAGAGGGGGTTTTCCTTGCTTGGCGTAAAACTATGTGAAAGTCTCCTCTCGCTAGAGAACTGCACTCAAACTCCAGGTGACTAGTATTATTGTCTCTAGTCAATTTACTCATGACGACAGGAAATATATAATAATCAAGTAAAGCTCTCTTGGTATATTGATTTCATGAATGATTATCGGTTTATCGTCTCCGTCAAAATTTTGTTAAACGTAACTTTTCCGCTATTACCATCATCGTCGTCACAAATAGACTGCAGTTACGAGATATTTATATTTAACAAATAAATTTAATATGTGAATGAAGATCAGGAGCGCATAAGAGATTTCATTTCACGACACTATTAATTAGGAAATATACTAGACGGATACTGAATTTCATATTTTCCTTTTTCCTTTCGAGCTTTTGAGTTTTTATGTAATATTAAAAACATTTTTTTGAAGTTATAAATTATTTATATTATTTTTAACAAAATATTAACAGTAATGATGCCAAAATGTACTAGTTTCATACTGATTTTCTTATTCGTGTACTCATTAACTGATTTTGTTCGATAAGTACTCCAGGTGCTCCATTTGTCAAAAAACCATTAAAAAAGTGCAATATTGATGGAACATCGAGATTTTTTTCTCTTTTATAATTAACGTATACCAGAAATAAAACAGAAATAAATTTTGAACAGTTAAAATTTAAAAAATTTCGCCGGTAAGTTGTTAGCAGACACGACTTCATTGAAAGATAGGGAACAGTTTTCTCATCTTTTGGATTCCACTCATTGCGGTGGATCTTCTTTTTTAATTCCTCACAACCAACAAGTCACAGGGCTGGTCTTAAAAATAAGGAAATTTGAATTCGCAATGGACAAATTTGATTTTTTCTCAAGTACACACTCATCCAAAAATGAATTTGTTCTTGCCTCTAGGGTTAAAAATATAATCAAGTTTAGAGAGAATTATGATAGGAATAAAATAAATACCGGGTAACGCAGTCAGCTAGAACACAGATAAAATATGCATTAACCAGAAACTTCTCTTGATGTATACTTTATATGTGCATGTTAAATTGAACAAATTACGTCGATTTGTATATATAAAATATTTTCATGTTATCATCCAACAAAAGAGATATTTTCCGCAGATGTTATATATTAAGAATTCAAAATTAAACAAGACTAAGATTAGATTAAATACGTACTGCACGTCCAACCGTTGATTACTTGGCGGACTGTCTCTTGACCCTTGGTAATCCTTTCATCTGAATATAAAAGAGTTTTGCAATTCCAAAAAGATTATTTATAATTGAAAATATGCACACAATCATATTTTGTGGGAAATAGCCGGAAGGACAATTCTAATATAAAGTACGCAATTTGTTTTTGCATTTTAAATACAAGATATTTAATCGCAGTGGAGTGTTCTATAAAATTTTATCAAAAATGTTGTGTTTAGTTTTTCTAAATAAGATTCTCCTCTCATGTAGAATAGTAAGAGGAGGAGCAATTTAATCATTGTTTAGCTGTTTATAACAAACGAAATTCAGATAATTGATGCATTAAGTTAATTGGAAAATATTTCTAACGCATCGGGTGCATCATTTATCTAATTGGTTTAGATAAAAAGGTAACTTATAATATGCGAATTATTTTATTAAACACTTTAATTGGAATATAGTTACAGCGACTGGAGGCATTACCCTTGAAAAATACACTGTAAATAAATTTGAAATTGATAAATTTCATGTCAATATGATACACTGCTTCTGCAAATTATTGAATTGCATGTTAACGGCCGAAATTTGCGTCAAGTAAATATTTTTCTGGGTTAATAACACTGATAGTTTTTCTCTCGATATTGTTTTTGAATAATTTATTTCCTTTTCTGTAGTAGGGAAGGGGAGTGAAAGTTTTCACCCCAAAAATAAGGCGAAAACAACGAAGATTGGAGTTGAATCCGGGGCTATGGATGTCTCTTAATATAATTATGACATTAAAGTTGCCGTTTAACCCACAGGGGCGGGGATGGAAATTTTCAAAAATTAAAATGGCTAATATTATTGTCTGAAGAAAATTTTTCTGGGAGATTGACAGAGTTTCTACAGATATAATTTCGACCCCTTTCGGTATTTTTTGACGCGAAACCACCGAGATTCAAGCCAAATCGTGAGTTATAGATGTCGCTGAGGTTAATTACGACAAACCGGGCAAATATTACAACTATAAATCTGAACTCAAAAATGGGCCAACAGTCCTCATAAATCTTTTCAAACGATTTCAATCTCAAAATAATATTGCAGAGATTACCAATGTGTAATGTAAATTTTATTTAATAATTTTTTCTGTAATATGATTGTCGGCGTAATTTATTGAGACCAGAGCATTGTTTGGCGGAAGAATGCAGAGACTTTAAAGGTTTCTACGCGATTATTTTCGGAAAAGTGTAAGACGCTCAGAACTTTGGAGGAAACATTCAGATTGGTTTTGGGAACCTGACCGGTCTGGTCATGGCGTGTGAACATAGTTTTTGAGACCAGCCAATGATTCACGTAACTAAATAATTAGGACTTCAGAAAAGTCTAACACATTTGGCATTAATGGACTTCTACAACTGTGTGCCAACGTAAAGTTTGTGAACAGTTGTTCCAAAAGCGTCGGTAGTTTGTGAAGTGAAACAATATAGCAATCAGATAACAGTGGAGTGCACAATACGGTGCCAGAGCAGCGCTAAAGAAAAGGTGTGTAAAAACATTATTTTCTGAACTGTTATGCAAATATAATTTATTGTCAGACTTCTCTATTTTTGTTATTGTTAGATTATTTTATACAATTTTGTTATTGTAAAATATTTGTATTTTCTTTTTTTACTTTGGTGACAATTGCAAATCACTAACTTTATTGGAGGCCCAGTAAGCGACTCTGAAGTTTTGATTCTCATTAAAGCTGTGTCAATTTGTTGAAAGCATAAAAATGTACAAAATTTAAAGTAAATCGAAATTATAATTAAATAATCTTTTGTCAGCTCTAGAAAATAATTTTGTTTAAATTCAAGGTAAAATCCACTTAACTTTCTTCCTTTTTAAAAATTTCGAATATCACATAATTTGGCCACAACGTGTTAGCTTTATTTTCCTTTGCGTTATATTACAGTATATATTGTAGAGATTACAAATATGTCATGAATTAATAAATTGTTTCCTTAATTATTGGTACCGTAAATTTGAGGCCAGAGCATTGTAAAAAAAACCAGTAGTTTGGAGAGAATACAGAGACGTTGGTACTGTTCATTGTCGAAAAGGCATATATAGACGCTCAGAACTTTAGCGGAGAGTTACTCAGATGTTCAGAGAGAGTGTGTTTGGGAGCCTGCGGAAAAATCAGATATTCAGAGGGCAGAACAGTAAAACACTTACACAGTCAGTCAGCAGTATGTAGTCAGCAAACAGTCAGATATTCAGAGAGCAGAGTGCTTTTGGGAGGACCTGACCATGGTAGTCCAAGCTAGTGTATGTGATGGTCATATTCAGCAAAGTATGGGATGAATATAATCAGTTTTTTTATTACAGATTCTCCACAGTAAAAATAGAGCGCGACAATACGAATTCAGCAAAGCATAAAGGCGCCGAAAATGTTGCAAAATGTTGGAAAGTGAGACGAGGATAAAATCAGTGCTATCTATGGCCTGCCAGTAAAATAGTGTTCTATATAAAAATTAAAATAAATCTCGTGTGAGCAAACCAGATCAGCTCAAAATAAATGGCATGTACAAAAATTTTTATTCTGCAAACCATCACGTAAATATAGTTTACCGCCAGATTTCTATCACTTTGCTAGACTTATAAAACTTTTCAGATTTGTAACAGTTTTTGTATAATATTGTAAGTTTAAATTCATTTTTAATGTCTTTGTTAGAAGCCCGATAAGCGGCTCTGAAATTAAGATTCTCATAAATGCTGAGGTAACTTAAAAGACATTTAAATAAGTTGCACGTTAGAGAAAACAATTTAGTAGTAATTGAGCGACCAATGAAATAAAATGTTAAACAAGCAATTAAAACAAAAAAATTAAAATTTATTACGAACAATCAATTAAATTTATAAAAGTTATTAAGGCAAATAATTTAAATCACAATACATCTTAATATTTTACAATAAAACCACGGCTATTTCTCAGGGTCGATTACTGGGCCTTTAATAATGAATACTTATTAAAAAATCAAATTTGACCAAAATATCAAGGGATTGATTCAAACAATCAATAAATATTAGAATCCAAATTATAAGATATGTAATTTAAAATTTGAATTCGGACATCGGAAATTGACGATTATATCGTTTACTTACGGGTTCGTAATTTGTGAGAATTTACCTTAATGTTTCTGGTATTCAAGGAAATTGTCTCGTGCACACACACACACAATTGTTAACACTGTATAGACAGGCCATTTTTATGCACTGAATCTAATAAACACGTACTGCTTGCCAAAATGATTCGCAATGCTTGCTTTACTGTTGCTCTTAACAAACTTTACTAACACGCTCCAAACTTTGTTATTTGCTGGATTAAAAGATCTAGGCTCCCAATAATTGAAGAAAATGGTCTAACGTGAGAATATAAGTTAGATTCAAAACTATAATAGCGTTGGATCGACGTAATTATCTGCTCACAGACTGGAACTTGTAGACCGTTTTTTTTAAAATATTTTAGCTGTTTAGTTCCATGTAGCCAGACTGGATTTTTGTCCTTTATCGGCTGACTACAGCCATACACTCTCGAGAACACTGGAGCACCGCCACCCACAAAACTGTGGAGCACGTCTAGTAAAATGAATTCCGACAATACCCCGCAATCAACAATAATCGCCACATATTCTTGTATACGACTTGTGTGTTTTTATGCCGCCAACAATAAAAGTCCACTTTTGTTCATTAATTAATTATTTCCTTAATTACTACAATATATATATATATATATATTGTAATAATTAGATAAATATAAAATAATAGATAATGGCTGGGCGCTTTTAAAATAAAAAGATTGTTAAGGGAAAACTATTAAACAAGATTTATTATAAAAATTAAAACACATATAATATTCAAAAAAACATTTGGGATCTCAGAGTCTTAAACTGGGTTTGATAAATGGCTGAATTTATAAAATCAAAATTACATTTACCTTTTATGGAAGTTAATGCGTTGAAATATAGACGAAATTTGTTGTGGAAGAAATAATACTACAGATTGAATTTAAACAGTTTTAAATTTATCAAGAATTAACGATCTCATTTTATCGATATTTTAAATAATTAAAGAACGATCTGACTTTTATCTTTTAAAAGTGGTTTACAAATGATTTCAAAGTATTTCTCTACTTACAGCCGCCCAGGTCTCATTTTAGGTTTTTCGTGCACAAAATTTGGGGATATCACTGATTCTAGTACTCACAGACTCTAAATGTCAACAAATTCTAATTGGCGTAGTTTGTTAGTTGGTCTAACACAAATTGGTAGGTTCTCGATGCTTTACTCCAACCTGGATTTGCAGATCTCGTAACTTTAGTTGAAAAGGTCCTTCATTGGTTTGTCTATGGCCAGCATGATGAATTTTCGCTCGACCACCGAATACAACATTAGTTGCACTCTCTCCTTCCCGACTGAAGATTGCTTTACTTTTCAATATTTGAGAGCATGTTTGTAACTGGACCACATTCTTTCGTTCTGACTGCCCCACTGTAAAGCTTTTGAACTGTTCGCTGTCTGCTGCCCAACTGTAAAACTTCGTCTCTTAGATTTTGAGCGCGTAAACTCTCTCAACTGCCCAACAATGTTTTCTTTGCCTCGCCGGATTGTTGCGGCGTCCGCTCTATATCCACTAATAATGAGTCCTCTACAATCCAACTTTCCAATTAGAACAATGTCTTAATTACCAATTACTACAATATATATATATATATATATATTGTAGTAATTAATATATATATATATATATTAAATATATATATAGCGGTGAAACATCAACGTTTCAATGGTCGGAAGCTTGCTGGAAGATGCCGATAGACATCGCTGTTATATCCTGAGAACTCTTTCTGCACTAATATAATATCGATTAATATGTTGATTCAACTTAATCCTGAATCGCAACCTGAGAAAACGTGTTACAGCAAATCACAGTCGAACGGTTAATCTAGTGAAATAGTTCTTCCTTTGTTTTTGTCTCTACGGCCCATAGAGGGCCTTGGTCTACGAGGACGGCTGCCATACTCTGATACTACATGATACATTCAGGATTTATTTTTGAGTCGCACGTGGTCAGTGTAGCGCAATCTATCGAATCATTTACTAATATTATATAAAAATTTTCAGTTTTCGACACGGTTCTATGCTAGTGTAATTCGTATCCATTAAATGTGCTGTTTAAATTGTTGAGTTAACATACAACGTTCTGGCAACTTTTTATTATTTTCGTTTGTTGGTTAGCTGGCAACAATTGCATCGACGTTCTGCTGGAGGTGAGCTATCGATTGCGAAGGGGCCTCGTGGCGACTGTCAGGTGTGTTCCATTCAGCACGAGGAATGGCAGACACGCAAACCTTCCTCCCACCCTCGTCGCACTTTTATTAATGTTTGAAAAGAAACACTCTCTCAAACACAAACCTGCCTCTAATTTCCAAATCAATTTTTGAAGTCGTTAGATGTGTTTCCTTATCCGCAATCTGAAACATCACTCTTCAATAGAACGGCCCACAGAAAAGTTTTCCTGTTTGTAAACAGATACCGAAGGAGACTAGTCAAAACCTATTTGGCGTCCAAATTAGTTAATCCGTAAATTAAACGTTAAAATAAAATCATAACTGTTACATAAGCTTTCGAAAAACAAATTGAATGGTATATCAACACAGAAACCGGAAACTATTCAAAACAGAACTGTCATATTATGATGTACGTAACCACTAAAATCGTATTTTTCAGAATATATTATTTAGAGGATGAATTTAGATTTCAATATCAGCAAATTTGATGCGCTTAAAAATGTTGGTAGGCCCATACGAACCGTCAAAAAGCATGTTATTAGGCCCAAAAAATTGCACCGTCTTATCTTTAGCTTTTTAAGCGACGTGGACTTCACGGAAACACGGAAGTGACGTGACAGACCACCAGGTGTGTTATATTTTACGTATCAGAAACAGATTAGATAAATATAAAATGCCCACTCTTACTTGCACAATGGAATGTAAAAAAGGGTCGTTCTTTAGGAAAAAATATGCATGCTCTTTGATGTTTGTTTTTAACTGACATTTCTCGTCGGAAACTTTCTCTTGAACATGAAACCACATAAAAATTTCCTTCTTTTGTTGTTTATTTGGGTTTTCTGTTACAAAACTTTAAGTTAGGTTCGAAACGTATAGTTTTTGTGTACCGTCTTTCTGACAATAGTTTATTCCAGAACAATATCATACTTTTTCAACTTTATATATTCTTACCGCAATATTCAAACTCTTTTCCGCTGTTTTATTACACTAAGTACAGATTTCTTTACATCTGTATGTCGGTAATGATATTTTAAAATTCCTATTATTAGAAAAATACGTATAAAGCCGATACAGGAGTAATTGATGAGTATTAAGGCTAAATACGACATTCATACAGACAAAAGTTAAATAGAGAAATAATAACTAAATGAAACATCATATAACTTATTAAGAATTTAAGGGTCTTGCTAATATTGACAGTATTAACATTGATTTTTAATTTGTAACATATCTAAAAATATGTGGTTGTCTCTCTAAAATAGAGGTGGAGTTGTTAGTGATTCAGTTTGATACGTTTATTGACGTGAATTTTTATTTAAACTAATTAATTAATTTTAAAATTATATTAATGCTATTTAATTCTTGCTCGGCCTATATAACAAAAGTCACAATTAGATCAATTAATTTTATAAACAACATTTGATACTGGAAAATTTACTGATAGGATCTTTGTTTCCTTTTGATGAAACCAGAAAAAGAAGATTTAGACTAAAAAATACAGAAATAAACAATTGGATTATATTAAATGATAACATACCTCAGAACGGTAAATAAATAAATAAATTGTATTTATTTATACTTATTACATTGCACTGGTTGAAAAAGTATATTTTTCTTTGAGTTTTGTCAAATGAATTGCTCTTATGTTTTTAGTTTCCTTTGCAAGTGAAGAAAGGAACAAGGGCTTTTATATCATCAATTGTTTTGTCTGTATTTGGCTATTTTTCTCATTATTAATTAATTTTTTTAAATAAATTCAATAGGTCTTTGGCCCTTACGTATTTATATTTTAGTTTAGTTCTTACGTTTTAATTCTCAGTTTTCAATTTTTCGCCGTTAGAAAAAGACGTCAAACCCCGTCGAAACGTCCAGAACTTTTAAAATTTCTTACTTAATGTTTCTCTATTCAAAGATTGTCTTTACGAAGGTCGTATTTAGTATGACGTTTAATTCCTATATTGGAACTGATGAACGTCTAAAATTTGGGTTGACAAAAGTAAAATGATAATTATTCGTGTCTTTTAAATCGTAGCCCATTAAAAAGAACATTGCACTAGTAAAATTTCTTGCGCCTTAAGAGAATTTATCAAAATTATAAATATTAAAAAATATATTTGTGTACTGTATTTATTTTCCAACACATCAATTTTTGTTTGCCTCTTAACTACCTTTTACATTTGCTTTCAAGATCTTAGAATTTATTAATATCTTTAAAGTATGTAGAAACATTTTTTAATCTTAACTTAACTAACAGAAATTTATTTTTACTCGATATTTAATACGTGTATATTCAAAACATAATAGAAAATTAATTGGATTATATTACTGATCAAGTCAAACAGTTCAATCACAGAAAATGAGGTTAGTTCCCATAAACTTTCATTCATCTGATATTTTATGCTATATTCTTTACGTTAAACTGAAATGATCAAAATGGTAACATTCGCGTTAAAACCACAATTATTTTTATTACAATTGTTTAATTATGTTTAAAAGTAGCAATATGGGTTATATAGGAAGTTATCTGTTTATATATTTTACAAGATTTAAATAAGTGATCCTGATACAGTCTTAATTCTTCGACGATTTTATTTAAATTCGTCAGTAATTTTTTCAGAAGCTTTCCACCTAATATATTTGGCCTTTAAACGATAAAATTATTATAACATCTAAACGATTCTATGGTTCAGCTGTAACTTTTCAGGTGAGAAATTTTTGAATAATTCAGGAGTTGTAACGCAGAGCAATTCAACTATATATTTGATAATTATTACGAGTAATTGATAACATGTTCGCACTAAACTTTGGCAAGATAATTTGTGATCAAATAGCCAATCTGATGATCAAATATCCAATTTGATGACATAATTTGAAAACATAATTTTCTGTATTTTTTTAGTCTAAATCTGATGAGGGGAGAATAATGTAAATTTAAAACTGAAATTTTGTACGTAAGTTCTCACCTATTAACATAGAATGTATATATTAACATTTGAACCTATTTGCTGCAGGTAATATATAAGTTTACCGAAACAATTTTATTAAATTGACGCACCTAGATTATACCCCTGTATCGGAGCATATTACTTAATCTGTCAAACGTTACCATGGTGACCAGTCGCCTCCGCCACACTCAATTCAAAGGCTTATTTGAATAATATCTGATCATCCGATTCCGTCATCAGAATTCTAATGTGTCTTTATTAAATTTAATCACTAGAAAAGAATTGTTGTATTAAATACTAATAATCATGGAAAATTGAATATTCCTCAATACTTGTTTCAGTAAATTTGTTGACATAGTACAATATTAATAAAAATATTACTGTTATATGCTTATGCAAGTAAATATTTATAAAATAGGTAAGCAAACTTTATAGAAGAAAGACTATTTGAAGAACTGAAACTCAATTAAAGAACAATACAGTTAGGAATATGACAAGGACATAACAAAATTTTCGTAGCAATCCCGATATTTTAGCTCCTCAATGTCCTGATTGAAGATAAAGTTATATGAAAATCTCTTAAAATTACTCTAAGAATGTTTCGGTTTGATATCAAAACGAAAATAGCATGCATACCAGCAAAACTCTGCGAAACGTCATAAATAAGATTCCACGGAAGGAAATGGGATGCGTGCTCTGTCAAACTGAAGGGGCCCAACAGTTTGCCAAAGTCTTATCGTAATAACGAATTAAAAGTTTTGGAAACAGCAATGTTCTTTTATATTCTCTTTCCACTGAGAGCCCTTAAAATGTCTATCTTTGGAATTGAAATGCAAGATGGCGGGGACCGTAGATGGCTCTGGAGAGATAGTGGAGTTATTAAGTTTATTGATGAGACCAGATGAAATGCCTGGATATAACAGTTGAAACAATCGACCCGTTCTATAGAAAGAGGTTATGAGGCCATCCATCCAGGCAGACAGTTGATGGAAACATTACGTAATAGGGACAATATACAGTATAAAAATAGAAAATGATATTTTGTTCTACGACGATTATGATTTCGTTTGTTGCAGGTCTTGAAGCTTGCATATATGTGTTTCAGGTTTATATTCAGCTAGCAATTTTCTAGAATTGTTAATTTACCACAATTAGAAGTTAATTTCCATTTTCGGACTGGTAACTGGTCAATTAAACTGCCAGTAGTGTGGTATAAAATTACAATTAAGTAACTATAATTCATTAAACACTAACCTAATTACCTAATTTTTTGATAGTAATTGAAAATATATCGGATAACATTTTTTCAATGTGTCTGTAATGGAGACGAATATGATAAGACGGTTTTAGAGGTAATTGAGTCTACTAACGAAACAGTAAAAGCACCATTACATAAGTAAATAATTAAACACAACAAAGACGAATGTAGGGAGGCGTTAATATATAGTATATGCAAAGGAGTGGGTCTAAAATGGACCCCTGCGGCGCACCGCAGGCTATATTTCTGCATATATTACAGATAAATTCTGCTGCATTTGTTTTCCTAGCGAAACTTCTTGTTTACGATTATGTAAATACGATTTTAATAAGGATAAAGAATTATCTGCGATACCAAAAAAAACTACGTTTATTATCGACAAGCTTTGAATCGATTATTAAAAATCGTACATTTCAATATTCTTATATTTTGCCTTTAGGAAACTATAACGTTGTGAAGACTTGACACGAAATTTATTCAAGGAACTTACTATTTGGTTGGCATTTTTAAAAGTTTTTGGAAAATATAAGCAGGAGAGATAATAATTGATAGTTGCATGTGTCGGATCAAGAGGTTTTTTTAAGTAAAGTTGTAAAATTTTTGCTATTTTGAGAGCTTCCGGCTATACTAAAGCAAAAAAACTTGCATTATTTAGAAGTTGTAGTAGTTTTAATCCCACTAGAAATATTCTACTAGCACTATAAATACCTCATTAATGAGAGCAGCTTCCGTTACGTATTATACTCCCAATTTAGCGGCCGGAATTCTACGATTGATTTAATTTAGTATCGACAAAATAACAGGATTCATGCTACTAGTTCCTCTAATTAGTGGTTTGGCCGATTACTCATAAACGTGCTGGGTCACATTTTCAAAAAGGTTTTCGTAACTTATATTTTTTTATCTTCCAAGGTCCATTTCGATGAATCACAGGTTTTTCTGCCGTGGTTCTGTGATGACACTGATATTATTTGAATCTTGCAATCTTTTGAACTGACGCTGATCTTCGCCTCAATCTTCGGCAAGAAGTCCACGTTTCGAAATGTCTTTCGTGACAACTGTATCCGTATGTATCTTGGGAAAATGTTTGATGACCCTGTAACCGGGTTACACAAAACATCAAACATGCAACTCCGAATACTAAGTCCTTTTATTTCACTCTAGCAGGGTAATCCGCGTGGTGACAACTCCTCTTTAATAACATAGGAAGATATTTCAAACGGATATGTGGACGGGAATTTTGTCTCTGTTCTTCACTGAATCTATTCGATTCCATCGGAATCTGGGTCATCGCGTACTCTACTCTCGACATTCACTTCTCATATATTTTACTCGGACTGTAAACCTTTTCAATAGCCGATGCTTCTCCTCCTGCGCTTACAAACGCAGAATGAGATTATACATCCAGAAGAAAGAAATGTATTTCTCTGTGGTAGGAGCTTCAAAACTCGAACGGCTGCTGCTGACTAGCGACTGATAAACGGACTTCAGTTATGGTTATAATTTATCTGATTTCACATCAATAAATAATTTAAAATGTCAGCAGTTTTGTATGAGTAAATATGGACGTTCATTTAAATGAGGTTGTTAACTGAATAATGTACCGATATACCATCGACTTCTATATGGCCATAAAAAATTTCTGTCATAGTACACTGTATGTCTATATTTATTCGTAACTTATTCCTTTTGGTATAATTATAACCAAAACTATTTATTTAACCAATCTATCAATCGTTTTCACGATCATTATATATATATATATATATATATATATATATATATTGTAATAAACACAATTATTTGATTAATTCTAAATTAAAACGAACCCCACGTTGAGGTACAAAATGTAGTAAAAACGATTAAATGATTAATTATTCACTATAAATATACCCACATTTGAGCACATTAGTAATAATACAATTTAATTAGATTTTAAATTAACACAATTAATAGTTGAAATGATAGAATTTTAAATAAAAATCAGAATTTAAAATATAAAACAAAGTTAATTTATTAAAACAAATTCTTATCACCATTGAAAAATATGTTACAAGTTGGTAAAGTGCCACGGCTTAATTTCATGGCCTCCAATTAAGAATGACAAAACAATTAAAAACTTACACAGTGAAAAATTCTTAACTTAAACAATTAGTGAAATATGAAATCTGTCGATAAATATTATTTACAGTTAATAAATATTCGTTTTAGTTTACATTGCCATTTTGCTGTTCGAAGGGGGCTCGACCTCACTCGATTATTTTTAAACACTTCACAGAGAGGCCATGTTTACTGAATTTAATGTGGTTGCAATTTTCCAGACACAACACTTCATGCTCTCTACTGTTGATAAGGGCGTTTCAAATCTTTGGTGCTTGCATAAATATGCCAATAGATAAATACTTCAGAGTGTTCCCTCGTAATTCATATACCCGGGACTTTACTACATTATGTCTCTGCTGCCTCTATACACTTGTTTGAATATAGTCACAGGAACTTTTAATCAGGTTCGCTTTCCTGGTCTAAGCAATTCTCAATTACCAGTTCTGACAAAAACATTCTGCAGCTTTCCAGAAAATACTCTCTGCTCTCTCTCCGCCGACTCACAACACACCCTAAAGTTCCGCGCGTCCAGCCATGCCTTCGCGACAATGCGCATAGCAAGAAAGAATTATAGGCCCCATATTATTGTACACAATTATTATATTTACGCCGCCGACTATCAAAATCGTAAAATTTTGTTCATTAAATAATTACGTCTTTAATTACCACAATATATATATATATATATATATATATATATATATATATATACGAATATCTTAAATCAATTATGTCGATGAATAAGCTTTGATTAAATCATAATACCATAAAACTATGCTTATTGAAATTCTGGTTTTAATAACTATTAGTATCCATATACATTTATATTTTTGTAACGAAAAAATATTACAAGAAAATAAATGATTTAGTGGTAATTTAACAATGTTACTCTAATAATAACATTAATTTCTTTGTATTTTTTTTAATGCTTTTCGTGCTTGGTCGAGAACGCTGTCCATACGCTGCCGGCACTAATGGCATTTCCGCGACTCAGATTCTACTTCTTTTTTTTTTTTACTTTTTTTCCCGTATGAAACAGTCGTCCTCCCCCATGACGGGACACCGCATAAAATGTTAAAGAAGGACGTTAAGTGGAAATGGAGAGCAGAGGACGACGGCGGAGCATTGGATGAATTAAAGCTGACGTGGTCTTAGCAACATTTCCCTATGCCGCTTCACGTGTAATTCACAGAAATCGCCTTCAGTTCATTGGATTCTTTTGAATAATTGCATTAAAAACGAATAGGAAAATATTAGTAGATACTTGTAGTTGTATATAAAGCTTTTCGACCTATACTCAATACTGGGCTCTCCGTTGACATCATCACCAACCAATTTCTCTTCATTAACTGGTGAAATAACTCACAAATAGCCAATTCATTGAAACTTTCCTTACCCATCCACATTCTAGTCTTCGAAATTGCCATTTCACATTCATTAAATATTACAATATGTCTAACTCACAAAGGTGTCATCATTCAGTCTCAACGGTCATTAGTTAATCTTTTATTATAACTTAATACAAAATTCATTGCCTTTACTCCATGAATCTTTCAAAGTATGGTCCATCGTTACCTTCAAATCATAATTAATTTAACACGTACTATCCGAATACCCGAGTTTTAACGTCACTGAGTTGCGTTTGAACTGTGCATAAACCTCGCCTTGTCCAACAGAGTAATATTAAATATACTTATCTATAAAAATACTATAAAATTTGTGGCATTTAAAAAACTTGATGAGTGAATTTAATATCCGTATTCGACTTAAAACCTTTTAAAATTAAGGAGGTTTAAAGCATCATACCATTTATCTTAATTATTTTACTTACACGAATTAATTTAGATGAGTGTGAGTTAAAAAAACAATCTGGAGACATTAGTAATTTTTCTGCGAGACTGGTTGAAGCACTTTGCAATTTTATTTCGCTTCACCGATTTCATACATCATTAACTGAACATGCCACTGACCGATTTCTGACACCCTTGTGAAACAAAAAAAAAACATTAACCTAAACTCTGTATTGTGGTGTTGTTGCTGCATCATCTATCAGTACCTGTCATTTAAAATTTCTTTATTAATAAAAAAAGTATTCTACTATCTTAATATTTTATTGGCCAAAACCCATCGATAATGATTAGAATACATACAATGAAGGTACACAAACTATATACAACCATGAACATAAAATAAATGAAGGCAAAAATCGTTCCATTTTGCCTATAAAACTTTTACTACTGACACATTAAATGTCATTTATGATTATAAATGGTGTCCTTGAGTTCTTCTCACTGTACTTCACTTCAATGTCTTAAATATTAAATTTACATATTGCAATATACAAAATATTTTAATTAATTACCCCACGTTGGCGCACCATTTATGTAATATGCAAATAATAAAATTAATTAGCGGATTAATTAATTTTTAAATTATTTTAATGAAAGGATGTTAAAATGATCACAGGGTTTAAATCTCAGAAACAATTATTTATTTAAATTAATAATAACAAATTTTCTTGTTGTAAATTTTTTTACATTAAGGTTTTTATTATTATACAAGCTCCGTCTCAGGGTCGTTAATTGGGCCTTTTAAACAAAGAACAATATCTTTTCCTACCATCCAAAAATTAAACAAATTTTTATAACATTCAAAACTTGATTAGAATAAAACAACAAATAAAATTGAAACCGAAATCTGACGATCTATTCTTATTTAAAGTTTATATACCAATAGATTTATATAGTTTCTCTCTACTTACAGTTTGTACCGGTACCAGGCTATTGTTTGGATTCTATCATACACTTTACACTATTTACACGTAACAGGCCATTGTTTCACTGAATTTAATTTTTTTTCAAATCACTTTCCAAAGCTTTCATATCGTCCACCAGACACAATTGTTCCGTAAAATACTTCTGACCTTTTACTTTAAGCCTCTCTCTCTCTCCAGCCAAGATTGTCGCTCTAGTTCTGATTACGAACAAATCAGAACGTGGCCCACTCCTCCAAAGTTCCACACCTCTGCCAGACTCAATTTGTTTTTGGTTTCACGATGTTCTGTACTGTTTAACCAATTTTCAACTTTTCTCCTTATATCATTGTTCAGTGGTTCAACTTTGCTCCACTTGTTTTTGTATACAACTTAACTTGACGAAAATCTGCGACCGACTCGTGTGCCCTCGTAGCTTATACGCTCGCCAACGACAAAGGCCCGCCTGTATGTATTATTACCCATTGTTGTGTTTGTGTTCTCGCCGGTAACAATTTATTGCAATTGTTTAATTATTAATTCTTTAATTGCCTTTAATTATATATATATAATGTAGCAATTACAAATATGTAATTAATAAATAAGTTTGTTCTCTCATTATTGGCGGCGTAACTCTGAGTTCATGGCATTATGAGTCAAAAAAATATAAATAGATATTCAGGATTTAATCGGATTGGAGTGTGTTTTGAGAGGCTGATGAGTGTGTGTTAGTAGTCGCCAGTTCTCAGTTGCCCGTCGTCAATTCCCAGTGATTGGCAGATCTTGAGAATGCACAATTTCTGAACTACTAGTTCCGAATTGCCACTTGCCAAAAAATGGTTTTCGGATATTGAGAGCACAGACTCTAAGGCGTACTAATCAGATATTCATAGAGAGCGGAGAGTGAACAGTAAAAAAACAATTGGTCAGCGAGTGGCGTATGTTCTACAAACAATTTGATATTCAGAAACAGAAAGACATCGGCAGTGTTCTAAAGTGTTTGCAAACAATGAGAAAGTATAATCAGTACAAATGGCTTGTTAATGAAATCTGTTTTTAATAACAAGAAAATTAATTAAAAAGCAAATTACGTAAGCATAAGCCCCAGAAGACCAGACAATGCTATGTAGTTCAAACAAATTTTAATCTGTAACCCTTATATGTAAATATAACTTGTCGTCAGATTTATATAACTTTATTAGAATTATATAACTTTTAATTTAATAATAATTTTTCTTGTCGTAAATTAAAATTAATTTTTTATACTATCTTTATTAGAGGTCCGATAGACGTCCCTGAAATTGAGTTCTCACAAAAGCCGAGGCATAATATTAAAAATGTAAATTCAACGAAGACTAAACATTGTTAAATGAATAATTTCTTATCTTTAAAACTTTGGTTTATTAAAATTCGTTCCTTTATTCGTTCAATTAACTATTTTGTAAATTACATATTATATATATATATATATATATATATATATATATTAATGAAAGCTTGTCTGTGTGTCCCCTACTCGTTCCGATTGCGGTTAAACTTTGGTGAGTTGTTGTGCGAAGGTTTCTGTCTGCCTTTCGAAGCGTTAGGAAACTTACAAGGGGTGAACGGGGTTTACATAAAAAATAATTCAAAAAAATACCGAGATTTGTGTCTCTCTTCTGGTTTGTAGGAGTCGCTGAGTTTAATTCTCGCATTACCCATGGTAATTCAAAAATTTTATATTACTCGTCGAGGGTGACTAAAAGTTACCCGGAGTAGTTTTTACCCTCAGAAAAGTACCCGGTATTCTTTTAGTCTCTGTGTAATTAAAGGTTTTATTTTTTTACTGCTTTAAGGTATCGGGAGTATTTTTTAAACTTTATTAATTTAGCGAGTATTTCTGACTTTTATTGTTTTTAGACATAACAGTAGGAGAATTCCGGAGTTGTTAAAGTACCGTTATTCACCATTCTTGTTTTATTTGAAGTTAGCTGTCAACGGGTTACGTCGGGGAGGGGAAAGTAAATAAGTAAATGTTCCAAACACTGAAGCTATTGATGTTGATAAAATGAAATGCTTACCACGAGGTTAATGTCGTATCAATTCCTTCTCCGGGCTAATTTAATTAAATACCCGGGCAACGCTGATCCACTCAGCTAATTTAATTTAAAGAAACCATGCCCTTTTTAATATATAACTTTGTTTTCAAATTCACTTCACCGTAATTTTATTCTTTTTGCAATAAATCCCTGAACAATGAATGGATGAATCACAAAATGGGGTTAGAATCAATATAAAGACAAAAAATTAATTCTGCAACGAATTTGTAAATTCTAACTGCAATTATTGGGCATGTTAAAATATCTCGTTTTTAATAGGGCAATGCCTTAAGCTGAAATATTTTGAGCTTCTCATAAAAACCCCATTATAACGGAAGTATTAAGAAGAGTTACTTACTAAATGTATGGCGGCTACGCAGAATAATATCTACTCGTATTAGGCAAACAAGGCCCTAAACATTTATGATCGCCGTAATTTTAGGCCCTGAGCACCAACAGTATTTTCTATTTTCCTTCAGAAAAAAAATGCTCCCCCATTTCGTCCCAATAACATTAAAGACTAAATTAAGAATGCAAAGCACAGCGAAAAATGAAGGCAGCGGCAATAAATTGATGGGGGGCGCGTTGTTAGAAACGCGTTCGATATAAAAGCTGCAGAAACTAGTGGTTAAACCGAAAAAAATTTAAGATTTGAGAATTAACTGTAATTACGTGCTGAACTCACATTTTCCTCTGTCTACTCGTTGATTAAGTTTTCTGAGACACGTAAGCATTGCTCTTGTGGTAGGGTGAAAATTATTAAAATAATGTATTTTTGGGGGGGGGGGTGTTAAGAGTTTTTGAGTTTCTTGCCGCTTCAGAAAAAATTATCAGAAAATAAAATTGAAGTTAACAAAAATGCGATGTTTGTTTAGTGCAGCGGTTCCACGAAAAAAAATTACCACTTTCCATTTATTTAGTGAGAATTTGGTCTAAAATTTAATTGAATCGAGTCTCCTATAGTAAGTAATTCTGCGCGTTAGTAGCGCATAGGTCCAGTGGACTTACACAATTTTATTTATTTGCTATCTCCGTAGCCAGGTCAGATAAAGCGTTCAACTTTTATGACATATCAGAGGACTGTTTTTACAATATTCTATCAAGGCCACACTCGAAACTCAACCTTAGTTTCTCAGAAAACGACATTTGAATATGGAAGTA
This sequence comes from Zhengitettix transpicula, assembly GCA_037074705.1. Lineage (NCBI taxonomy): Eukaryota > Metazoa > Arthropoda > Insecta > Orthoptera > Tetrigidae > Zhengitettix > Zhengitettix transpicula. The sequence continues at coordinate 10,348,118 of CM073593.1, forward strand.
ACGTGTGTTCGGTCCAGGGGCCCTACTGCTACAACTCCCGTCAGAATTATTCTCGTCCTTTCGTAAAAATCATTGACGATTATTCAGTTTTAGTATCAAATATTTATCTTCTGAAAATAAAGTTTTATTTTCAACAGTGGATACTATATTTGCGGTTTATAACAACTTTCCGTTTTTCTGTCTGTGTGCAATTGTGGGAAATGAGTAAGATATTTATAATATGAATAATCCTCAAGTTGTATATTAAATTCGTCTTCTTCTTTTATAAGATAATTATGGCACAAATGTTGTACCCAACGACAACGTTGAAGAATTATTAGATTAATCGGAACATGAAGACATTTTTAGAACCAGGTCTAAAGACTCAGATACAGCTCTTGAAATGACGAACTAGGTTTAGAAAATACTGCGGGCCATGTTTCAACGAAACTAAAAAAATCAATGTAAATCACAATATGTTGTGAAAAGAGTGAAAGTTTTTTTATGTTTGCGTATACACACAAGAACTCTTTGTCAAAATTAAAAAAAAACATTGAAATGGACTATGATTAATTTATTTATTTTACCAAAAATGTAATTATTTCGATTATTATATTATGAAAAGTAACATTATTTACGTGCAATTCGTCAGCATTTTCACAAAACTGGAATATTTTAAAAATCAATAAAAATTAATCATATAAATAACTAACATCATTTTTAAACAATTATATTTCAAACATCATTTGTAAACAATTATATTTCAAACATTTCGGAACTGGTAATCTGTCTGACATCTAACTGATGTTTGGTTTACAAAATTAGAGTCTCAATATTTTATACTTATAATTCTAAAGGATATTGTGATATTAAAAAATATAATTTTTTTGATAGTAGATTTTCTTTAACAAATATTTTGAATAAAACGGCTAGTTTTATTTAGACCAAACTGTAGTTGTATATATGTGTCTAAAATTCTTATGTTAAATGTCTGTAAAAAGATTCAAAATAATTGATTCAGAAAAGTGATCAGCAACGGAATAGTTAACTTTAGGTACGCTGGACGTAACGCGACTAACCTCAAGGGGGCGCGACTAATGGAGGGTTAATAAGATGTCATAAGTATCACGGTGACTTCGTTTCGTTGTAATTGCAGTTGATGTCAACGAAACTTAAGTTTAGTATTATCTTTTGTATTTTAACATGTAATTAATGAACGCAAAGAGCAGTTCTTGTGTTTAGAGCACAACTAAGAGATTATTTGCTTTTATCAAATTCGGGATGCTTACCCACACACCAAATTCGAAATTTTATAAGTGTTTTATCTGCAAGAAGCTGAGGCTCGCTTTTCACTCGCGCGCGCGCGACACACACACACACACACACACAAATTGATTGTTTCTACAATTGAAAGTTGGTGTCAACAAGGTCTTCTTCGCCTTTGACAAGCGCATTTGAAGTTTGTGCTCTGTAGTTTGCGAGCTGCGGGTGTGGGAAATACGAGAAGCGAGACAAAGAGAGAAAAAGGGAAGGAGGAGGATGAGAAGCGAGAAGGAGCTTTGGAAAGGATGGGGGGAGGGATGAAATGTAGATGTCTCGTTGGCACACATTCACACAGAGGACGGCTATGACAATGTGGGAGGCTAATAATGCTGGCGGCGAGGGTGCCAAGAACCACCATCGATTCTTCACCACAGACGCACACGCCTGCTGTGTCATAAGCTCCACGACGAATATTCATTTTCACATTCCCCAATTATTAATCAAGAATTTTATTCCGTTTCACACTTACTCAATACTTTCGTATGTGAAAGTCGGGTTCCTGTAATTTAAAATAGCTAACCGAAGAGGGATTTTTCTGAAAAAATAATTATCTTACGTATGATAAGTACGATAGTAATTGCCGTATTTAGTACCGGCATTCAGTAATTAATTCCCTTCTCTTGTTTTCTCCCTTGACACTCAACTCAATTTTTCACTCTAGTCACCACATACACAGGTAGAATCAGATACGACTAGAGCTAGGTTGGATTTAAAACAAAACAGTATATTTATTAAAGGCATAAAAGAATTTAACAATAAACCGATACAAATCAGGCAATTAATAAATTTAAGCTCAGTTTTTTCAAACATCTAAGTTTACTAAATGTTAATTTATGAAAAAGTTAATAATGTAGAATTGATTGATTATTTCCTAATTAAATTCTGTATTACTATTATATAATGTTAAAAATATTGTTTCCTCATCGATTTACCTTGACACATTCGCATTTAATTCCTCAAAAATTCTTCAGTTACAAATATTGCATATTATTTTTCTCGCTTTCATACAGATTCATTTATTGATCTATCGCGTAATCGTGCTTCAGAATGCTGGATGAGTAAAATTAAGTTATTACTTTAAAATATGCCAAATCCGATTTCCTTTTTTCCTGCGCTCATCATTTATTATTATTTTTAGCTACTACTGGGCATCTTTTAACTACACTACAATTTACTTTATTTATTATTCTTTCTTTTTATAAATCACTTCACTACACCGCTTACTACGCTGACCAGATGAAAATTAATCAATGTAATAATACACACACACACATTGATATCTATCTACATATATATATATATATATATATATATATATATATATATATATTGTAATGCATTGGATTAAAAACAGCGCACATGTCATAAAGAGAATGCGAGGGAAAAGGAACCACGGGTCCTGTCACGAGGTGACAAGACGGAGCGGTAAGACATTTATCTAGGATGAGTGCTGGTGAGCGGCAGAGAGGAAGTCGTAATTTGTATAGACAGTGTGACGGTGCGGCAATTAGGTCTAAAGAGTGATTGCGGGTCCAGTAGCTTATTGATTTGGGGAACGGCGTGAAGAATTAGTAACGCAGAACGTGGGCGAGCAGATGTTCCCAAAGTGGCTATGTTAGAGCAGGCTATTGCCTCTGACGAATGACCTGACAAGTGGCGTAGTTGCTTGAGACTTGGAAGAAAAGATTTTGTGCGAGTCGGACAAAAGAGAGCAGCCGAAAAGTCCTGAGTAATTGCGGGGGCGAGGTACTGCAGCTGCGGGCATGTCGAATGACGAAATTTCTTGGGATGATGAGGGTCCAGGCACTTGTTGACTTAGGATCTGGAGAAATTAGTATCGCGCACTTGTGAGCGGAGAGGTCCAAAGACAAATTGGACCTGTCGCGATTGTCGGGTTTCGAAAGGCGGAAGGACCCCAGTGGCCGGGACGTAAATTTCAGTAATGGGATTTTGTCACCGCGCCGTTGCGACGAAACTTAGCAACAAGAGAAAAACAAGGAGGCTGGTGGTATATATAGGGGAAATAACCTATTGTGTAGAGAGTTGGCAGTTAGCATGGGAGAGAGGCGGAGAACGCAGCAAACAGTTGGACAGTTGGAGTTAACGTGGGAGAGGAGACAGTTAGCGTGGGAGAGAGGCGGAGGACGCATCGAAGAGACAGTTAGTCAGTCAGCAAAACCATAACAGCTATAAATATTTTTAAAATACAGAAGCTCTATCTGTATGAGTAGGAGAATTGGACCTGTCTTCGATGGTAGGCGACCTGGATGCAGCAACGACGTCAAGGGGTGTCACGGCGAACCAGTGATATTGTGTTAGAGTCAGTGAGTGAATGTCAAGGCTATAAAGTGAGAGTCTTAAGAACGAGTCGAAGTAAACCTGAGGAACCGTAAGTTGGAATGCATAATATTAACAGATGTAAACGTTATTAAAGGATAACAGTCAGATGTCGTTCTCTTCTTTTGATAATAAAGTTAGAAGCAATTTATAGGTTAAGTTGATTAATAAATTTAGTAAATACTTTTGTTTAATTTAAAGCTTAAATGTGGGGTCTTTTTAAATAGTTCGATTCTGTCCGTTGTCAAACCCAGTAGAGACCCATGAGAGCAAGAGTTTCTTATTATAATGTTAAAATAGTAAATTCATTTGTAATTTCTTCTTGTGTTAATAAATTTATTTGTTGTTCATAAATATTATTTTTTTATTTCGACGCCATTATGTGTTTATTACAATATATATATGTATGTGTGTGTGTGTATGTAGATTGTATAGTTTACAAATATGTAATGAAATAGTAATAAATTGTTTCTTTAATTATTGGCGGCGTAACTTTGAGACCATAGCATTGTAAAGAACAACATTGTTTGGCGCGAGACTAAAGAGACTATAATGGTTGCTACGGTGAATTGTCGGAAAGGTATATAAGACGCTCAGAACTTTTATCAGTCAATCACTCAGATATTCAGAGAGCAGAGTGTTTTTTGGAGGCAAGGCAGTATGGTGTGTGGGAGGCGATGTGTTTTGGACGACCTGACCATGGTAATCCAATCTAGAGTCTGTGACGGTCAAATTCATCAAAGTACGGGCTGAATATCATCATTTTTTCTATTAAAAAGATTCTCCACAGCAAACTGAGCGTGACAATACGAATTCAGCAAAGTAGAAAGGCGCTCAAAGTGTTGGAAAGTGAGACTAGAATAAAATCACTGCTATGGCCTGCCTATGAAATTAATGTTCTATAAAAATTAAATAATCACGTGTGCACAAACCAGAGCAGCTCTTAATAAATAACATGTAAATAAAGTTCTTCTGTAAACCTTTAAGTAAATATTGTTTACCGCTAGATTTATGTAACTTTGCCAGATTTATATAACGATTCAGATTTCTATAATTTTTTTTTGTTGGTATAAAATTTTGTTATAGTAAATTTAAATTCATTTTTTTTCTTTTTCTAAGTAGCTTTTGTAACTTGGAAAATATTACAAATCGATGTCTTTATTAGATGCCCTATAAGCGGCCCTGAAAGTTAGATTCTCATAAAAGCTGAGGCGTTAACTTAACAATATAAAATGTAAATTCAAATTTGTCCAAATAAATCATTTTTGTTATATTTTAAATGTTTTGGTTTAATTTCAATTTTCCTCCTTTGCTTCTTTAATAAAATTGTGGATACCACTATATATATATATATATATATATAATACCAATCAATTAGGCCATTAATTTGTTTTGTTATAAATTGAATTGTAGCGGCAGGAGCTTCCAAAGCGATAATTGCTTTGTTGAAAGCCGAAATGGGAAATGCGCGCGCGTAAGGAAGGCAGTCTTAAATCGGCAATGATATGAGAAGGAGACTAAAATCTGAGTACTAGAGATATAATACAATTCAGTTCTCTTAGAGCAACGAACAGTAAAGTTTGCAAATATAAATTGCACATCGCGAGTTCCTGTATGGAAGCAAGCAAATAGATTTTCATAAAAATTTGCAAACGGGGAAGCAAAATGTTGCTTCACGCTGATGGAACAATTTTCGCATTGAGGAATCCGGTGGCCGCTGGCTGACCAGAAAGGGGAGGCTCATCCGAGGTTCCAGATAGCTGAGGACGAGAAATTCAAGCTAGTGTATTAAAATTGCAATAAAGTAGAGTCAGTTTAAAAAAATGGCTATTTAGTGTGTTAGTTATCAAGATACAAGAGAGAGATCTGGTACCAGACAGACATTCCGTGAGTAACCAAAACTTTGATATAAATTTGTAAACGATAATTAAAACGGTAGAGTCAGATTTCGTTTTTTATATTTTGAATTGTTAATTGTCAGTTTATACATTGATTTTGTTCTAATTATCAAAACCAGTTATGGCCCTGAGATAAGAGATTCGACGAATTTGATGGTAATAATATAAGAACTATATGTTCAAAAATGCCACGAATTAATAAATGAAAATTAAAGTATTTGTTTTAAATGGATGGAATTCTGCATGAAAAATAGTTTTGTACATTGTAAAATTTATCAACAATAATAAATTCCTTTTAAGCTCAATCAATGGTGTTAATTATTCCTATAATTTAATTAAATCTAGTTAATCATTACACAAATGGCTACCACAACGTGGGGCAAATTACTCGCTAATTGTTGTTTATTACAATATATATCCTATGATTATTGAAGTTTCCTTAGTCTACCTATAAACTGATCAGCGCTATTCGGAAATGAATTCAAGTCGCGACTTGATCAATTAACAAATGAATTTTCGCCAACGACTGTGCATTGCCTTTTTTCTTTAATTTTGAAAGAGTGATCATTTTTAGAAATATAAGTGGGCGCCAAGAGATGATTATTAATTTATTTTATAGGTACCTACTTAACAGTTTACACAGAATATTGACCTGACCATCACCAAATTTAAGGAGTTTATAGGAACACATATGAGTTTATTTTATAAAACAGAATTATTTTTATTCCACTGAGGTGGTTAGCGCAACAGTGAACCTACCCAATTTTTTTTAAAGATGGAGATTGGTGAGTTAAAGTCAATCTCTCTTGATTTTTGTTAGAATAAGGAATATGACATTGATTAAAATGAGAATTCACTGCTTTCTTCAATTAAGTAAAAAAAAATTCATTAAATCACTGATTAAAAAATTGAAATATAACAGATGGCGTCAAAATTTAAAAATGACGGAAGTGTCGGGTAGTTAGAGCACTGTTGCCATGGCCCCCTCAGTGGGAAACTCCATTATTGTAGAAATAGTTTTCCGAACGTCTGATTGCAGCTTAATTAATGGTTTCTTATTAAATTAGTTTCATTTACGACTTCGACGCTTTTAGAGAAGTTTAGAAAAGAGAACTGTAATAACCTTGAACTACGGTTTTTCCGGATAGTTTGGTTATCTCACGGCCAATTCCTACGCCTCAGCAACCACAATTTTAAGTAGAATAAAGTTAATTTTATATAACTGATTTCATGAATAAATATTTACAGAAGAGGACTACGTACTGGAATATATTTCGAACTAAACGCAGACAATTTTCCAAAATAATGCTTACGTCTTAAAAATACTAAAATACGGAAGATATTGTATTCGCAAACAGAAAATATTTCAGATTTAAGAGTTGACCGTCTCTGTTAACAAAATAAATGATTAAACCCCAGTAAATTCCCATTATTTTCGCTTATAGTGTAATTAATAATAAAGACGATTTTTTATATTAATTAATAACTGTCTAACCAATTAATAATTTCTGTTTTAAGGACAATATTACCTCTGAAATACGACAGTGTAGTTAAAGTTATTATAATAATGCTTAGAATCGCGAGTTTTAGAGCGGATTTCCTTTATTACATACATTCCACTTCCTAAACTCTTTGTTTTCTCCTGTCCGCACAGAAAAAACAACTGCCAAAGGTCACGGCTCTGTTGAAAAACTGATATAAAAGTGTTTTTCATAACATCTTTTACGTTTTATATTTGCCATTACTGTTCTGATGCCCAAAAAATATTTACATATGCTGCAAAAGAATTACATTTAGCCTTAAACTATAAGTGTACAGCAAACCTTGTATCAGCATATACACTGGAAATATTACAAATAATCAACTGCCTTACAAACATAATAGCAAAATATTACAAGAATGGTTATTTAATCAATTTCAATCATAACCATTTTTTTCAAGTATTATTTCGTAGTTGTAGCTCCACCTTAATTAAATCTTTAAATACCATATGCATCTCTAGAAAATACTTAATTTAATATGTATATGAAGCATTTTTATATTGGGGGCAAATTCAGTAATCCGTGGTTTATTTACTTCCTCCCTTTTACCGAACGGAAACGTTTCCATTTTATTGTCTTCGTGTTAGTGCTGTTCCCACTCATTGAAGCAGGTTACGGCCTATCAAGCTGTTACGACATTCAGTCCCTCCCACATTTTGTATTACTACAGTCAGCGAATTGTTCTGATCACGCAGCATAAAGCAGTTTCAAGAGCTAAGCTATTGCTATTTCGTCTCGGTCTTTTCTGATTACCGGTTAAAGCGAAGTTATAGTTTTCGTAACTTTTCTATTTTTTCCTTTGTAAAGTAATAATTTTCTTTACAAAAAGGGGAAAAAAAATACGGATCAAACATTTTCTGAGGTTTTACGGAAATGGCTTCCATTAAAGGTTTGCAATGTTCTACTTAACCCAGTGGTAAATAAATAATGTCTGACTCGAGGATAATATGATCTGGATTGTTTAAAACAAAATATTAACTTACAATATTTTTTCAATTTTGTTACATTACAATATTGTGCATATTTAAGCTTCTCTTATAGAATAAAACACTATACTCTTATAGTCTCAAGGTATACGTGGGTGTGGAACCTTCGAAAATTTATCTGTGATCACAACGCTGAAAAGAAACCTTCAGAATTCATTTCGTATAATTGTTTGTATATTTTTTTTAACGACAACCTGATATTGCACTACTCTTTGATTCTGGATTAAGTTCAGTAGGTCCACCTGGGCTTGACTAGATTTAACTGACGTCACCACTGGCGAATATTTCCCCCCAAGAAAGAGTATACATATAATTAGCATAAAATAAAAGCAAATTTTATTAAAATAAACAATTAATTAAATAATACTTATTAACAATTTCCCAAAATAATACTTACTATACTTTTATATCCAAAAAATAATTTCATATTCTCTCCATATAACATTCTTGGTCTTTTAACAGAATTTGATAAAAGATACAGACCATATTGATTTATCCTTTAATTACAATATATTCTCTTTCTAATATTCGTCTCTATACTTATAAGAATTCCGTAAAAAGTTTTCAACCCTTTAGAATTGTTATATATTTCTCTGCAAATAACTTTTTCGCTGATCATCCATGTACGACTGTCTTTTCTCCGCAGATAACAGTCAGTGTTAATTCGCCATGCCTCTCACAATATATTCTTTTCGTCGCATATTATATTCGCTTATGGCCTCCACTTAGTATTATCACAACCAACTAAAAACTAATTCTCCAAACTGTATCAAAGTACGCGAGGTTAATAATATTTAATTAATTTTTATTTATTTAAAAAAAATCAAAATTGTTAAAAGTACATGACCCCTCAATTTTATTTACACATCTGAGGAAGTCGTGACTGACTGACAATGCCATGTCACAATCGACGCTGTCAGAATCGTTTAAATAATTGTAATTACAGCCGATTCACAACATTAACAAATATATTATCCATTCCGATTCTTTAAAAGATACTTCACCAGAAATTGACTTATTGCGCTCAAATTTCCTTCTACATCAGTGTCTCTCTTTCAATACTTATTTTTGTCATATGAATAGTTACATTGAAAGATAAACGTTCTGTAGACCTTCTGAAAACACTGTCTGTATATTTTCTGTATATAACATTCATTTGTTTTGTTTTTCACTGAACATATTGATTTCAGAATACACGTGACGTAAAATATTTTTAAAAATTTTCTACGAGTTCGTTATTAATAAATTCTCTGTCACAGCATACCATAAGATCATAGACATAACTGTGATATCAACTATCAGTTTTCACCCCCACCAAATCACAACATGTTCCTGGGAATTCACAGCGTTCGTCTGAACCCAGTCAGTTTTGGAAGCGGAATTCAAACCGCTAGACCACAAATCCTGACTCAAATATTTATATCAACACATGAATATGTTGCAATACTGAGGCCTAGAGGAAATATTACACAGTTGCCTGTGGATAAACTGAATCTGGATTGCAAATATTAATTCACATAATATACTCCAAAATTCTATTTTTAAGTACAGAATATTTTTTTTCCCACTATCTAACTTTGAGATTAATCAATCACCGACAGCATACGTATTCAGCAATTATTCTTGCGTATATGATGACTTGATAATTTAATGGCTACTTGTGGTAGCTGAAAAGTTGGTATTGAGACAAGTAATATTTCATCTTTCAGCACTTGTCAGGATTGAAACGACGAAATTGTAAACCTAGGAAAAATTATGATTTTCTTTCCTTAACTAATCATAATTACAGTTTTAATTATTCACCAGATTTCTCGTTTTCGTGTTATATTTTCGGACATTTAAGAATTTCTCTCATGTATTACATTTTAATTAAGGATTACATTTTATGGTTTATAATTTATATATATATATATATATATATATATATATATAATGTAGTGATTATCAATGTGTAACGTAAGTTTTATTTAATAATTTTTCTTTAATATTATTGTCGGCGTAATTATTGAGGCCAGAGCATTGTTTACCGCAAGAATTCAGTGACTGGAAATGTTTATACGCGGTTTGTTGTCGGAAAAGCGTGTGGAATACGCGCAGAACTTTGTGCGGAAACCAGTTTTTGGGAACCTGACCGGAGTGGTCATGGGAGTGTTTTAGTAGCCCGACCAGTGTGATCCTGGCGAAACTGAGTGGTTTGGGAGCTTGACCAGAGTGTTTGGGGAACTTGACCAGAATAGTTTTGGTGTTCCAACGTAAAGTTCGTCCGGCGTCCGGTGGACCAGAATTTTGGTATGTAAAACGACATAGTAATCAGTGTTATGGACTGTTAATTAAAATTCAATAACTGTGGAGTGCTCAATATGGTACCAGAGCAGCTCTAAATAAAATGGTATGCAGAAACATTATTTTCAAACTTTTACGTAAATATAATTTACCGTCACATTTCTCTAAATTTGTCCGATTTCTCTAGTTTTTTTGTTAGATTCTCGTATATAATTTTGTTATTGTAAAATTTAATTTGTATTTATTTTGTAACTCTATTTCTGTAAATTGCAAATCACTATCATTATTAGAGGCCCAGTAAGCGGCTCTGAGGTTATGAGTATCATTAAATCTGTGGCTATTTTAAATTAAAATATGTACTAAAATTAAAGTAAACCGAAATTATAATAAATATATTTTTGCTATCTTTTAAAAAAATTGTTTAAATTATCTTTTCCTTTCATTAATTTGGATACCACATCATTCGGCTGCAACGTGGTGGCATTTTTATTATTGTGTTTTTGAATATTACATAATCGGCGCCACAACGTGTTAGCTTCAATTTTCATTTATTGTTTAAATTGACTATTACAATATATATCCTCAGTAGAGGACTAATGGATTTAATAAATTGATATAAAATTCAAAATAATTGGTTATGAGGAATTACTGGTTTTATAACTACGTAGGATGCCTTATTTATAAATCAGGGCTAGTTTTTTACCATAATTAATTACATAATTTTAATTGATCCTTAAAATACGATACATATATCTTTTTTTCTCATTTTCTTCTGAATCTTCAAATGCTTTTAGTTTAAGTGCTCCATTATCTGCTGTTAGGACATTTTATTTCTTTACTACTTTTGTATTTGTGTAATCAAGATATTGAAAGTAAATACACATGTGTAATTAATTAATATTTTTTAATTTTTCAGAACTTTGACCTTTAATAACAGACTAGAACTATTGAGAGAAATTTGAATTTAATATTTTGCCAGGTTTTTATGTATTTTTATAACATTAGAGAAAATATATATATATTTTTATCTCATATTTCATATATAACAAACATGAAATACAAATACATTTTTGTACTTAACATCTAACCAATATGAGATACAAAAATTTATTTGTTCTCTAGCCAGAGGTTATTGACAGCCTGTTTTTAAAGAAACCAGGTTGAACCGAAACAAATTGAGATTCCTAAACATTTTCAATATTTCTATTTGTAAGTCGTTCTAAAAAATTAACATACGAGATTAAACATATAATACTATGATTTTGTTGTGTTCACCAACTACTACGATCACATTAATATAAAACGAACAAGTATTTGGACCAGAACCACGCTTAACATCATTGTTCAAGTTGCCATTAGCTTACAAATTGTAGCGATTTGCGGTATGAGTGCAGTCAGTGCGTGCTTTCCATATAAATCAACGGCCCTATCCTACTTTGTGACCAATCAGTGAAGTGGAAGCGTAGACCTTACTTTACGTGTCCATTCGCGGTGCAAGGATGACATGTATGCCGGAACATCATCATAGAAACCAACTGGGTGGTTGTCTCCTTGATGAAGAATTTACAAGAGTGCTGCCATATTCAATTTTATTTTAGTCTGATATGCAACGCGGTCACGCAAAGGGAATTTTAACGAGAAATGGCATCATGTGCCGTGTTGAACGAACAACGTGACGTGCTGTTTCAAGCTTAAAGTAAACAATATTTTGCAACATTGACGTTAATATAGTATAATAACTATAAATTTATTTAATAACAGTTATTTCGTTTTGTAAAGTCCCGTGGACTTTTCGTGTTTTTTAATCTCTTCATTTTTCTGAAGATTTAACTGTTACCAGTCACTCCTGCGAAATGACCATTAATTTTGTTGCTTGCTGTACGTCTCTTTGTACCCCAGTAGCAATATATACCGCCCTCTGACAGAAAAAATAATGTGTAGTAGATGCTTTACAAAAATAACAGAACCACAGAGGGGAGAAATATTTTTGCGCACAGAAACTTTCAACCGACTGAGATATCTGGCCAATATAAAAGTGACCAAAATTCTTTTTGAAAACTCGAAAGTAACGGCAACGAAGTTAAACGACAAACCGTTGTTTTTTGACGATCCTTTTTATAGACGTTCTTGCTTATACATCTGTCTAGATTTTCACTGTAAGCAATGCAATTGGAAAATGTGTGATCCAGTTTATGACATCAGCTATTTCGATGTATCGCTGGAATCTAAAATCCTGCTTTCAACTTTAAAACAAGCGTATTAATGTAACGCGCAGCTTATTTGGAAGCACAACGTTACGTTTGAATGTTACTGCAATTTGAAAATTAGCACATTCCAGGTCAGACAGAGAGAAAATGTCATTGATGGAGGGGAGGAATATTTGCTAGGAAAGGCACAGGCTTGTTATGCGGGCCTGTAGCGCTAATCCCCCCTAATACGGAGTCGTAACGAGACCCCGCTGCCTTTGAGTAATTAACACCGGATTAATTAACACAGATACGTAATTACTAAACATATCAGCCGCAATTGTAAGTTGATTATCAATAGAATTACGTATGTTAATTATCTCTGAACGAATTGTATAATGAACAACCACCAATCGAGGAGAGGGGTCAGATGCGGCTGGCGGAACCCGATTTCGGTGTGACGACGAATTTGTTTATAAGGGGAAGAGGTTATTAAGAAATCAATTAGCTGCCGTTTAAATAATTCCGGGTAAATAATGTTTTACACCCCATATTTACTGACACTTTTTAAAAGCGAATTGTGGTTTTAAAACGAAATCGCGTATCAAATACGATTTAATGCTTTGAGGTATTAAAACTGAAACTAATATATTTATAAATATATTCTCTCGTTCTAATGTTATACATGGAATATTCTAAACATATTTAATTAATATGAATGCATCCTAATGAAAATCAAATAACTAAACAATACTTGCAATACTTTAACTTACAAACATGCATAGTACGAGGGTCATTCAATAAGTAATGCCTCCTATTTTTTTTCTCTTTTATTTGTCATGTCAACTAAATGCAATTTACACAGCATAATGATTAAATGTTCACTAATAAATATAGTCTCCGACGTTTTCCACAGTTTTTGTCCATCTTTTAAACAAGGGCATGTATTCCACTGCGGTAAAAAGCGTGGTCTTGCTTCCTAAGCCATCGATGCAACGGTGTATGCCCTTCAGCTTCGGTACAGCCACAAATCCATCACCGAACAGTGCTGACATCCTCTGTTGCATCACCACACACATTTTCATGAATGCGAATGGGTGTTTCACCTTCCGAATTTAACAATTAATTAACAGAACGCTGTCTTATACGTACGTCAATGTCAGACATTTTACAAGAGAGAACAGTGTTGCCACCAGTTGATTTAGGAAGTTGTTACTGCAGTGTTTTGGGGAAGAATGTTTAAGGAATCGCGCAAAATTCAAAATTTTCACATAAATAACTTAATTAAGGAGAAAAAAATAGGAGGCATTACTAATTGAATCACCCTCGTGTACTCTGTTATTTTGCTCCTATAAACTACAAAAAAGTATTTAAAAAATACCTATAAGCTTTAAACAAGGATAAATCATCATTTTATTGATTATCAATTAATTATACAAAGCAGTAACAATTTGTACCTACCAAATATCTTTAAATAAATTTTTAAAACAATAGAATTAGGATAGGTTACGACTAAAATTTTATATAACTACTCACACCAATGCTTCCTGAACGTTTACAGTAACGTGTAATTTAATTCACATATTAAAAACTACAGCGCAACTAATTTTAAGATAACCTTTAATCTTAGTAATACGCACCGATTAAAATCAATAAATGGAATCTATATAGCTTTCGTATCGCATAATAATTATTGACTACTACTGCAGCATTAAATTATCACTCAGAAGTTGTTTATAAACTTGATTATTATGTTTTAAAAAAAGGTGTAAGTAATTTTTTCTATCATTCTTAATTGACTATCGAATTAAATATTCATTCTCGGAAATAACATTAAAAATCATTCGTTTCTGTTCCACTTTTAACTTTATCGAATTTTAATATTCCTTCCGATTCTTATATCTTGGATCGAATTTCACAAAATATGTTTTTTTCTTGATGTATAAAAAGCTTTTCAAGATCTCCATTGCTCAATAATATTATGTAGTGGACAAATTATGACTTATAATCTCAAGAGTAAACAAATTTTCCATAAAGACAAATAATTTTCAACAACGTATTAGTTTATAATATATATAATATAATATATTTCATAGGTATTTTAAATGTCCAAGTTGTTGATCCACTTTTATTACCTAAAGTTCAGTATATGAAGTGTACTCATTATTTACTCATCATTTTTTATCAACTACTCAATGTCATTAATAATTTTTGAACGGTCTCTACAAAACATAAATTCATATTTATTTATATATAAATATATATAGTAGAAGTACAGAGGCACTTTGACCTGTGGCAAGTAGAAGCTTCGCGACTTCCCAGTTCGATTGAAACCACTAATTGAATTGATGTCACACGTAATTGACACAAAGCAACGTTAATAGCGTTCCGTGGACACTGAACACAAACACCAGCAGCGACGTTCGAGCTTCGAACGAGGGACTTTCCCATTGCGAGACTGTGACACATATGTTTTTCGTATGGTTGAGTCAGTGTGGGTACTTAATTATTAAGTCATGAGGGAATTATGTTCTTATAATTTGATGTTCATAAGCAGCATAAGATACACGATAAACGTTAATCATAATAAATTTTACAGGTGAATAAAAGCTACAAAATTAGGCCAGTGTAGAGAATATTGGTGAAAGTGTTGGCAAGTGACGTCAATAGTAAAACACGAATTGAAACTATTGGAATTATAGGCTTAAGATTATGGAATTAAATAATAACTACTAATTGGATGCAATATTTTCTTATATTCATAGTTTTTTAAAAAAATATGTACAATGTAAGTACTTTTAGTGATCGTCATTGAGAACAAACAAAAAATTCTTACAAGTTATCAACAATAATTTTCAGGCAGTTCTGAGGAATCCACATTGACACAAGCTTAGTCACGTACAAAGTAAGCTAGCCGGAGTCGTGCGTCCAGAATTTTTCCGTTTGTTTCTCAGTTTACAGAACGTGTTGATACTTAATAAGAGAAACTGTTAGTATAAACGGTCATGTCTTAGATATAAATATTAAAAAATTAATAGGTGGGGGGGGGTTCTCAAATTTGAGATTTGAAGATTTGCCGTAAGATACTTAGTACTTAAAATTAAATTATAAAAACTTTTATTGGGGCCATTAAATTAACAAAGATCAGTAGTTCAGATTTAAAATGTTATATTAGTACAGTGTATTTGAATTACTGAGAAAAAAAATATGCATCATTAACTGATGTGTTTACAATTGGGACTGTAAAGATCTAGACAGCAGTTAAAATTCTCTTCTTTCTGATTTTCCGGGACGAGACCTAATTTCTTCCCGGTTTATTGCGGTCACTTTCAGTTATCTGAATGACACAGCCCGCGATTCCTTTTCCACCTTAAACCTTCACAGAGTCCCGATTCCTTCCCGTAAGAGCTGCTCGACCTCCTTAGAACCAACAACTACAAAAAAATTAGTAATATTCCCAACAACCTATTCAATTAATCAAACTGTTGAACGAATTCCGGACTGGTGGGTCTCAAATTTTACTGAAGTCATCCTTTATTCAAAAATACCAGTCGTGGTTTATAATTTAATTGATTAAAGAATTCGTTTATCTACACCTAAAATTCCGCAATAATAATATAAATTTAATTGTTTTGAAGGTCATTTCTTTTTTTCAGCGGTTTTTAATAACAAATATATTAAAACTAGACATAACAAAATTTAATCATCTTATGAAATACCCACAATTTTTTCATCATTCTTCATTTTTAAAGAGCATACAATTTAATTTATCAGAATTATTAAAATCTTATTCGTAATACAGTTTATGGCCAGTTTCAAACAATTTATGTAATTAATTGCGTACCATCTTCAGGTTTTTAATTAAATAATCTGTCTGAATCTGGTTATAAAGTGTATTATTATTATTTTAATGTTATTGAATTATTCACCTACAATTAAGATGAAAATGGGAAAATAAATCAGAAAGCTTGGAAATATCGGATACAGTTACGTGACTGTTTTTATTGGCTTTTTCGACATCATTGTTATAATTTTGTTTATGTGATTTGTTTCAGATTTTTTTTGTGTGTCTGTATTTGACATACCTGTTAATGATAACATACGGTCATGGGACAAACTTACATGGTTTATCGTATGTGACTCGTTGAAGCACAAACTCATAAAAAATGAAATATGCAAATAAAAACATTGTTTATTTCGAAATTAATGGAAAAGTGCTTGTATCCAGTAATTTTTACAAATAAATACTCAAAATTGGAAACCACAAAAATTCGTTCCAACTAGGCAGTTTACTCAGTTGGGAACCTCGTTTAGCTTGCCTTTCCATTGAGCAAGCAAGCATGCGAGAAATGCTTGGAATCTTTGGAACGGTTCGCCAATCACTCCTTTTGACGCTACCCAGCATGTATTCCTGTACAAAAAAAAAATGTTTTAGATGAACTAGCCCTCAAAGTTTGTCTCGTAACCGTAGAGTTTGCAGATTATTTTTCAATGACAACTCGTTAACTAAAACGTCTGAATCTCCTTTGTATTTTTAAAAGTTTGATTCATAAATTTTGAATGTACAAGAGAGGATACATTAGCATTAAATTACACATGAGTAATTTCAATTTAAAAACTTAAAGCGCACCCTAGCTTGATTTGGTATTGAACTAAAAACATTTCGAAATTAAATATAACATCGTAATTTGATATCTCTAATTGAATATCAGAGATGTACTCGGATACAGAAAAACTTTTCAACAGACTTGTATAGAAAGAGATTAATGTAGCGTAGTAGAAGCGACTCAACCCATACTAATTATATAATTCTCAGAGTTCTCTACAAATATATTTTGCTCTCGGCCCTGAATAATTACGTTAGCATCCACATTATCTATTTGATGAACGCGTTACTGTTCGATACATCAAAACAAACCTCTAGTCAATCTGAATTGCAGGATAAAACTACCACACATCATTCTCTAAACATGTACGTACCTGGCTTTTGAATTAAATGTGCTTTACTCACATTTTATTCCTTTCAAATACGCAATGGATAGGAAATCCTTTAGTACGATGGTATTACTGAACGATGATAGATTACTGCATCTGGTCCGCAAAAGGTAATTAATAAACCACGGATAGTTTTATCTCACTCATAGTCAATAACAGCATAACTGTCGATCTCCAATTTTTGGCTTTACGGTATGATGAATGGGTAAACCATATATTAGACTAAGACACACTAAAAATGTACATGATGCTAATTGTCGATATAGCTGCCAAAGGACAAATAGTATCTGAAAACCGCTCTCACGTCTACGCAATGTACTCACAGATACATGATTTACGTGTAATTAAATACGCGTTTCCCTTTCTGATTTAGTTCAGTGTTTCAACTAGTAACGTAAACAACAATTGCGTTTTCTCATTATTCCAATAATTTCCACTAATTACCAAGAGATTCACGTTAGTCATTTAACTAGCTAAAAATACATCGTGAGTGCAACTAATCGAAGCGAAATGTTGAGATTCTTGTGGTCATTTCGAAATTAATTTCCAGCTGAAAAACTTTGATTGTTTCAGACTCATTAAATTTTGCGGTAGTGGTGAAATATATGCACACAGAACCGGTGCCGTAATTGAGTTTAATTTTGGTAAATAGCAGGAATGTGAAATTACATTTCATGACGAAAAAAATATAATTAATATAATGGTGGTGTTAGTGGACCAATATTAGGAATACTGCAGCATTCTTAGTTTGCTAAACGCGTGTAAAATAAAATTCATGTCCATGCTCGGATTTTCTTTAGAAATTTTTAACTTTTTACGTTATATTTCGGGAATTATTCTTTAGGCAGACAAAATAAGAGGAAGCAATCAATACAGTAATCAGGAAACCCTTTTCAATCGTTCTGTAGTCCTAGAATCATTCACAAATATTGAAAACTTAAATGAAGACTCATTAATAGTGTCATTAATTTTATTTTAGAGACCTTTTAAATATTATTTAATACATATTATGGCTTGATTATAATAGTTATATTTTTCATTAAACACAATCTGAATTTCGTCGAAATTCTACTTTATTGTCATATTATTAAGTTTATTTAGTTATACATCGAAGCATATCACCTGATTTACTAAAATACGTTATAAACTTTGTCGTGTAATGAATTTAACATTCCTTTAATACAACACATTAGTAGGCGATCAACGCTACACTTCTAACAATTGTACGACGGGAGAGTCAAATGAAAACGTTAAAAGTTTAGTATAAAATATAAAGTTTGCGTCAATGTTCTGTAAGTTGGTACGCGTGTTTCAAATAGTGTGACGTACGTCTCTTAGGTGGCAGTACAGTGAAAAATGCTCAAAGACCGGCGCAGGTACAGTATAAAAATGGCTGCCCCAAGAGCAACGAGCAACAGAGGCGAACAGCGTTCGGTGATTAGATTTTTGCAAAGTAAAGGTGTGAAACCTTGAAGATCCAGTATGGGGTATGCCTCTTTGTCACAGCAGCAAGTCTATGAATGGTGTAGGAGGTTCGCAAATGATGTGACGTCTGCAGCCGATTCTCCGCGCCTGGGCCAGGCACATAGTTTCGTGACTTCCGAGACCACAGCAGCAGTTGAAGTCATCGAAATTGAAAAACGCATAGTGATATTGGATGACATTGTGACAGCTGTACGCGTTAGTCAACACATTGTGCATGATGTTCTCAGGTTTCTTACAGGAGCTTAGCGATCAGACTCGTGTTATTGGTGTGACCTCACAAATTAACAGATCTTAAAAATCCTAAGAACAATAGTAATTGAAATAATACATCTGGGCAGAACGAAGACACATATATGTGAATTTTCACTATCGATCTGACATGAAAGAGTGGGTCCGGCGATGAAATCCAATTTTGGCGCCCCGAAATCCGGACTTACACCGGGATACGGTTCGGCGTCTTTGTGTCAAGTTGCATACAGTGGCTTTAAGATAGTACACACATACTATGAGACTCGTAAGCTAAACAGTTGGCAAATTACTTGCACCAACTGTTAAACACACGTGCACTTCTCATGCCACACCACCATCAACTGCCGCGAGCCAAAATTCCTATCACTATTTATAAGAATCTTCGCCTTCCGATTCTTTGCGATGGCCAATTATCTAAGTTTCTTGGCGGGCTTTATTTTCCAGCCTTACTGCTACACTTGATCTCTTTGAGATTTAAGCACCATGTATTTTCAATTCATTACAGTGAGACCTGTTACATTAAAAATAATAATAATTAGAAAATACCTAAATTTCATTATATGAAAACCAAATTTCAATTGTGAATTTATATTATCATTGACAGTATTGAAATTTCATTTAATTCTCAAATGTTATAAATCCTTGTTCAGAGTCCAGTGAAAGAAACCATTTTTTTTCTATTACCATAAAAAAATACAACCCTGAATTCTAATTTTTTTGGGTTAAATATAATAATTCTTAAGATTATATATGGTTTTTATATTCAATTCCAAAATTTATATTAGCATACTTTGAATAAATTATACCGAGCTACCTTTACAATAGTGTCTAAAACCCGAACATTAATAAATTAGTTTATTTTGCATACTTTTACTAGTTACAATTTTCTTGGGCACTTCTTCTTTAAAAGGAATTGATGGACTTATAATAAAATAAATGTTCTGTTAACGTTATTATGGCAAAAAATAAAATAAAATATAGGGTATAATAAACAAAAATTACGGGATATTAAAATTTTCTGTGTAATTACTGACTCATTTCGTACATTTGAAGCTGAAATTGTCAAACGTTTCTATGGAACATGACCTAATTTAACGTAATTAGAATTAATTTCAGTCTAGACTAACGTCATTAGCATTATTAAAATTAGTACCGAGTATCGGACTACTAGCATGGTGTTAAACTCTTTTGTAACATGCTTTATCATTAGAAATTAGTTGGTAAACACCCTAGTAATATAGTATTTTTAATGAGGCACTTCAAAAATATTTCAAGATGTGTGTGGTAAATATTAAGCTAAAAAACTTTACATCAATACCTTTCCGCTTTTAAGCACACCCATTCACATATATTTGTTTGATGTTACGTTGCTCCAGCAACTCTCTGGAATCCGGTACTGAATAAAATCTCACACTCCTGTGTCAAAATATTTCTCCTTAGTAGTCCAAGTACTGTAACGCTGCATTCTATATTTTACACGTAATGACTAATCAAATATTGATTAATTTAAACTAGTCGTAACGTTATTAATATTTTAATTACAAGATTGAAAATTATCCCACACATTCAGTTTCAAGATTACCTTCTTTTAGTCATTATTTTCGCTTAATATTCTAATCAAGAGTAAGGAAAACGACCAAAGAACACGCTTACTGTAGATGATGCAATATTTTGTAACACAAGTAGTTTTTTCTATAAAGTCAAGTGATAATTTTCATAGATGTAGTATATATGAAATTTGGTTTACATATGCATTTTTTACATCATGCAAATTAGTGTGATTTCTAATCTTCAGAAAACTACGTATCAACCCACAATAGACAAGTAAATTAAATATATAAATAATATAACTATATATAATAATAACTATAATTAGTCCTCAATTCACTTGATTGAAATTGATGAAATTAGAAAATGAAATGTGTTCGAAGGCTAATTTCAATAATGTAAATTGGAGACTAAAATCAGGCAATAACTTCTTTAAAAACTTTATAAATATTAATGAACTACTCCTGACAGTTCACCCAAAGAATAAAAATAATTCAGGAATATTTTTAATTAAAAAAACATAGCTTCATTCATTTTTTTGACTTGTGGTTTTCTGCTGACCATCAAGAAACATACGATTGGAACAAAGAAAATAATACCTTTGTTTTATGATACAAAATTTCCTTGATGTCACTGTATTCATTCACAATACTTAAAATTCTCACCAACTGGTTCAGGAAACCTTCATACTCTGGACGTGATCGCAATTATCTTTCTGATCATCCTCCAAACTAAAGAGAGCTATGGTATACAATCTTGTAGACAGAGCTATATTAATTTATAACTCCAAGTTCCATCAACACAATTTAAATATTGTCCGAAGCATTTTAATCTCCAATGAGTACTCTTTAAATTTTATTATTATACACATAAACAGCAGATTGAACCAAATTCAATATCCTACTGTCAATCGTCCCCAAACACCTCAAGCCAAATATTTTCCGTATTCCCTTATTGCAAAATTCTACATCACAAATTCATCCAAATATTTAAAGAATATCAAATATCCATCATTTACAGATCTACTAACACACTTTCCTAATTGTTTAAAAACCACAAGGACGCACTTGACACCTACAGCAAACATTGTATTGTTTACAAAATCTCTTACTCTAATTGTAATTCCTGCTACATAGGGCAAACAAAACGTTCCCTTAATGCATGTATCCAGAAACATATATCTAATATCACACATCTCCATGGTAAACAACATGTAGTCTCTTAACATATCGTCAATACGAAACATTCATTGGGTTGTGAAAATGCTAAGATTTTTGACATTGACACCAGGTACAATTACAGACTCATATCAGAGAAGCTTCACATTAAATAAAACATCACAGCAATCAATGTACAAATAGACACTATGAAACGCTAATCCTTCGGCTTTCCCATTGTTGTTGGGTTTTCGTCGCTTTTGAGTTTTTTCAACTGAAGAGTGCAGTTGTATCGCTCTAGGCTCTTCTTCCACCTGAGGAACGGGACAAGGATCCCAGAAACGTTGTTTGGTATTTATATTATCACTTTTTGTCTCAATTCGCTATCTTTAGTATTAATTTTATTAAATTGTTTAAAGCCTCATTGTCAACTGAGATTTGAGATTCATAAAAACGTATGGAGTTTGTACGGTTAAGACTTATGTGGAAAGTAAAACAGTTGACATATACAATCTGACATTACAATTTTACGTAGTCCAAGATCCCACGATGAGCTATGATCATTCGACTCAACATGATCAGTGTTAAGAGATCGAGTAAGGATCTAAGTGGAGAGGATAAAGCTTCCCAATAATTAAAGGGTGATCGGAAACGTCTCAAACCGTATCAACGGAGCGACATGACAATGATGATAACCGGAGGATGGACTCACCTAGGGTGGCCAGACGCAGCATGGCCATGGCCAGCGTCAGCAACACCATGTCCCTCAGAGCGTCCATCGCGGCTCCATGTCGCAGCGCTACTAGCATGCGAGACCCCTCGCTCCCTTCAGTGCGCAGCGCGCGCCTCTACACGGCAGATTCGCGAATCGACAAACACTGTCTAACAAATTTAACGGCCGCATAATACTCATTCAAAAATCATTTAGAAATTACGGAGTATAAAAAAATCATCTCTCTTCTCTAAAAAATAACACGTTTACCAAACATTTAAAAATTATCTGAGTAACTGTCAATTTGATTTGAGGAATGAATTTTCAACAAAAAATGACTCTTTTTCTCATATTTCTTTGGTGTTCAAACATATAATTTCTATGGTTTTATAAGATATAAGGATCACTAAAACAAAAATAATAATGCATTAAATATTTTCTGTGACCTCGTCAAAGGATTTAATTGTGTAAAACATTGTATTCTCGTAGAATAATTTAAGTAATACGAAACACTAATTACTGTTTCTCTTTCAATAATAAAAAAACCAAAGAGTAATACTGAATGAGTCATAATTAAACGGTTAGTTATAAGAATTGGGGACATTTACAGGTGGCGGTTCCTCAAGTACATTTTAATATCGGTAAATGATTTCTCACACACATTTGCGGAAATATGAATGTGTGTGTGCTTGGTCCAGTGAAATGTATTTAATCCCATGAAATTACCTAGCCAATCTTCGCCAACCAGTTTAACACCTTATTCAACTTCGTCTGTTCTTAAATGAAAGGCCTATATTTCCAGAATACTTAAATTGAAATATTTTCAATAGGCCTGTAGTAACACATGAAATTAGCCTTTAAACTAAAAATGGTCTCCTATTCCAGTTCAACAGACAGATTCCGTGAGTAATTTCAACATGATTGTGAACCAAACCTAATTTTGACCAGATAATGCCTTAAAGAATTGAATCACTCGTCGAATGTTTAAACAGAGAAACAGTTGACTTTTTTTATCTGTCTATTAAGTTCCAAAACTACTTAATTCGTTGAAAATAGATCATTACGTTGCTGAAACCTCGGCTTTATTTTCGCCAGTGTGTTTCGTTAATTTGCTCTAAATTTGAACCAATTATAAACGCGAACTCGACATTAGCCGTGCTTTTTCGACTAACACACAACATTTAATTATCACCGTCCGTCCATCTTTCTAATTTTCACTCACCGGCCAAAACAACGCTGACCCCTAATTTAGTCAACCCGAATTACACAATATATTTAATGATTTGGTAATTATTGTATACAAGCGTCGAAAATATTAGTAATTAATTTATATTAGTTTATGTTAGTTTTTCAGCTATTTGGGTATTTACTTAATTTATAATCACTTATGACGCGAGCACATTTTTGGCATGTCTTCTCGCAGGATATTAAATCAAATCTTTAGCTTCGTATAATATACTTGAAACTAGTATTAATTATTTCTGAAATTTTCTTACCTTAACATTTTTTGGAAAGCTACAAGATTTATCTCTCAGATACATCAATGTTATACATTATTGTAGAAACAATATTAGTGATACGTTAGTGAATGTTTTTCATACTAGGTACAGAAACAGAAAAATTCTGCAGCCCTTCATTTGAAGTTCCTTCTTGGACAATATTTCTGTATGGTTTGTAACTAATTTTATTATTTAACTATAATTTATTTTATAAGTAATTCACTCTTCTGTAACATTTGACAAAAATAATTTATTTTTAAAACTTCAAATTAACGTTTATAATTTACAATGGTTTAAACAGTGACTCCTATTGCTGTTTTTCCGTTTTATAACATACAGATCATTCGGTAGTGGTGGAAAGTTATTGGTTTTCCGTAGCCGTTGGCGAGTAATGTTGACGAAAGTTGCCTCGTTGTAGGGAAAGACCGTGGCCTTAAGTTTTACACAGTGAGTGATGTTGGTTTCGCTTGAGTAACAACAACTTTCTCTCTCTGTTCACGAGTTTTCTGCACCATTTGCAAAAGAAACGCGAGTTTACTACCCTCCTTTTTATCCTCCACATAAACACGTATCTTTGGTTTTTCTTTATTTAAGTCTATTTGCAGAAGAAACTCAGTTCGCATGTACCCTCTATTTCCATTCGAATTTTAAATATTCTAAAGCAAGTGAGAAAGTGAGAGAGTTTATATAACTTCGTTCATAAATGAAATTTCTCATTACCTGTTACGAATATTTACTTCTATATTACTTGTAACACACGAAATATAATTTTGCTAAAATAGAATGGTAAATAAACTTTTCTGGTACCGGTTTCTTTGCAAGTTTATGTATGAAGTTGAGCTCTTTGTATAAAGCAGTCTGGCCAGTCATTGTAATGAAGAAACGGATTCAAAATGTGATTGAATTGAATTTCCTCTTTTCGATTTATTAGAGATTATTTTCCATCCGTTATCATGTAATTCGCGTGCATGAAACAACTTATACAAGACTTTCACACTAAAATCTAATGCTCTAAGTGTAAAAGATAGTGTCATGAACGACCAGTTATTAAGATTACAAAAACTGAAGTTTGTTACAAGTGGCGTGGCACTCGAATTCATAATAAGAAAATGATTAATCTAAAATATATATAACGAATAGAACATTGCTTACCAAATTAAATATTGTCACTTACATACTAATTGTGATGGAACACGCATGTAGATATTTTCATTTCGTAATTAAACACTACATTAACCAAATTACCATTCTCATAAAGAAAATTGAAGGTCCTAATGAATGTTAAATTAATTATATAATTAGAAAACATATCGGATTTTAACAAAGCTGAGAGGAATTTAATGTCGTCCTTTTATAATTATGAGTCATTATTTAGCAAATATAACATATTGTACAGTATGCAAATCTTGTATAATAATACAGGAAATATTAACGACAGGGAAAGAAGCTTTTTGCTTCTGTAATTCGGATGATTCTCAGGGAAATAGATGTTTCTGTTTTCTTTACCTGATAAGCCGTTAAAGAACACTGCCGTCTCCTGAAATTAAATTAATATGAAACATCTACGGTTTTAAAACGCATTCATTTATATACAATAGTTGAATTTCACATTTTCTATTAAATAAAATACAAATATAAACGAGTGGAGCAATTTCGATAAATGTTGTATATGTGTTACTTCCGGAAACAATAACTGTGGGGGTATGAAACGTCTACTACCCCCATGAGCAGGGGTGGAAATTATAAAACATCATAAAACGATATATATTTGCGTCGAATAAATATTTCTCGGGGTCAATGAGACTAATAGTCTTTCTGCAAATGTTTCTGTATAATTTGAACCCTTTTAGGCATAGGAGGGGAGCAACTTTAGTAGTTGGGGTGGAAGGGCATTACATAAAAAACAATTTATATTTGAGTCTAATCCGGGGTTATGGATGTCGCTGAGTTTGATTATGAAATTAATCTTGACGGTTATGTTGTACTTCAACACATAGGAGTAGGGTGGATGGGAAGATCAATTTCCGCACACAATATTAAATACTTAGAAATTTTAACGCTTTTAGATTAGTGAGAGTATTTTTATTTCTCTTAAGTTACCGGGATTTTTATTGACTCCCTCTTAAGGTATTGGAAGTATGTCTGACTCTTAAGATACCGGGAGTATTTTTTTCTCTCAATGGTACCGGGAGTATTTATGACTGTCTAAACGTACATTAAGAAATTTTTACTGGTTTAGGGTCACCGGGATAAAAATTCAATCGCTTAATGTAGTGAGTGTATTTTTTGCTATAATAGGGTACCGAGTATATTATTTAGTTTTTTAGTTCTTAAGGAATCAAAAATATTTTTGACCCTCTCAACGCAACGTGAGTATTTTTGACGACCTTAAGGACTAGGAGTATTTTTATATACTTATATATTTGGTAGCATGAGTATTTATGCTTCTCGAAAGGGTGGGGTGTTCTGAAGAAATTAGCATTCCATCTGGATAGGGAGCTCAAATCACTTCTTAACTAATTGTTTTATGTAGAATTATATATTTTTTTGACATACGATTAAATACCGGGGCATCGCCTACACTCATCTAGTTTTAAATGTAAGTCCCCGTAGTAAGATTGCTATTACACATAATGAACATACTTCAATATTTCAGCACATCCGGTTGTGTCACAAATGTCGAATGTGCAACTGCGTCAAATGCATGCTATAAATTATTCGCCGTGGCTATGAATAAATTAAATCTGGTTGTACATTAATATGAAATTTAATAAAACATCATTAATTGAAAAAAATCGTCACTTAATTATTTTGTGAATACATATTGTGTATGTGGTGGTAATGTTATTAATATTTCCGTAAAGCTGAAACTTATTTCATAACTTTGCTGAATTATGGATTGAAATTTAAATTGGTATGGATTAAAAATTTATGCTAATCGCTTAAATTAATTAATAGCCGCAAAATAAATGTTTCAATAATCCCTGCTGTCGCATTGAAAAGTGAATCCTGTCAATAGATTTTCATTTATTTAAACATTATTTAATTTATGTAATGTGTATCGAACTATATAACTTTGCGGAAAAAGCATAATTAGGTAAAACCGATATTAAAGTCACAGGCCAAACATTTTTAGTAGGGCTTTTTGCAGACTTTATTACATATACGTTCTACCGTTCTACGTTCTCTATTTTAACAATTACACGCATAACATCTAATAATAATAACTTTGGTCTTGCATTACTCGCATTATCGTGAATTATAATTTTACAGTCTAATAAATAAAATAGACTGTTAATGTATAAGTTACGCATACAAATCTACACCCGGTGAGCGAATTTGATAAAAGTTTGTTCACGTGTTCTTTTTGATCTGGAAACAAACAAGATGGGGAAAAACACGAATACCCACACCCAGGGGCGAGGGTGGACGGGTAGGAAATTTTCGAACATCCTAAAACGGCCGATATTGCGTCGAATAAATATTTTTCGCGGTCAATGGGATTTATAATGTCTCTCCCGATGTTTGTTGTAAATACTTTCAATCACATAGGAGGGGAGTACCCTTAGGGATAGAGGGTGAAGGGGTGTTACATAAAAATAATGCAAAAAGAAACGATATTGAAGATATTGGGGTTAGGAATGCCGATCAGTTTAATTATGACAATTGGCAGTTTAATTTCCAGAACCAGTGGTACACTGGGGTTGGAACTTTCAAAATGTTACGCGACGAATAAATATTTTTCGCGATAACTGGGATTGATAGTGTTTCTCCAGTTTTTCTGTGTATAATTTCAACCCCTTTCGGCGTGGAAGGGGTTGGGGTGTGTTACATAAAATGACGCAAAAATGACCGATATTGGAGTCGAATCTGGGGTTATGTATATCGATGAGTTTAATTATGAGAACCCGAGCATTGTCGGACAACCAGCTAGTATTTTAATATATTTATATGTACTATACATAGTTAATATAAAGTATATTATTATTACTCCATGTAAATATGAATGCGTAGAGTTAATACATAATAGTTTTGCCTTTCTGATAGAAGCCTATGTCCATTTCCAGATGCCGAATACTCCGTGTACAATTTAGGAACGAAAAATAATTTTTTTTAGCAGAATATTCTGCAATTATTGAATTTTTATTGGTGTTATTAATCTCTTATACAATTTTAATAAAAATAAACGCATCAAATATACTTATATTATTCATTACTTTTAATCTATACAACGGGATAATATATTTTAACAAAAGATGTGATGTAAAAGAAGAATATATTCTTGAAACACAGGGTATTTTAAAGGAATGTAATCGTGAACGCGAACTGGAGAGTCTGAGACGAAAAACACCACTGGGACTTCAACCGACGCAGACACCAACTTTATTAAAGACAAGCACGTTAAAGTAATAAAGACTCTTAAGATATTCTTTGTCTACAGCTTACAGAGAAACCTCAATTAATTTCTGATTACAGTTCTTCATTTTCTTAAAATGAAATTTTTAACTCTCCATTTACAATTACGGCTGTTAATTGTTTACTCCCCCAAAGCGAAAGGATTTTTATTGATGCAAAAAATGTTACTATACGCTTATAAAATTTTCCGTATTATAAATGGCACTTTAACTGAAACATTCAAACTGAAATTCACGACAATATAGGTGGCTTGAAATTTTAACCCACTTATGTACAGAAAATATAATGACGTCTAATATTCGACACAATGTTTGCGTTTTACTTCCTCGCATAAGTTTGTTAATTTTCACGGTTAGTTTCAAAATGTTTCAATTCATTTAAGTGAAGGCATCAATAAACACAGACTGAAAAATATTACAACGTTTTAACCCGATTTAGGACCAATGAACGTCGCAGAAAGATCGTGTCCCTTTGCGTGATATCTAAGTCCGGTCATCTACGCGCAAAAACGACATTGAGTTGCGAAAACGCGATCGATTCTAACTGACCTCGAAGTTAAAGCCATTTTACACGCGGATGCCGCGATAAAGTCCAATGATGATCGTCAGACCAAAAATTTATTTCGTCTATACATATTCAGGATATACCTATTCGAATTAATGACTGTATATAATAATTACTGTTCAAATGTTAAATACACTTCTGAATTATAAATTTCTTCACTTTTTATATGTGAATGTATTCCATAAAAATCATCATTTAGCTTTGATTTCATAAATCTACTTACTCGGTTAGAGTTTAAAATTTTTTTATCCTATCATTTAATATTAAACGGCTATGGTTTAGAATTTTGTTGTCAAAGCTTTGCTACTGTCTGATATTTCACATCATTCTGAAAACCTTAAATATGTATTAAAACGTTTAACAGCTAATTATTATCCTCTTAATTTTACTGTCAAAGTCTTTATCTCTGGATTAATTAAATTTATAACCTTAAAAACTGTAGTCCGTCAAAATACCAATACTAACAATTTTATTCTTTTCCATTATGATTGTTTGTCTACAAAATTTAAAATGTTCTTCAAAAAATTTAAATAAATCTGTAATTTTTAAATCTGTTCATTCTTTGGCTTAGTTTGTTAAAAAAAACAAAGACTGTCTAATATTTTGGATTTACGCAATATTGTTTAAATAATTAGTCTAAATTTTTTCTTTTTTTGTTATATCGGCCAAACTAAACGATCTTTGTTAACTAGAAATATGGAACATAAAAGCAATGTAAAATTTTCAGCTAATAAACATTATCCTATTACAAAACATCGTTCGTATCTTAAAAAAATTTCCAGTTTTGATTATACTGTCATCCTAGATAAGAAAACTAATTATAATTAATTATTAATCTCAGAAATGTTTCACACTAAACACAACAAAGTTTAAACAGGACACTTATCATTTAAACTGAATTATGTTGGCTTACTAAATATTCTTCGTTAATTTATATCTTTATATATTCCTTGTTGTAACTTCGGCTATATGTGACCAGTCTGTTTTTAGTATTGACAAAGATCGAAACGTCTACAGATTTAAAATAATATTATTCAAATTAATGTCTGTTTTTGTCTGTTAGACGGGTCGTTAATTTCAAATTTTAATTACTAATTATAAAACGTTTTTCTGTTAATTCAAACAAATTAATAAATTTATTAACAACTATTACGATTTATATTGACTGAAAATCTCAAATTTTATACGAAAAAATTAAATAAAAATCGAAATTCATTTACTTTTTGCTGAACAGATTAATTCTGGTTTCAGTTAAAAAATTATTGGAGAAAAAACTCTTTGAAACAATAAACCGTGTGACACTTTCAGTTAATTTACGATAAGAGAACGACACCGATTTTCAAAGTGTTTAATTTCTTGTGTGGCATTTGTGTAGTTTGCGCCTTAGCAAGGATCCCTGGTGGTTTCCTGATTCTATCTGTTTTCTTAGCGTCTGCTTCTAATAGCAAGCTACAGGTGTCCCTTCATTTAGCGTGATTACTTTTCATTATTTTCTCGGATTAATATGGTGTAATCAAATTATCTGATGAGGTAGTCAGTAGGCTCAGAAACCCCAATTAATCTCGCAAAATTCAACTACTGCTTCCTCTCTGGAACTTAACTTCTGATTGACCGCCTTCTTCTTGAATACATTTAAATAACAATATACACGAAAATGCGTTTCTAATCCTGAATATTTAACTGTTCTGAAAGAAGTGCTTCTCTCAAGAAGTTTTCTTAGCACAGGCAACTATAAATTACTAGTAAGAGTTGCTCTATCCTTCAGAAACCCTTACGCTTTTAAATCCTTTCCTATGCTATTTAAGAGGAGTTACCACCACGTGTATTACCCTCATGTATCGTGTCACTAAAAAAAAGTGGCCTCTTGTAAACCAGCGGGCCAAATTAACCAAATTATAGAAAAATCTGTAATGAAGGAAAATATTCACGAGGAAAATTAAAAAATGTATTACTTTACCTTAAGATGAATCAATTTGTGAACGTGAGCGACGGAATAATTCTGTAAAATAACGCCATTGAGTTGCGTCCGCGTACTGAGAAAGTCTCTCCTTCCTCATAACCATTAATTCCGGACTGTGTTACTCTATATTATATATACCGACAATCTTCTGAGAAATGTACATTTACAAATTCCAGTCACAGTCTCCATAGTTGACGAAATTTCATGTGAATATGACATTGCAAATACTCGCTTCGCCGGAAATCGTCTACGCCTTAAATTGCCATCAACTGAACGATAATAGTGTCTGAAATCTGCTAAGTGAATTTTGGTAATTAGTTCCACATTACCTTCTGCGAGGTTTTGTATAAGTTCATCCTCCATCACGTGATTTTTTTTAAACTCTGTATCCATTAATCATGTCCCTCTACACAGCCTCTGCATTTGAGTTGCATAAACATTACAGACTGGCGTGCTTCGGTACTAGCCCGAGTATATCGGACCACAAACTCGAATGTAAAATATCTCAAAGCACAAATTCAAATCCCAGTCCTAGATCGAAGTCCATCAACATTACATTACATTTAATTAAAGATTCCACGAATATGGTGGGCTTGTTACCCAAAATAATATATGGTTCCGTGATTTATGAAAACCATAGTACGTTCATTACAATTGAATTTATCAATTTCTACTTTATAATGAAATGAATGATAAAAAAATCAATAAAATATCTATTATATTTTATACTAGCTGGGTGCCCGGCGTTGCCTGAGATGTCATTTATCCATAACCCCCTATTTGACTCCAATATAGGAAGATTTTTCGTTATTTTTACGTAACGAAACTCGCCCCATACCCTAAATGTGCTCACCTCCCATTGACCCTGAAATAGTTTCATTCGACGAATATATTGCCATTTGAACATGTTTGAAAATTATCACCCCACTACTCTGAGTTAAACAAAAAAAAATTTCACGCAAAAATCTGCCCGTTACATCGTTTGAAAATTTCTGCTTCCGTTCAGCCCCCCCCCCCCGCCCCAAATCCCACCACCCCGCGTTATCCAGTTTGTCACAATGAAACTCATCGATATCCATAACCCCAGAATTAATTCGAATTTTGGTATATTCGCTTTATTTTCACGTAAAACACCACCACCAAGCCCCACCCCTAAGCGTACTCTCCTCCCATGCCGATAGGGGTAGACATTATACACAGAGAATATCTACCGAAATATATTATGAATTTAGATTACGCAGGAAAATATTTATTGAACGCAAATATCGGGTGATCAACATGTTTGAAAAATACCAGCCCCATAATGCCCCACCCGTGTGGGTTAAACTGCAAGTTTAATGTCATAATTAATCTCTGCGACATCCATAACATTGGATTCGTCTCCAATCTCGTTTTTTCCGTTCTTTTTATGTAATGCAACTACAGACTACACTTCAAGGTTATTTCCTCCCAAGCCATAAGGGTTGTAATTATACACATAATATATTTAAAAATATTATGTATGTCATTGAACCCGAAAAATATTTATTCGACGCAAACATCGACAGGTTAACATTTTTAAACATTTTACCCGCGCCCACGTTCGCCCAGCGATTCCCACCCTCACCCACCTACACGCGTTACTCAGGTTGTCATAAATAAATTCAGCGACATCCGTAATCCCAATTTGTCTCGAATCTCAGTTGTTTTTGCGTTTTCTTTGTAATGCCTACGCGTCCTCCCCTACCATACCAAAAGGGGTTTAAATTATACACAAACAAAGTCGTAGAAATACTATCATTCTAATTAATTCTAAAAATAATTATTAAAATCAAATATCACCTATGATTCATGTTTAAATATTTCCACCCTTGACTTCCTCCGCCCCTGGGGGTTAAATGGCCAATTAAATGTCATAATTAAACTCAGCGACATCCATAACACTGGGCATGACTCTAATCTCGTTTATATTCTCGTTATTATCTTGTAACGCCTGTCCACCCCACCCCTAAGGGTGCTCCTTTACCATGCCGTAAGGGTTGAAATCATACTCAGATAACATCGGTAGAAACACTATAAATCTCTTTTACCCCTAAAACTATTTATCAGACTCACATATTGACTGTTTTAGCATGTTTGATATTTCTACACCCGTCCACCCCAACCCCTAAGCGTTCTCTCATGCGATATGGGTTGAAATTTTACACACACAACATGGATGGAAATATTATCAATCCAATTAACCGTGTAACATGTTTAAAATTTGCCATCCCTGTTCACCCAAATCCCTGGGGTTCAACCGGAAAGTTGAAAGTTATAATTAAACTCACAGACATTCATAATCCCAGATTCGTTATTTTTATGTAACGTCCAAATCTATGGTTTCTCCCCTTCAATGCCGATAGGGGTTGAATATATACACTAACATCATCGGGAGAAACACTATTGTTCTCATTACGGCAGAAAAAATATATCCGTCGGAAGTATCGACCGTTTTAATATGTTTGTAAATCTTCACCTCTGACCCTGCAGCTGGTAATTATGTTTACCCCCACAGTGTTTGTTTCTTATTAGAAAGGAACAAGTGTACGAAATTTTGTCTAATTTTCTTAACGGACGTAGCTAATAAGAAAAGACTGTTTGTGTGTGAAATTCGTATATACGGCGTTATAACTGAAACAGAGAACAATTTATCGCTAGGATACGTTTTTGTTTATTTCCCCCTGGTTGTTGCGGAGACCCCATGATTGAGTGTGGCGTGCCGTATTGGTACACCGTGATACGTGGCCATTCTTCTCAATACCCTAGCTGCATAATGAAGCTATTAGGAGGTGTATACTTCCGTACTGCCAACATAATGTACTGCCTGGCTTTTTGTCTCAAAACACTAAGTGCCACGAAACACGGTCTTCAATCACCCCTCTTCTGTCTCCCTCCCCCCATCTACGTCGCCAGATAAAAGGCCGTACAGTTTCAAGATCCATCCCACCATTGTCGCAACCCCTCCCGTCCCCTTCGCGTTGTCCAATATCCGATTCCTATTTGTCGGCATAGGGTAGCTTTCAGACTCACGCCCAGTGCAATATATCGCCATCTCTGGCAAGGAAATGGTATTTCTCCAAGTGCTGACAAGCGAGGAATTATGAATATTTATTTTCGCTACTCCTGACACTTTCCTTTCGCGTAATATCGTGTGTGTATGAGAGTGTGACGTCAGAGTTGCTTTCAAGTCTGCACGAGGCATAGACATATAGCTCTGTTAAACTACATCTAGATAGAAATTTTGTTTCCTGACAGTCCTGGACTATCCACATAAAAATAAAGGGTACAAGCTGGCATATTAAATGATAAATCATATAATAAGTAAAGAATATGTGATTACCATATTACATCCCCATGAATAAAAACTTATTAATGCTTCTAACACTGTTCATCAGCAAATAATAGAATTACAATTATTTGGTATATATATATATATATTATACTTTCTGTCTCCAAATGTCGTTATATTACGAGAAACATTATTTGGGTATTTTATTTTCTTTGTTGGAAAAGAGAAAATTAGACAGACGAATTAAAAGCCAATGTGGTGATCTTTCACCTCGTAAAGAAAATGGAATACCCGAATAATGTCACTTCCAATTTCATCACTCCATTGTCATAAAATTTGTAGCCTACAAAATTTTGATAATATTTGAATAAGACACGCTATTTCAGGAACTTCGTTTCAATCCCTAATTGTTCGTTTAAAAATTCGATTTTACAGAGCAGAATAAACAATATCCGATTTTGATATGGTTGATATAATTTTAAGATGGTCTGTCCCGTTTAATAGCATAGGAGTGGAGGATAAATAAGGGTTAAAAAGGTAGCTATGGTTTAAGGATCCAACCCGGCAATTGCCTAATTGTGGTGTAACGAAATCCCTAGTGGAAAACTTGATCAGAAAGTAGGGCATCGGTTCTTGTCCCACGCTCTTCCGATGATTTGAAGTTGGTAGATACTGTGAGGACGCAGCATTTCCGTCTCAGTGCCTCATCCGGGTAAGAAGGTACTGGCAGTCTGTTATAATGGGAGTCGATTATGGGAACTTGAACGCAGGGCCAGAGAGAGAAATAAACTTCGTGTGCTGCTTTCTCTTATTTACCGTTATCTCTATGAAAAAAATTATAATAAATCCTTATAAGCGATAAAGTACATAATTTACCATAAAAAAAGGTGACGTTCATATTCAATTCACGTTTAAGTTGTACAATTGCTCATTGCGTACACTTTCAAATAATTTTTACTTTAAAGCAAGACTGGTTCGCATATTGTTAATTATTTTGCAAAACATCATAGTTATTTCAAAAGTATTCGATAAAATTGCTTTGATTTATTATCTGGAAAACTATTTATCTCAAGTCAAAATCTAAATTATACGATAAAAGTGGCTGAGACGTGTATAAAACGTTCTACCAAATGTGACAGTTTTTATATCAACAGGCTACACGACGGTAATCCACGTGATGGCAATTCCATTTTTGCAGTATAAGAAGGGATTTGAAAGGGCAGATACGGAAGAGTAGAGCTAGGTATCCAACGGTTAAGTAGGATCCCTTGGGATGTAGGATCCTAACCGGAAATTCGTGTAAGTGGTTCAGGCAAACCCCCAAAAAACCTGCATCAGGTAGGTCGGGCTCTTGGTACTTGTCACACGCCTTTCGAATGGCGGGAGAGGGGTTTCATGAGAGACGCAGAATTCCATTCTCCATGCCTTGAACACTTTAGGAGGCAGCTGGCCGATTACCCAAATAGGAATAGAAGAATGTTCAGAAACCGGAGAGAGAGAATAAGGCGTCCGCAAAGGTTAACTCTGATTCGCCATACATTTATAAACCATTTTTATGGAGGCTGAAAGATTTTTATTTTATTTTAGGTAACAGCCTACATGAGGGTAATCCACATGGTGGCAACTCCCCTTTAATAACATAGGAAGAGGTTTGAAAGGGGGGATGCGGAAGGATAGAGGAAGGTAGCCAAGGGTTAACTAGGGCCCCCGGGCTATGGTTTAAGGATCCTAACCGGCATTCGCCTAAAAGTAATGCAGGACAAACCCTAGAAAAACCTGAATCAGATAGGTCGGGCTTTGTATACTTGTCCCACGCCCTTCCGATAGCGGGAGAGGAGTTAGGAACAAAAATAATATTTAGCAATATAAATAATGTAATGAGTGCAAGTAGTGTAAGTAATTAATTGAAAAGAAATATCATTTAAAACATTACAATAAATATAGTCACGTGTTCTCTTCGCTGCAAGGAAGCAAGACGACAGTTTTTACGAATTATAGGGAGACGCATGGCACATAAAGTTTCTAAAGCTTTCAAAATGACGTCGTCGATCACAGAACATCGTTATCTGAAATTAACGTTCGTGTTACATCCATTAACAGTGGCAATCAACTCTTCTATTCTACAGCAAAAAACAACAACATTCCATCACTCACTGCAATTAAGTCTGATTAATTTAACAGACGTATTTAGCACGTGAAGTCGATTACGTTTAATAAAGTTGAAACTATAAAAGCGTCTTGGTGGTTGGTTTAAAACTAATAACTAAATAAAGACGTAGCGAAAAAAAACACAGACGAAATTAGGTGATTAAAATAAACACTCTAGTGTATTTACGTAGCAGGGAATGTTGTGTGTGAATTTTCCAGTTTCTGGAACTAGTATCAATTCTATACCTGAAAATGTTTGCCGAAACTTTGAGTTGTGCCAAAACCGTATGTAAAAATAGATTTGTAAAATTTTTATTTTCATGAAACAATGCAAAAGTAGGAGTGTCTGTAGCCAGTATAGAAATTACAACAGTTGTGTGGTACACGATAATTGTTTCGAAAAACTTGAAATTTGTTAGCCATCTTCCACAGTCTTTTGTTTTCGCCATAGCAACAACAAAGTTAAGTTCGTTCTCCTTCCCGCGGTTTTTCTCTTAGGAGAAATGCCATTTAGCAACGAAGAAGCAGAAAGAGTTCTCGGGGTTTGACACAGAGGACCACCAGCGATTAAACAGCAACGTTTCGACGACCGCAAGCTCCGTCGTCGTCGCCTTTACGAGACTCTTAAAAATTTGGTAATAAGTTCATAGCACGCTCTGACTTCATTACACGTGTGAAATTAGAGAACTTTTTATACATCAACTACACCGGGAAAGCCTTCGATCATTAAGCATTCGGCAGTTTTATACTCGGAAAATGTTGTCTGAGCTGCAGTCATGCAGCACGAATTTATTACCAGGGTCATTTATTATTATACGTACAATATTCTGCAACGCCTTTCAAAACGTATCTGTTGCTACGATTTAAGACTGTGGAAGGTTAAATCTTTCAAAGTCTGTCGTGTTTACAATTAGCATGTACCATACAGCGGTACCAAATCATACCTAAACTACTCACCTTTTGGGTACCATACAATGGTACTATATGGTTCATAACTGCGGACATACCTCAGAAGATATTTTATTACTCTTTCAATTTTTTTGTATCCAAACAACCATCGTTAGAAATAGCATTTTTCTAGTGAAAGTTGTTTCTTTTTAAAATCACTATCTAGTGTTGCCTTACTCAACCTTATTTAAACACTCTTACTTTCGATTTGGTTAGAGCGACAATTTGTTCAAATACCACCAACCGATTCTTTACAGAGTATTTTTTTATATATATTTTACAAGGGAATTGCTGGTCCGGTTGTTGGATACAACCTGTATTAAAAGTTTCCTCAAACTGAACTAAATAATTATTAACGTAGTTTTGTTTCTTATTAATTTTAGCGAATACCTTCTAATAAGCTATATTTGGTTATCCCAATCCATTGTTCAATACATTCTTTACAAAACTCTTGACGGTTTGTCTTCGAGCAGCTGTAACGAGCAGCCATATTGTGTGACGTAACAGGTCGCGCTGACGTCACACTTATACCGAGAACACGCACTATTATGAAGGAATTGAACACTTAAAAACACTGAAAAAATGATTTTGCGCAAGAGGATCTTTCAAGGAGGAAGGAAACATCCTCACTTCTTTTGAGGACTCAGTTTATTTGGTTTCTTAGAAATTTGTAAGGGAATGTTGCTCAAACTTTAATTGCATATATTTAAAAAATTAAGAACCGTCAGGGTCTAATTGTTTTTAAACGGGGCTCAGGATAAAATGTATTATCCAGGAATAATGTAAAAAAAATTTTTGAAGTACATTACAGCTTCAGAAGATTAGCCTGTCATCCGAGGTGAAAATAACCTCTAACAGACTTTGAACAGTCTCTAAACCACCGTCGCTTTATAACTTGTTTAATGACGTAAAGCATCTACTTCTATTTTGAAGGAAATGGGCTGTAAAAGTGAATTAATACTACCTTATAAAACGAGGTTATTAAAAATTTGGTAATAAGTTTATAGCAAGAGTGTGAGTGTTTTAATGAGCTCGTTCGTTTGTAAAAGTGGATTTAATAATTGAAGATGATATTAATGACGTGCCCGTTTGTTTTCCTATGCGGCGGACTGTTGCTGACACGAGATTGCCACCAATTAAGATAATGTCTTTGAGCTCTTATCACGCCGGGGAGGAGCGGTAAAGGGGGAGGATGGATGTGCACTTCAATTAGAGGCATTGTTTCCCTGGCAACAGGCTGTCAGCAAGTC
The DNA here is from genome assembly GCA_037074705.1 of Zhengitettix transpicula. Lineage (NCBI taxonomy): Eukaryota > Metazoa > Arthropoda > Insecta > Orthoptera > Tetrigidae > Zhengitettix > Zhengitettix transpicula. The sequence continues at coordinate 10,386,892 of CM073593.1, forward strand.
GACTGTGGATGACGGCAACCACACGCACAAAACAATGCTACTTCCCGGCGTCAAATAGCGACAACAATCGGTCAGCTGTCCATCTCGCCCCGGCTGTGTCGGCAAATAATTTCCCTCCAATTCAAGTTAATCGAAACAAAAAACAACGAACAAGTCAGACATCTGTCAGATAAATATCTACTCTTCATGACACTGCTCACAGGTAGGCAAATTAATTCCGCATGCAACTCTTCAATCAAACATGCCTTTTATTTGGGATTAATGGCACTGATTGATTTAAATTCAACTGCGCAGTTTTGTAGTGACTTCATATTTTATGGAAGCCGCGTAGATATAACCATAAAAACTGCCTTTACAAACACCACTACACTCCGTTTTAAATAAGAAGTCTTCTGGCGTGGCGGCTTAATACAATAAGTGGACAGTGATGCCACGTGCAACACACGACTTATACAGCTCAGTAGAATAACACCTCTGTAGTTTCAAGCGTTATGATTGGTGTAATCAGGGTCACACCCATAGCGGGAACTGACCGCCACCAAACTTCTAATTTAAAATAGAGTATAGACGTGTTCATTAATAAAACATTTGCATTTAGATTCCAGGATATATTTTTACCAATATGAGATTAAGTAATGGTTTAGGGTTAAAACCTCTGAATATTAAACTAATTTTAAAATAATAAAAATGCCATTATTAGAAAAAGACTAATTGTATAAAGTTTTAACCAATTAACAGACAAAATTACCTACCACATAACGTTTCTGATATCCTTCCAGCCTTTGTCAGGTGACGAAAATAGCAACAACCGCAACACTGGACAAACGCGATGACGAACTCAAATACACAGCTAAAACGAACTCAAAATCGCACATATATATGTAATGGATTCAAAATTTCGATGTGTAAGTCAATAACACAATAAAAAATGTTAATATATCATTTTAAAAAGTTACTCAAAAAACTATATATCTCTGAAATTTTTAAATCTGTTAGTTCTTTGTCTTATTTTATTAAAAAATTGTCTTAATACTTTTGGTTTTCCAAAATGTTCTTTATAAAATAAGTTTCAATAATTGCTCATTTTGTTATACCGGCCAGACCATTCGACCTTTGTTAACTAGAATTGAGAAACATAAAACCAATATAATATTACAATCTTATAAACATTGTTTGGATCTTAATCATTCTTTCAATTTCGAAAATACTATTATTCTAGATAAGAAAACAGATTTTAATACAATGTTAACCCCCACATATGTAATACATTAAAACCAACAAAATTTCCTTAAACGTCAAAATAGGACACAATTGTAGAATTATTGTGGTATCACTTTGTAAGTTAATTGTAGTGCAGTTAGATTTAATATGAAGTATTTCTGACATAATTCTGGAATAATACTTGGTGTGAATATCTTAAACATTAACAATTAGCAAATAAACGTTTCGAATTAATGATATGTTTGCAGACAACAGATTGTTTGCTAACTTGGAGTTTTATTTTTAGTGACGGTTTAGTTCACCCTATGTAGCAAGAAGGGAAACTCAATGTTTGGAGTCAAATTGGGTGGTTGTAGTTTCTTTCTTGATTGAAGATGTGAACGGAATTTAATTTCAAGTGAACCATATTCGTATCAAAACGGATGGTATTTGATATTATGTGTGATGTAAGGGAGCTGCCAAATTAGGTTTAAAGAATTATGGAGGGAATGTGCTTGAAGAATTTTATTCAAACCAAAGTAGCCACCTTTCAGATTACAGGAATGAATCTTTGTTCCTTAAAGACTCTTTAACTAACTCCGAATCACATTACCATTCTGCACTGATATTCAAAGAGAACGAAGACGGTTCGCCATTCGTTTTATTTTCGCGTCACAAATGTTAACATTTTCGCACCGTGCAATATGTATTTTACTAAGCCAAACACATTGTCATTTTCAACTCATACAGCTTTTTTATGCTTTAAATCAGATAAAAGTAGCATTGAACTTTGAACACCTTCACAGTACGTGGCGTTATTTGTGTGATCTGATTAAAAATTCCCATTTCGTCCTGTGTCCATGACGAGCGTCAAAAGCATTCCCTTTTTGTCAACGGTGGAACGCTTTGCTAGAGTTTTCACAATCGTAACGACTGAAAATAGTTTTACTATTCAAATGCGGTTTCTTTGGAAACAGTGGTTGAATTGACTGTCACACAAAACAACCCATTCGTCGCTCAAAAAAAAGAAATTGCGATTTTGTTTACTCAAAGCAAAGGATTCCTTTATCATTAAGAGTACATTATAAGCACCAGTGAATTACAAAATTTGAAATTCTTAACACTTTTAAGATAATATGAATACGATTCTGCGGAACTGAAATATAAGTTTTATTACAGATATTTTTTTTAATTGATAAGCTCCATATTTTTATCAGTCACATAGAGAATTAATAATGTAAACTTCTAAAAACTTTTAATTTCATTACGTTTTCCATCCTCAGGTTCATATTTAATATTGATCAAAGTTGCAGCTGAACTAGAGAATCGATTGGATGCTAAAATAATTTTATTGATTAAAGGAGTGATGACACAGTAGATTCTGGCCAAATATTAGGTCAAAAGCTACTGAAAAATTTCTGTTGAAATTAAATAAAGTATTTAAATTGTTAATAAATTGAGACTGCGTAAGGGTTTCTTCTCTAAAGTTTTATAATTAGATTATATGTAATAAAATGAATGTCTCTATTGTAAAAATTGTATAAATATATTTTTTCGTGTGAAAAAGGAATTGATAATGGCGAATGCCATGAAATCTTCAATGTTATATATTCATGCGACTAATGAAAATTACGGGGCTATATAATTACGAAATTACCAAAAAAATATATCAGTCAAAGTAAATTGCTTACTTTAGAAAAATATAAAATTCCCTTCAAAACATGATAAGCAATAAGGTTATAGGGTTAATAAGTAATAATGATCCCCAAAAAAGAACGTACATTAATACCTGTATGGATGATACAATATATTATTCGTTGATTAACAAAAATTAGAATAAAAATGGATCAAAATTAAAGTCAGAAAATAATTTTTTTTAATTAAAAGTTTATAATGAAGGCGTTAACAACTTGACCCATAAATAAATTACAAATAGTGCTTGTTTACGTAAGTATGCTGCGATTCACATTGATTCCAATAATATACATATGATTGATCAGTTTGAAAGAATAATTATACATTTAAAATGTGGGTTTCTTACATTTACATTTTACAATTCGCATTTGTTAATCGTTTATCATAATAATAGGATAATCAATTATATTATCTTATTTAAAAGCTGCGACTGTTGCAGATTCCACTGTACTGTAGTCATAGTCTGTTTTTATTAGGAAGACGCGTCTGCTTCTGAATATGTATCACTCTCTTGTTTCTTGAATAAATTTATGAGTCTTTCTATTCTACTTTTTGGAGCACTGGCTTCTTCTTCATATAATATTTTTAGTGGACCTAATGATTGACTATTTATGATCCTGAATGTTTTGTTTTGTTTTCTTGGGTGGATTAGTGCTTGTCTTATGCTAAGGATTACTGGCGTCTTTCTTATCAGCGTGGTTTGTCGAGCTCGTAGATGCAGTTATTTAGAAAATAATTATTTGTAGTTGTTATTGGTTTTATTTGTATAAAATTTAGGCCATTCCAATTATAATGCTTAAAATGTTTTTTTTTATTTTAAAACATAATTCAAACGCTTAAAATCCGTTGTACATAATGAATAAGAAAAAAATAGTGCATAAAACAGCAGCCTATTAGTCTAAAACTTATTATTAAATTTAAAACATTATAATTGAACAAAATATCTACAATTTATGACGAATTATAATTGTAGTCGTGAATTAACTAAATTATTAGAAAATAATTATCCAATGTTTAATTTTAAGATCTGCCAAGTTACCGAAAATAATTTGCTCGAAATTTAAAATAGACATAATTTTATTATTAAAAACCTGAATGATAGGAAAAATATATATACAATTACTATATACACAACTATGATAAATGAGGTTGTGCCAGATGCAAAATTTCTCATACCTCGCATCAATATTAACCATTATATTGAATGGGACCTCTTTTTAAACAACTGTGAAAAAACTACAACGTATTACTCAGAAAATTTATTATCAAGTTTAAAACATTTTATTTAATATCATCTGGCAATTTTCATTTAATAATTATATGAGCAATACAGCCATTAAATAAAAAAAAATATTAACTAATTAAACCAAAAAATTCGTTATAACGTTTCGTCCATAATTTTGAGACCTTTTCAGGAAATCTGTTAATATTAAGCTTATATGTATGCAATATTTGATAAATTACAAGAAATATGAATTTAGATCAAAGAACGATATAGATTAACAAAAAAGTCAAATTTTCTACAATTAACGAGATATTTTTATTGTAATCGTGAATTAAATAATTTATTAGAATAATTTAAATAATTAAAGTTGTGGCAGTTTGGAGAATCTTAAAAATAAACATTCTAGTATAATCATATACACATAATTAAAAATGGCGGGCGGGATCTATACTAACTGAAGTCAGAACACGGGTAAATATATCTAAATTATTTAATTTGACTTTGGAATTGCAAAAATACAATGTATTTCGGAACTTTTAACTTATAATAAGTGTTGGTCGATAAAGCAGAAGATGAACGCGGCCAAGCTGGAATCAGATGAAGAGATCGTAAAAACTCTAAGGGTCGATACGATGGAGAGCAAATATAAGAGGGAGTGGAACACTTAATGTCGATGAAACGGGAGAGAGCAGGACACATCACAAGAAGTATGTAAACAAAAATCGTATCAGATTGTGACAGTTAAAGATGGGCGGTAGTTTGTTACGTTGAACATGGAAAATTTAAGGAAAGCACGTAGAAGTATTGATAACCAGATAATAGTGGTTTAAATTATTCACATAGATCATAAAAGCCAATAACGACGCAGTAAATCTATTGCTGCTTAAAACCTGTGCTGTATTCCACACTGACATCGACTGATGCCATTGTTATTGCGAAGGACGACAATTTTTGAAGCCTCAAATTGTCACTGGTAATCTATGTCGTTCATTTGTGAAATGACTTTGGTTGTTTGTTGTTTCTGGTGCTCACTCCCCCACATTGAGGCTGTGACGCAGAGGGGTTGTAACCGAGGGAACCCTCCCGCAATATATTTGTAGTTTGGGGGCTGTAGTGCAGGCGATGTGTGCCGATAACGAGGCAGTTTTATGGACATTGGTCCGCCGACATATCTTGGTGTAAAGTGAAAGCCACCAGGGCAGCAAAATATCCTCCTGGGTCGCATATAGCGGCGTCCACATGACAGCTCCGCCGCCCCCCCGCTATAACATTCTCTTCCCTCTCCAGCCCGCCTCCAGGCAGACTTATCGCGTCTCGTCTTCGCAGAAAAAAATCTTCCTTGGCTTTAGCTTGCCGACTGAATCACACACTCTCTTCCACTTCACTGTTTCTACTACATTTCTTTCGGGGTCAGTAAAGAAAATTCTCACTTAACGGTTTCCAAGAACGTGAAACTCGTAGAGGGTGGATAAATTTACTAAATATAGCGTAACGCAATCACAAAATACTTATCATTTTTAAACATATCACATTTTCTATAATTACTGCAAAACTCAGTCTTAAAATTCCAGTACTCCACTCGTCACACCATCCTGAATAGCTACCATTAATTACAATGTGCCTATCAAATAATGCACTTTTTGTATCATTTCCACACAAATTATAAATTCCGCACGCCTTTATTATTCTAATCTTCGTTTGTCTTCCAATCTGTAACGTGACTCCATGTTGTAAGACGTAGCGGTTCGCGATGACGTCACATTGATACTGACAACAGGCAGTATTCCAAAGGATAACTTAAAAACTCGTTTCATCTGCGAACAGATTTCGTGCAAGAAGATTTTTCAAGTTTGTAAATGAAGGAAACATCCTCACTTTTTTGGATGGCGCATTTTATTTGGCTTCTTAGGAATTGTGAGGGCTTGTTTGCACTAAATTTAATTCAATATATTTTCCCAAATTAAGAATCATCTTTCTAAAGTGGTCTTAAACTAAATAATATTATCCAGAAATGTCGCAAAAATTTTTTTTAACACTACAGCCGCGGAAGATTACCCCTAAACATAACAAATACCAGAAAAGTGCTAAACTTAACGTCTAAAATAATCTAAACTCCTATTAAATGGGATTTAAAATGCGAACAAGACAATAAAGTGAATAATCATATTGTGAAACAATTAAAATTGCAAACAAGTCGTTTGGTAACTTGTAATGGATGGAACTATTCTCCTTCAAAATCCAAAAGAGTCGAATATTTTCTTGATTTCGGAAGTGTATTGCGTGTTGCATTCTCAAAGGGGAGCTTAATTTTGATAATGAATGAGGTGATATAATAAAATACTAAATAGGCATGAGAATGGAATTCGGAAGGAATTGATCTATAATTTGACACGATTTAAAGAACAGTGTATCAGGTCTGAGTTCCCAACATCGGTGAATGTCTGAGCCGACAATTATCAATTAAGTAGGCAGAATTATATTGCAAAATCGTCAGTTGTCTTAAAGTAATTTCATAAACGAAAAACCTCTATGCTTATACGATTTCCTAATTTATTGTACGTTTCACAAAATAATTTAATCTGAACATGTGTACTGAGTCATATTTTTAATACAGTGCCGTTAGTTTCTCATTCTATGCTTCTGCGTGTATAAGTATAGGAAATTAGATATTTTTATAAAACGATTCTTCAGTTATGCAGGCAACTTAATGTTTTAATAAATACTCGCAAGTATCCATTGTGAGAAAAATATAGGATAACAAACACAATAACAAAATCAGTATATAATGTAAATGGAATTTGAAAAAATATTCTTACGTAAGAAATATTTTTAAATGCATTTTCATGACGTGACACTTGAAAGTAAAAAAGGAAGTAATTCCAAGCGCGTGTAACTTACAATATACAATAACTACTAACACATTCTTGATTATAAACCACACAGACTCACTTGACACCTGTAGCAAATACTGTGTAGTTTACTACATCTCTTTCTGCAATTGTAATTCCTGCTACATAGGGCAAACTTCCCAACAAGAAACAATCTGTAGTCTCCACGTATCATTAATTCAAAAATGCTAAGATTTTAGAGTTGACACCAGCTAGATACCATTTCACAATTATATCATAAATTCTTCATATTAAATCCAATATCACAGCAATCAATGTACAAACTGATACTACGAAACTCATAGTCCCTTACTGTTACGTTATTCCTTCTCCTTTCCCATTGTCGTTGCGTTTTGCTTCGCTTCTGAGTTTGTTAACTGTATGTATTATGCGGTTGTGGCGAACTTGGCTCTTGTGTTATTTTGGAACCTGAAGAAAGGAACAAAGTTTCCAGAAACAGTTTGTGGTATTTATATCACCACTTAATATTGTCTGTAATTTACTTTTATATCTTATTAAAGTTGGAGATGACGATTACTGAATTGTGAAGTACGCAGCTTGACGTCCGCACAAAATATCCGACTGCTTCCGATCGTAGAACCGCAGTATGTTCTCAAAATCATTTGTATATTAAAGCTTTTGATTATACTTCGTCGAACGATCACAATTTTGTCATGCACCATGGAAAATATTCTCGATTTAATGCCTGAAGAATTTAGAATGTTTGCTTAAGCTGTAAGGTAACATCGCTACAGGCGATCAAATTCCTGCGGCAAGTATCGTATGTAATGCAAACAATAACAGCGTATTAAGGGCTGTTACCCTTAACTCAGAAAATCAACAGCAAACCAAATCATAATATTGTGGATGTTCTTTCTATAAATATTGATTTTGTCACAAGTAAATTATTCACCTTAATTGTAAGACGTACTCGGTATTATTTATACTGGTCTGTAGTTAACCCCCCTAATACCATTAATAATAATTCTCAAAACGATATAAACCAAAAACAAACTACTTACATTTATTTTCAATTTCATTAATAAGTACCCGACAAAAATGAATTTCAACTCCTCTGGAATAGAGCAAATATCAGGAAATGAAAGTGAGTTCGCAACATATTTAAAATAAAAAGTCATTCCGTAGAGCAGTGTTGAATACAAACTAAACAGTAATTTGGAAGAAACCAAAAATATTGGAACTAATTAGCTGACAAAAAAAAGTCTCGAAACAAAGACGTTACGAAAAATTAGCATTTTTATTACAAATGTAACACAAATGGTGAAACCAATGATTTACAACACTTGTAAATAGTGTGCGGAATATATTATATGAAAAATATTGTTGAAATCGACGGTTCAGGAAAACCAATTCAATTTTAAGTGCACATTAAGTCCGATTTTGCTGCATTTGAATGAAATGCTAACAAAATTCATCATATTACTGAGTGAAGAATTATAAATTAAAATTTAAAGAAATAATAATTGTGGTATATATATATATATATATATATATATATATATATATATTAAATAAACAGCTGTTGTTTATGTAAGTTCAGAAAATATAGAAATTACACAAAATATCGTAACTAAATTGCGACCTCTTCAGGTAAAATTACTTCTTAAATTTCAGTGCATAATGCTTAATCTAACATATTGTATTTCAAAAATATATTTGTATGAGGCATCTGGCTTTCAAGATTAATGAGATTATTTAAATATAAATTTAATGTTACAATGTATACCTTGAATTTCTAAATTCAATAATTTACTTTGGAAAAATTATATATTCGAATTGAATTTTTTATCTAAATTATTGTTGAAAAATTTAATATTCTGTCCTCCAAAATTTATATGTACGATATTGAATTCCTACCATTCAACAAGGAGTTTGTTAATGAAATTTAACAATTTTTTTTAACAAATTGTGTCATAAAATACAATATGTTAGATTAAGCATTCTGTACTCAAAGTAAAGAAGTAATTTTACCTGAATTAGTGACGTCATTTGTATTAAATGTATTTTTCTGACTTTAAAAGCCTGTTGTTTACTTGTAAATAATTATTGTCTTTTTAGACATAGGAAATATACTGCGAAAAACGAATAAAAGCCAAGGGACTAGAGTTCCACAGCTCGTATCAACTTTCTATGACGTAATTACAAACAGAAATTAGACTACCCTTATTAAAACATAAAAATAAGAATTAACGCAAGTTGCAAAATGGCTTTTATTTCAAATAGCTTACGATACTGCTTATTTGCTCGCGTTCTGGGGGCACGGAATAACGTTATGTTGGCAATACTGCGTTGCTTAAGTGGCGCATTTGAGCGCTTGGCAAGCTGCAAACAATTACCTCCGAGCAAGGAGCCCAAGATATGTACCAGACAATGGCGGGAAGACAGGCCCTTACCAACATGACCCTTTGTTTAGTCGACGGTTTACGCTATCGAATCTCGCCGTGCTGAATGCGCATTGTTCCTCGGAGAGGCATTGTGAAAAATATTACGTATCAAGCAATTATTTATTTGCTAATGTACCAAACGTACTAAATTGTTAGTTGCAAAATTAAATTAATCGGAACGAGAAACGCAGACCACTAATACATTTATTGCCGCTTTTCATCTATATACATTTCGATTAGAGATAACATTGACATATAGAATAACACATAGAACGATAAATGTTATAAACAAAACATACAAAAAAATTGTAATATATTTCGTTGACAAATCTTTCTTCTTTAAACTATTAATTAAAAATTATACCTACTAATTCTGTTCATTTAATTATCAAATTCAATAATCTTTGAATTAATTACATTTATAATAATAAGACAACTGTTGTCCGTCAGAAAACCAATACTAAACATTTTATTGTGTTACCTTATTAAAAATGTTATTCAACGAAACTAAATACCTATGAAATTATGAAATATGTTAATTTTTTGTATTATTTTGTTAAAAAAATGAAGATAGTTGTAATATTTTGGATCTCCATAATGTTGTTTATAAAATTAGTAGTAATAGTAGCTAATTTTGTTATATTGGCCAGACCAAACGAGCTTTTCTAACTAGAATTAAAAAAACATAAAAACAATGTAAAATTTCCACCTTATAAACATTGTTTGGATCTTAATCATTCTTTCAATTTTGATAATACTATTATTCAATATAAGAAAACGGATTTTAATACAAAGTTAAACTCAGTTGTGTTACACATTAAGACCATCTTTAATGTTATCTTTAAATGTTAAACAGGACACTTCTCATTTAAACTGTATTTATGTTGACTTATTAAATAATCTTTGTTATATATATATATATATATATATATATATATATCTTGTATTCTTATTCTTTGTCAAGTGTTGTAACTTTGGCTACGTTGTTAACAAAGATCACAACGGTTGATCAAAATGTTTAAAATTTTCATATTCTATTTTTCAAAATAAATTTATATTTTTGGTCTGTTATACTGGACGTTAATTTATTGAATTATTTACTTTGAATTGTTACTAGCAATTCAATACAAAGATACTTAATGATAATTTATTTTATCAGGAATTTTAAATTATACAGTTTCACAGCACCCATCATTAGAGGTTTGTACATAACTAAATATTATTTATATATTATTCTTTAGTAGACTAAAAATTCCAGTATATTTGTTACGCATGAATTTTATGAGAAAAATTGCATACACTTATTAATGGTAATAATTTGATAGGTCATAACAATTCTGTAATCGACTACTTATTATTCGAGTTTATTGTTTTAAAATTCATTTCGCCACGCAAATTGCTAGAAAATAATGAAAAATTTCTAACACCAATTCCATTCGTAAGACACCCCATTACACTGAGTTTTTAACCATATGTGAAGCCTAAAATTTTATAAAATATGAATAGTAAGGAAATTACATTATTCGATAGCAAATGAAGTCTGGCAATTGTAAATCAAAAAGCGTTCATAACGGAGTACAAAGTAATTTACTTATATTTTATTAAGACGTTTGCGTAAACAGATAATAATATACTAGAACGTTAATGTGACGTTTATTACTTAGCTCTGTCAACGATATTAGTTGAAAACAAAACATTGCTCAAGAAAGGAAATAATTTCATTATTACATAGAAAATAAAATTCGTTTGTAATATATTCTGAATAGTGGACGACGTAACGATGAAATCGTCCAAACCAAACACAACTATAATCGTGCTGCCGTCCCTGCTGGAATAGTGTGACACGGCTTTTACATACTGGATGAAATTAGACATAATTTTGGGGTTGTGTATGTCGCAAAAATCGCATAAACACAACTGATATCTTTTCAAATGCTCATATGTTACACTCAAATTCATAAAAACTATTCAAGAAATTTTTAATAACTCTGGATCAAGTCTCATCACGAGACTTTTCCAATCCAGCTAAGAGCGATGGGGTACTGATATAATTGACGATGTAGCAGAGAAAGAACGAGAAGCATCGCTCGGGATCTGACAGCTGCAAGACACATCGAACGGAGAACGAAAAGCGCCAATTACTCCTCGCAGAAGGAGCGTAAAATTTTCACTTCTGCCGTATTAAGTGAGAGACATCATAACTGGCTTCATATTTTAAAAATGAGAGTAGCTAATCGACTGACAAGCCGTGGAAAGAAATACTAACTTTTGCTGAGTTAACCTGGCGTCAATTAATACTATTATTTTTATTCTACAACATACTTCAGTTACGGTTGTCTATGATTAATTGCAAATGGATATTAAAAATTTTATGTTATTATTAGAAGCAAAATCAACGTCTGTAGGACAGTAACACAAGAAATTACCAGTCACAAAACCGAAATTAATATTCAACAATATAATTTAAAAATTAAGTAGACGTTTCCATCAACTGTTTTGAACCTTGTCAATACTGTTGTCAGACTGAAGTGATATAGTTTAGTTACAAAACGTAACAAATAATATTAATACAATATAATATTCTTAATTATTCATGATTATTTAATAATTTATCATAAATATAGTTTAAATAAGAAGTGTCTTTTTTTACATTTAAAGAAAATTTGTCGGACTTTTGAGCTTAACCTTTTATTAAAATTAATTTCCTTATACAGAATAATAGTATTATAAAAATTGAAATAAGGATTTCGATCCAAACAATATTTATAATATGGGAATCTTAAGTTGGTTTTATGATCTTTAATTCTATTTAACAAAGATTATTTGGTTTTATGACCTTTAATTCTATTTAACAAAGATTATTTGGTCTGGCTGATATAAAAAAACTGAGCAATTATTGAAAATAATTTTATAAACAGCTTTGTAAAAATCCAAAATATTACTCTTTAAGGTTTTTCTACCAACTTTGATAAATAATATACAGATTTCAAAATTATATTAACATTTTTGAATAAATTCAAAATAAAATTAATTTCTATTTTTTGTCTCCTATACGGGTCGTTAATTTCTTGTGTTATTGTTATTATTATTCGAGTATGCTTTCGTTTATGACTACGTACGTCATTTACACTGAAAGAAATTGTTACGTCATATCAGTATTGTACAATTATTTAATTTAACATTGGTGACAATATATTGGAAGTTGTTGGGAAAATTAAAAATTTTCATTACAGAACCACAAGTATCTGAATTTTTTTAACTCAGTTATTTGTACAATATGATCACTGCAGATATTAATTTTAATTGAGTATATTCATTAGTACTTAATTTTTTGTTATAGTTTTTTTGAACTCGCGCTTAGAATCACAGTTAATTTAAATAACTAATCAGCACTATATTCTCCGAAGAACACTTGCGAAAGCTTCTACATTGTGCCGTGTACGTCACCACGTTCACCAATTAAGACTAAATGTTGGCAATAAGGGACGCAAGTTTAGGAAGAAACAGCAGCGAGGTGGCTGACACCTTCAATAATAAATATGCATGAGTTGCTTCTTGGGACTACTTTTCAGTGAGCAATTAGGACGTTAAGTGGCTACTGCGTTCCAATGCCAGCGAGAGCAGGGTGGGGGGAAATGGATTGAGCACTTTTGTCTCCAACTTCAACTTTTGGTCGTCAAATAAGACGCATTCAAAACCTTCCAATAAAAGGACAAGTTTGAGCCGGATAAATAAGAAAGTGCCAGTTTGGATACGTCGTGAATGTTACTATGAATTTATCGTGTAGATTAGAATGATACTCATAACTTCAGTATCTTCAGATAAATTGTGAAAAAAAAAATTAAATCGTTAAGAAACATTTTTATAACCATTATCTTAAATAATATGTCTAATAAATTAAACAGACTGTACGTGTGTTTGTGCGTATATTTCGCATACAAATCTACAACCATAAAGAAAATTGAACCAAATTTCGTACACGTGTGCCTTTCGAACCGGCAACAAACAGTGTTGCGGTAAGACACTATTACCACCCGAGTGGCGCGGGTGAAAAGGGTGGAAATTTTCAAACATGATAAAAAATACAGATATTTTCGTCGATTTTTTTTCAGGGTTAGTGTGATTGATACTGGTTTTGTTTTCCCTGCGTTTATCCTGTATAATTTCAACCCCTTACGAATGGGAAGGGAGCACGTTTTGGAATGGGGGTAGAGGGGTTTACATAAAAATAATGCAAAAACAATTTATATCGCAGTCAAATCCGATATTCTGGATGTCGCTGAGCAACACCGGGAAACCAGATAGTATATAATAAACACAATTATTATGTTAATAATTATAATTTAAATGAATGTTGAAAAACCCAGTCGTTTGTTTATTTCAGCTGGATATTTTCTCCGTGAAGTTGGAATGTCATCTCGTGGTTTTTGTATTGAGAATAACGCAACAAATATTAGATACTTGTCAAGTTAATTTAGCATAAATATATATTTTAATTTAATTAATGTTGTGCATACTATGTAACCAAATATAATTAATGTTTTCTTCCTTAATCGTTCGTTTCCCGAATTTATAATAATACTTTTGAACGTGGCGATAAAATCACACATAATATCAATTTTTTCTCTTTGCAAACCAAAGTTGCATGATGATAAATTAGTTAAATATATAATTTTATTTTGGAGATTAATATAATAATGAAATAATCGGAGAAAACATTATCGGATAAACGAAAAAATTAAAATAAATATGTACGTATTACAGGTACACAAAACCCACCTTCGTATTTCAAACACCTGGTCTCAATTTTAAAAAAAATACTGGAGTCAAGTTTTTTAACTTTGTCAAGAGTATCAACGAACAAATATTTTGTAAGTTTATAAGCTGTAATACTCTTTGTAACTCTCCACGTTCCGAGAGTCAAATTTTTATTCGGAATTCTTGATGCAATGTAAGCTGTAGTGTGTGGAAACAATTCCTCGAAATGTAAAAAGAAATGGCCAAATGAGCATCAGGTAATCCCTTATAAAGTCTTTCGCAATTTCTCCTCTTCCACTCACATTATAAGAGCCTCACTAGAAGGCATAAAATGTCCGCTCTGGGAGCAAATTTCATTTATTTTTCCCCTCGAGCGGATGTGGACGTGACGCACGCTTTGTGTGTATCACACGGTTGCCTACCGTGCTGCGAATGAAGGGGCGACAAAGTGAGCGCCTGGAGCGAAGGGCCCACGACCCTGTCAACGTCGAGCAATATGCGCCCTTAAGCTGGCCGGCCCTCGTCATCTCGTTTAAGACTAATGAGCTTTCTAGGATGCGATCAGCTTTGCTCCTAGGTTACAAAAAATGCGGTGTCTCACAACAAGAACAGATGAAACGAACAAAGAAAACGGCCAAATTATCATGAAAATATTACGTCTGATTGAAAATTTATTTTTAGAAATATAGACAAATACAGACAAAATAAGTGCTAATATAAATACCACGTGTGCAGTTTTGTCGCTCTAGACTCTTCTTCGCACCTGACAAGGATCGCAGAATCGTTGTGTGGTATTTATATTATTACTTTCTTTGTTTGTATTTGGCTATCTTTCTTATTATTAATTTTCAATCAGACGTATTTTTATTTTATTTCTAACGTTTATTTGATGTTTAAAATAAATTAAAGTGTATTCATTAATGTTTAAAATTTCCCGGACAATATTTATATTGTGTTGTTGGAACTTGGAGTTAGCACGTAATATAGGTATGTCTACAAGATTGTATACCGTAGCTTTGATTTGGTTAGGAGGATGATCGGGAAGAAAATTGAGAATACGCTCTGCGTATGGAGGTTTTCTGAACCAATTGGAGAGAATGGAAGTAATGTGATTGGATACAGTGACCTCAAGGAAATTAAGGGAATATATCATTTATATGATATTTGCACTTGTTGTAGAATTATTTAAGATCAAATAATTGGCTGTGATGAGTAAGTGTCGACTTTACTTATACTCTCAAACCGTTGAGATTAATGAAATTTAATTTGAGTTTGAGTTGGAAGTGACCAAAATACTATTTGTTGTACCACGACCAGATTTTAAATTTTACGTTCAATTAATTGTTATTTAAATAACCATTATCGAATTGTTTTATATTATACCGGCAAGTGGTTGAATATTTTTTCACTCAAATTCAAACTTTTAAAAACTTTAAAGATGATTTTATATTATAATATAAAATAGTATATTACGAAATTCTGATTCCGAGTATGTTTTATCTTTGAATATATTATAATAATATATCGTGCAATTATACGAATGGGGTTTAATATAAATGGGGATAATTTACCTCAACACAACAAATATTAAGGAATAAATTTTAGCTGAAATTTAGGGTGGGAAGTACAAATAAATTCTTCGTCTCGAAAATCGTAATAATCCTTACATTTCGCAATGAGAGTATTAAAAATCTTACGTATAAATATTTGGTTCTTTCCATACTCTAAAATGGTACAGTTTGTTGTAATCCTTATAGGAAACACCACATTGTATGCCTACAAACATTTCGGAGGGTAACAGAAAGTTTGTAATAAGGGAGGGAGATTAGATAGAGAAATTAAGGTGAAAATCTTTTCAAACCAGAAAGATAAACTTTTCTCACAATTTAAATCGTACATTTGGGGGAGGGGGGAATGCGTGGGAAAATTTTAGATATGCTTGAAAAACCAAATTACCTTGATGGAGTTGATCAAACATTTAAAATCGAAACCAGACCGTAAAACAACATACTGAGATGAAAATTTTATTCTTCACCTGGTCGATAATGTATCTACAGCACTGTTTGAGAAGAATTTTCCATCAACAAGAAAGTTTAAAAATAATCTACGACGTCTCGTGCAGTGAACATATTTTATTTCAACTCAAAATTAGCATTTTTCCATATTTCTTCTTTTACTGAATTGAATTATTAAAAAGTGGGAAGTTTTTAAGGAATTTTTTGAGCTAAGGCTGTTTTATTTATATATTACTTAAATATTTGTTCTCAAGCTGCCACCGAGATCGATCCCATTTGCATGAAATTATATGAAAACTGTACAAAAGCGCCTAGGATTAGATTTTTTGAGTTAAGGACTACAGAAAAACTTTCTAGCCTAAAGCTTTATATTTTACATATTTGTACCCCTTTTATATTTCATGTAAGCTTGTTCTTAAAAGGGTTGTCATATATATTTTTATTCTCTTCTTTATAATCCTGAATGAATCTTTTCTTCCTTTTCAGTGCGTCAAGTCGTCAACGTTTACAGAAGTTGTATTTAAGTCAATGAATTTTATAAAATAAAAGCATTGAACAGAACAATCTGTGAAACATTTCACGATTTTTATACTTTTTTATTTTACGAAAGTAAACTTATGTATTTAACAGCTATGAAATGTATTACACTCACAGCCTTTACTGGTTTTAATTTACCGTTTGATACAGAATTATTGTTCATCATAATGCAACTATAACTTTATTGCTGAAATTATAAATTCCATCATAAATTTCTACATGATAGATTGTGTGGCCAATTAATAGTTTTAATGGCAGTATACAGTGTTAAGGAAGTCAGCATGAAAAATTGAAAGAAAATAGGTTAGTGGGCATTTGATTAAAATCTAATAAAATATTTTATCCAAACGAACCAGTGAAGTGTGTAATAAACATAAAATACATTGCTTACTTATTCTGTTACGAAATATTCAGAACACAAAAAACGTATCAATTTTATTTTATGTTTAACTAATCAAATATGAAGTAACTAGCTTACTAATAATCATAAAAAAACTATTTTTTAAAAAACGTAAAAACAAGAATAAAGTTACTAAAAACTTTAGTCCAATAGTATATATTTTAATTATGAAATGCGTTAAATTTTTAAAGTTTCAAGTAACCCTGTTTTCCAGATTTTTACTCTTTGAGTACTGATTTTCGTCCAGCGTAATTTTTATGGAATTCACCAAAGCGTAAAATGCAGAATTTTTAATTTATAAATCGCAAGGTAATTTATTTAAACGTATACGTTTTCTAAAATATGGAATTTTTTGACACATGGCTGTAACTGAAATTAGTTCAAGTTTTACCATTGATATGAATATTTAATCCCAAAATTGGTTACTCATACTGAGGAATGATGTCGCAATATTTCGTTAATTTTTTTATCATAGCAATCGAAAGTGGGTAATGTCATATTCACGGGATGAAAGAAAATTTTTTCATGAAACGTTTCAGATAATTATATGCATTTATTTTAATTAATTAAGAACTGAAATCATAGAAACATTTCATTAATCACTACAGCAAGTATTTGAAAATATTTTTTTTGTGTTACAGATAGATAAAAAATGTAAAAAAAGACACGTGATGTAACCTAATGGCAGAAAATGAATTATATCATTTTTAAGTCAAACTTTTCAAGCCAATTTCATTGAAAGAAATATTGTGAGAATATTCTATTGACCGAGTAATCCTATTTATTCTCTTATATTTCACAATGGTCAGATTAATTAGATGTAGATTTATTGTTAGAGATTTTTACTTACTGAAAAAAAAATGTATTACAACATTAATTGCTACTAAAAAATATATGTTATAATTAAAGACTGAGTAAGTTGCTAGTTCATTCTATTTTAAGTTAATTAGACTTAATAACGTTCCAAAAGTCATTTTATTCGAATAGATTTTTGCTAAATACAGTTTCAGTAGGAAATATTAGATAGCGATGGTTTTTTAATTATGGAAATTTGATGAATAAATTTCTCATTGATTGATGTATATTGACGGAATGTGATTCGGTAATTGGGTAGTTTCACGAGTCACTTCACAACGATTTAACACTGAGCTGAAACTTTATATAAGCATTCAAACGTAATTAAGTCCTAAACAGTATAACGTATCATGCGGAAGCATACAAATAACGTTGAAATAATTTATTTTCGTTGAATATATAAGGATGGCCTACAAGTTTTAATTAAATAATCTTGAAAATAAAGTTTATTACGTTACGTAAATGTGGATATTATTTTCAAATTCGTTTCGTTGGGTACTTACAGAAAGTTTTGAAATTTGTATATTGTAAGCTTCTGTGGATTCGCAACGACTTATTGCATTTGTTAACGCCCATTTTACAATGATTACTAACATACTAAATCTGTGGATTTATAAGCAAATTAAAACATAATGTCAGTTGTTTAAAATCAGGCTGTAAAATTTAATATCCAAGTTATCATCAATTTTGTGAGAATTGAAATTGTAGCTATTATTTCTCGATTATTGAAGACTAGTTTCATAGTGGTTATATATTATAAAATATAATTTTTATACATTAATTATATTCGTAATGGGTGGATGTGAGTTTTATTAATAATAGGGACTCATTTACAGACATAACTACAAATTTCGATAATACTGTAGAGAAGTTTTTCTCTTAAAACAATATTTATCGCCATTTTTATAATACAATCCGTGTTATAGAAAACCAACGATTAGAATTGCCGTTTATATTTTTTTTAAAAAAACATTTATGAAAATTAATACTGGAAATAACAGCTAAGATTTATTTTTATTATTAGAATGAAATAATCAATATTTGGATAATTACGGTGCTTCCTTCGTATTATTTAAAAAGACACATCTTCATTTAATCATCGCAGTGAGACCAAGACCTTGCGATTTATCTAATAAATAGGTACTTATATATAATTATTTCTCAGTTTCAAATTGACGTCTTTTTTATATACAACGTTTTGTCCGCCTATTTTTGGACACACTCAAGTATAATAAAATGGGAAACGTCTGCGTACTGGAATTTATATATGTCCAAATATGACAGATAGATATTAATTCCGCAGAAAAAAATTATAAATTTTACACTTTGAATATTAGTTGCATTACGGTTGTCGAATGTCATGTAAATAATTTCGGAAATTAGTCTTTGTGGAAGAATATAGAGTTCAACGTCAAAGGATCTTAATGGTGGTCCACTTTACAATGTTTCTGTTTAATGAAAACTGTACCAATATTAAGATCCTTGACGATGAACTCGATTATTACGAAAGAGTCATTTCCGAAATAATTTACATTAAAATCAATTTAGTATTCAAAATGCCCCTGACTCTTTGAGTAAAGTTTACGTACTTTTGCTGCACACTTTATTTCTATCAATCTATCATCTTCCCATATCTATAAATACCAGTACGCAGAATTTTCCGTTTTTTTTTCACTTGAGAAGGTCAACAAACCTGTGGAAGAAATCGTCGAATATGTAAAATTTTGATTCTTGTGAGGTCTGTTATTCGGCCAAATATGTTCAGAATCGCATAAACGCACAAACGTAAATTTTAACATGGCTTTTTACAGCCCATAGACCGTTTTACCGGACAATGTGTTTCATTTCACAAAATAGTGCCCTTTCAATTATTTCTAGAAATAATTATAATAAATTTATGAATTTTTAAAAATAACAATCAATGTTGTTGAGCATTTGCTCTAATTATATTTCACGAAAATAAACTAGACTCAGCATAGGACGAAAGTATAAACTTATCGTCAATATAGATTTATGTAAAAATAATTGTAAAAAATTAATAAAAAATTTCCCGTGTTGAATCCTCATAATTCAAAATCAAGCAAATCCATTCGGTTATATTATGCCTTTAAAGCGTTCCCATCTACTTATAAAAACACAAAACACACACACAAATTATTTACAAATACGGGTTGTAGTGCTTTATGCAATTTTTAATTATTTGGTTTCAGTTTATATTTAATTCAAAATTCACTCCATAAAAATATCTCAAAAGTTTACAGAAAAATATGATAAAACAATTTATTTGCATTCCGTGAATATGAAACTGAAATTTTAGATTGCACATGTTAAAAAATGAACGAAATTTTGTTATGGAACTGTTTTGTACGTATGAGGACAGACGGGTTAAATATTTATATCAGTGGTAAATTTAAATTTAAATTTCAGACATTTCCAGAGTTCATAAAACGTATATTAATAATAAATATTTAAAGTTTCAAAATATCCACATAAAAGTCCTGAGTTTTACTGTTCTTTATTCAAACAGAATCGTTATTATATAAAAAAAATTACAAGATGATGTATGCAACGTGAAATATTATTACTTACATCAAAATGGAGACAGAACATGATTATGGCAGAATTTCTGTATTATTTTTAGTTAATAACGTTTGTTTTTTACATAAAGAATAGTATAACTGAGGAGGACTTTTATGTGGATATTTTGAAACTTTAACACGTACCTTGCGATTTATAAATAAAATTTCTGTATTTTAGGATTTCAAGTATTCCTGAGTATTTTAGGAGAATTTTGTTCTTAAAGATTAAACGTGTAAGTATTTGAGAAGTAATTAATTTTAAATAATTTTCAGTATACCAGATTATTTAAATAGTACGGATATTGTAAGTGTTATTTTATTAGTAAAGCCAACGTACGGACGCTATTTAAAATCTGAAGGCTCTTTGAGAGAGCCTCTCCAAAGGCTTTTCACTGCTTTAATAGTTTCGAGCAATTAAATTCTCATAACTGTCGACAAGGAAACACTAGACGGTCGTAAACGTTAGCGAAGTACATTGGACGCGTGGAAAGTCCGGAAGAGCAAAAGCACGCCGCCTATTTCACCTCGTTAGGGACGTGTAATCGATTCTAACGTGCTCCTAGATGAAAGATTGCCCCGCAAGGTCACAGTCGAGTTTACTGCAACCTGTTCCTTCACTGCGTCCCAAAAACTCCGTTTGCGATCTAACGATAGTGGATTACTAAAGTAAGCCTCCATTAGTCGTTACCGCTAATGAGGAGGGCATTTTAAACCTTTTGGGAGTAACGAGTCCAGAATTGAATTACATTACCCACACACATGAATTTGTCTGATTGAATGGAGAACACTTGTTTTGCAAAAACTTAGAAAAGTCGCAACGCAAAAAGAAAAGATTCTATTTAATTTAAACAGAATCTAGGAAACATAAACCGTAAATCATATAACTTGTGGGATGAATAAATCTCAACAGTCTGACAAGCTATTTACCAACTGCAGAATACAATGTACTAAATTTCATTGCCAACTTATCTAAAATTTGAAGAAAATAAATAGAACAGTACGTTCCATGATTTCTTTTTTTTAAAACCTAATTAAAGAAAATTCCTTTTTAAAAATAAAATACTAGTTTCAAACATAACTCAATACTTTAACTTCAACATTCTATTTTTCACTGTCAAAAGTGGTTGTTGAAAAATCTGATCTACAGTTCTGAAATATTATAAAAAAAATTATAAGTCGGTTGGAAATTCATGGCATTCATTGAATAACTCCTAATTTACAGTTTTAATATAATACTAAATTTTAAACAGATGCGTCATGTAAAAATATATTTACAGTTGTTTGATAATTGGAATTGAGTATTCAAAATATACAAAGAAAAAGGAATTTTAATAATCTAGTAGTAAGTTTAATTTACCGAAGTCACATTAATCTTTCTTTTAATCAGTCTGTACTGCGAACAATTACAATATCCTATAAGTTATACACTCCAACTTTGCAGGCAAACACATGAAAAAAATTCGAGTAAATAAATATTTATTTTTTCTGAAGTGACCCTAAACTTTCGGAGAGAAATTCGTTGAAAGATATTTCCCAATAAACGGTAATTTGTCATTTCAAAAATTTAGGTTAAAATTTAAACTTAATTTTTAAGTGAAATTTTAAAAAAATTTGAAATAAACTTCACTTGGTAAATACGGTGCTTGGAATAAGTAAACATGTAAACAAATTAGCAAATCGGAGCGTTGTTCGCTATTAGTCTGATTTCACTTATAAAACGGCCAGAAATTAAAGCACCAAACGATTAAAAGTGGCTCAAGTTATTATTAATTTAATTTGAATATGTGCGTAATAGAAACTGAAATTCGAAATTAAATTGTGTTTAATGATTAGGTTTATACTTCGAAAGATTAACTTGTCTTCAATGGTTATGTTTACACTTCGATAAATTGAAATTTTCTACTTTTTTGGGTCGTTAAGTATTCGTGACGTATCTCTGAAAATAAAAGCACTGGAAGGATGAAGGGTAAAGGATTCGTGATATTACGAAACTTATTTAATTATCTTTGTGGTTTATCTCCGTGGTTGACATAGTGGACGCAGAGTCGCAGCGGCTGAGGGACTTACCGATGAGGAACGGCCACAGCAGGATGAAGCAGAGCGCGTAGACCGCCATGGCCCGTCCTATGGAGCACTGCCACTACCACCCATAGCACTGGCGCGCGACTGCCTGCCAGCCTTCGTCGTTCAAGGGAACGCGTCACTCGCTCGGCCGCGCGCATGCGTGCGTCATCACCGACAACCCCCACCCCACAGACCCTTCGCGTTTTATACTTACTTACAAATCGGTTCGAGATCCATGTTGAAAACGCAAATCGTCTCGTTTAATTTCTTTGATAAAAATTTTAATTAATCATATTTATTTAGGAAATGAGAGATTCTCGTGAAAATAAACAAACCTTCACAAACACAAAATCGCACAGTAATAATTAATATAATTTCCAATTATACTTTACAAGAGGAAATCACAACGACTAGTCGACATTTAAAAATCATAATGAAATTAATATTGATAATGAACTGACACACTGAGAATATAATTAATGCAATACAAACAGTATATCACGACGTTTCGTCTCTAATTGGTGGTTCATCGTTGAACGCTAAAACATGATGTGACATTAAATAATATTGTAATCGAAAAATGAGAATATTGTGATAAATATATTTGTATACACTTCTAAGATTTACAATGAGTAGTTTCCAAAATTTAAGCAAGAATGTGGTATTTAAATTTTATGAAACCCATCCGTTTGTTCCCTCCCCCCCGCCTTAAAGTAACGCGGTTAGTCGCACTAGGTCGAGGGGACGTAAATGTAACTATTCCGTTGAATGATCACTTTTCTGAATGAATTATTTTTACAGATATTATTTTTATTCATTTTAGATACTTATAGACATAATTCAGATATACAATTGCAAATTGGTTTAAATAAAAATTGCCGTTTTAACAACATATTTGTTAAAGAAAATCTACTGTCAAAAAAATTCTTATTTTATAATACCACAATATCCTTTAGAATTATAGTAATTAAATATAGACTATAATTTTGTAAACCAAAGATCAGTTAGATTCCAGATAGTTATATAAACATATCAAGAGTGGTGGAAATTTAATTTGTTAAAATGCTGTTTCTTAGTTACATTATTAATTTTACACTCATTTTTAAAATATTCTACTGCTGAATACATACTCATAAATAATATTTTATACTTAATATCACAATCTTAATTGTTATATTTTTGGTAAAATTAATACATTAACCACAGTTCGTTTCAATGTTTTTTTGAATTTTGACACGGCATTCTTGGAAAATTATTCTTGTGTGTGCAAACACATTGGTTGATTTTTAGTTTCCTTGATACATGACTCGCAGTATTTTCTTAATCTAGTTCGTCAATCTCATTATCTGTATCCGAGTCATCAGACCTAGTTCCTAAAATATCTTCAGTTTCCGATTCATCTGATGATTCTTCAATATCGTCGTCTGGTAAATAAAAACCTTCGTAAAGAAGACACGACAAATTTAATCTTCATATTAAGATTTATTCAAGTTGTATATATTTTTAATAAGAAGAAAGATAGTCAAATAAAGACAAAGAAGCGATAATACCACACACCGTTTCTGAAAGTCTTGATTTCTTCAGATGCAGAAAAAACATGAGACACAACGGTACAACTCAGTTGACAAAACTCTAAAAACGAAAAAACACAACGGCAAATCGAAAGCCGAAGGTTTAGCGTAACAATAAGGAATCGAAGCATTTATTGGCTTTCATAATGTATGGACAGACACTATGAAACTCAATAATTATTAATTTTCAATTAGACTTAAATTGTTCAGGTATATATTTTTACTAACTTTTAACAAGCAGGAAAACAGGAAGTTGTAACAAAAACCACAAATGACAATTAAAATTTTAGTATCAAAAGAGAAATATTTAATAAAAACCTAAATAATTGTCAATTATTTTCACTCCGTACTACTGCGGCAAGGACGAAAAAAATACTGACGGGAGTGGTCGCAGTAGGTGATCTAGGCAGAAGATACGTAACTTCCTCATTCAAACGTTATTTTCCGAGAAACTACAGTTACTTTTGGAGTATGGCCTTGCCAGAATATTTTAAACTCATTTCTCTGAAATGACATAAAAGCTCATCCCTGCAACTTTCGTTGTTTCGCAGATAACAAATAAATTAAATTGCGTCTGTCCCCAGGGTCTATCGCAACTAAAGAAGGTTAAAATCCATGTATATAAAATTAAATAAATTTTTCAAACTAAACATTCATCATCATTAGTGTATTGCCCATATGCAGGTTTTCACACAGTAGCTCTCCATTTTCTCCTATCTGCTGCCATCTTCTTCACGTTCATATACTTTCCGCTTCCTTTGATGTCATTTATTGCCTTGAGTCTTCTCCTTCAAGTGAACTATTCCTTCTATAGGTACCGTTAATAAGCACTCCACGAGCGGAAATATAGAGATGACAGACAATTTGTAACATAAATAAGAATGGATATGAAAGATGTTCAGAAGGGAGTACCAGTGTTACAGATCCTGAGCTATAAATGCATAAATTGAAACATAGATTAATTATAATTAAAAACTTAATTACAGTTATATAAATATAACGCACGGAAAATCCACGTGGTGTACTGCGGAGCAGCATATACGTATTGTCCGGTCTGAGCAGCACTATAATATTTGTAACAAATGAGGAACTAGAGTCAGTTATATCAACGACACAAGGTAATTTAGTTGCACTGTAATTAGTAACAATCATTACACAGCTTGATCGTTTCCTTAATAATAATAATTGTGCTTCACGGTAAGAGTCAATTAACTACTCCCACATTAGTACGCTTTTTGAGAATATATCCATACGTTAATCCAGTTCTTTTTTATCAGAAGTAATATTAACTCTTTCGTTTGCGTTGTAAATATCGACGGCAGTCGTGGTGCGTTTTGGTTGAAGATGAGCCTCTTTATCTATGTTTCAATTATAATAGGATATGTAACATACTTACGGTTTGAATACTCTACTATGAATTGTTAGATGTTTCTGATGTTACACAAATTGTACAGGAGAATATATAATTTTTATCATTACATTCAAAACATTTGTATGTTTACGGATGGGAAAATGTTTTCTTCGAATTTTTTACATATCACATTTTTCTCATTTTTAATCATACATTTCTTTTTTAAAAAATTGATGTCCTGCAAGTTTATTTTAAAGCGTAATACGTTTGGTGTACCGATACAATCCATAAAGGAAGCAATAAATAAATAAAAAGTAGCGTCATCATGCAAAACGAAAAGGACGAAGCACCACTTTCGCACTGGCTGCAACAGTAATGAATAAATAACGCCTTTCACGCAAGTCAGGAATTGCTCACCAAATGTTTGAGTGTAATGTTCAGCAGTCACGAAGCCTTCTGAAATCCTGGCCATAGAATACGATACCTTGTACGACGGAACTTGGGACAATAAACGTCAAACCGGGATTGTCAGACTCATACTGAAAGACACTGGAAGTTTCAGAGAATTACTCACTATATCGTATACTACAACGTCCTCATACAATCATCCGTTCTTTGAGATCGAAATGTTATACATCTTTCTGAAGAAATTTCTGTATATAATAATATATATAACACCGCCTTTTAAAGTCAGAAAAATATTTACAATTAAAAAAAATACAAAGTTTCGTCGCTATTTGTGATCTCTTCAGGTATATTAATGTTAAACAAATTTTTATAGCTACTTACTCCTTTTTCGGCCACAGCAGTGGCTGATAATTAAAGTTTTGTAAAACTTCATATACCTGAAGAGGTCGCAAACCGTGACGAAACGTTGAAATATTTTGAAAAAAAATAAATCTTCTTCTGATTTTAAAGGGCTTTGTTTTATTTGAAACTTATTCTTTAATTGTCAGATAAATATCATTAAATTTATATAGATAACTACAAAAACCAAACCGGGCTCTCAAAAAGAATGATTAAGAAGGATCTGAATAATTACTCGAACTTTTAAGTAGAAAATTTTTTTATTTGTATGTAAGGACGGTAGCAACCACATAGGCTAAGCTTATTGACTCGACTCATATCATATACTAATTTTATATACAGAATTTAAGTGACGAAATATATATTTTACGTGTAATATGAACACCAAAAACGTTATTAATTTTAGACGCAATACAATACATAATAAAACTTTTTATTTTAATTCAAAATTATTTAACAGTTTCCTTCACCAACTAAATGTAGTAATACTCCATCGAAAATATAAAGAGAATGTATTAGTTACAAGAAAATGGATAGCTCCCAGTCCCCTCACGGATTATTAATAAAAAATGTTGATAAATATTATAGGCTCCAATAACAGCTGACGGTAACCCGAGTATGCTATGAAATTGAAATATAAATTTCAAGTTTACTCAAAATATGACACTCCATAACACATTTCAAATAAATAAAATTATTTTTAGTAATTTAATCCTTTCAAGGTACCATTGAAACTGTAAAACAACCAAAAAGTTATAAATTAGATATGTCGATATCTACTAAAAATAGTAATTGATTGAAAAATTGTTACAGAAACATGGTAAATTACCTTAAAAAATATGAGTCAAGTGTATGGCGTAATTTATAACCATGGAAAAAAAATTGTCAACAATTCGGTATTACATGGAATTATTTCGTATTATACCACCTTATCAAAGCCACAGAGAGAAATTCTATTCGTTCTAAATCTAAGTGGAATAGCGCTAATTGGAGAGGCAATTTAAATTGAATACATAAATTTCAATTACCATATCTATTAAATTGCGTCTGAAATATTTATCTTTGTTTTGTTTTGTAAAGAATTATTATTCGATAAGCTGAATTACAGTTAAAAATAAACTTTTATGAAATGATCCAAATACTTGCAAATTCATTTGGTTTATAAATTAATTACTAATAACAAAAATATTTGTAAACGAGACTTAAGATCACAAACTGAAACTATTATAAAACACTGTAACAATTAATTATAAAATTTATTTCTAACCATTAAAAAAAAACTTAAATAAATCGGATGAAGGACAAGTTTCTCGTTAACACATCATCCATGTTGTATTCAAAATTAATTTTATACATATGCACCTCTTTCATCAGTAAATATATGTAGAAAACGTATGATAAATTGTAATATTAAAATAATATAACGTTATTTATTCGATTCTTTACAATCCCATGCCAGTAAAACCGAATTTATCAAATGAACTAAGCCGTTAAGTATTGTTATCATTATTATCTTTTTGAATTTCAAATAAGGAAATAAAGTCCATGGAACAAACACACATGGACTTTGATTAATAATTACAAATAAGCCCTAATATTTTTAATTGATGTTATAATTACTTCGAACATGTAGATGCATATAAATTGTTTTAAAAAAGGCTTGTCATATTATTAACTGAATATTTAAACGTTACGACAAATCTCATTTCCTCATTACAGAACAAAATGGAAAAATCCAGCTGTCAATTTGTTCTTCACTGAGAAATGAAAATAACAGTTGTAATTATTGCATGGAATTTACATTAATTTAAAATTGGCTATAATGTAATGTTGGACAAACGAAATGTAGCTTCATTTAATGTACTTGGGAGGGGGGGGGATGATAAAATGTTATTCAAATATAACATTAACATGGAAGTTCTTTATTTTAAACCTGCAGCTGACAGAATTTCAACCTATTTTTTTGTATTTGAAATGATATATTCATTTTTTAAAACTAAATAATACTCATTTAATTACAGTTTGAAAAAAACAGAGAACTTTGTTCTAGATCAAACGTGATAAAATTAGGATTGTGATTTCCAAAAATTATTTTGTTATCAAATTATTTAAAATATGGAGTAAAATATTGAAAACAACATAGTTTGAATTAATGAAATATTTGAATAAAGGATTTCTATATATATATATATGTTTGACGACCTCAATGTCTAGTGATAAAAGGTTCCAAACTGCAATACATGAGTAACTATTTTGTGTTAATATTTACATCTCTATATACTTAATGCGATTATGAACATATTTGTCCAAATAAAAGACCTCAAATAATCAAAACTTTACAAATACCACGTTTCCTCCACCGATTTTTGGAACTTCTCAAATATAAAAAATCTGGAAACATCTGCATAATTTGTATTTATATATATACAGAGATAATAGATAGATATCAGGTGGAAGCAAAGAACTCATTTTGTTGGCTATAAATTGGAGTCATTGTAATTCAGTTTATATTGGTTTATAATAGCACATATCTAATTGCAGTATAACATTCTGTTATTACTAAACACATGTATTTAAAGTTCGAAAATGTAAACTGGACCAAAATTTAAGATCCTTGACGTTCAACTGGATTATTACCTATGACTCGTATCCGAAATGATTTACATCAAAATCAACAAAACATTTTTACTCTTTGAGTAAAGTTTACGATGTTTGGTGCCCTCCTGATTGATATCTATCTATCATCTTTGGCTATATATAAATACTAGTACGCAGAAGTTTCCCGTATTTTTTTATACTTGAGAAGGTTCCACAAATCTGTAGAGAAAACGTTTTATTTGTTTTGATTCTTGTGAGGTGTGTTATTTTACCAAATATGTTCACAATCGCACTATGTTAATATATTATGGAATCGAATTCTTCATTGACTGTGAGGATATGCATGATATTCTGTGCTAAGCCATGAAAGTGTTTTTTTATGGTTGTACATATATATATATATATATATATATATATATATATATATATATCCTTTCTTCTAGCGATTGTAGGAGTCTCTTAACTCGTTTTGTAACATTGATTAAATATTTAATCCTTTATGTATTGACAAAAATTTGACATTTGATACATTTAATTACAAAATAATACTTGAATCAATATTTTGTATGAGTCGACATTAATAATTTTGGAAGGAAGTGAAGAAATCATAGTCGCCGTGAATCGTCTAAGATAATAAATTTAATTTTAAAGTTGAAAAAAATATTTTCGTTGTCAGGGACGCTTTGAGAGCACATCACAGTGTTCGCGGTGGCTCGTCATCGATTCCGCAATTAGCAATAGCATCCTCTCCAGTGGCGTGCTAAGTGCAGAGACAGACATCCTGGCGGAAGCAGTGGAATATTAACGAAGCGTGAGCAGCCATATTTTCAGCGACTATCGTCGTCGGAGATCGGTGCACACCCTCCCTCTGTGTGACGTGACTCGTGGCAGTCACTCAATACTCCGCGACAGTGGCGACGCGGGGCGGAAGTGCTCGCAAGTAGCTTATTTTATCTGCGGTATAACCATGCCGCAGGCCTGTGTACGCTCGGCTTGCTGCTGTAAATTAGCTACAAAGAAAGGCGGCAGATTATACCGTCAATTTATATGCAAAACGAAGAGCCTCTCCTTTGCTAACCCCCCTACAGTGGCTAGTACCACCACGGGGTAATTGAAGTTATCTCGTTCACATTAATTAATTCAGAAAGAACTGAAGCGTACGCCAGCGATTGAATATTACGCAAGCAAGACCACTTCTTATTAATGTCTGTGAGGTGAAAAAAAGATTTAGAATACCGTTAACTGACCCGAAATACAAATCCACTTGAGTAGTTAGCATATATACCGTTAATATAATAATATAAATCGTAAATATAGTAGTTCTGCTTATCTAAAATTTGTATTGTAATTACTCGCCCACATTCTACGCGAATAAACTGTATGCAGAGGAAATTATTCAGGACATACACTTAAGTAAACCTTTTTTTAACAAAATTATTGTTAAATACACGAGATTGAAAAATTATACGAAATTTACAGATGAAAATAACGAGATAATTCTAGCAGCCTATTAAGCTGTGAAAGGAGCAATATGGAATGGAAATGCAGATCTGTTTCGATTGTCAGTGATACTGCATGTAAATTATTATCATCATGCATGCATGAAGGTACAGAAGCAGATGTATAATACAATTCGTAATGGTTTACGATTTTTATTTGAATGTGTTACATTACGGCGCCAATGACGACGTAATATCTGTCTATTATTTATACAAAAAGACGAGTACGTGCCTTTAAACGTCGTGACTAACTCAAGTTAAAGTTTATATTTCAAATTATCAAACTGTTATTCATACGAATAAAAATTAAGCCTTAATTGCATAGAGCAACGAATGGGGGTAATTGTAGCAGCACTTTTGTATACATTCTAAACGCAACAGTATTGCATAAAGTTTTTTTAATTGATGCATAAAATTTATTTCTTATAATAAAATGCGAAAATGACCGAGATCGGTGTAAAAACCATGATTATGGAACTCGCTGAGTTTAATCCTAACATTCGACATTGTCGGTTAAATTGTAGTTCAGTTCCTTACGAAAGCGGAGTATAGGAGAAGAACAAGGAATTTTATGTTAAATCTTAAACAAGTGGATTCAAACGTTGTGCACATGTTAATTACGATAAATCATCCCCAGAAACTGGAAGTAATGTCATTTAAAAAATCCGAAATTATTAGTGTGGAATGATATCTTTTCGGGACCGCAGTTTGTCAAATGCTTAATTTCTACTCATAATGACAATGAATGGGAGCTTCCGTATGAATGGTAGCATAAGGTATTCGGATATTAAACTACCAAGGATCAGTATTCTACATCCTCTTTGACGCCTCAACGAGCGACTGGCTATCACGAGAAGTTTCAAGAGAGGCGCACGAGAAATTGTAAATTTTTCCAATCTAATCACTAAGAAAAATATTATATATTTAATGTTTAATCTATTTAACTGATTCATTATAAACTGTGTTACTGCTCTTTAGCTGTAATAATAACTTGTAATATTTATTCTACACTAGCTGAGTGTCCGGCGTTGCCCGGTTATTTATTTAAATTATCCCCGGAAAAGGAATTGATTTGACACTAACCTGATGGTAAAAATTTAATTTAACCAGCACCAATAGCGCAAATGTTTGGAACATTTTTCCATTTATGGTCCCCTCCCTCGGTATCTAACTTCAAATAAACCACGACGATGATGTATTTTGGAACCCTCCTATTACATAAAATGAAAGTGTCTAAAAATCACGACGAATTAAAACAGAAGAAAATACTCGATAACTTATTAAAGTCTACAACTATTACAGATATCTTAAAGAACTACATCCGTTAACTAAATAGAAACCAAAATATGGGGGGTACACAAAGAAAAGAAAAAAATTAGCCGGTAGCTCAAGAGGGTCTAAACTACTCCGGGTAACCTTTTCTCAACTAAGTCCGCCTCCACGAAGAGGAACAAAGTTTCATCAACTGTAAGGATTAATGCGAGTATTAAACTCACCGACTCCGACAATCGACAATAATATCTTACTTTTTATATAAATCCCTTCCTCCACCACCCGTACCACCCGCGCTTTTGGAATTATAATTATACAAGTAAAAATTAAACAATTTTATTCGACTCTATTAATGGTCGCTTAGGAATGCTTATAAGTACCACCTGCACTTCTAGAGGCGGTAGGTGTTTCTTAACCCCTCAGTAATTGTTCCTTTATCGTAAGTAACATGTGTATAAAGTAAGATAGAGATTAGTCTACTAATTTAAGATTGTAAACGGAAAAAAATTGTTTCACTCACTAACACCCCCTAGGGGGTTACTACAACTTAACCAGTACGTTAAATGTCCGAATTAAACCCAGTGACTTCCACAACCCCAGGTTCAATAACAGTCTCTGTTACTCTATGTAACGACCTTTCCCCCAACCCCACACCTAGGGGCTGAACTACAACTTAACTGACATGTCAGAATTAAAATAACCTGGATTTGAAACCGGTTGAAATTATAAACTAAACCAACTGAATAAAAAACTATTAATCTCATTGACCCAGGAAACTAAATATTCGATGGTAAAAACGGCCGTTTTAGCATGTTTTAATATTCCTCCCTTACCCCCAAACGTAGGGCTGAACTATAACTTAGCTGACATAGTAAATGAAACTGATTGTATTATATCAACCAAGATTTTAGTCCAATTTCAGTTGTTTCGTATTATTTTTATTTAACGCCCCTTATTGGTGCTTTAACGGTTGAAATTACACACTATTAATCACATATACCACTAAAAGTAATTAATCTACACTAATATATGCCATTTTAGCATGTTTTTAAATTTCACCCCAGATCATTCCTTGGGAGCTGCCTAACGCTTCAAAAGGCCAACAGATATCTTCCTCGGTGGTTCGCACAAAATCTCACCAAAGTTTCATCGCAATCGGATGAATGGTTTAGGAGTGCATAGGGGGCACACAGACACACATATATATATATATATATATATATATATATATATATATAATGATTACCTGAATGATGATGATGAATGATGTCGACAAATTTAATCCTCGTTTTGTTCATGCCAAGATATTAATAATTATTTATTATTAAAATTTATTTAATTATTCATGCTGGACTTGATTTCCTTATGTAAGAAGCACACGTATTTCTGATATTACTAATTATATCCCCTAATTGCGGTTGTATAGACTTGTAGAACGAGACGCGGTAAATATTAAGCTGTATTTTTTGTAAGATGCCGATACATCTGTGGTGTATATTGGGATAGTAAAATTGTCTCGCATTACAGCGGTCCCTAGTTCGAATCCCGGCAAACCACGGTCAAGAGTTTAAGGGAGAATCGACACACTGATACATGTGTGCACTCCTAAATCCACAGTGCGTCATGTATGATGATAGTTTGTCAGTTTTTTCATTTACGTAGTTGTTTCATGGACCACTTCCTCACCAAAATTTTCTTTAATTATAAATTGTTAACGCCTGTATTTTTGATCATAATTTGATAGATCGAAATTTGGAATATGTCCCGTAACCAAAATGAAAAAGTTTTTATTTTTACCTATTGAACGTATAATGTTTTGTTCAGGAGGGAAGAATCATATATATATATATATATATATATATATATATATATATACATATACATATATATCGTTAATCGCATAATCATACTGATGTAACTAAGGTATTTATAAACTGGCGTAACACTGGGAGCTGAAATTATTTAAATTTATTTCTAATGCTTAATTGATTGGAGTTCCTGTATAATGTTTCAAGGGGTTGAAATTGTGGCCGTAATGAAGACTGACAGTTTAATTTAAGTTCAAATTAAAAGCACTCCAAAGGGAATGTGTTTTAATGTCTCGTTAAAGAAGTTGTTACATTCAGTTCAGCTTACTTTGCGATTTATACGAATAAATACGGAAAATGAAATAATTAGATTCTAACTGGATTGAATAATGATAA
Organism: Zhengitettix transpicula; assembly: GCA_037074705.1. NCBI lineage: Eukaryota > Metazoa > Arthropoda > Insecta > Orthoptera > Tetrigidae > Zhengitettix > Zhengitettix transpicula. The sequence goes on from CM073593.1 coordinate 10,420,815, forward strand.
AAGTATGCGTTTATTATTCAGCACTTTTAGAGTGTGCATCAATTTCGAACACTTTAGTTCGATTTATTGTATGGTGTTTGGTTACTTTTCAACCACAAATTAATGAAATTAACGATGCATAGCGTCGGACTGGTGATAGTCACCAACCGATATTGCAATAATATGCGTCAGGTGATTGGGAACACGCGTTTGTGAGAGAAGATTGAATCGTTAATAGTGAATTTATGCATTGTCCAATTTGTAGAGGAAAACCGTTTCACACTGCATCAGGGTGACAGGAATGTTAACGGCATGTAAACATTTGCGACAACTGTCACCCCGTACGGCATGACGTTCCGTAACTCTACGTGAAATTAAGTTCTTCATATAGTGCTTGTCTTCCAATAGTATTAAAAAATATTTTTATTATAATGTTAAATATTTTTATGTTATCAGAATCTCTTAAACCTCCTATTTCCTTTATTCGCATCGATATATATATGATTAAAATTACATAGATACAACCAGGTGACAATTGAGTATGTTTATCGAAAATTATTTAATTTTTATTTAGATTATATAACATCTGAAAAAAACACGTTCGCGATATTTTGTTAATCATATGTCGTGGTATAATTTTTTTTTTTTTTTAGGGCAATAGGCTACATGAGGGTAATCCACTTAGGGCAACTCCCCGTTAATAGCATAGGAAGGGATTTGAAAGGGGGGATGCGGAAGGGTAGAGGAAGGTAGCCAAGGGTTAACTAGGGCCCCCGGGCTATATTTTAAGGATCCTACCCGGCATTCGCCTAAAGGAATGCAGGGAAAACCTTAGAAAAACCTGCATCGGGTAGGTCGGGCATTGGGTACTTGTCCCACGCCCTTCCGATAGCGGGAGAGGAGTTTGCTGTGGGGACGCAGCTTACCCCTCGCCATGCCTTGGCCTGTTTAGGAGGCAGCGGACAACTCTTGCCGTATGCCCAAGGTCTGCGACCCCGGAACATACACCTCTCAAAACAGACCAGGTGCCTCGGCATGTGGGAACCTTAGTTCAAAAAAACCAGAGAGATGTGTGAGCATCCCCAAAGGTAGCCCCCGCCAGAGCTCTCTGGGAAGGTTCACCTGCGAGAAATCCTCTCGCAGGCTTCCTTCCAATCTCGGGTATAATTTTTTTCAGGCTCGTCAAGTTATATATATGAAATTATAATACGTCTGTATTTAAATATAGTAATATGATAAAATAGCCGAGTGACAGACAAAAGAAAGTGATGATGTAAATGCCACACAACGTTTTCTGGTGCCAAAAGACCAAATGAGAGCAACGGTGTACAATACAGAGCTATATTACTTTATAACTCCAAGCTCCATCAAAACAACATAAATATTGTCCGTAGTATTTTAATTTCTAATGAAATTCCGTAAAATTATATTAATAAACATAAACAATAGATTGAACAATCCTACTGCTACTCGCCCCCAATCACTTCAATCCAAATTTTTTTCTCTTACTCCCTAATTACAAAAATTCTACGTTCCTCCAAATTTTTAAAGAATATAAATTATCCATTACTAAAGATCTACTAATACTATTTCTTTCTTGATTAAAAACCAAAATGACCCACATGACATCTGTAGCATACATTTTTGTTATTGGGTTGGAGAAGGCCTCGACCACTCTGTTGCTCGCCTTCCTCATTCCGTTTCCTCCAAGAATTCGCACAGATATTTTCCCACATACAATACATGTTTCATAAAATTAAATGTATAATTTTTTATAAATTATTCTGTCATTAAATTCATCATAAAAATGTTATTTTCATTTACGTATGTTGTAGGTATTTGTTAAAGTATTCTATTTTTCTGTCAAGTGTTTATGGAAAAAATACTCAATTTCGAGCTGAGGCTAGAGGCTGGCGGAGGGACTCTCGCGGGCAGAATCTTGTAGGAGAGATACGATGGGGCTACCTTTGGGGATGCCTTTTCCTCTCCGTTTTTGAACTAAGGTTCCCACAAGCCGAGGCACCGCGGTCTGTTCTGAGAGGTTTATGTTCCGGGGTCACAGACCTTGGGCATACGGTAAGAGTTGTTCTCTGCTCCCATTGGAACAGTCGGCCAGCTGCCTCCTAAATTGGTTGAGGTACGGAGAAGGGAAAGCTGCGACCCCACAGCTAACCCCTCTCCCGCCATCGGAAGGGCGTGGGACAAGTACCAAATGACCGACCTACTTGATGCAGGTTTTCCTAGGGTTTGTCCTGCATTTCTTTTAATCGAATGTCGGGTAGGATCCTTAAAGCCCGGGGGCCCTAGTTACCCTTGGCTAACTTCCTCCACCCATTCTCATCCCCCCTTTCAAATCCCTTTCCTATGCTTTAAGATGGGAGTTTCCACTATGTGGATTACCCTATACATAGCCTGTCTATTCCATTGGAATAGTCGGCCAGCTGCCTCCTAAACTGGCCAAGGCATGGCAAGGCTAAGCTGCGAACCCACAGAAAAACCCCTCTCCCGCCATCGGAAGGGCGTGGGACAAATACCCAATGCCCGACCGACCTGATGCAGGTTTTTCTAGGGTTTTCCCTGCATCACTTTTAGGCGAATTGCCGGATGGGTAGGATCCTTAAACCATATCCCGGGGGTCCTAGTTAACCCTTGGCTACCTTCCTCTACCCTTCGGCATCCCCCCTTTCAAATCCCTTCCTATGCTAGTAAAGGGGAGTTGCCACTATGTGGATTACCCTCATGTAGCCTGTTACCCTAAAAAAATATCAAACGGTGGAAATATATTTAAAATAAAATAAAAATAAAACGCATAGTCGGCATTTAAAGTGGTGTTAACGCAGGACTGTAAGCAATCTTTTACAGAAAAGTGTAAATAATTAATTTAATTACTTTCTGTATCAGTTCAGAAATGGTTGGTGTTTACTCAATCACCTTTAAATTTCACGAGACATAAATATTATTAATTATTCGAGGTTTAAATTATGGTTATCTTCAAATATTTATATTTTTAAAAATTTAAATAAATTTATTTAAATGTCTGCTTTTAAACTTTTTGACATTTTCACCGATGTAAGTCTCACAAACCTTAATTGCTATTCGAAACAAACGCAAACATTTAAAGTTCAGTCTACGAAGCAATTAATATCAGACAAGAACAAATTGGGAGGCCGATATTATTATCCTTTACATAGGGCAAACAAAACGTTCACTTAGTACCAGAACCAAAGAACATATATCTAATATCAAACTACCCAACGATAAACAAACTTTAATTTGATTGGCAAAATGCTAAGGCCTTAGGCGTTGACCCTAGCTAGGGTCCATTCCAAAATTATATCAGAACCGTTTCCAGTTTTTGTTGTTCGTATTTTTTTCACTCGTTAATAACGTGGTGTGTTTTGTGCTGTATATCACTAAGATTGCGGACAAGACGAGAAATTTTATTTTATAAGGAGAGGATGAATAAGTTGCGTATGTCTTCTTTAACTGTTCGTGATATATAATAATGTATTCACTGCGATTTATTTAAGCGGTTCATTTTCATACAGTACAATCAGCCACTAACGATTCCCCATATACTATCCTATTGCAGCAGGAGCAACGACATCAGAAGAAATACAATTGCAAAACTCCACATCGCAGACCTCTGTACTTCAACGACAGCTGCCTTGGACATCATCAGATTTATCGAGGAAGCAAACATAAGTGAACAAATATAGAAACCCGATTGCAATTCATGTTAAGAATGTATGTAAACAGTAACGCTATGTAATCTATGGTGAATAACATACGGATCGCCAATGACCACGATGTCGACGGGACCGTTATAAACTTTAAATAATAAAAAAAAGACATCAATGCTCTAGCTAGAGTGTTTTTTTTAAAAAAAAAACATTTCCAGTAGTCCTATTGTTATATAGGACTAAACATCTCGATAACTGTTCATCACACTAGGAAGCTAATTTTAAGTCTTGCAGATGGAATTTTTGCCATAAGAAATACGCGAATATTTTTCAAGCAGTTATTTATTGTGCAGTTCCCGGTTCTTTATGATTATGTCATGCTAATATAAAATAGCCAGATGCAAGCAAAACGAGTGATTATATAAGTACCACACAACATTTCTGGAAAACTTGTTCCTTTCTTCAAGTTCCTAGAGCGACACAACCGCACACTACAGTTGACGAACACTAAAAAACAAATTTTGAAAAACTGCGTTAGAAAAAATCCAACAAACCACCTGTATATAGACAAGGCTAAAAACGAAAACGGAACATGCATCGGTATGTAACACAAATTTTTTAAATAATTTCCTCAGAACTTAATTTAGTTAACCTACCACTTCTATTAGGCATTTGTACGGTTGTGTAGCTCTAGGCTCTTTTGTATTTATGTTTCTTAGAACGAGAAGAAAGGAACAAGGTTTACAGAGACATTGTGTGGTATGTATATCATCAATTCTTTTGTCTGTATTTGGTTATGTTATCTTGTTATTAACTAGCTGGTGCCCGGCGCTACCCGGGATGTCATTTATCCATCACCCCCGATTGAACTCTATGTAGGTTTTGCGTTATTTTTATGTAACGAAACTTGACCCCTGTCCCTAAATGTGTTCTCCTCCAATACCTAAAGGGGGTTTAACTCGTATACTCTGAAATAGTTTCATTCGACGAATATATTGCTTTTTGAACATGTTCGAAAATTTCCACTCCGCTACTGTGGGTTCATCAAAATGTATTTATTCCAAGCAAAAATCGGCTGGCAACATTTTGTGAATATTTCTAACCCCGCCTAGACCCCCAACCCATCGTGCCGATAGGGATTAAAATTATACACAGAGAATATCTACCAAAATATTATGAATTTAAATGGTACCGAAAAATATTTATTGGTCGCAAATATCGGTCGATCAACATGTTTGAAAATTTCCACCCCCGTGCAAGTTGAATATCATAATTAATCTCAACGACATCCGTAACCACATATTCGACTCCAAATTAGGTTGTATTCGCGTTATTTGGTTTTAACGCCCGTCCAGTACCACCCATAAGGTTACTACATTCCCATGTAGTAAGGGGTTGAAATAATACTCAGACAACATCGGTAGAAACACATGAATCGCTTTGATCCCTGGTCAAGGCACGGAGAGGGGAAAGCTGCGACCCCACAGAAAACTCCTCTCCCGCCATCGGAAGGGCGTGGGACAAGTACCAAATGCCCAACCTACCTGATACATGTTTTTCTACGGTTTTCCCTGCATCACTTTTAGGCGAATTGACGGGTAGGATCCTTACACCACAGCCCGGGGGCCCTAGTTAACCCTTAGTTACCTTGCTCTACCTTTTCGCATACTCCCTTTCAATCCCTTTCCTATGCAATAAGAGGGGAGAGGCCACTATGTGAATTACTCTATATATAACCTATCTACACCTTCGTCCCAGAATCTGCCGGTAAAATTTGTTGTGGAAGGTGAAACGTGCGGATTGAAGTACTAAGTTGATGGCAGAGTTCATTTCAGTTCAATCAATAGTGATTAGATATTCATAAGTAGTCAAACGGAGTATTAGTGAATAAGGAAACGACATCCAGAGATAGGAAAACACGATTATCAGAAATAAATAAGTTTTTAATTTTTGAAATAAAATCTAAGGAATTCTTGACCGAAAAGTTCTAAGGATATAATTTTTATGTAGGAGGGTTGACAAACCATACAAAAGATTGCCTATAGAACTGACAATTAATAATGGGATATCTCTTTTACGTATTTGAGGAAGTGCATATACAGTTGGTTTCTTAGATTTTTTTCGTCACTCTTCAAACGTTAGCCTTTAGAGTAGCGTCAGCGTTTATTAATTTCTTTGAATTCAGTACAATATCAGGGGTTTACAGTATTAATTTATATATGAATGTATGAACGCAGTCGAATTAGGCAGAAATTTTTTAATACCACAACGTTTCGTTCTCAATGTAGGAACTCCTATTGCTACTTCCCCTGAGAGGTCTGGTCGAGGCTACCTTTGGGGATGCCTTCACATCTCTCTGGTTTTTTGATCTAAGGTTCCCACATGCCGAGGCACCTTGGCCTGTTTTGAGAGGTGTATGTTTCAGGGTCACAGACCTTGGGCATACGGTAAGAGTTGTCCGCTATTCCTATTGGAATAGTCGGCCAGCTGCCTCCTAAACTGGTCGAGGCACGGGGAAGGGAATGCTGCGTCCCCACAGAAAACTCCTCTCCCGCTATAGGAAGGGCGTGGGACAAGTATCCAATGCCCGATCTACCTGAAGCAGGTTTTTCTAGGATTTGTCCTGCATTACTTGTAGGCGAATGCCATGTAGGATCCGTGAAGTATACCCGGAGGCCCTGGTTAAGCCTTGGCTACCTTCTTCTACCCTTCCGCATCCTACCTTTCAAATCCCTTCCTATTCTATTAAAGGGGAGTTGCCACCATGTGCATTACGCTCATGTAGCCTGTTACCTAAAAAAAACTCAATGTAGGACTTCATCAGGTATACAAATCGAGTAAATAATGTTCCATACATTGCCAAATTCTTCTATAAATATTAGCAAACTAGCGATGTAAATTTTAGGTATAATTTCCACAGAATTCTGTGATTGTAATCCCAGTTGTAACCGAAATCTTGACTTCAGACAGAATATAACTATTAACCATTAATTAATTTCTTGTACGTTTGTCTTTAGTTTATGCAGGAGTGAAATGTCATTTGTGCTGATCTTTTTAATAATATAGCTATGGGATACTAATTCTTTTAAAGGACAATGAGAGGATGTTTTTCTAGCTTTTTCTGGTGCACAGGGAATATCTTTGCCATATAAAAACACTCACTCTAGTAACACTTTCTTGTCGTATGACGACGGAATGAGATTAATTCACAATTTTGACGAGGAATATTATTCTGAAATATATATATATATATATATATATATATATATATATTGTAATACCAATTAAACAGGATATTAATTGTTTTTAATATAATTTAATTGTTGGCGGTACGGGTGGTGAAAGACGACAATCGCAGCGGTTCTTTTTTTCTTAACAATGGAGACTGGAGGCCGCGCTCTTAGGGAACTCAGTCTGCGTCGAGAACTGGTACATGGCAGTTCAGTCCACATAGAGAAATAAAAACATTAAAAGTCTGCGGATCTAGAATTATGAATTGGGCTATCTAGGAAGTCCAACGGCGAGATATAATAGTTAACATAAAACGCAAGTAAACAGTTTTGACGGAGAGACTCATAAAATCGCAGTTTGTTAGCAGAAGTTTTGCTTCACAAACTGAACTAATTTTCGCATAGAGAGGCTTTGAGGAGACCTACGTCCGGCAACTGGCTGAGGGTGAGCTAATCCAGGTTCCAGGATAGCAGAGATCCAGAGCAACTACCGCGTGTGTTCAAAATCTAATGATTAGTGGGTGTTGACTTCAAGATACAAGTAGCACTGTCGTGAGTACAAAACAATTATTAATGGCTTTAAACGATAATTAAAGGGTATAGTCAGAGTTCGTTCGCGTTTTTCTTTTCATTAGTTTTCTTTTAGTTTTGTATTTAATATTGTATTCCGTTAACTTCAATGAGTTTGGATTGTTAATGTTTTAGTTCATTGTATTTTTTCTACCTATCAAACCCAGTGATGACCGTTAGATAAACAGAAATTCGACGTCGTTGATTGCAAAAAATATAAAGCTGTATTTTCATAGAACGCCACGAATTAATAAAATAAATTTGAAATATTTGTTTGTTAAATTGATGACATTCGGCGTGTAAAGCAGGGTTTATAGTGTGTAATTATCAACAATAATTTTTTAAATACATAATAATTTTGTTAATTATTCCTATTAAATAAGACCACCTTTTTAATCATTAATTAATATGTACCAGGTTATTTGTTGTCAACTTAAAACTAGCAAGGTTCTTGTACAATAAATGTCGTTAAACTTGTCTGTAAACTTTCCTGATTATTACGACTAACTTAGTCGAAAGATCCTGAGGTATTTTTTTTGTTGTGTTGAAGATTTTGAGGACGCTGTTTTTTTAATATTACTTTATTATTACATTTTCGTCCAACACATACATTGAGAATGTGTTAACACATGACACAGTTTCTACCAGCTTCGATCTGGTGTGAGAAACCACACACTTGTCCATGAAACTTAATTAAAAATTAATTTCAGACAGTTTACAATAATAAGGGAGGGTAAAGGAAACTTCCCGGTAGTACAAAAACACTTGAATAATATTGACGCTATGTATATTGCATATCTTAACTCGCTTGTTGATGTTACACTTAATTAAACTCGTCTATAAAGTCTAACTAAACTATTATATGCTAATAGAGGGGAATTTTTACTGAAATTAAACCTGACTTACAAATGAGGTATATAAAACTTTCTGTGCTTTCTACTGTGCACTTTTACGACTTACTCTGCTAAAGCCTGATATTGACAAAAATGAAAAAAATTCGAATTTCAAAAAGTTGATATTAAGAAATTTTTTTAATTTAAATAGTCATAGAAGTAAACTTACGATAAACTTAGCTCAGCATTCTATGGAGTCAGAATCATGTCTTATTATACTGTTATAAGAACGAAGAAATTTGTATATACAACATATTTTAATTTAATAACGTAGTATGTGAAATGCAATACATTTTTAGTAAAGTTAAATCATGCGCATCGTAACTTATTTAAATTTTAGGAGATAAAATATTTACTTAAAATGAAAAAAAAATTTAAGCGTTTGAGTTTTGTCAACTGACAAATGCAGTTGTGTCGGTCTAGGCTCTTCTTAGCAACTGATGAAAGGAACAAGGATCTCAGAAACGTTGTGTGGTATTTACATTATCACTTTTTTGTGTGAATTGCATATTTTTCTTATTCACAGTAGTTAATACTTGTTAAATACGAGAAAAAAAAGATGCAATACACTTTTAATCTTTATAAGTTTCACAAAAGGATTGGATTAAACAGGAGTAAAGTTCTTTAAACAAACTTCTAACCAACAGTAATGAATTTAGAGATAAAGCAGGTTAATTAAAATATGAATTTCATGCCTATTGTGATAGAGGAATTTATTGATGGTTAAAATCTAACAATTTTTACATTGATCTACGAGATGTTTCAGCTGTAATCGTACGATGTTAAGAATAGTCTTAACGTGAATTGTACTACATATAAATTTAAGTATAAATAAATCTTGAAACAAACTCATAAAAAGTCCTAAATTTTTATGTTACTTATTTCAATACTCAAGTCTTAATATAAACGTCAAACAGAAGATTTCAACACTTCAGTCATAATCATGTGCCAAATAGAGGACTTTTTACGTGGTTTGAAAATTTAATTATTGTTGTAACAAGATCCAGATCATTAATATAAATCTCAAGATTAAAGTCTAATCAGAGCTTGTAAAAAGGCTGAAATGAGTTACTCATTCACTTTATAATTAAGAAAGGATCATCTTGCATCACATTTTACCTTCAACGTATTTGAAACCTTGTTTCGACAGGGGATCAATGGAATAACTAATCTAATCTACTATAATACGATACTTACTGACGCATTTGTATTAGTTTGAGAAACAAACTTGCAAGGAAGAATTAAAATTTAAATTAAATTTGACTAATTGAAGTTAATTTTAAAACAGAATGCCTACTTCCGTACTAATGTTTAATATTATGCTTTTAACAAGATTTAATTTAATGGAATTGATGTTGGGTATGGAAACGGAAATTAGTAACTAATATAATATTCTTAAAGTAAGGTATCAAATTAACGTAACATATTAGAGATCCATGTTATATGGCCATGGAATTGAAATTTTGTTCAAGAGATATGTAACACAATTTGAGAAACATCACAAAAAAATTCTCATTGTTTTACAACTCAATCACACAGTCTCCAGAAAATTGCCAGTGTTTCATGCAAATCATCCAAGGAATATACACTCCTATTACAGCATTTACTTCTGATAAGTTAAAAAACCGTCAAACAATTGACTGGACTATTCTACGTATCACGTCTGCGTTACCCCTCACATTTTTTTTTATCATCACAGTAGACTGCTCAAATTTCGCGAGATGGCGAGTAATTAGGCAGATTCCTCTCTTGCTGCAAAAGGCGACAGGGAGGAGGCCGTTGACAGGCGAGGTTCGAGTTTTGCGTATCGACGTTCTGGCCAGGTCTTGTTATCGGCTCACGGATTCTCTTTGTCCGAAGACGGCTGTCCATAATGAGGCGCCATCAAGAGACGAGAGCCAGACGCTCGTTATGCAACCAGAAACCGATGCACGACCGTGTGCGGTTCCCTCCTCGGTGAAGACCAGAGGGTCCAACCAAAACTTGACACTCCATAGACCAGAACTGACGAAAACTCCAGTAATGTCGATGACAAAAATTTTGCGGTTACTCGTTGAACCTGACCAACTTTTAACATACGCTAATTTGAAACGTCAGTGTTTCAGTTACATATTTCGTCTCGCTAGATACTATAAAAAAAAGAGCTCTGTCCGCAAATTTTTCTTAGATCACAAAAGGTCTGTGTTCATTAATTTTCAGCACTCGTGTATACTACCACCACGTTTGAAAAATTTAGAGCGCCTCGCAGCATTTCCAAATGTTCCTCTTTCACTTCCGCAAGAAGAAACGTTCTTGTAATCGTAAAATTTGAAATAAATTATCCATTACGCTAATCAATTGAACGAAAATTTCAGAGTCACAATTAACCGCAAGATTTCGTTTAAACTAAATTCTCCTGAAGGTCCTTTTCTATCAACGCTTTGAACTCTAAATAATCTTACTAAATTCCTGATAAAGCATCTCATACGTGTCCTTTACAAAATTTAATATTCTTTCATACTCCTCCTGTTAATAAAAAGGAATAATATTAAAATTCAATTCGTTACTATACTATTAAACGAAAGGATGAATGACAATTGTGAAAATTCCAAAATATAACCTCTTTCCAATATACCGGATGATGTTATGAGCTGTATTCATTTTCTAAATCAACAAAACAGTTTTTCAACATTTTACCCTGCCATGATAAAATATTTTCGATACTTTTTAAGTAGTTGGTAATCCTAGTAAAGGAAACCTTGAGAAACTTAATGAGAAATTAAATTCTACCTACGATATGTGGAAGAGAATAATTTTACCATACATTCAGCTTATTAAAAAGAAACTAGCGTACATCACTGTAATAAATTGGACGTTAACCAATCCACAGCAACTTAGCCCCTACACGTGAAGTACCACGTTGTTGCAAGCCTCTGACTTTTATGATCTTTTTTGTTCTGATTAAAATTATTTTTCTTGAGTGACCTGTCCAGGGTGTTCGAGAAGTTGGCTTTCCAATGTTTATGGAGGCAAAAATACATTCGCGGGGCGATATAACACCATGGAAAATTTCGCAGGAAACACAAGGGTGACTAAATTTCTGAATTGGAGGGCGGGATTTTATATTCTTACTGGACTGACACCAAGAGATGGTTGAGGAATGGCTTTCGTACCTCCACTATTTTAATAAAAAAAAACTCAGAATCCATTCTGAGGAACAGATGGAATCTTAACTGGTGTTCAAAGTTAGACAAACTGTTGCAGTTGAAATTTATAGAAGCAGATTTATAGAGGGAACTTCGCATCTCGAATAACCTTGCTGTCTGCGAGGGCTATTCTCTCGCAGGCAGTGCCTGCGAGGGATGTTCTCTAGCAGACGGAACCATGTAGGAAATACAGGAAGTGGCTATCTTTGGGGATGCCTTTTCCTCTCTCCGTTTTTGAACTAAAGTCCCCATAAGCCGAGGCAACTCGGCCTGTTTTGAGAGGTGTATGATTCGGGGCCACAGACCTTGGGCATACTGTAAGAGTTATTTCTGTTCCCATTGGAACAGTCTGCCGTCTTCCTCCTTAACTGGTCGAGGTTCGGAGAAAGGAATGCTGCGTCCCCACAGAAAACTCTTCTTCTGCTATCGGAAGGGCGTGGAACAAGTATCTAATGCCCGACCTTACTGTTGCAGGTTTTTCTAGGGTTTTCCCTGCATTACTTTTAGGATAATGCCGGGTAGGATCATTAAACTATAGCCCGGGGACCCTAGTGAACCCTTGGCTATCCTTCCGCATCCCCCCTTTCAAATCCCTTCCTGTGCTATTAAAGAGGAGTTGCCACCATGTGAATTACTCTCATGTAGCCTGTTACCCTAAAAAAATATCGAATCACCTCATATCAAGGCAGCCTGTGGGAGAATTCTCTAGCAAGTGAACCTTCCCAAAGAGCTCTGGAGGAGGCTACCTTTGGGGATGCCTTCACATCTCTCTGGTTTTTCGAATTAAGGCACCTCGGCCTGTTTTGAGAGGTGTATGTTTCCGGGGTCCCAGACCTTGGGCATACGGTAAAAGTTGTCCGCTGTTCCTATTGGAATAGTCTGCCAGCTGGCTCCTAAACTGGTCAAGGCACGGCGAGGAGAAAGCTGCGACCCCTCAGCAAACCCCACTCCTGTCATCGGAAGGGTGTGGGACACGTACCAAACGCCCGACCTACCTGATGCAGGTTTTTCTGTGGTTTTTCCTGCATCACTTTTAGGCTAATTGCCGGGTAGGATCCTTAAACCATAGCCCGGGGGCTCTAGTTAACCCTTGGCTACCTTGTTCTACCTTTCCGCATCCATTTCCCCTCCTTTCACTCCTTTTCCTATGCCACCATGTGTATTACCCTATACATAGCCTGTCTACACCTACAAAAAATAATCTCGAATCATCATCACTTGTCAAGAATCGGGATTACTTTCAATAGCGTCGGGGTTTAATTTGAAAAATTACTGTTGATGAAAATAACCACCCAGCCGCCTTGATAAATCTCGGATTAACATCTCAGCTTTAGGCATTTATGATTTTACAATTGAACTAAAATTTTTGAACAACTTTTCTTCTCTTTCTACTCTGATAAAGGTACATGAAGCATTCGTGATTCATTTACGGTAACGGGAATATTTTTCATTCAATTGAGATACGGGAAGTATTTTGCACTCTTTTTAAGAACGAGGATTATTAACATTAATATTGACGTTTTCGAATCCATAAAAATAAAAGGAGCCATTCATATTCTTGGAAAGTAAAAAATACTACCAATACCTTAAGTGAGTCGAAAATACTCTAATACCTTTCTTCTGTTCAGATTGTTATATTCATAAAGTAAATTTTTACGTTGCTGGCTTAATGTAATTTTAATATATATTTTTCTAAAGAAAATGATATCAAAATACTAGTTGAGGTAGTAATCAAATTGATAATAAAGTAACTCCGGTGTCAGAATACAACCCCCAGACGGAATTTGGCTATGTTAATTACATGGACCACGAAGAAACTCGTATGAATCTGGATCAAACGCTCCATGATAAAATCACAATCTGTATAGTTAATATCAATTGATGAATTATATTATATACGTCCGCGTAAGCATGATTATTTTTACAACTTTTGAAGTAGTTTTGTTACTGATTTTTATCTGTTTACCAATATATCGGTTTTGATTTTTTTTCAGTCAGATCAATTATAAAGCATAATCGTCGAATTCTGTTCGGTTTTTTTTACTCAAATATAACTTGAGAATATTTTACTTTATTTTATATATTTTAAAAAATAATTTTTAAAGTGTTTAATGTCTGTAAAACTGTACCGATGGTACCTTAAACGAGTCTTAACAAAACAGTGTCTATGAAAGGAGTGTAAAATACCCGCGGTATGTTAAAAGGGTGAAATATGCTCCCTGTATCTCAAGGGAATTAAAAATATTCCCGTTACCCGTAAAGGAATCATGAGTATTTCATGTACCTTTCCGAAGTAAAAAAAAAATACTCCCGGTACATTTTCAGAGTAAAATTTATTCTCTTAAGGCAGTCAATAATATTCCCAGCATCCGTCAAAGTAGTTTAAGCTAATATTGACGGTTTCTATTACAGGAGCCAATAATTCTCCTAGAACCATAAGACAGTCAAAAATACAATACATTAAGTGAGTCAAAAATATTCCAACTGGCGTTAAGGAGTCACTAATACTCTCGATACTTTTAGGAAGTAAAAATACCCCCAATACCTGGAGGATTTAGAAAATATTCCCAGGAGTCAAGAATGCTTCCAGGACATTAAATGAATCACGGGTACTCCTGGTACTTTGAGGTTGACAAGACTCCATATTCTGACTCTACCTAGCGCTTACATATTAGAAATACTAAAATTTGTTAAACGCAACATGAACCTTTTTGCAAGTAACGGGGACAATCATGGCTATGACACAAGAAACCGTTCAGTTCTTAGGTCTGACAAGCACAGCCTCAGTCTCTATGAGTCTAGCGTTCATTATTCCGGTATCGCACTATTTAACAGCCTTCCTGATCATGTAAAGAACATCAACAACTACAACTTATTCGTAAAGGAGTGTAAAACTTACCTTGTCAATGGAACTTATTACTCCGTACACGAATTTTTGAATCGGTCTGACATTCGTTGAACTGCCTTGCCTACAAAATTGCCGAATATGCTATAAATATGTAAATAGTTTGTCCAGTTTTCCCCTTTTGGTTCTGTTTTCCTGCCTCTGCTTTCTGTTTTAGTAAATATCTATGACGACATCCCTCCGTACCTAGCGACAGGAGATTAATACCAGGAAGTGATTTGTGTCGTGTGCGTGTTTCCTAAAAATAGTGTGTATGATTGTAGTGACTAGACTAATATAAACAGATATGAATTTTTGTGTGTGTTTTTGTGTATTATAAGTTTATATGCAATTTATCTACTGTACATTTGTGACGAATCCTATTTCCTCTTTAGAGGGCTAATGGTGAATAAATCTATCTATCTATCTATCTATCTATACTGTTCGAGTTTTGTACCCAAATTTAACTGAGAACATTTGACTTTATTTTATTTATATTTAAATTCATTAAAGTGATAAATGACTGTAAGCAATTTATATCTATACACCCTGATAATTTAATTAATTGCTTTTACGATTTGAGCTTCTGAAAGTTTCTCGCTATTCGTGAATTAATATAATTGTTTTAAGTGTAAGCATTCCACTATATTTGATAGAATATAGTAATCATGTAAATAATTCGATGTGTGTTAATGCATCAAGAGAAATAGTCTGCGTAGGTGTCCGTGAAGCTCGGAGTTGTGACGGCGACCCGCATGAAGGCAGGGAACCAAGCCCCGCATCGAAACAATAGCAGCCACCGTATTATTCAGCAGCGTTCCTTTTCATTTGGCCCAATCAACATGGCTTCCCCGTAGGTCGTTGGCGGTTTTAATATCGCCGCCATTATTGCTGGCAGAGCTCTCGCCCAGAGCCATCGCTGGTCCACTCTCACAAAGGCGACCTTCGATATTAACATCTGTGATAAACTGCGAATGGCTTCTATATCCGTAACATCTTTGCAATAACTACGAAATTATTACAGTTTCTCCCCGTTAACACAAGAAATACTTCCTACAATCTCTGCCGGCAAGATTACTACAAACAGGAAGAAAGATATTCATAATAATTTGGTTCTCAAAGAATTTCTTTCAAAGTAAAAACAATATTAAGGTCTCAAAATAATGTTTAATATCTGCTGAAGTTATATCGTAAGTCCCTTTTATGAGGTAAAACAATTTTTTTACACGACTCCACACTAAGCTACTCGAATAGCATCTACAATTTCGAGTTTTCCCGTATTCTAGACGATTGCAACAATACTATTGGCCAATTCTTATCCACATCCTTGTCTAAACGCTAATCAAACTCATAATAATGTTCTTCCTTTTTATATGAATTAATGATTTTCAGTCAACCAGTTATTTAGATATTTCAGTACAGGAAATATAATTTTTTAAATGCCTTCACAGTTTCATTATAAACTTTAAAGATTTCCTAGATCCAGCCGAGCTCATTTTTAATTTATAAACTTGTCTTGTTTCAATGGTTTCAATCATTAAAGGGTATTGAAAATCAGACAAAAGCACGGATATAACTTTAAACATCCGATTGGTAAGCATTAATCAATCATAGTATGTAATGATTACAATACTTTTGATTGTCTTAAAAGGAAAATTTTAATATTAAATCCAGGTTGATTTATTCGTATTAAAAAAAACAGTAATTCCTTTAAATAGAAAGTATTACTAGCTCCTTAAACTATTTTTTTTTTTTTTTTTAAAAAAAATATTTTTAGGTAACAGGCTATATGAGGGTAATCCACAAGGTGGAAACTCCCCTTTAATAGCATAGGAAGGGATTTGAAAGGGGGGATGTGGAAGGGTAGAGGAAGGTAGCCAAGGGTTAAGTAGGGCCCCTGGGCTATATTTTAAGGATACTACCCGGCATTCGCCTAAAGAAATGCAGGACAAACCCTAGAAAAACCTGCATCAGGTAGGTTGGGCATTGGGTACTTGTCCCACGCCCTTCCGATAGCGGGAGAGGAGTTTGCTGTGGGGACGCAGCATACCCTTCTCCGTGCCTCGACCAGTTTAGGAGGCAGCTGGCCGACAATTCCAATGGGAATAGCGGACAACTCTTACCGTAAGCCCAAGGTCTGTGACCCCGGAACATACACCTCTCAGAACAGGCCGAGGTTCCTCGGCTTTTGGGAACCTTAGTTCAAAAACGGAGAGGAAAAGGCATCCCCAAAGGTAGCCCCTTCGTGTCTCTCCTATAATGTTCTGCCTGCGAGAGAACATCCCTCGCAGGTACTGACAGCGAGAGAAGAGCCCTCGCAACAGTACTTAAATTGCTCCTTAAACAATTTTTATTTAGGGCAACATGCTACTTGAGGGTAATCCACGTTGTGCAACTCCCCTTTAATGGGATAGGAAGGGATTTTAAAGGGGGGATGCGGAAGGGTAGAAGAAGGTAGCCAAGGTTTACTAGGGCCCCCGGGCTATATTTTAAGGATCCTACCCGGCATTCGCCTAAAAAAATGCAGGGAAAACCCTAGAAAAACCTGCATCAGGTAGGTCGGGCATTGGGTACTTGTCCCACGCCCTTCCGATAGCGGGAGAGGAGTTTGCTGTGGGGAAGCAGCATTCCCTTCTAATGCCTCAACCAGTTTAGGAGGCAGCTGGTCGACTATTCCAATGGGAATAGCGGACAACTTTTACCGTATGCCCAAGGTCTGTGACCCCGGAACATACACGTCTCAGAACAGGCCGAGGTGCCTCGGCTTGTGGGAACATTAGTTCAAAAAGGGAGTGGAAAAGGCATCCCCAAAGGTAGCCCCTTCGTTTCTCTCCTACAAGGTTCTGCCTGTGAGAGAACATCCCTCGCAGGTACTGCCAGCGAGAGAATAGCCCTCGCAGCAGTACTTAAATTGCTCCTTAAACAACGTCTGTGATCCAATTTTACCTTCGTATCTTCTTTGTAACACCTGCATGTTCACTGACGAGTCAACATCTGTTCGTATTATGAGTGCTACACATAATTAGATGAGTACATTAAGTATTTTATATCTGTACTTATCAAAATTACATTCACTAGGTTCTATCAGTTATAATATTTTGGCCTTAATTTGAAACTGTGGTGGTAATAAAGGGAAACAAATCATACTTATGTCCTTTTTCAAATACATGATAAGAGATCAAATGTAGAGAAGGTCTGGGTATAGCATTACTGAAAATATCGTTTCTGTATTAAATCTAATTATATACAATTCGTCAGTAGCTTAAGTTGATTTCTCAAGAAACGAGGAGTAGATCAAGACATTGTAAATAAAATGTTAAGAAATGCAGAACAATAAGAATCACGAAAATGTGTAGGGAACCGTAGAGTCGCTTTAAAGACAGAGAAATTAACTATAATAATAAAAATCTTAGCTAATTTCACTTCAGGCTTTTACGTCTCAAAGTTTCCCTTCCGAAGCATCATTGATCAAAAAATTCGAGACAGAATTATTTGAAACTGCATAAGAGTAATCGGAAGAATATAACTAATATACTTTTATACAAAAGTTTTAATTTAACGTCTGTTTTTGAATTAATAATATACAGACACTTTTTATTTATATTGTAATGATGTTTCGATACCTATTTGTATCTTATCTTCATAATAATTAATAAACTCAATCATAATAATAACAACAACATAATTGAAATAAAAAAAATGGTTATGGAAAAACAGGTTGTTGTATTGCCTTATTATGGGTTAATAAGTGAAAAAAAAGCAACAAATTGTGAAATCTCAGTTACATTTAGAATAAATAGTAGACTTAACAGATCCATTAAAAAGTAAAGATAAAATAAAAAAAATTCTCAGCACAATGTGGTTTATAAAATTAAATGTAGCGAACCCAATTTCTGAAAAATCTATATTGGTCAGACTAAACGGAAATAACATAACAACAATTACAAAACGGCCAACCACAATGTAGTAACGAACCATAAATTAGAGAAAAATCACTATTTTATTTGGGATAACCAAATTTATACTAACGGAACCCATTTGAACGGCTACATACAAAAAGTACCAAAAACACACTCAATTCGCTCAACGACACAATTAATTTAAGCAATGATTACAACTCCTTATTTTTCTAAATTGTTTTTTTTTGTAAATGTAAACTGTGATTTAAGTTGTTTTTCTGTAATTCTTGGTTACTATTTATTTACTCGTAAGTTATTTCTTAGCGTTACTGAGAGGTGACGATTTCGGGGCAAACCCCCAAGGCCACAGGACTGATATTACCAAATCTGCAGATGTCAGTTCAAAACTTAAAAGTGCCGGTATAAGGTCATCAATGGTTTTATTAAACTTTTATACATTTCTTATTATCTAAAGTTATTTACTTACCTTTTGATTTCCATATTCGTCTCTTAGATAGATAGATTTATTCTCCATTAGCTCTCTTATGAGAAAGTAGGATTCGTCACAAATGTTACATAAGTACATAGGTAATAAATAAGTTTGTAATACAATTGACAAATTTCATATAAAACAGGAAGCAGATGCAGGAAAACAGAACCAAAAAGGGAGAACTGGACACACTATTTACATATTTCTTACATTTTCGGCAATTTTGTAGATACCGGAATAGTGAACGCTAGACTCGTCGAGACTGAGGCTGTGCTTGTCAGACCTGAGAACTGAACGGTTTCTTGTGTCGTAGCCATGATTGTTCCCGTTACTTGCAAAAATGTTCATGTTGCGTTTAACAATATGTGAGCGCTAGGTAGAGTCAGAATATGAAGTATTTTGAACAGCGGTCTGTAGCTTTCTCTAGCATCTGAACCTGATATAATTCTAATGGCTCGTTTTTGCAGTTTGAAAACATCCACACTACGAGAACAATTTCCCCAGTTGGCAATACCGTAACACATATGTGAATGAAAGTAGGCAAAGTAGACTAGTGAAGCAGTTATGGTATCAATTTGTTGCATCAATAGTCTCAATGAGTATCAAACAGAACTAAGTTTGCGCACAAGGCGATCAATGAGCAAGTTCCATTTTGATTTACTGTCGACCTGCAAGCCGAGGAAAGTCGCATGATCTCAGAACTTATCCGTTACGATGTTGTTAGTTTATGTTGTAAAACGAACTAACTTAGTTTTCTGTTCATTGAGTTTAATTTATAGGCGGCGAACCAAGTATTTAGGTTTCTAGATGCAGTCTCAATCTTCGCATGGAGATTATTTAATCAAGTCCGTACTTAACAAATTAGTGTCATCTGCGTGTAAGACAGATTTATAGGTTCCATATATTCTGGAAGATCATTAATATACAAAAGAAAAAGCAGTGGAGCTAATATTGAGCCCTGAGGCACGCCACAAGCAATGCCTGCCCATTCTGACAAGTGCAACTCACCAGATTTGTTTCGTAAGGCTACCTTCTGTTTTCTATTGTTGAGATAAGATTCAAAGAGTGCTAAAGCGTTGCCTCTGATCCCATAATATTCTAATTTTTTGAGAAGTATGCTGTGATCTACGAGATCAAATGCCTTCGAAAGATCGGCAAAAATTCCGGTTACTTTCATGTTTTCATCAAGGATATTTTGTATACTTTGAATGAAGTCGTATATTTTGCTTCTCGTGGATTTTTGTTTGAGGAAGCCGTGTTAAGCGGGAGTAATTACTAGAATACTTCGTCAAGAATTCAAGCAACATTTTGTGTATAATTTTTTCTAGAATTATTGAAAATATCGAAAGTAGGGAAATGGGTCTGTAATTTGATGCGTCAGTAGGCGAACCCTTCTTTAAGATCGGTATAACTTTTTCAGCTTCAAGGGAGTCGGAAATAAATGCCGGTAAAAAGACACGCGTTGAATATGATTTGAAGGGGAGTAGCTACGACGTCGATTCACAACTTTGCTTGAGACGCCATATATATCCGCAGATTGGTAACGTTTTAACTTTCTTATTACGTATATTATTTCGATATTCGTATCCAGTTGAAGGAAAATTGAAACTGAACAGTTGGTACAGCGTTTTGTAGCAGTTTATAAAAATCACGACCTTCAGATGACTTATTGTTTGGAACATGAACATGAACAAAATATGAATTAAATATACCCGCAGCGTGTCTGTTGTGAAAGTTTTACCTTCGTCGATAAGCTTTATATCTGTCGCATTACGATTGAATTTACCTGACCGCTTGTGAAATAAAAGTTCAATCAGTTCTATATTTTTGTTTCAATGCGCATATTTTACCTTCGCTCTACTAGTATTTTCATATTTTCCTTACAGATTTCAGTAAAAATATTATTGAATTCCATAATTTTCGTATATACAAAAATAACATTTATTTGTATAGAGTCAACATTTACTCTATTGTAGATAAAAAAATTCCCTGTGCCCTATTTCCATTACCCGCAACTGTTAATGCACCGTAACTAGCGCGTATGAAGCAAATATTCAAGTTTCATATATATATATATATTCGAATTGCACGTGAAGTAATTATAGAATATTGAGAATGTATGTTTATAAAGTAAAATATTTATTAGAATATGTTATATTTGCGTACAGTGACAGTTACTTCTTAAGAGTTACTATATAAATCTGAGTTTATTGAGCATAAAGAAAGTTTCTACTTAAATATTGAGGTATTGTTAGAAGAATATTGGTAAGAATAACTAGAAGCAGTTTTATGCAAATTCTCACACTCATTGTAATCATTGAATACGAATAAAATATCACGTCAGTTTAACGCCATAAAATATTAATTTAATCAGATTGTTAATAATTTTTAAAATGGCAATCATTGAGACTATCTTCAAAAAATGATTTACTTTTAATATTTGAATAACCATCAGATAACGTTGCTTTCTCTATGTGCAGTTGTATAATAGGTTCCGCGTATGAAATCGTTATTTTTAAGTTTCAATTGTTTACTTTTCTTTATATATATATATATATATATACATATTGTAAAATTGCCAACTAGTTTAATAAATGTTTTTATTTTACGTCTATTTTTGAATATATAAATCAATTATTGGCCTTATCAGCCTTGTCATTCAGTCTTGCTACAATCTCGCGTTAAGTGAGTTGTGTGTCTCGGACCTGTTTTCAAAATATTTATAAATTTATTGACATTTTAATTGTTTTTAGTGCAAGATTGTTGTAATAATTTGGATAATACCTGAAGATGATACGAACATTTATCGAAACGTCGTTACGCTATAAATAAAAAATAAAGTGTCTCAATAAGGTCAATAATTGATTTATTAATTTAATTATTATTGCTTTCCTCTCTGTATTTTCTATGAAAACCTTATAGTTCCTACACTATAGGTCTAATAACGGATTTTTATTTACTTTATTTAAGGTCGCTTCAATCTATACAAGCATGTTATTAGCGACCAAGAAATTATCATAAATTTTTACATGTTCGTAATTTAAAACAGAATAGGTTTTACATTTTGTTAAATACATTGATTTAGATTAAATATTTTAGGGGTAAGTATGGCTTCCTTGGATTATATGAGTTATTTTATGATTATATCTCTTTGCTTGTTGTAACAGTTACGGAATTGAAATAAAGCGAAAGGTTATGGAACTCTAGAACGCTCCATAACGCAAGTATTACTTCTTTATTTGTTAACCAGCACTGCCTTATGAAACGGTAACATTTACTTGAATATTAGCGACTACTTATATGCAATTATTTCGCGACACGTGTTCTATAACCGTTTGTTCATTTATATTGTCCCTCAAAAGGATTTTTAATATCAGAAATAATTGTTCCGTGACAAATTTATTTGTGGCATATTCTGGGAATGTTATCAAAGTTCATAACTGATTGCTAACTCATAAGGCAGTATTTTGTGATAGTTGTCACGAAGGCAGCAACCATAACTCGTCTGTCTCTCTTTCTCTTTTGCTCTACCTGCCTCTGAGAACCGCAGGAAGCAGCCCAATTAGCAACGACGTCGCATTTTGGTCCACTGTTGATCGGAGCCAGCGAGGCGTGGTCCTGAACGCGAGTAAAAACAGCCACCGTGACAAACAACTGCGGTTCCCGTGGACAATATCCAAATGGGCTGGCTAGGTAACTCCGTAATTGAATGTGCTCGTGCAATCTTACAGAATGACATGTACGGTTAAATTCAACTTGAATGATGATAAATCACAAGGCAAGACTAATGTTACCAATGCAATACTTGTAATAAACTAATTAAATTTCGTTAATTCAGGAAAGAATGCAAACAATTGAAATCAATATTTTAGTTTGCGAAAATTTTTTACCTTTCCGTTGTATGTTATCATTTCATCTAATATAATTGTTTAAAAATCTACAATTTTCAGTAATACTCAAGTTCAAATCTTCTTTTTCTGGTTTCGTCAAAGGACATAAATATCCTATTAATAAGATTTCCATTAAAAATTTTGTTTATAAAATTAAGTTACATAGGCCTGTTTGTATTTTAAATACTAGGATTAAAAATCATAAATTACATTTCAAACTGTAATCTTGTAAACATAGGCCAATCAACAATGTATAAAATTTATTCACAGTTTCTATTTTTACACCACCTCCATTTTATACAGAGAACCACATTATATGAAAATATTATTTGCTGACATGCTATATATTAAAAATCATACAAATAATGTTAATATTAAACATTACTCAGAAAGTCTCAACAAGTTATATGATGTTTTGCTTTAAGTTCTTTGAATCCTATCATTTAACTTTGAATTTAGTTCCTTGATAAATTTCTAGTCTGTAGTTATTCGCCTTTAGAAAAAGACGCTAATCCGCGTCGAAAGTCCGGAATTTTTAAATTAAAATTTACTGAGTTTTTTCTTTTATGAGTTTATCTGCATAAAGAACGTTTTTAGCTTTATTATTTATGTTCGTTGAATAAATTCCGCGTCATCACTATAACTATAACAACTTAAAAGTTTTCATAATACTATTATATAACAATTTCAGTTGCATCAATAAATATTCAAACAAATTATCTTAATGAAACAATTAAAAAATGCATTTATACGGAGGGTTGTTGGTTCCAAAGAACTGCGAAAAAAATTGATTACGTTCCTTTTAGCAGGAAATCGTTGCTGGTGAATTGTGTACGTCAAAAGTTTTGAATGTTTATCGTTGGAAATAATTTATGCTTTAAAAATTGATGAAGCTTTACCAAACGTTTGGGGATGGAAGTGTAAAGCGGGTCGAAAAACTCATAGAAATATTGGGACTATCTGTGCAGATGGTGAAAAATTATGCTCCATAGTTCTCAATCAAGAAGAAGACGTCGGGGATCCAAGGTGTCGAACGGATGTGAAAACATCCACTCAAACAAATGGAGAAACAGGAGCGCCGCGGGCGCTGTGGACGCTACACGTATTTGCACGGAGGACGTCTGTGGAAAACTGAGCAGTCGTCATCAAACTCCGCGATTTTCCATTTATTTTGTTTCTTATGAATTCTAAAATTTAAAAATGCTTTTTGTTTATTTTCTTTCCATGTTTACTTAAGACAGACGCACAAGAAAATATTCAGTATCTGAGTGGCAATATTGAGAAAAACTTCACTATATATTCAAGTCGCGTATTTCGTTATAATTTCAGCGGAGTTTATTTTTTTAGTTTTTTCAAGTAACATAGTTCTACGGTTTGTGTTTAAAAGCTGTGCATGAAATTAAAATTTTAGAAATCTAGATAAACTAAAACGGATTATATGAGAAATTATATCCTGAAATAAGAGAATTCTTGCATAATAGATTAAATATGAGCATTGTAGGATATCGTGCATGACCGATAGGTACACAGAGATCTGATCATAAGAAAACTGCTTAATGATAGTAGATAAGTTACACGCAGTTATTTTTAAGATTACAAAAACTAAAAGGGTGTATAGAGGAATAGAGACGCGATAGATTCAGTTATATTAACAGGTAAGTAAAACAAATAGTCACAAAGTATTAATTCAGAAATGAACTTTACACATATTGAACCGTCACATGCTTGAGAATTATTTGGTAATAGATGTGAGTGAACGAGAAACGAAGCTGGGGGGTATTCCTTTATTCCCTAGAAATCTTGCCCTCACTTGACCCAGCCTCTGTCAAAGAGAATGCCTGTCTGCATCGAAGGTACGTGCGCCGAAAGACAAGACGCCTTTAACACATTATTTCCTTGGAGCACACACACGTGACCGCACTCCTGCCGACTATGCAGCCCCGCGATGCACATTTCACACGGGAAACGCACTGACGGCTTTTCAAACTCATAAAAAATTCATTTTCTTAACTGTAAAATAATAAGACTGCTATTAACGAACGGAAATTATACTGTTAAATTATTACAGACATAATATTTTCATTTACATTGAATGTATTTCATTTACATGGCATTTGTGATCGATCGTCCTAAGCTCCACAAGGTTTTCAAAAATACTTTAGTCCTTGTCTTATGTAGTTTCTATTGATATCCACCTTATTTTGATCTCTGAGTTTTAGCAGATACGCTATATTACACTGTAATAAATTCCTCATTCAACGTTTTAGGTCCTCTACTGGAGAAAATATTTTAACAAATGTTAAGGAATAAAATAATTTTCATTATTACTTAAGTTAACTGCAGAGTAATTGTAGTCATGAGCTTTTCAACAAAGTTGAACTGTAACTTATGCAGTAAATATCAAATTGACTGAAAATAAATTTATTTGACCAAGACTAAAATGTTCAGCATAAATAAATAAGACATTACTGAAATTAAAATTTTATTTATAAGATTATATCGTATTTAATTTTGGTAACGTTTAGTTATCTCAGTTTCATGTCATTATATTAATTGCTGGTCGACGCTTGACTTAATTCGCAGAGTTTATGCGTTAGGTTGGTAATAAATACAGCACGTATTAAATTTAAGCACCAGTAGGTATCCGAGCCATACATTCTCCGATTACCATAATACACTTATTAAAATTCACGGCAAGACTCTGAAACTTCTAATTATTTTTAATTTAAAATTTCCCCGTGAAGGGAACAACTTTCCACAAAAATTGTTTCTTAACCCCACGATGTGAAGTTGTCCTAATTCATCAGAAAAATGTAACGTCCCCCGCGGGGGAATCTTCATCCTTAGAATAACGTCTGGATACTGAATAAAAAACATGGTAGTAGTGAATTTATTGCGCTTAGTGTGACGTAATAGAATTTACATTTCTACTAGGTCTCAGCTTTCCTCCCTAGTACGTCTCATTTCCACTCAGAGTCAATATAGAAACGTTTACCATGCGCCCTCCTTCCCTCCCTCTGCGAAGAAGACGCCCCGTATATTTTCTACACGTCTCCTGTGCCACCCCTATAAATCATACCTAACTGCTTCCCCGTACTCGATGCAGTAGAGATTCCATAAATAACATTTCAGTGGAGAAGCCTATTGTATGGGCGGGCGGCGGAGGGGTCATTTAATATTTCATGGGACTTGAAAGAAAATTTATCGGAGCAAACTGCTCTTCTCCAAGTCCATTAGGAATAACATTTACAATTTTAATATGCGACATCCGGATACGTGTGGGGGAAGAAAGGCTTTCAATTCCATGTATTTCATTAGCTAATTTATGATAGTGCGAACATAATTATATTCAAGTATATATGTTGTTTTATAACATACACCAAGTTTTACTCTAACTAGGCAACATTGGCATTCTGACCTAAATGTCTTGCTTCAGTAAAATATTGCACAAATTTTCAAAACCTTAAATTATTTATTATTATTACTATTATGAAGTAAAAGTGCTACAATTAATTAATTTTCATAAACTTTAAACATTATAAATATCATATTGGAATTATAAAATGCAACAAGAAAATTGTGTACAGCGAATATATGTAATTTCCTGAATACCAGTAATCTATAACTGTCTAAATTTGGGATATTTCATTATTAAACTTTTCACACCCTTCCCCACCCCCCGTGCCCATGGCGACAGAAGTTAGACGTAACGAACATCGGGAGGGTAAGTTCACCTCTGCGATCGCCAAAATTTTTATTCAATATTAATCTCGATAATTTTAGATATTTTATTATTAACACTCCTTCCAGGGCGATAAGGTTAAAAATTTGAGGCAAACAGAGTCTAATGACATTATGAAATTCAGCAAAAAGTCTATTGATTAGGCACTAATATCGCTCGTCTTCACTTTATATTAATATGTAACCCCATTAAGACCCCAAATCTATAGTCTGTGAGATAAGTACAGTGTTTACTTTCTCAGATTATAAAACATATGTTTACTACGTTTGCTGATATCACTCCATGCATTTAAGAACGTACGTGAGACATGCACGAATAACTACATTTCTATATATGAGGTCTAGCAGAAAGCCTGGACTTTCACGATCATTATTTATTTTAATTTTATATCATACAATAATAATTAATTTCTATATATATAACGCTTCAGACTTGTTAATAAATATTTATAGTTTCACATATATGAATAAAAATAAATAAATTCATGGTTTTCAACCATCATTGTGCCAAAAATATAGTTATCCGTGGAAGAAACCGCCTGAATACTTTAACTTGTTATTTGAGAATTATTATGTGATTTCAAATAAGAATTTGTCGGAATGCGAGGTAAAAAATTTGAAACTGTTTTGCCGTCCACCTGTTTTCCAATAGCGTGAGAACTTTTACTTATCAGTGATATATATATTCTGACTATTTAAGATTAATTGTAAATAAACATCAGCTTTTTAACGCCACAAAAATTGCTACGAAACGTTGTATAATTCCTATTGAAAATCGTGTAAAGAGATTTACAAAATTTTGACAGTCAGGGTCTTTCTCCGCTTACTACTGTGGCCGAAATTATAAATATACAACAGCCTTACATGTAGATAACGTGATTAGCAATGAAACGTTGTATAATATCTCTTTAAAAAAAATCCTGAAAGTTACGTGTTTATTTATAATTTTTACTAATCAGGTTAAAGAAACCAAAACTAATGGTTCCGACACAATTGTTGGTAATTTTAGATATTTTATTATTATCCGACTGTTAGCGCACTCTGCGCCTACCATGCCTTTATTAAACAAAATTAGACTTATAATATATCGTAAGTTAGATACTATTATTCTCAGTGATTCCAAAAACTCTTTATATCCATCGTCTTTAAGTTAGATTTTATTGTAACCCCTTTTGAGGCTTTGTTGGGGTATTTATTTACCCTAATCATATATTCTCTGATGAATGGTATCTTCTTCTTCTATATAATAAAAAAGGATGTATATTTGTATGTATGTATGTATATATGTATGTATGTATGTATTTACGTTGTTCTTTATACAAATTTTATCTCGTGGACAGAATTCAACAAAAATTGGTATATATATTCTGCCAAAATCGAGAACCGGTACTGTGGGGGTGAGAAACCCCTAGAATAAACGTGGAAATAATTATAATTGAAATAAGTTACGAATTAGTGTTAAATTACTGCGCGAGACGATGACGTCATAAGTTTTCAAGACATTGACGCATCCTAAATATAGTTCTGTATTTCGTAATGAAATAAAGCAGAAATATTTTGATTGAATAAAAAGTAAAATTTTTCCAGTATTACTCCATCGAATAGTAATAAAAAACAATACGAAACACCTTACCATACTTGCGCAAAGTTAATTTGGAATAATTAATTATCCCGCTATCTTTGATAAAGCCATAATGGCGCCTTATAATACATTCAAATGTGTGTCGGTCGAGATTTATAAAATTTCATAATATAACGTACTATTGTATCCTGTATAATATTTCAGAAGATAATAAGATTTGTCTAAGGTACGACTGCTGAATTATATGTTTGTAACTATAAAAGTATTGAAAATGACGTACGGAACTCCGAAAGTTTTTATGGTCGTTATTCAATTAATGCACTCTCAGTCAAAGGTATGTACAGAAATAGGAACATTTAAATTGAATTAAAAGTACAATTAATTATACTTTACGCAACGTATTTCTATAAATTTGTATAAATGTAAACAAATTATTGCGTGCAATTTGTGTCGAGAAACAAAAATTTGAGGTTAGGATAGCAATATTTGTTTTCCATTTTTGGGAACGACGTTATAGATGTTCAATTTCTGAGAAATGAAGCTGAGCAAAAATATTTTGATTGAATAATAAGTATAATTAAATCTACCAATACCACATCGAGTGATAAATATAATTTATTATGAAAGGTTATACAATCCATGGCATTAATTTTCTTTTAAATAACTTGACTTTTGACGTGGAATATTTAACGGGATCAGGGACCAATATGTTTCCCAATTATATCTTGCAATACGCACTGGAAGATTCATAGAATTATGATAAAAACAATACTTAAATGTTCAAAATTGATATTTTTTTATTGAAGACAACGTATTTCGTAATGTTTTGCATTAATTTTATACAATGCTACCAACTGCAGATTGCTAAAACCACCAAATAGTTTAATTTCAGATGGAAAAATTATATGTCTACAAATTTAATAATTGTTTTAAATAGTGTATGTATATCTATCTATCTATATATATTATATAAAATTGTCTTATACGGGTATGTATGTGTGTATACATGTGGGTATGCATATGGGTATGTTCCGCTTACAAATCTACACCCTCGAGGAGCGTTACATAAAAATAGCGCAAAAGCAACCGAAATTGGAGTGTATCGGGACATCTCGGGCAACGCCGGGCACCCAGCTAGTAATTCAATAAAAACCGTATGCAGTATCAGTATAAAAATATTTATTATATTGTAGGAGTTTTCAAGATTCTCATCATCAGCAGCCTTAAAATGTGTGCAATTATTAATTTAATGATATAGTATTAAATAATTAATGGCGAAAAAATGTGGTATTTGCAATATATGTTTGAAAAAACTTTTAGGAAATAAAAATTAATAAAAATTGTAATATAATGTAATGAAAATAGTATATACTAGAAAATATTAAGTCAACTATAGTGATAAGTTTGAAGTATGAGAAATTGACTAACCTGATACAGCAATAGACGTAAACATATACTATGTTATGAACGAGGAAAGAATTGACGTAATGCTCTTGATAAAAGTAATTGAATATATTTTACGGTAGATGACTGGTATGAAAATACTAATGAAAATGTATTGTGATGTAATCTAAAAAATAATAATTATATGTTGTATGTGAAATTATATATGTATGATTGATTTTTTTAAAAACAGATGATTATGGCCGAAACGCCGAAAGCTCCTGTGGTTTATATATCTAAGAAAATAAAGATATGAAGAGAACTTATATGTGGTTATCTAAATAACAAGTATATTAAATACTATAATGCAAGTTATAATACAATGATATACATATCAATTAAATAATTAGAAGTCCTCCATGATGTTCACAACATTTTTATATACATAAGTTACAAATGCTACGTCTTGGAAATGTTGTCAAAGAGTACTTTTTATACCAAATGCATACAAAGGTGATGATACCAATCATCATTAATTGATGCATTTTATTTATAAGACAACATTATTATAATATAATTTTTGTATAACATCACTAATTAAAATATAATAATTTATATTTGAAGGTCTAAATGATCGTTTTATTTTTAGTTAATTTATATTATATGTCATTGTGCATGTGAAGTGACACTGCACATCCCAGAGACTCCCAAAACTACGTATCCTCAATTCTCAACACTATCCCCAAAATCAACGGAATCGATATGGATCTCTGCATGTTTTAAATTAAAGTCTTTTCAAGCCACCCGTATATTTAACGGACTGAGCTTCATCTCAGAAATTTCTAAAACAATGGTGTTTAGATTGACAAATTAACTACTGTACTTTTTAAATTTAATTTTTCAACCCTCCTCTATTATTATAAGTGTCTGAACGTGATCTCATCCTCCAATACGGCGGAGGAGCGATGTCACTGTCTAAAACTTCGAATTTTACACCAATATTGGTGATTTTGAATATTTTATATGAGCCACCCCTTCATAAGACTGTATGCGTTTAATTTTAACTTAGCAAACGGTATGTTACCTTTAATCTGAGTGATACATAATATTGACACTAATATTGTTAGCTTGCCATATTATTTTTATATGTAAGTTCTATATATTCTCCGTTAAATCAATCTAATATTTCCCCCAAGAAAATTTGAGAGTCACAAAGTCATTTACATAACTTTACATGCATTAACTCACTTGGAAACATAGTAACGGATTTAGATGAGTTTTTTACCCGGTAAAATGAACGTTTTTGAAAGATGGATTATGAAGCATTATTCGCCATGCGTCTGTCGGTACGATTCATCTTGGAGCTAATTTCACACGCCTGTGGAGCTTTCAGTGCACGTTGTGAAGGGTTGCTTACAGGGAATTTCAGTGCGGTAACAGCGACGCTGCGATATCCAAACCCTTAAAACACGCAAATGCTATTGAGAGCTTAATCCAGGTAAATAGCCCGGCGGCATGGAAGCCACTCAAACACGCTCATGAAGCAACGTAAACAAAGTGCCAGATCCGAGCTAAGTCACCAGGAAACATTCCGCACTGCGTTCGTCTCCTGATTAAAGTGCCATTCGGATAACAGCGGGGTAAAGTGACGCGGGATCATGAAAACCCCCCCGACACGTCACTATGAACCTCGCCGCAGAATGTTTCTCAAAATTAATACCTAAACTAGGACGGAACTGGGGCACTCCTACGACAACGAACTATTCCCTCCAATACGGTGTAATTTAAACTAAGATTTGTACATAATCAGTACTTAAACAAAATTCCTGAAATAAAAAAAATATGTTGTATCAATTTTCGTCGGAAGTGTCTTAACGATTTTTAGAACTGGCACTCAATTTCCAAACAACTCAGGCACACAATGGAAACTTTCAGTTTATTGTCTACGTTATTTATTATACACTGTTTTAGATTAGAACAAAATTACTCGGGGCTAAACGACAAGTTGAGTGTAATAATTAAACTCAACGACATCCATAACCAAGTATTTGACACCAAGCTCGGTTGATTTCGCGTTATTTTTATGTAACGTCCGTCCGCCCCAACCCCTAAGGGTGCTCCAATCCCATACAGAAAAGGGTAGAAATTATACACAATAACATGGGAAGAAAAACTGTCAATCTCTTTGACCCCGTAAAATATATATTCGACAAAAATATCGGCCGTTTTAGGATGATTGAAATTTCAACGCCGTCCACCCCTTATAATTGGGCTGGTAGTCGTGTTTTTGGTCAAATTCGCGCCACGGGTGTGCATACATACATACAAACAAATAGTCATTTTTTTATTAGAAGATTATAAACTATAGAGTTACACATTTAAGAAAGAAGCACGGGTATACTATTCTCTTAGGCAGTAAAATTTTAAATTTACAAATGACGAGGAAACATTCAAGATAGAATTATGAATAAAAAACGAAAATTGTAGGGGTAGAAATTTTTCCATAAATTCAAAATGTATTTATTAAGTATATTTCATTGAAAATTTATTGCATAAATGAATTAATGTTTAATAAAATGACATTGACGTTCAATTTTTTGAAGTGTATAATATAATGTAATCGGTTTGGAATATAATTATAGTATTTTCAAAAAATTTAATAAGTAAATTTATGTCCACGTATCCGTGATTGCATTATTATGTACTAAAACGAGTAAATAATTAAAAACTGAGTAGTCGACGTGGTATTTTTTTCCCAAATAATATGAGTTTAATACTGTATCTGAAAAGGTTTCACTGTTAAAAAAAAAGAATCGACGAGGCTGAGCCCCTCCCCTCCTCCCTCCTCCCCCTCCCCCGTGCTCTGCAAGTAAATTTCAAATTTACAGCCTTTCTCGGCATCAAAGGATATCGTTCTACCTGTCTAAATTTTAATCTGCGCTTCAACTACCATGATTGACGTAGTTTGCAGGCCTGCGGAAGCATATATTAAAAGGATGCTCTCATGGGAATCTGAGGTCTGTCAGAACAAACAATTGCAGGACTACATTGCTGCCAATATCGCAGAAAAAGAGAGAACTGTGCGCTGTGAGAACAGAAACAGCTGTGCCGAACAACTGAAACAACAAATTGCTCAGTTCGATTTCCGAAACGTTCAAACATCGTTTCTCGTAGGCAAATTAATTGGCGAAGTTCATAGATTTATTATTAATATCTATATAACGTTAATATCTCTTTGGCTGCGATAAATTCATTTGAGATGAATTTATGGAAAGGCTAATATTACGAAGTATAGTTCCTTTTTCTACTATGTACTTAAATAAAATTTTCTCCATTTCATTATAGTCTTCATATAATAGAATATTTGCACTGATTAATTTAACCATTTTACAGTGGGCTATTTATATTAAAGCTCTATAAACAGTAACAAATATCAATATATTATGTGTAGAATATCTATTCATTATTATTTCATAAAACAATGTACTTGATATATATATATATATATATATATATATATATATATATTTATTTATTTATATTGAAGCAAAAAGAAATAATGGCAAGTTCTGATTTTTGAAATTAGTTTTAAAACAATAACATAGTGTTAAGAGAATATGGTTTTTATTCAACCTAGTTAATAACGGGTTTTAATTTAGGAATATAGCGAAGGTTTCACAAGAATCAGGCCATGGTTAAGTTGAATTAAAGTATGAGGGTAGAAAAATGTTGACCGGAGCATTATTCGAACCCGGGACCATCGGCTTACCAGCCGGACACAATTTATCACTGACCTACCCGAGTCGATTCCAGATAAGGTGCGAAATTCGTCCATCCATTAAACCTAATGCGGTTCACCTACAATTTCGAATCACAGCTCTTCATTGGCCGACCATAATGAATAACGGACCTTATATAAATTCATTAAATCATTTTTAGAATTTTTATCAATTTACATAAAGTTCGTTCTTCATTTTTCCATCCCCATACTTTAACAGCGTTGATTAAATTTGACGTTTCGTCAAAATCATTTTGGTGAAGATGTCAGCGGTGGTAGTCGACGTAATGTCGTCTTTAATAATAACCAGCCGGTTGGAAGCCTCGGAAGAATGTTCACCGGTAAGCTACAGAAACAGATACATTACTGTTATCTCTCCTGTGCTACAGTCGTCGCAATACTGGTAATTTCAGAACATGACATAACCATCTACCATCATAACGTCTTTACTGGTGTCGTACTCTCTTCTGATAAATCCGTGTTTCGTATTTAAAAGTCCAAATATTATATCTAACATTTTGTGTAGTTCAGGGCATTTTAGAGTCAGTTATTAAAGAATCAACTTACTAAAAGAGTTATGCCATTTTATTGTTTTTTATCTTTCGTATCATTATTCCTAACCTCCCTGCAGTAAATCCGTGACAATTCCGTATTTTTTTACACATTGATAACATAATTTTCCCCGATAACCTAGTATAATAACAATATTCGATTTTGGATATTATAGTTCTTATAAATTTAGAACCTATCATACTGACCATATAGTGTAGACAATTGAGGATATGGCTCAACCAGTACACTATCATGGTCGTTCAAAATTCAAAGAAAATATAAAATGTTATATAAGCAATTTTGTTAGAAAAAATTTATGTATTTTCTCAAAATTATACAATAAGTTTGATTCGCTTATTAGAATTTATTTCCTTGGAGAAAAACTCTCTTTAACTGCTTTAAACATTTTGTGGAGGTACTAATCGAGCATCCCCGAGGACCTCTCCGATCTTTGAAATTGAAAGCTCACGCCACAGCTGTGAGTTTTGGTGACACGGCTGGAATCGCTGGTCCTCTGGGAAGAGTCCCCTTATGCATGCTAACAGCAGAGCGCCTCGTGATCGAAGCTTAGCACTCGTACGAGTCACATTAAATCCCCTGAGGGACTCACCTCGGAGCGACACGTATCACGCTCTATTCGCTTTCTTCCTAGAATAACAATTTATCCCTAGGAAAAGTGATCGGACTGCTTTTTCTCAGGTGATTTCAAACTACATAATCGTATTTTCCGCGACACATCTCCAATGACGACCAAAATCTGGATAGTAGGGATAAAAATTGAAACAGTGGTTCGTTTCAATAATAGCGTGGGAAAAGAACATCCATAATTCTCAAAAAAATCAAGATGAAAAAATCGTTACAGCCGAATTATACAATTATTTTGCAAAGGATAATTGCTTCTATATAATTAAAAATGAATGAGTTTCCGTGTGTCCCCTATGGGTTACTGTACCATTCATACGATTGCGATTAAACTTTGGTGAGTTGTTGAGCTGACGTCCGCGACCTTTCGAAGCGTTACGAAATTCCCAACGGATGAACAGAGCTGCAATTTTAAAACACGCTTTAACGGCCGATATTAGCATCGAAAAATCAGTTTTCGGGGTCGATGATATTAATAGTTGGTCTCTAGATGCTTTCTGTGTATAATTTAAACCTCTTAAAGCAGCGCCAAGAAGGGTGGGGGTGGAGAAGCGTTACACAAAAATAACGCGAAACAACCGATATCGATTTCAAATCCAGGATTATAGAATTCAACGACTTTAATTCAGAAATTTTCCATACTGATGTAGTTCAACGCCTAGGAGTGAGGGTGGAAGGGGGAGACAAATTTTGGAGTACAAACATAAACGCGTAGAGCAATTTCTAAAAAAAACTTTATACATATGTTTCTTACTATCCAGAAAGAAACATGGATGGGTTAATACACACCTAACCACCTATATGGGTACGGGTGGAGGTGGATGCGTTTAAAACACCATTATTAGCATCGAATAATACGCTCGCTTAACTTTATACTTTCATTCTAGAAGTTTTAAGTGTCTAATTTCAACTGAAAAAGACAAAGGTTGTGGTGGAAGGGGCTTACATAAAAATAATAGAAAAAGGACCGAGATTTGTGTCGATTCAGGGATTACAGGCGTCTCTGACTTTAATTCTGGCGTTACCCATGGTGGTTAATGAAATTTTATGTTCCTCGACGTGGAGGTGGTCGTGGTT
Organism: Zhengitettix transpicula; assembly: GCA_037074705.1. Classification (NCBI taxonomy): domain Eukaryota; kingdom Metazoa; phylum Arthropoda; class Insecta; order Orthoptera; family Tetrigidae; genus Zhengitettix; species Zhengitettix transpicula. The sequence continues at coordinate 10,456,273 of CM073593.1, forward strand.
GACAAAAAGTTACCCAGAGTAGTTTTGACCCACATAACGTACCGGGTGTAATTTTTATTATTTCTTATGTTCCCCTGTATATTAATGGTCTATTTAGTTATAGGTTGCATTTCTATACTCCTCTAAGTTACCGGGAGTATTATTAGATTTTATTAAGTTAGCGTGTATTTCTCACAGTTTTAATTCGGTATAATTATTTAGACACACTTATTTAATGTATTGAAAGAATTCTCGAGTTGTTAAAGTACCGTCAGTCATCATCCTGGTTTATTTGAATTTAACTGCCGCGGGGTTAGGTCAGTGTGGAGGATGTAAATTTTACAAACACTGACGCTGTTGACGGTGGTACAATTAAATGCTTGGCAAGAGGTTCTCCACGTGAATGTAAATAAATGGGCAACGTCGAGCACTCAGTTAGTATCGTAAATTACAGATGCTTTTATTACGAATTTGTGGAATAATATTTTCTCATTAATAAGTTTACTTTAAATCAATATTAGTTCCTAGTGTTATAGTTAAAAAACTAATTTTCTTCGCCTAAATTTGTTTTCTTATAAGAAATTAAAATTATGTTAAATTCTATTATTCACAGTAACAATTTAGATTTTAGCAATAGTGCTATTGCAATAATCCTGCATTCTTCGTTCTGTATTACGGTAGCCGTCTGCTGTATAACAAGTTGAGTTCTTTTCTTTTAATTTTGGGCTATTATGTAAGCTTTCAGAGCCCCCGCAAAGAACTCGCTTGTTGTGGTTTTGGGTTATCGGATTTAAAGGAAAACATTTTCTTTTGTCAGGGCAGGTAATATTTGTTCTGTGTACGTTAGTGCCGCGTTCTAAGTTGAGTCATTTGTAAAAGATCAAAAGTGGGCTGCCCGTTAATTCAGAACGTTGTGGGAGAAACCAGGCGTTTGAGGTTGCAAATTAGAAGAGGGGCCGGGCGCGGGGGACACAGCAGGTGCGAATAGGAGATACGCCTGGGGGGGAAGGAAGCTGACATTTTAAGCCCTTTGTGTTGGAGCTCGTTATGCTGCTGGCTTTGGCTTTACAATGCGGAACCCTTGAATGGGGACCATCTGAGGCTACGAGCAGGTGATTAAGGGAAGCCAAGGGCAAACGAGCGTGAAGATAATGCCTCCTTTATCTGGAAAGGGCTTTAATCGATTCATGTACACAACACGCGGCCGCAAAACAATAGCTACTAATATGCCACAACTTTGAAAACAATTTTTGTGTGCGTAGCTGTTGAATGCATTTTCCTCCCGTTTCCAAATCTTTTCCCCAGGTGTTAATGTCCGCAGTGAGGTGAGGACAATAGTACGGGAATGTAGCTTTACGAAAACTCGTTTATCGTCACGATCACGAGAACGAGCTTCAGCGTCGTCCCATCGCAGATTTTCCCTGCTTGAATGTAAACCGTTAAAAACGACGGAGAATTATCAAAATCGTTACCTTAATATTAAAGTAGAACGTTTGTTATTAGTTACGTAGGCAGTGGTTTAATTTTAGACGCGGCCAGGAAATTAAGTTCCAGAGAGTGATAGGAGAGATGCCATTCAGGGCTCTGGTAAGCGACACATCAATTCCCGCTATCAAAGAGAATTTAACTATCGCCCCATCTAGATTATGTAGAGATGACCTTGGCTTGTTTCGGGAAGGTGATTTTTCTGACTGCTTTACAAATTTTCTAATTCAATTATAATTTCTTTCGATTAATGTAAAATTATAAAACTTAATAAGCAGTCCTGGTCATTAATTAATTGGAAAGAAAATGTGTATTTTTTTTTATTTAAATAGCGATGATAAATAAGTATTCTACGAAATATTTTTGTTGACTTAGAATTCATTTAACACGTTTTTTTAGGGTAACAGGCTACATGAGGGTAATCCACATGGTGGCAACTCCCCTTTAATAGCATAGGAAGGGATTTGAACGGGGAGATGCGGAAGGGTAGAGGAAGGTAGCCAAGGGTTAACTAGGGCCCCCGGGCTATAGTTTAAGGATCCTACCCGGCATTCGCCTAAAAGTAATGCAGGGAAAACCCTAGAAAAACCTGCATCAGGTAAGTCGGGCATTGGGTACTTGTCCGACGCCCTTCCGATAAAGGGAGAAGAGTTTGCTGTGGGGACGCAGCATTCCCTTATCCGTACCTCGACCAGTTTTGGAGGCAGCTGGCAGACTGTTCCAATGGGAACAGAGAAAACCTTACCGTATGCCCAAGGTCTGATATCAAAGTGGCAAGCATGTAAAGAGAAGCTAGCTCTTTGTGTGGAAGATTGTTTAAGAAGTTCCACAAACAATAAATTATTATATTATTTCTTGAATTTGAATTAATTTTTATAACTTTTTTTTTCCTTTTTACTAAATTTTCTGTTCATGCAAGACAGCATTGATTTATTGTTCTTTTCCCAGAAACCATCTATAAATATTAGCACTAATATATTCCGAATTTAATCGAAGCTGCACAAAAATGACAAGTAAACAAGGATGCGTCCCCACAGCAAACTCTTCTTCGGCTATCGGAAGGGCGTGGGACAAGTACCCAATGCCCGACCTACCTGATTCAGGTTTTTCTAGGGTTTGTCCTGCATTACTTTTGGCGAATGCCGGATAGGATCCTTAAACTATAGCCCGGGGGCTATGCGGATTACCCTCATGTAACCTGTTACCTAAAAAAAACAGACAAAATAATTGCTTATATAAATACGAACAAGGTTTCTGGAAGCCTTTTCCTTTCTTCATGTGCTAAGAAATACAGAAGAGCTTAGAGAGACAAAACTGCACAATTCAATTCACAAAAAATAAAGCTTTTGAGTTTTGTCAACTGAATTGTGTAATTGTGTCGTTCTAGGCTCTTATGGTTTTTTTTAGTTTTCTTAGCGCCCGAAGAAAGGTACAAGGTTTTCAGAAACGTTGTGTGGTATTTATGTCATCATGTCTTTTGTCTGTATTTAGCTATCTTTCCTATTAATATTTTTCATAACTGACGTAAATTTTTCATTTTCGAATTCATTTACTTAATTGAATTCATTTATGTCCAGATGGAATCCTCTCCAATGGTCGGTCCCCGGTTGCCACATTTTCAGGTCAATTGGGCAGCATTTCTTGAATCTTCATTTGAATTTTATGATCCAGCAATGAATGTATTTCAAGTCCATAAGTCTATAAGGGTGTTTTATATACGTAGATCATGATGTAATGTTTAGGTACACACATACCAAGGAGCATCAACAATGGTTCTGAGGATTCTCGATTGTGTATTTGAATAAGCATATATCATCTATTCTGTGACAATTCATCGTTTATTTACCGTGATGGACAGGGCTGTCGGAGGTAGTCGTGATGGACGGGGGTGGAATTTTTAATTCATGTGGAAACGGCCAAATTTAGCGTCAAATAAAACAGTTTTTGGGATCGTTGAGATTGATGGTGTCACTTCTGATTCTGTTAGTGTAAAACTTCAACAGCTAGTGGCATAGAGATAGAGCAACTATAAGGGTGGGGGGGGGGGGGATGGAAGATCGTTAAATAAAAATAATGCGAAAGCAACCGAGATTGGTGCCAACATGAGAGTTGCTAGGTGTGTCTCACATTTACCATGTCAGTTAAGTTGGCGTTCCATCCAAAAGGGGTTGTGGTTGGAAAGGACGGCAACAATATAATGCCAAAACGAATTAAAATGGTCTTTGAATCTAGCTGGGTTCAGCAATAACAATCAACAAGGCTACTTAAGTTCAAATTGAGCTTCCTTAGAATGGGATGAAATTTTGAAATATGGCGAAGACGGACAATCTTAACATCGAATAAATTGTGATCCAAATCCATTGATTTAATACATTTTATGTATATGAGGTCTAAATTAAACTCCCAACGGTATGAGAGGGGAACTCCCCTAGTGACGCCGGTTGCAAAAAAAAATAATGCGAAAACAAACGAGGTTATTGTTCAATCCAGTGAGTTTAATTCTGGCATTCCCTATGCCGGATAATTTGAAGTCCAGTTTATAATAGTGGGGGTCGTCGGTGCCGATAGTATTTTTAATTCCTCTTATTGTGACCCGCATTACTTTCACTGTCATATGGTCCAGAAATTAGTTTTAACTTGCTTGATGTACAACAACTATTTTTCACTACTATAAGTTACCAGGTGCATTCTTTACCCCTGGACTATTTTTGACTCCAATAACGTATCAGGAATACAATTTACCTCGGTAAGGTACCAGAAGTATTCTTTTACACCTTTAAGATACTAGGAGTATGTTTGATATGGTACCAGTAGTATTCGTGTATTCTTAAATGTACGGGGAGTATTTTTGACTTGAATAAGGTGTTTAATTAACAGAAATTTTCCAATTAGTGATGCAATAGAACCGTTGCTTTTACGCGTTCTGTTGCAAGGGGAATTCGGACCAATGTTCCAATATTATCCGTCTTACGCAGTTAGAAAATACTAAAATTATAATACGGCACTCTACTGAACCAAAGTGATACGAAATAATATTTTAGGAACTTCATCAAATATACCCCACATAAAAACAGGTGATGAAAATTTGGCATGATCATATGGGAAAAAATATTACACGTGGCATCCGAATAATAATTGCATGCTAATTAGTAGCCGTATAGGAAAAAAAACTGACGCACCGTCGACTATACATTGATTTATAATTATGTATTCGGCACGTGTCGTTTGAACAACAAACATGAAAGTAAAACAACCAATATTATATTATAGGTCAGCAAATGTGGCATCATTTAACTGAGGAACAGAATTTTTATTTAATAGTTGAGAAAGCAACGAAAGGAAACAGAATGTTGTAGTCATCCGACCAAACAAATTAATATATAAGGAGCGTATTGCGGAGAAATAATATTAAATACTTTCAATTGGTAACGACAACGAAATATTTTATTTATCCGACACATTAACGAGTAGAATCATATAATTACAGTTTTATATTTTATAATACAAAATAAATGTATTTGTGCATTTTATGTATAATATTAATTGTTATAATTAATTGCAGTGGCTGACCATATTTGCTCTATAATTGTAGGAGATCTAATTAGTGCTACATGACTTTACTGTATGATACACAGTGTAACTGAGTAACATTTGTTTATTTTTAACTAACTATTAATAATAAAATATGCATTTTAGGAAATTCTAAGTGATTTAAGGACAAATAAAAGCAATGCTAACTTCATGGTGGAATAATAAGTATTACTTTCTTTATATTTAATAAGATTGTTTATCATCAAATTTCTGATCTCTCTATGGGTTCGTCTTTATCTCCGTTCTTTGATATTGTAATGAGGAACTTAGGAAATTTTTGTCTTGAGAATCTTACATTTAAAACTTGTTATACAATACTTACCATTTTATTAATTTACCTTATTATGATGGTTTATCTACTAAAATTAAAATGCTTTTCAAAAATTTAAATATTCTTGTTTATACATTGTCTTATGTTGTTAAAAAAAGCGTAAATTGTCTTAATGCTCTGGATTTCCATAATTTTGTTTATAAAATTAGGTGCAATAATTACTCGTTTTTTATATATCGGCGAGACCAAACGATCTTCGTTAACTTGAATTAAGGAACGTAAAACCAATGTAAAATTTCCACTTTATAAATATTGTTTGCTTCTCAATTATTTTTCAATTTTGATAATAATATTATTCTACATAATGTATCTAATTTTAATAAAAGGTTAATCTCAGAAATGTTACATATTAAGACCAAATATTTTTCTTTAAATGATAAACTGAAAAATTCTCGTTTAAACTGTATTTATGATGGCGTATTAAATAATATTTGTGAATTTATATCTTTTATTCATATCCTCTGTAATGCGTTGAAACTTTAGGTTATGTATCTTGAGTCTGGCAATAGTATTGAAAAATATTAAAAGAGTTGATTGAAACATCTACAAATTTTTTCAAATTTTATTATTGTTCACAATTAATTTTTGTTTTGTTATAGGGTCGTTAATTAGTTGTTTTATTATCATACAGACGGTAATTTAGATTTTTCTATTGTTTATTCATGGAAACTGAGATTTATAAATCTGAATGTCTCTACGTCGTGCTGTTACAATCAATAGTTTTTATGGTTTTCGTTGAAAACCTTAATGGATTCTAAGCCAATATATTTGATTGTTGAAACGTTGAGCGTTGAGTAAATTAATAAGTGGTTATTTATAATTTATTTAACGGTTCGTTTATCAACCTTTTGGGTAATCCAGTGAGGTACAAAATCACCCATATTTTAAGTTATCAATTCAGTAGAATAAATAGATAAAATGTTTTTGACGTTTAATTTCAATGTATAATAATAAATTTTAACATAATTTTTGCCAGTTTAAATATAGTTACATTCTAGTTCCGGGAGAAAGTACGCCTACTACGAGATTCAGCTCATATAGTTGGTGCGTTGTTTGATAACATCCTCGTCCTATGTATGTAATTATGAAGCCAACAACGCTGCTTAAAAGACAATGTTCCGTTCTCGCAGAGTGGACAATGAGCAGAAGTTGCTATATTACATATTTGTGAAAACCATAGAAACTTTGAAATTTTGATGAAGGGTTATGAATATTAGGATACAAGTAATCAGTTCCCAACTATTGTCACCTATGGTACAACTGATTAAAACCTCGTAGACAATCTTTATGTCGTTCATTCTACATATAATTGAAATATTGAGAGTAATTATGAATAAGTAGCTGAGTGGCTAGCGCGGCGTTTCCCAGTTATTTATTAAAACCGGAGAAGGAATTGATTTGACACTAACTTCTTGGTAAATATTTAACAGGTATCAATAGAAACATTTACTCATTTACATTCCCGTCCCCGACCTAATTCTTCGACATCTGACTTAAAAAAAAAGGTTGATGACGGACGGTACTTCAATACAGGCCCTCTCACACCAGTGCGGGACTGCGGGAGCGGGAGCGAGAATCCCATTTCAGGTACGGGACAGCGTACCGCACGCGATCCTCCACATCAGTGCGGGAACGGGAATTCATTTTCTAGACGCATATGGTATTTGTAATAAATATTTAATTAACACAAAGTGGTCAATAATGTCTTCAGATGAAGAAGAAACTCTTTTTATAGCTCTAGCCGAAGCCTAAAAACGTACTAATTAAGTTATTAGAATAATAAGAAACAAGGCAATTATTTACCCCGCGGCATCCTGTTTCCTAATTATTTATATATCCTCAGTAAAAGAAGGATATGGATTCACGAAATTCTAAACGTAAAACATTTGGTTAATATCACCTTAATTTCAGAGATACGTAGAGACGTTGCAAGATTTCATATTAATTTCAGAATGCACCTGATTGTTTTGATGAAATATGCAAATCAATTAAGTATGACATTAAAAAGCCATCCACGAACTACCGTGAACCAATATCTCCAGAAGAACGAGTTGCAATTGCTTTGAGGTATATTTGTTGTAACATATAACGAGTGTGAACGTTATAGAATACTTAATTTAATGTATTATTTAAGATTTTCTTTAACGGCTTGTACCGAAACAATGGGCAAGCTCGCGGCAGGCACGTACGGGACGTGGGAAATCCCGTGCAAGGTGCGAACTTTCACTGGGACGCAGCAAGCTCCCTTTCCCGCAGTCTCACACTGGTGTGAGAAGGCCTTAACTCGGAAATTCTTTTAGGAATAGTCGGCCAGCTGCCTCCTAAACTGGTCGAGGCACGGAGAAGGGAATGCTGCGTCCCCACAGCAAACTCCTCTCCCGCTATCGGAAGGGCGTGGGACAAGTACCCAATGCCCGACCTACCCGATGCAGGTTTTTCTAAGGTTTTCCCTGCATTTCTTTAGGCAAATGCCGGGTAGGATCCTTAAAATATAGCCCCGGGGCCCTAGTTAACCCTTGGCTACCTTCCTCTACCCTTCCGCATCCCCCCTTTCAAATCTCTTCCTATGCTATTAAAGGGGAGTTGCCCAATGTGGATTACCCTCATGTAGCCTGTTGCCCTAAAAAAAAAATACTGCATAAAATAAATGTATCTAAAAAAACGCCGAAATAAAAAGTTAAAAAAAATTAATAAAGTCTAAAAATCATCCCGGTATTTTAAAGAAGTAAAAAAATACAACCTTTAAACTACAGGTAGAGAGGGGGTACCGTTAGAAAATCCGAAATACACCCGGTACTTTAAGAGCACCCTGTGTACTTAAAGAGGTTACTTTTTGTCAACCACGTCCAACTACACGACGAGATACATAAAATTTCATTAAGCACCATTGTTAATGCGAGAATTAAATTCATCGACTTATATAACCCCGGAATCGACATAAATGTCGGTTATATAAAATTATTTTTTAAGTTAACCTCTTCCACCACCACCACCACCACCACCACCCGTACGGTAAAGGATGCTTCCCTCCTTGCCTTAAAATTTCTAGAATAACATTATCAAATTCAGCGCCCCTAATAACGACGCTTATGATTGCCGTTTAAAAATGTTTTTATTTCCATCCTCTCCTGTTTTACCCCTAGAGGCGTTAGGTGTGTCTTAATCACTCGTTGTTTTTTCCTGGATAGTAACATGTGAATAAAGTTTGCTAGAAATTGCTCTACGTGTTTAACATTTACAAAGACATTTGTTTCGCCTACTTACACTCCCAATCCAAGGGGTTGAACTACTGCCTAATCAGTATGCTAAATGTCAGAAAACTCATTGACTTCGATAACGCTGAATTTGACACAAATTTCGGTTGTTTCGCGTTATTTTTATGTGACTCCCCTCCATGCTGTAAGGGGTTAAAATTATAGTTTAAAAACATCTGGAGATGAAACTATTAATCTCATTGACGCTTATGATTGCCGTTTAAAAAACTAAATATTAGACGCTGAAAACTGCCGTTTTGGCATTATTTAAATTTCACCCCTTGGGAGTTTCCAACCGCTTCAATATATATATATATATATATACATATATATTGTAACGGTACGTCGGTCGAGCCCCACGTTGCGCGCCAAATGTAACGGTACGTCACTCGCTACGGCCCCACGTTGGGCGCCAAATGTAACGGTACGTCACTCGCTCGACTAAAACAGCGGTCAGAGCGAATTTTATAAAGGATGAGGTTGGGGATCACCGAGGAAAACCGTGGAGGGACGTGACCAGATTCGACGGTGGCAAATGAAATTCGTACACCCAGGGTACTTTACAACTTATAATTTCAAAACAAATCAAATACAGTTCACTCAAGAAGATTCAGAACAGTTCATTAGCCTCGATTCTAATACACAAAGAAAAATCGGACGACCATCCACACGTTAAACAGGTACTTAACGTTCGTCCTCGTTCAACCCTGGGGTGGCGCGTTGAAGTCTGGCTTGGCTCGTCAGCTCGCTGGTCGCAGACGTCTGGGATGACCGAGTCGACTGGATTCCACACGACCGAGGGCGACTGCGGGTGGGCGGCGGAGTGTTGGGCGAACAACCTCGTATGACGGTGATGCACGACGGTGGTTCCTTCCAGATCGTAGAAGAAGCCTGTGTTCGATCCGGGCTCTCCCACTAGAAGAAGGCTGTACTCGCTCCGGACTCTCGCACTAGAAGAAGGCTGTACTCGCTCCGGACTCTCACACTAGAAGAAGGCTGTACTCGATCCGGGTTCTCCCACTAGAAGAACTAAATTTTGGGGTCCACTCGCCAGCTAGCCTCGGGCCCCCGGCTGATTGGTCGAAGATCGGCCAATCCTCGCGACCTTCCGGTCGCCGCTTCACCAGGCGGAAGTTGTACTTCGGCCACGTGGGTCCGTATCGGGCACAAACCACGGGCCCTATTATCCCTTTTATCAAAACACACGCGCACCACTCAACGTCTGTTCAACACAACTCATAAAACAAAGAAAAATTAAAAAAGAAATAAATTTGTACAGCGCAGCAGTGACGGAACCGTCTGTTCTGTCACAATATATATATATATATATATATATATATATATATATATATATATATATAATGAAAATATAAGAACATGGGCAAAGAGTAAAAAACGAAAGTAAAGAGAAACATTAAAGAATTTTGTTCACATTAAAATAAACATTAGAAATTTTATAAAATTTATAAAATGCGGTCACGCATTTTTAATAACGTCTATTAATGACTTGTCAATTAATGTAAAATTTTCATAAGTAATTAATAGTTTTTCTATAAAATTTTGTTAACTTGTAGCTCAACCGCTTTTGAATATATTATAATTAAATTCGTTACTGACGCGTTTTCTGTATAAATTTCAACTCCATATACTGTAGGTCCAGCTTGTGAGCTACCATGAGATCTTCATTTATTTATTCAGTTAGCTATGTTAATATAATTAGGTCACTTAACGTTCAAATACTGTCAGTGATTGCGTAAATGTTTAGCTGCATAGTTTGCAGATGATCGCTACCAAATTCCGAGTATGTAACAAGTTAATCCATTATTGCTGGATTCCGCCACACACAAGGGCTTCAATTTTAATCTGCGGCCCAACTTCTCCGGAGAGCTGCAGTCGTGTCGGTTTCATCCCTCTTCATCTCTGAAATAAGCCATTGTCGGCTACTGCGGCAATTTTACTGCTTTGAAGGGCGACTAAACTCTTTGAGGTAAACAGTTTTTGGCGCTGCAGTTAACGTAGAATATTTTAGTCGAACACTGTGTAGGGTGATTTTATACGCTTATTCAGAGCGATTCATTTAAATCGGTACTCTTAATTAATTAACGTTTCACAATAACGTTAATCCGATTTTCATCTAATTCACTTTTCTAATAACATCCGTTAAATTTTTATGACGTCACATTGCGGACGTCACGAAAATTTATTAATTATAATAGTCGTTATCCGCTGACGTCCGATCTATATGCAGGAAATTGAAATATTACGTAAATAAATTGTAACGATTTTAAATAACTTTCATTCTGGAGCGTTTTTAAATTATATTAAATGTGAAAAATTGATTTTAAATTTGAATTTACTTGATCATATTATTTATAAAATATTTCCAATGAACAGGCATGAGGATATATGTTTATTAATTGACTAGCCGTTGTTGACCGGGTTATCGTATATCCAGAACCCTCGATTTTACTCAAATTTAGGTTGCTTTCGTGTTATTTTTATGTAACATCCCTACACCCCCACCCCTAAGCGTGCTCCCCTCCCATGCCAAAAGGGGTTGAAATTATACACAAACAACATAGGTAGAAATACCATCAATATCATTGACCCTGACAAAAATGTTTTCCACGCAAATATCGAACGTTTAACATGTTTGAAACTTTCCACCCACGACCACCCCCGCTTAGGAGAGTTAATCGCCAATCTGCGAGTTATAATTAAACTCAGTGAAAACCATAACCCGGATTCGAATCCAATATACGCTGTATTCGCGTTATTTTCAGGTAACGCCCCTACACTATCATCCCGAAGCGTGCTCTTCTACCATTGCGGAAAGGGGTTGACTTTCTATACAAACTACATCGGTATAAATATTATCAATGGCACTGACCCCGACAAATATTTATTTGACGTAAATACGGACCATTTTACATGCTTTACAATTTCGCCCTCCATCCACCCCCGTTAAATGGTAGGTAGAATGTTATAATTAAACTCAACGACATTCATTACCCTCAATGACTCTAATCTCGGTTTTATTCTCATTATATGCAACGCCTTTCCACCCCCACCCCTAAGCGTGCCCCTTTACCATGTCATAAGGGGTTGAAATTATGCACCCATAACATCGGTAGAAACACTAAAAATCTCTTTGACCGCGAAAAATAATTATCTGACTCAAATATCAGCCGTTTTATCAAGTTGAAAATTTCAACCCCCGCTCCTATGAGCGGTAGGCGTGTCTCGCACCGCAGTACCGTTTCTCATGTTTTGAAGAATATGTGTACCAATTTTTGTTGCAATCTGTCCACTCGTTTAAAATTGTATAGAAATAAACGTACATATATATTTATATATATATATATATATATATATATATATATATATATATATACAAAATTGATGTGCTTTTTAAATGAAAGCATTTAATTTCAAACAAACAAAATATTTTATTAGCATAATTTAAAACAATTACACAAATAATTACAAATAGAATTTATCTCAGGGTCATTACTGGGCTTGATAATGGCTAATCATTTATTTAGAAATCTTATCAACACAATTTTCAATAAAAGATTTACTCGTCAATTAACAAAGACGAAATTTACTTGTCGACGAAATTATACTAAAAACATGAATTCTACTTAACAAATTTTATCAAAGGAAGAGAACGAAATCTGACGTCTATCTTTTAATCCGGTTTACATAATTAATTGTTTTATATTGGTACTCACAGCAGCATTCCAGGATACTTTTGACTTACGAAGCACTACGACGGGTTTTTGCACAGCTTCTACTAAAACTCACTGATTCTAAAATTAATATTTTTAGATCAAACTAAGGAACCATGAACCTCCTCTTCGTCTCTCCCTCACTCGGTTGACTCCTGCTACTTCTCTGCCTGGCTATGATCACCAAAACTGTCTGTGCTTAGCAGGTTTTAAAGTTCTGCGTGTGTGAATGTTTTATCTATGCTTTCCTGCAAGCTCTCGCCTTTCGTTTTTGTCCTCGTCTCTCGGTACATGTTTCAATCTCCAAGTTCCCAAAAGTTCTTTCACGACCACCCGATCGCTGAGGATTCGAAATACGGACTCAACTCTACCGTATCTTAATGTGAACTCCACTCTACCGTAACGTGATCTGCACTCTCTCATACCATAACGTGAACTCTTAATGCGACCTGCCTTCTGCCATATCATAACGTGAGCTGCTTCTCGTCTTGCAAATCCGAGCGCTGCATACGCCATTTTTCAGGGCTTCCGACAAAGAAAACAATACTCTGCTTCATTGTTGCTCTGTTATGTACTGCTGTAAGAATATATTTCTCAAACAATTTATATTTTCAAATTTACAATTAATGTGTTAATTAATTGGCATTACAATATATATACAAACAAGCATACATACATACATACAAACCAGGTGACCCAAAATTGTAACAGGACAGTGAGGTCAATATTGGAATGAATGTCCTCAGTATGTCTCCAGCTTTCTGGGCATAAGACGGAAGCAGTACTCATCTCGTGTACAGAGGTCATTGACGGATGTGCCATCACGTCACAAACAGCCTACGAAATTTGTGCGTTGAACTTGATGACAAATTAACTCATAAGCGTTATCTCGAAAAGGCGAGTGAGAAAACAGGAAATGTCTGTGCTGCCATCACAAGGATAATTCCGCACACTGGTGGACCCATACAAAATCCACGGCTATTACTGGCTCAAGTGGTGAGTTCAATATTGGTCTATGACGCTACCATATGGACAACGCCACTAGGGGGTCAGGGCAAGCTTTCGCAGGGCAGCGGCCATGTAAAGCCTGAGCGCGGTGAGAGTTATATTCTCCTTTCGTACCGTTTCCGAAGATGCAACATGTGTTCTAGCTGGAATAGTGCTACTGGACATCTTGGCTGAGGAATGCCGCAAGAAATCAGAAGGAACAAAAAAAAACACAGGAAGGGAATTGATAACAGAGTGTCGACGTCTGTGGATAGAGTCCACAAAGGGACGATGGACGCACCGCCTCATTCCTGACATCCCAACGTAGACAAAGAGAAAACATGTAGAGCAAGATTAACTCAACTCATGACGGGGCATGGATGTTTACGTAAATATCTCTATAGTTTCAAGTTAGTGGACAGATCCATGTGCTTGAACTGTGAAAAGGAGGAGGAAGACGTTGAACACGCTTTTTTTTTTCAAATGCCCTCATCCTGAAAATCAAATAAATATATTTAGAGACGAAGTAAATATTGAAGTAACACCTGCCAATCTGATTTGTGTGATGCTGGAGTCGGCAGAAAATAGGAAGGCGATCATAAAACACGCCCCTATGGTTAGAAAGGAGCTATGCAAATTTTGAAAGGAGAATAGACCATAATATGAGGAATAGCGACAGCTAAGACCGCTTCCAACGAAGTAATACTTAATTGCAGTTCCGTATGAAGAAATAATTGGTACTCAATGGAAAGGGATGTGTTTTTTATTGGGTAAGAAAGAAACAGTACCGTGTAGTGCGGAATGTTACCGGTGTCTTTTTGAAGATTTTTCAATTACCCTCGTTAAACAAACATACAAACACATCCTTTTTTATTATTATTTATATTTCCAAAAATTATATTTATAATCTCAAGGTTAAAAATTTAGGACCATGTAGGAGAATATTTTGTAAGCTTGGTAATACATACAACGAGTTTTATGGTTTTTGGGTTTGAATAGTCTCGTTGGAGAGGTCGTGATATGTGTAGATCGTGGCATTTAAATCAGTATTTGCAGATTCAGCAACTTCTCTCCTGAAACTGAAACTCCTCTACCCTCTTCCTTGGTAACTTCGGATCCGTGGTCATTAATGATAGCAAGGAAATGTTTGTATAATAATGTTGTTCCAGTCTGTTTTCGGGATCTAACTTCGATGCCCCTACGCGCTTGGTTCACGTCCAGGACGCAACCTGGAATACTCTCACGTACAACTGGCCCGTGGTGAGGTGCTGTAGTTTAGAATCTGGGGTTAGCTGAACGTGCTGTGAGCCGGCCATGTCCTCTGCAGAATTATTTCTCTGATATATTAATAATATTATAAATGTATTTTCTCTCAAGAAAATAACACACGGGTTCGAATAAAGCTCAGTCAAAGAGGGTATGAATTTGAAGGATCTCGACCGGAACAGGAATCGAACCTTGGATCTCCACATGCTTTGTACTGCTCTTTACCATGTGAGCTATCAAAATCAAATTCCTATCATGTATGAGCATACCCCATCCATTAACCTGACTACAGGCTCACCTGAAATTTAGTAAATGACATCCTTCACGACATGAGCTTTTTCTTTTTAAAACTGACCGATGGAAACAATTTGGGCTAATTTAAATTTTATTTATATAATAATCAAATACAATTAGTTACAAGTTGCAAATACTGTTTTTCTAGAAGTAATAATTTAATTTACATTGTTATATAATTACATACACATTCAACATAGATAAACAACATTTAAACTAATATTGAAGTCACGGAATGCACGCCCGCGCTCAAATATAACACATTCATACAGACACACGTCCGCCTGTCAACTAATCCACCTTCCAAATACACTGTTGAACTATAGTATATCGTTACGCACAAACATCCGATTTCCAACTTCTTGAATTTTACGCAGAACAATAATCCTCTCGAGTCGGTCAAAGCGATGTGACTTCTATATTATTTACTATCTCACGCGTCCATAACAGCAACTTATTTCCTTATTTGTCTGACACGTGCGTCTACATATTGTCTTAAGGACCCTTTAAACTAACAAATTATCGGGGAGCTCTTAAATATAACTTTTCCCATAGTATATGCCGGCTTTTTAAATCACATTACCTTTATTTCACGAAACCTATTATATATATATATATATATATTGTAGTAATTGGTAATTAAGACATTGTTCTAATTGGAAAGTTGAATTGTAGAGGACTCATTATTTGTGGATATAGAGCGGACGCCGCAACAATCCGGCAAGGCAAAGAAAACATTGTTGAGGTTCTACGCGCTCAAAATCTACGAGACGAAGCTTGACAGTTGGGCAGCGGACAGCGAACAGTTCTAAAGCTTTACAGTGGGGCAGTCAGAACGAAAGAATGTGGTCCAGTTACAAACATGCTCTCAAATATTGAAAAGTAAAGCAATCTTCAGTTGGGAAGGAGAGAGTGCACCTAATGTTATATTCGATGGTCGAGCGAAAATTCATCATGCTGGCCATAGACAAACCAATGAAGGACATTTTCAACTAAAGTTACGAGATCTGAAAATCCAGGTTGGAGTAAAGCATCGAGAACCTACCAAATTGGGTTAGACGAACTAACAAACTACGCCAATTAGAATTTGTTGACATTTAGAGTCTGTGAGTACTATAATCAGTGATATCCCCAAATTTTGTGCAGGAAAAACCTAAAATGAGACCTGGGCGGCCGTAAGTAGAGAAATACTTTGAAATTATTTGTAAACCACTTTTAAAAGATAAAAGTCAGATCGTTCTTTAATTATTTAAATATCAATAAAGTGAGATCGTTAATTCTTGATAAATTTAAAACTGTTTAAATTCAATCTGTAGTATTATTTCTTCTAAAACAAATTTCGTCTATGTTTCAGACGCATTAACTTCCATAAAAGGTAAATGTAATTTTGATTGTATAAATTCAGCCATTTATCAAACCCAGATTAAGACCCTGAGATCCCAAATATTTTGTGTAAAATATAATTGTTTTTAAAATTGATAATAAATTTTGTTTGTTCTTTAAAGTTATTAAGTTCTTTCATTTAAAAATGCCACATCCATTATTATATTTAATAATTACAATATATATATATATATATATATATATATATATATATATATATATAAAAGAGGAGTATACATTTATAACACAGACTCAGGGCCTCAATCACAAGCATTTGTATTGAGATTATGCCACGCTTTTGACACGTGTTATTGATTACTTCACCAAATATTTGTAAATAATGTTTAGTAAAACTTTTTCATTTCTTCAATAATGTCTCTGTGTTGAAGAACCTAGTATAAGCAGACCTTCACACAGGAACACAATGCGAATGTCACGGCAGCTGTCAGCAGGATGCACAATTAATTCTGACAGCTCCATTAACACAGACAATGGTTCAAAGGGAGCTGAGGATGAAACGACAGTTGCAGACAACAATCTGTTTCCCAGTGGCAAAAGGAATGCGCCCTCTTCAAACTGAAAGTGCCTCCTAACAAAATTACACACGCGCAAACTGCTAACTGTTTCAGTGGGTCCATTCCAAGTAGACTAGACGGGACTAAGTACATCTCGTATATATACATACTTTACTACGATGTTAACATCTTTTACTTTCTAGAATTCATAAAAATTATACTTGATAAAGTATACTATTGTTATTGTAGGGATTGGATCTTTTTCCAATTATTGTTTGAATACTTTTTTTTATACTTTGGCTGCATTATAATAACTTTTCACCTATTATTGACAGCAAATATTTTAACAGAGTAATAACACGTCCCGCAAAAATAATACTAAAAATGTACAGACTTAATTTTTTAAGTAGTCAATTGGTGTACGATAATTTAAGATACGCGCAAAGTTATTCACCACTTCAGGGAAAACTCGTTAGCCGTTTTCTTATAAAGCGAATGTCCATGAATTTAAATTTTGCAATTCGTTGTATAACCACTTTGGTTTAAGCCTTTCACAAAACTATTCAATTTTGGTAATTGTGATTATATTGCTACCATTCCGCGATTATCTACTAACCCAAGTAAAATTGAGATTCCATACGCAATTGGACTCAAGGTTTCTCACCCTACCGAATGCGATCTACCCTCACCACATCGCCTCCCACCCCTCTTGGTTCTCCCATCGAACACGTCAGGCCGTGGAATATAAGCTCCCCATTCTTGTAATCCTGCCTGTGATCCAGATTAAAGTTCCAGCCATGGTTATTAGCTAAAACCCTATTCCTTCCGCCACCCGTCTAGCAGGGGAATGCGTACACTTTGAAAACCACCCTTACAGGATCAAATACTTGGCGTGCTCACCACACGAAACATAGCCGTTCCCACACACACAAGTAACTCAATACAGCTTGGGAAAAAAACCTGCCCCCGAGTACAAAATCGCACGGATTTATTTTGCTACGTAGTTATCGAAAATTTGCTTACTATTTTTAGATTATTTATAATGATATTATATTCATATTTATATATAGATTATTAAAAATTAAAGCTCCTAAATGACCCCAATTTCGTAGCTCTGTTGAAATTCTCAATTTATAAATAGTATTCATAATAAATATTTATATCAGTCTTTAACAAGTTAACGAACTTGAGTAAAGCCCAATACAAATTATTCATCCAAGCTTACACAATTCTGGAATATTTTAACCGTGAGTACGGATATAAAATGGAATATTTTTTTGCAAAATATGCAACGTAAAATCATTTTTAATATAGAGATAACAGTATGGAATAATCACGCGTAAAAATCACAACTCGACAAAAATTTGCAATACAACTATATTTGGATAAAAATAAGGGCTGGGATTTACGGTATAAAGGCAAACTAAAACAAGCGCGCCGGTTATAAATTTGAATAGGAAATTCCAATTGGCTACAGAAATTAATATTTAATATATAAGCCTCCAAATTTATAAATTTTCGTGAGACTTTTATGAGGATTACAGAAAGTGCGTCCATTATGTACTACGAAGTGTGTGACGTCATCAGATTTACCAAGGCCATCAGCGGGAATCTTTAACCCTTATCTCCAAACAGCTGACTACAATGCGTGACATCGCAGCTAAAATAACTTGTATTTAGAACCAATTGTGATAAGTACTATTGATATTGACTGTACAAAAGGACCAATGCAAAAATAATTTCTGAATTTTCACAATTATAATTACATGATATTTAAAATCAACGACAAGGCTTAATTTCAAAGTTTTCTATTAAAAATTTAATTATTTACTGATTAATTACAAACTTATCCTTTGATAATTTTAAATAATTCAATTTCTGATATTCAGTTGTTAAGTATTGAATTTATATTATATTTTTTGGAATAAATTACTTTTGAAAGATTTAACAATCAAGTTTTATTTTTCTGACTTTGAGTTATTATTTTGAGGTTTTTTTATTTCTTATTTTGAATATAAATATTCTAAACTATCTAAAGTGTTAATTAAAATTTTTAAATAAAAACTATTAAATTTTAATTCTCTCTAAAGAATAACATTTTTTATAAAACATGATTAAATTTTAATTTTTAAATTGTAATTTTCCCAAAATTCATTTATAAAGAGCTTTAAATTATTTTCCAATAATTAAATACTTTACTTTGTGTATCACTAAAGTTTTTAGATTTTAAAAGTTTTAAAATTTCCCAAAAAACAATGTAATTTCAATTTTATTAATTCAGATTTGTCATTTTAATCTATTAAAAATGTAATTATTTGATCATGTTATTATGATCATTTGATAAGTTTAAAATAATTAATATTGAGAATTTAAGTGATTAATATTGCAATTCAACTTTATAATTTCTAATTCATCAATTAACTTTGAAACGTTTAAACCATAACTTTTTTGGACTTTGAGGTATATTTATTTCATTTATTGTGTTTTTTACGGTCGCCTCCACTTCAATGTCTGTAGCGACCATACACCTAAGTTATAATTTTGACTTGTTTTTTTTATTTCTGGTTTTGAACTAAGGATTTAAAAACGTTTTAATTCGTTAATGTTAATTTTGACTTTCAAACATTTAAATTTTAATTCTTCCTGAACACTTACATTTTTATTTAAATAAACCTTGATTAAATTGACTTTTAAAGGGTTTAAAATTACTTTCAAATAATTAAATATTTCACTTTGTTTGTCAGTAAAACTTTAAAATTTTAAAATTTTGGTAATAATGGAAGGCAATTAAATCAAATATTTAACAATCCAAATACAGTCTTAAATTTGCATATTATATTAATTACAGATTTAATATAAAATGAAATTTTAGTGTAATAATTTTTATTAATTAGTATTTTTAGTTTCATGTAATTGAATTAAAATAAAATATTATAAAGAATGTTTTTTCTGTGATTTGTCTGCCTGTTTTGTCAATAATTGCACATTTACTAATCCTAATTATTTGCACTCTATATAAAAATATAGATAATTTTACTTGGTTTGAAACTCCAAATTTTGCTTTGAAAATACTCACTTCAATAATCGGAAACATTAACCTGAAAACTATACGCTCCTAATACTAAACAGCTGTCACAATCTATATTATCTCATTTATATTTACTAATTCACTGGATCAACACATCATTCTAAGCTTTATTTAAACATGTATTGAATACAGATTTGTTGGGCATTTAGTGACTTTAGACCAAATACGAGGCGGCGACACAAATACCTTATTTTCACACAATTTCCCTTCAATAGACGTAATATTCCATATGTTTATATTCTCACGACCATGCTGTATTTATGAGATCCCACTTGACAAAGAAATTTCGTCTGCAAGAAGCAGTAATAATGTTATGAGTGTCTACCGCCGCAAACACTATAAATCTTTAATGTTAAATCGGAAACCGAAAGAGAATAAAACAAGAAGACAAAAAAAATTCTCAGAGACGAGGTTTCCTCATGCATCATACATCTGGTTAATCTGTTTATCAGACATTCAATATTCTCGTGGCGTTCACAGGAGTATTCGATCAACAGACGTATTTTTCAGAGATTTTATAGATTTTTTGAAAATCTGTTGTTAGCTATAAATATTTTATTATTGGTACTTAAATTTATTTAATTAATAGAGTTACATATACCCCTTTTGGAATATATAGAAGTACGATACGTACAAATGATTTAAAATTTTAAAGCCTCTAATATTTTGGCTATTACAGTAATGCTAATATCTTCCAACTGAACCTGACGTCGTAGTCAGAATGTAACACTTAGACAAGTAAACCAAAACCAAAAACAGTCTCCAAGTTTATAACTTTATTAAATATATAGTCGGAAGCTTTCAACTCAGTGTTAGAATCATCCTTCTTGTATTATAATTATATCTGTTAATTATAAGACAATAAGGATGATGTTTTAAAGCAGTTGAATAAAAACATAGTTTTATAGTAGTGACTAAGTACCTATAGGTACTAATACTTTTTAAAGTTAATGTGATGTTAATTATAAGACAAGAAGGATGATTATAACAATGAGTTGAAAGCTTCCGACTATATCTATATAATAAAAAAGGATGTATATTTGTATGTATGTATGTATGTATTTACGTTGTTCTTTATACAAATTTTATCGCGTGGACAGAATGCAACAAAAATTGGTATACGTATTCTGCTAAAATCGAGAACCGGTACTGTGGGGGTTAGAAACTCCTAGCATAAAATATAAATAATTATAATTGACCAATGTGATCATTTTGAGTTAAATTACTGCGCGCCAAGAGACAATGACATCTCACGAGAGAAAGAGACGTTACTACGCGACGAACAAAGGAAATGGTTCCTTTTTCCGTAATGAAATAAAGCATAAATATTTTCATTGAATAAAAAGTATAATTTTATCCATAATGATAAAAAAAACAATAGGAAATGCTTTACTATTCTTGCAGAATATGTAAGTAAATTTTCGTGCCATATTATTTTAAGTCAAATATGGCGACCTTTTGTTTACATTTTTAATCTAGCTAACAATTTCATAAATTTAATCTTTCGTAATGTCTGAAGACTGAGGGACTATTATATCCTGCGAATCTCAAGAACTATATTTAAGTATTCTATTTGAAAAGAAATTCGGAGGTATGTTTGTTGAAATTGATGTAATAAAATTCAATGTATTTTATAGTTATTGAACTAAAACACAATCGCCGAAAGTATATACCGAACTAGGAACAGTTAGATTTGGGTTAATCACTTCTTGACTAAAGATTAATATAGAATTAAATACTTTTTGGGCTTTATATAAATAAGTACCCGGGCAACTCTGAGCACCCAGCTAGTATTTAATAAAGTTATAAACTTGGAGACTGTTTTTGGTTTTTTCTACTCATCAACGTAAACCAAAACTTAAAATATTGTTGTAGAAAGTCTAATATCACACCGACTGTACGTTTACAAACACGCGGAAATACGTGTGGGAAGATTCTCTACGATACACGAGCGGTTTTTATATTTTCCGCTACGTAAGCTGGATTATATCTCCGCCCTTTTCGAGATTTGCTCTCATCCTTGCAGTAAAAATACAGATTTTTCATGCACAAGCTATAAGTCGCTAAGCAATGGATTTTACACATATTTTACTCCCCCTTCCCTACTGTTTGCACGCATTTTGCTTTGATTTTGGGAATAAACAACTTATTCCTTTTCAATTCCAAAATTATGTGTTTCTACACGAGTGCTTACTGGTAGCTCCAAATAATAGCTTGTTATTTTTGTTAACACTGAAACCGGATTTCTGTAGGGCTTTAGAGGACTTAATCGATGGTATCCAGAAATATTGAAACACGAACGTAAACGTAAACAACTATTTGTACTTGCACATTTTAACGACTGTTACAGTTTATACGATTTAAAATTTTTTTAGAATAATTAGATAAAAATTGGTAGATTGTAGCTTTTCTGTCAGGGAATACAGTAAATGTTAACGAAGAATATTTAGGTACTAATGGCAGATTGAACACTTTTTGTTTATATGATTCATTAGGATATATTAAAGTACTAATATCAACTGGGTTTCCGGAGTTCCCCGGGTTGCAATAATTAAACTCAGCGACATCTATAAGCCCGGGTTGGACTCCAACCTCGGTTGTTTTTGCTTTATATTTGTCAGCCCTGAAGCAAGGGTGCTCCTATCCAATACAAAAACGGATAGAAATTATACACAAACAACGTAGGGAGAAACGTTTACACTCTCACTAACCCCGTAAAATATATATTCGACGAAAATATCGGCCGCTTTAACATGTTTGAAAATTTTCAATCATACCCTTGGGAGTGGTAGCTGTCTTACTCCCACAGTGTTTCTTCCCGTTTCGACAGGAACACGTGAACGAAATGTGGTAAAAATTACTCCACGCGTGTAGCTTTGTATGTAGAATATACACACAAACTATTAATAAGATTGTCTAAGTTTATTAATAGAAGGTAATTAAATTATTAAATATTGTATTTACGTCAATAATATTGTATTTACAATTTTCTAGAACATTTTTATTTGCTGATGTCGAATAAATATAAAAATAAACTCATGCGTTTTGATTAGCGATCCCGTGTAAGTTCATAAATGAAATGCAGGCAATTCACGAGTTTAATTCATTCCCTTTATCTGCAGATTAGGTTTTAATAGATTCATTTGTTTTTTCCCTGTGTTGGCTCCTCACTTATTCTGTATGAGAATGCAAAATGCTTCTCGGAGCAAAGGGATTTTTTGTTCTGTATGCCTCGTTCGTGTACTTGCTTTCAACATTCAAAAAATAGCACGTCGGACAGCAAAGCATTTAATTAACCCGCAATTAACTTTTAAATATGAAGCAAGTTTCCGTAGAGAATGGAAAAGAGAAAATAACGCACCTGTAGACCAGACGTTGAGCTTTAATTATGAGAGCGGGGGCAATTATGGGTCTGTTATCGGGTCGGGCAGCCCGCGGGACCCGGGACCCGCCAATGGGACCACAGCACGCAGACAACTACTCGACCCACTCACTCCATTCAATTAAAACCCATTTACCAGCTCGTGTAATTAACACCTTGTAAAATTCAATGTAGTCTCTTATTATCGCAATAAATATAGGGCTTTACGTGTCGATAAGGAGTTGTCACGTCGTAGTTTAGTTCCATTCATCAGTGCAGCTTATAAACGGCGGTGGATTCCAATTACTCTGAGAATTCTATTAAGTAATTATAATATAAAAGATAAAAGGAATAACTATTATGAAACAATGGCACTAGCAATAATATTTATATGTAATTTTAATACTAAATTTACAGCTTAAAAGTTCCTTCGCAGATCAAAGTATTACTGATTACCTACTAACACTTCTTTAGCATAAACATAACTCTCTTCGTCAAGGAGTTTAACACAAAAACACAATTACACGAAAATTATTTTTTTTAAAAAAAAAAAGGCGCGATTTTAACACACGGGGCGTCAGTATTTTATTAAATACCGTACTAGGTAGATGAAATTGAGTTAATAGTAATTAATTCAAATAAAAATAACCTTTATTTGTTCGAGGTATTCTATATATATGCTGCGCAAATCGCCTTTAATAATTTCCTTCCGGAACAACAAATGTATCTCGCATAATTCATAAATCTCAACCAAATTATTGGATCATGATTCTAATACATATATTTATCTACATATTTAATTTTAACTTTTCCAAATATAAAAACTACCCTGATGTCGCTTTTCCGTCATCAAAAACATTTATTCGAAATATTCTCATTTTCAAATAATTTTAATATGGCTTCAGTTGATATTAAAAGAGATTTATTCACCTCTTGTCTTTCACCCAAATACTTCTTGTAAAACATAGTTTTGTAATATTTGTAAAGTAAATTAATATGTGTAATAAAATAACAATAAAATGAAATTGAATAAACAAACTTCACAGTAGTCTAAAAGGCTATTAATCATTTTGCTACATTAATAATTATGAAGAAATAAGAGGATATAGCGGAGCCAAAATTATCACCAAATTCTATTATTACGCATTTAATCCTCTTCAAGCAAGAATTTTAAGCCTTAAAGCCAATTAATCGCAAGATCTTACAGTTAACTTTCCTCTTTCATTTATATTACTATTTATAGCTTCACTATTACTATTACTATTACCAATTGTTAAAATACAGGTTTTCCCGCACCAATCCTGCTCTACAGTTTTGGTGCATTTTTTTTTCAGTTATATTTTTCATTTTGACAAAATTTTAAATACTGAGGATTCTTCATTGACAAATTTTGTATGTCTTAATTGTTTACAAAATAAGGCATACTTGTAAGTACATTTCAAACTTATCGCTCCAAAATAAATCAGAGTACCATTAAGTAATATTGGACTTTAAATAATATTTATCAGTAATAAAAATTATTTTATACCGTCTCCGATTTATACAGTACCATTTATTCTATTTTGATGGGAGCGATGTATGGTTAGCCTTCATGTCTAATATTTTTATTCCAAATTGTTGACTTACCCTATTCCTTTTCCAGCGCGATTATGATATCCCACTCTTTCCGATTTGTTCCTGACATATTTTCTAAATATATAATCGAATTATTTACATTGCATGACCGTATTTGCCGTTTCTGCAAAAAAACAACCTTTTTTTCGTTGAACAGTTAATTAATTAATACCAGTACACGGTATTTTAATATATTCCAATTATCACTTTTAAGTTCACAGAATAAATATTGTAAATAATTTTTTATACAAATGAGAGTTAAAACGTGGATGCATACAAATCTGATGTTTAGGCGTCCGCTGTTTTAGATTGTCAGCACCTAAACAAACCGCACTCGTATCACGTAACATACATCAACAGACTTGGCAACACAATGTAAACATTAGGGATTGAATTTAATTTAAAAAATTAAACGTATAATTAATGCGTATAAAAGCAATTACTTTGCAATACGAATTTATTAAACAGCTAGTACCACTCATTTTTATTCACAGCCCAAATCCAAAGTACGTTATAGTTTTGAAAAAAATAAATTGTTCATTCCGACCATGTTCACTCTTGTAACTAACAAACAATAAAAGAAAACAGATAATTTAGTAGCTCTCGGTTCAGTATCAAAGTTACGCAAGTTCTTGTCCAGACTCAGTTCCACTCTGAATTAGCGTAGACTCCGTCCCACACGGGAAGATCCAAGCTTTCTCGCGCATCCCCGCTAGATTGGCAAAGTACGGCAGAATGCTGACCCAAAGCATATATCGTAAGCCCAGGCCGGCTCAGCTCCGCTATGAAAATTACTATAAGCTCCGTAGCCCGCAGGAAGATCTAAGATCGCTCGTAAACCTGTGTCATACATCCCACTCTACACCAGGTCCAACATTAGCCAGCGGACAGAGCTTTCACGGATCCCTTACCCCTGTCCATGTGCACCCATTGACTGACTTTCAGGAGCCTTTTCCTGCTTACAGACTACTTTCAGTGTCCTTTTGTTCAATCAGGTCTTTGTAAATTGCCGGAAATCAACACCAGGACTAAATAAAAGTCGTGTCTGCGACTTAGATACATCCCCGTCGCAATTTTAATAGCAATGGGACGGTCGTTAACACTGACCATTATCTCTGGGAATTCTATAATATGAAGTTCCATAAGTTTTAGGTACGCCAAAAAATTCCATAAAACATTAGCCATATTTTCAGTCAAATATTCAGGATTCTTAATCGACTTAACTCAATAAAACGACTGTTTCATTGGCGAACCTAATCCAAAATGGTGAGAATTACAAATGCATTTGAATTACTTCCCGGAAATTAGGAAATAAATTATTTATTAGCTTTTTTTAAAAAAAATTTAAGTTGATAACGTCGAAATCGTGGTCATTGGCGACCCCTATGTTATTTACAATAGTTTACATAGCGTTATTATTTACATATATTCCTAACATTATTATCAATTGGGTTTCTATATTTGTTCACATCCTCGATAAATCTGATGATGTCCAAGGCAGCTGTCGTTGAAGTACAGAGATGTGGTGTCTTACGATTGTAGTCCTTCAGATGTCGTTGTACCTGCTGCAGTAGAAGAGTATATGGGGAATAGTTAGTGGTTGACTGCATTCTTCACAGGTTGGTTGGGTAGATCTGGAAAATATGAACGCATGAGTATAAATTGAGTGGAGGGTTCTTAATCTAGATAGCATCATCTATTTTTTTTCTGTTTATGGTTTTGGGAATTGTTATGTCTTTGTAGTGTCCTAGTTCATTGTGAATTATTCCGTTGTTCTTCCTTTTCCTGTTTTCGTTCCACCTGTTTTCGAGTTTTTCTTGCTGTGCTGTGCTGGTGCACTGAAATACGTTTTCCTTGTTATGTATGGTTTTGGATGCTACTTTTGCCAACTTCTCGGCCCTGAGGTGTCCAGGAATTCCTCTGTGCGCAGGGATCCATGCTAGACAGATGTTTTGATTTCTACTACGCATCTTCGTGATATAGCCCCTAATGAGGTTTAATGTTTTGTTACTTATTTTGGGATTTATGATATCTTTAATTGCTAAGATGAGTCTGTTAGAATCAGGTTATTGTTATCCGGGATGTTTATGCAGAGTTCGGTGGCCATGTAGATAGCTTGCACGTGAGCCTCTGTGTTCTAGTTCGCTGGTCAGAGTTTGCTGTAGATTGCGCTCGTGACTCCTGCTGTGGACTTGGATCTGATCTGGGATAATTGTGTTTAACGTTCTCACGAACGATGTCACCAAAAAAATGGCTGGAACAAGCACGTATATATACGCTGATGACATGGCCATCGCAGCGACAGATATTGATGATGCAAGTATCGCTAAACACACTAAGTGAATGGGCGGAGAGAAATGACATACAGATAAATGAAGAGAAGACGGAGTTGGTAGTGTTCAGGAAAGGAGGAAGACTCACTGAAACAGAGAACGTCAAATGCAATGGTAAACTACTCAAGAGGGCTAACAACTTCAAATATCTAGGCATCACAATCCAAACAACGGGGAGGAGTTTCAGACTGCATATAAGATCTAGAGCTGTGGCGGCCACTAGAGATATGAATAAAATCAGAAACATTACACAACTATCGATCAGCACAGCGATGAACCTATTTAGGCTAAAGATACTACATGTTCGGACGTATGGCCTAGAATTAGTAGGAGAATACCTCACGTACAGACAACTGGAAGAACTGGAGCGAGTAAAGAGTAGATACCTGTAAAGAATTTTAGGAGTTCCGCACAATTTAAGATCGAGGCTAGTGTACGAGCTTACCACGGAGACCTTCCTAATAGAGGATCTAAGATGGGAACTCATACTACCAGCTGGTTCCAGCTTCTGACAGCTTTTACAGGATCTGTATGAGAGGAAAAGGAACATACCGGAGGACTTCTATGCAACAGGACAGGATATGATTGAAGCTAAACATGAACTACGACACACGAAGACGAGACTGGCGATCCATGGCTTTCACCATAACATGTGCTGCAACAAAGTATTTCATGATCCAAATGACGAGTGTGCATGTGAGTTGTGTTTGGAAGTTTGTGGTAGATATCATATTGTCAAATGTAGGAATATACAGAAATTTATCGTAGCTTACAGCAAGGAAAGGTTGTAATGTAAGGAGGTTTGCACGACATGTGAGCGCTTATATTATTATTATTGTGTTTCTTGATTAATTCATCGTGTTCCTTGACTAAGTTATCTTTTTTGTGTTGTATTTTTCTTGGTTTAGGAGGGTTAGGTCTACTGGAATCTCTAGGATTTTCCACAGTGGGGTTCTTGCGAATGTGTTTTGTTCAATTTGTGTCAGTGTGATCCTTGCTGTCCGCAGGTGTTTTTCCAGCATTTTATGGAACGGTATTGCTTCGAATACTTCCCCATTGTGGTGGGAATTTAAAGGCTTTTTTTGTTGTCCGATTTGGGAGTTACTTGACTCAAGAGATTTATTTTATGGCGTACTTCATTGATAACATTTTTCTTCTGAATTTTTATTTCTGTCCTCAGTCTCGTTATTAGGGTGGATCTTATGCATCCCGATATGATTCCTAACGCTTCGTTCTGAATTTTTTTTTAGATTCTCTAATGTGGCTTTATTCGCTGACTGGTAAAGGTGGGCTCCATATTCTATTTTATTATCTTAAGACGTTAAATTCAGGAAATTTTTACCGCATTTTACGAACTGTAAGACGCTACGGACTTTAAGACGCACCTTAAATATTAAGCAATTTTTTTTTAAAAAAAATATTATTAGATTGCTAAGCGAGACTAGGAAAAATTCTTTGTTTATAAAACCGAACTGACTTTTAAAATTCCTGAAAATCGTCATCTGAACTTTCTTTTACTGCTTCTTCTTCATAGTCCTCGTCATATATAAGTTGGTAACGCTGTCATCGAGAGCGTTATTTATGCCGCACTTTTTGAAGGATTTAACAATAATATCTTCTCTCACGACTTTTTTATCCAATGACACACTTGTTTGATTATAGGTCGTTTTAAACTCCCTTCGGCGTGAATTCATGTTGGGTTTCATCCATCATCCATTAGTTCCATTCATCTCTCATATACACTTTAAACAGTTTCTTTATCAAGACATCAAGAGGATGCAATTCACAGAATTTTTCAAATGACTACTAAACTGATCTAGCAGAAGAAGAGAACTCTTCTTCTATAAAGCACCTTTCCTTCTCTCCTACACTTTGTTAATCCATAATTCCATACCAGCCTCGTCCATCCAACACTTCGATCGTCGCACCGGTGCACTGCTGAATCCAATGTTGCCAGATAGAGATGTGTTTCTCGCGGCGTCGAATATATAGCGGGAATTTAAAATCAAACAATGGACATTTTGGTATTGCTAGGAACCTCTCCGTTTTTGAACTAAGGTTCCCACAAGCCGAGGCTCCTCGGCCTGTTCTGAGAGGTGTATGTTCCGGGGTCACAGACCTTGGGCATACGATAAGAGTTGTCCACTATTCCCATTGGAATAGTCGGCCAGCTGCCTCCTAAACTGGTCGAGGCACGGAGAAGGAAATGCTGCGTCCCCACAGCAAACTCCTCTCCCGCTATCGGAAGGGCGTGGGACAAGTACCCAATGCCCGACCTACCTGATACAGGTTTTTCTAGGGTTTTCCCTGCATTTCTTTAGGCAAATGCCGTGTAGGATCCTTAAAATACACTCCGGGGGCCCTAGTTGGCTACCTTCCTCTAGTCTTCCGCATCCCCCCTTTCAAATCCCTTCCTATGCTATTAAAGGGGAGTTGCCCAACGTGGATTACCCTCATGTAGCCTGTTGTATTAATTTCGAGTTTAAGTCGTACCTGAATTTTTGTAGGCAATTTTTTGAAGTAAAAATTGCGCCTTATAGTCCGTAAAATACGGTGAATAATACCACTTTTTATTTTAAGAAACTTTCGACCATCATCACATAAAGACTTTTACGTAAGGTTTTGAAAGTGATTATAGTCGGAAGTTTATTCAAATAAAAACGAAGTATTTTTTTATTAAAATATATAGATTAAACGAAGACAAGATTTGAATTTATTTACTGACAAACAAATCAGAAGAAGAATAAAAATATCTGTATAAAATAATGAAAACCAGATTCTAGCCTATATAACAATATGGTATTACTACTAAATTATATAAAAAATAATATTGGATTTTACTACGAAATATTTGCTGCACTAAAATTTAATTCAAGAAATACGCGAATTAACTAATGTTCACGAATTTTATAAATTATATTTGTGAATGGTGAAATAAACGTCTATTTTAAAGTGACAGGTTTGTATATATTGAAAGGAAATCATTACCAAACAGTTTTCTCATTTATACGTCTGATACACAAAGGTTTTTACTACAATTAATTGTATCAAGTCACTAATGCCAATAGGTTCCCCAGCAAAGTATTCGAACATAAAACTTTGAATCAGCATTACTTCTATTTCAGATTACAAAAAAAAACAATAATTAGTTATTAAATTGTAATTTCTGTATCATTTTAACACATTTTTTTGTTAAAATTTCAAAGTGCGGTGTTTAAACGTAAAATATTTGTAGCAGAAACAATATTAGTTGAATGTGCTATTTTGACTGGAATAAACTCCTGACTAGCGTGTTTATTTCATGAATAAAGAAAATGGTGTTTGCTTTGACACACATAATCCAGTTATTAATGCGAGTGTAATGTTTTAGTATCTAATCCGAGTGTTACCGGAAACAGAGAAGTGCATGGAAACTATGCTGTTGGTATCTCATGACACAATTTCACCAAAATGCACATTTACGAGATTACTTTAGTAATTATATTCTGCCAGTTTCATTTTACCTTACAGAAATAGTAAAAACATTTTGTTACTATTTCAGTGTCAGAATTTGTATTGGGGTAAAAACTACAGTAATTTAATTTAAACCTGTAAAGGTTCAGAACTTCAAAGCGTTTAAGTACGGACTGACGGTAGGCGGCTCTAATCACGTGTGCTTGTTTAAAACTAAATCCACAACGACCAAAGTGAGGATACATTACGTAATCAATATATCGTTCAGGATTGACGGATAAGAATTGTATTAGTTAAAGTAAGACTAAAATTACGGTGCTATAAGAAGACTGAATATTTGGTAAATACCTGTCTTTTTTTTAGAAATTAGTAGGTAGTTAGCGGGTTCCGTAAGGAATTGATAGAAATTTATGGAAAGAAAACTGGAAAAAACAATTTTTCAATCAACTGATTGCAATATAATGTGCAAAAATGCAGTGTTGAACCATAGAAGATTGGAAGAAAAGTAATGGTACTGGACTTAATAAAACTTTACAACACAAGTTTAAACAATAGAAAATTAGTTCACTATGGGTTAAACAAAACTTTATATCAGTTAAAAGTTTCAGAAATAATAATACATGTTTACATTATTATGATATTTTTTTTAGAGGAACAGGCTACATGAGAGGCCACGTGGTGGCAACATGCCTTTAATAGCATAGGAAGGGATTTGAAATTGAGGATGTGGAAGGGTAGAGGAAGGTATCCATGAGGTTAAATAAGGCCCCCGGGCTATAGTTAAAAGATCCTACCCGGCATTTGCCTAAAAGTCATGCAGGAAAAACCCTTGAAAACCTGCATCAGGTCGGTCGGGCGCTTGCTACTTGTTCCACGTCCTTCTGATAGCGGAGGGGATTTCTGTGGGGACGCATTATTCCATTCTCCGTGCCTCGACCAGATTAGGAGGCAGCTGGCCGACTGTTCGAATGGGAACAGAGAACAACTATTTCTGAATGCCCAAGGTCTGCGACTCTGGAACATACATCACTCAAAACAGGCTGAGGTTCCTCGGCTTGTTGGAATCTTAGTTCAAAAACAATGAGAGGAAAGGGCATGGCCAAAGGTAGCCCTCTCCGTCTCTCCAGTAAGGTTCTTGCTGCGAGAGGTAAGCTCTTAGAAGCTGTTTCGAATTTTAATATGATATAATCATTTCGATAAGATATATATTGTAATGCCAATTAATTATTCCATTAATTGGTTTTAATAAAATTTAATTGTAGCGGCAGGAGCTTCCAAAGCGAAAATGGAGCCGAGCTCTCTTGCTTTGTCGGAAAGTCAAAAATGGCGTATGCGCGCTAAAACTCGAGAGCACTAAGAGTTAGTTGGTGGCGGGACGTTACAGAGGACGGAACGAATAATACTAGAGCAGAGACTAGCCATCGTTAATGTATTATTAAACAAAGTTGTGAATTTAAGACAAAGTAAAAAACATTCACGGAAGTATTACCCCGTAAATATCGCTAAGTTAGCAATTTTACGTCTATCAGCAGCCAGGAAATGAGTGCAGTTTTACGTCTGTGGCCAGCTAGGAAAGGAAGTCAGATTAAGTCCAAAGCAATAAAAGACTAATAAATCTACGAATCATAGGATTCATATAAGGCAAGCAGACATCACATAACTGACAAAAAAGAGGATCATCCGAGTTCCTGGGACCCTATCAATTTTGACGTCAATAGTGTAAAATCTGTGAATCTTAGAATGTAAATATGAACTGTTTGTTAATAAATTTGTTGTGTCCACTATCAAACCCAGTGAAGGCCCTGAGAAATTAATATTTTAAATTGTAACTGTTTTTAGTTATTTCCACAAAATAAATAAATATTTTGTATGTTAATTTCGTTCTTTTTATTCAATAAAAAGCCTTCCATTTAATTATTACATAAATGGCGCTTCAACGAGAGGTTAATAAATTAAATTAATTAACGTATTAATTGTTGATTATTACATTTTGACGCTTCACGTGAGGCAAATTCATCAAATTCATTTAAATTCATCAAATTCTTTAAATTAATTAAAGCCCATTGTTGTTTATTACAATATATACTTTTTCCCAGTTTTGAATTTTAAAAGAATAACCCACATCTGGAAGGACTTTAAAATTATTATTAGGATATGTACACTACTTATGTTATTTAGTATTATTTATTTTGGAGATTACAAAAAAAAAAGTTTTAGTATAACAAAATTTCTGCTGCGGGAAGTTACCGTGTCTTAATTTTAATTACTGTGCGCTTCTCGCGATTATTTTTTTAAATTTCAAAAAGAAATGTTCAACGTAAAGATTTGTGATTGGAACAATTTTATTTGTGTGTGCTATATTATTATTTATTATAAAACTCCTGATTAGCGTGAAGAAAGTCCAGAAGTTCGGTTTTTAATCAATGTCGAATTTCAATTTTTAGAATTCCCGGGGTAAACTCTGCAATCTTACCACAGATCCCAAAGTTGGAATTGCGTCACTGTAAATATTTATAAATGTGGAAGAGAGTGTGTCTTGCAGGTGTAGGTGCTTTTCCCAGATAGACGCAGCGGCTCGGACAAAAATGGAAATCAGACCGGGAGCCCGTGTTTTCCTAATCGATAGATCCTTTGACGGGCGATGCTGATAAGGGGAGCTGCAGCGAATTATTCAGAGGGCTCAAATGAAGTCCCCTCCTCCGCATAAAAGGGGGGCGCTGAAACCTGTCTGACGGCTGTTCCTGCTAATTCTGTTAGCTACACGTACTCAAGAGTCCGAGTAATTTTTTTGTTATTTCCAAAAAAGAGCGGTGAAAAATAAACCCCTCATACCTGACGGATTGAGCGCGGAAAATCTTATGTGAATTAAGCTGTCAGAGTCAGAATAAATTGGATTCAATATGATTTTTGGATTTTTTTTTCTAGAAATCAATATGAATATCGTGTTACTCTTATAGCAATGATTACTTTCATTGTCCGGTGAATAATTTACAAACCGTCTCTTGGAAGGTTAGATGAATCATGGATCAACACCAGCCCAAAGCTGGAATTATAATACCATATAAGTACTGAGAAAAACATGAAACCTCTTTCAAAATAAGGCAATCTATTATCATCAGTGCGTGTGTTTGTTGAGTTAAAAGAAGTCCACTGGTCACAGCCAACAAGTGTCTAATAACTGATCGACCCGGGCCGTTATACGTCTCTAGGTATTTATTTCTCACAAGAATTCTGACTGAGATTCCGCAAATCATATCGCATATAATAAAATTTCGGCGAATCAGAGTTACATACACAAACAGAAGAAGAATATTTATTAGTTTAATACAATTACGATATGGCGAACATATCCTTACCTAATTTTGACTGGCGAATATGCTTACAGGGTCATATATATTCATATATATATATATATATATATATTGTAATGATTAAAAGGGAATAATTAATTATATTAATGTATATATACAAATGTTTTTATTATATAATTGTGGCGTTCAAAGTAAAAATACATTCTTTTATATTTCACAAACAATCAAATTTAATAACTCTTTTCTCAGGGTCTTTACTGGGTTTGAATAAGTAAGAACAATCAAAATTATAAATTAAATAATTAACAATTTAACCAAATTGAAACGAACGGAATACTAAATCTAACGAAATGAAAAGAACCGAAATCTAACTATACCCTTTAATTTACCGTTTACAGGATTTAATTATTTTGGTTTGTACTTACAACTGTCCTGCTGGTACCAGACTTAGTTTTGGCAGTTTCGGGACACAATTCACTAAAAATTCCATTAATCACTGATTCTACACTTGATAAACGCACACAGTTGTAGTTCTTGTATTATTCCTCCGGTCAACGGTCGAACGTATTATTTCAATGTCTTTCTGCGGAAAATGCTATTTCGAAACGCCTATGTATCTGAACGTGGCGCTAAACATTTTGTTTCAGCTTTGCAGGTGTTCTATAACTTGTCTCTCCGTCCAGACCTTTTTACTTAGATTTTAAAAACATATAAGTCTCTCAGTTGAATTTCTATGCTTGGACCGCGCTGTTCTTAATTCTTAAATTCTGCTCCCTCTCTCGACCATAAGATTCGCCAGACTGCAACCAACTGTAATATTCGCCAGACAGCAACCAACTGACCTTCCGTACAATGCGCGCAGTTCGCAACAAAGCTAGTCTATGTTTTCCATTGTCGTCTTTGAGATAGGTGGCGCTAAACAATGAATCATATCAAAGTCATTAATGGCCTCCTTAATTAGTATTACAATATATATATATATATATATATATATATATATAGTTTTTGTTATTGGTATAATATTTTGTTAATGTAAATTTAAATTAATTTTTTTCCGCCCGATAAGTGAACCTAAAAGTTAGATTTTAATAAAAGCTTTAATATTAAAATTTAAAATCAACGAAGACCAAATTTGTCAAATAAATAATTTTTGTTCTCTCATTAAAATTTCAATGTTAACGTCCATTCATTTTACCTTTAATAAAATAGTGTTTACCACATAATTTGTCTTTAATGTGGTGGCATATTTGTTTGTAATCTCTTTTCTACATAATATATATATATATATATATATATATATATATATATATAGAGAGAGAGAGAGAGAGAGAGAGAGAGAGAGAGAGAATTTTATATCCGAAACAAGAGAAAATCCACATTAAAATTAACTTATTTTAAAAACACTTTGAAGTAGCAAAATCTTTTTTGGCTATATATATTTGTAATGTATCAAGCTACATATAAATTCTCTTAATTTATTTATTTTCTTAGATATTTTAACCATAGACGCTTTCGGCGCCATAATCATCTATTTTTTAAAAACCATCAATCATTCATACATAATTTTACATACAACATATAACTATTATTTTTTACATTACAATACAAAACATTTTCATTAGTATTTTCATATGTCATCTACTATAAAATGTCTTCAATTATTTTTATCAATAACATTACGTCAATTTTTTCCCTTCGTTCATAACATAGTATATTTTTACGTCTACCTCTGTGTCTCGTTCATCAATTATAATTTCCAAAAATAATTTAAAGTATTTATTATAACACATATTGCAAATAACGTATTTTTATTTCTCGCCACTAATGTTAATTTTGACATTTTACACTTTTCCCATTATTTTTATTTTTGCAATTATACTGGCATAGAAAACCCCCGTATTCCCCGCATCCGTTCTTTTATTCACTTCCAGCTACCCTCTTTTATATTTTAACTTTCCAAAATATAATAACTCATAGTTAGTCCACTAACATTTATGTCCAGTGTCATTTAAATGTTGTGATAGTTGCCGTGCTTGTCTTCGATTACTCTTTCATATTTCCCATGTGGTAATGGATCCTACTATCCATATCCATACTCTTTATATCGATATATTTTTTCTCGCATCCATCACATTGCATTTTATAAATGAAATTTCGTTCTTTTGTTCGTTTCAATCCTATCCTTCATACTGAGCATCATATTCTTTATTTTACTTATCGGCTTCCACGCAATCTTCTCTCCCCAGAATCCGTTATCTTTAATTAAAATCCCCTACACTTTTCCGATAGTCCCTTTATATAAGCCGTTCCGTGATAGTAAATATTCTTTCTTTTTTCCTGCTCATCATCTTTCTGACTCTGCAGTGATTCGTCTTCTTTTGCATCTTTGTCTTTCTTTTAGTACTAGGTGTGAAGTATTGATATAGTCTTTTTCTCCTACTCTTTTCTTCTACATTGACCTCAATATTCTCATAACCCCTTTGATCATCTTCTTTTTCATTATTTTTCTTTTTGTTATTTTTAGTATCTTCATTTCCGTCCGATTTCTTTTCGCAATCTTTTCATACGTAATGTATGTATTCTTCCGGATACCAGTTTGCTTTTAAGATTTTAAAGCACTACATTTTTGATTCTTTCCTGTATTCATTTTCACTAGGTTCCTCACAACATTTGATTTTATCTGAAGGTATGATATGATTTATAATTTATAATGGTATCTTAACTTTAAGATTTTTTATACATCGTTATATATCCTCTTATTATATTGTGTTTAGAATGTTTTGGTCAAGTGAGGTAATCGTGGATCATTTAGATTCATTAGTTTATAAAATATTTATGCTAAAGAAAATTAAAAAACTGACTGTTGGGCTATGCCAGTTCAGTAATAAAATGTATTTAGATAAACAGTATGGGTTATTAACGAATGCAGTCTTTCTCGGTATAAAGAATGAATAAAATCTTCTCGGGATTCTAACCGAGGGAATAGATGTAGTCGCGACGTTTCGATGACGATCACTGTCATCCTCTTCTGCCATCGCTTTTCTAAAAGACGATGACTGTGAACGTCATCGAAACGTCGCGACTGCATCTATTCCCTCGGTTTGAATCCCGAGAAGATTTTATTCAATATGGGTTATTTCCCCAAGCAGTTCAGATTTACTCTCTATATATGAATGATATCAAATACATTTAAAATTATAAAAAAAACGGGATCAAGGGTTTGTTACTTTCACGATGGTGGTCCGCAATACTTCGAAACTGAATGCCTTTGAAATATATTTGAAGCTGTCAAAAGCTTTTATCAAAACCGATTAGTAAGTTATATGCACCATGGAGAAATATTTTAAGCTAACCTGTCCGTCGCATGTTCACGCAGCTATTTTTTATTTCCGTCTCACGGAACGTAAACTGCTACTCATTACAGTACATAAGTTACGATCAACGCGTGTAAGAGTGACGTAATGTTGACATAAGTGAGCAGTAACAAGTAACAAAACTTAAATGGTTATTCCAGGCGCCAAATTAACCGAAGAAGAAGAACCAAGACGCCACCACGAAAAAGTCGCATTTCTTCCGCACTTCTTCTCGAATTGGCCGACTACTATCCAAACACGGAATAAAATCAGTGTTTCGACCATTAAACAACATTCGCGACTCCTTACGGTCGATAAAGGACAACCTGGGTCTTCGAACCTCAGGAGTCTATCTACTCCATCCCCTGCGAATGCGGCTCCATATACATGGGCCAAACAATTAGAACGGTGGAAGACAGAATTACAGAGCACAAAAGGAACGTACGTCTCGGCCAGCCTTCAAAATCAGCCATCAACACGGGACATAAAATAAGCTTCAGTAACACAAAAGTACTTAACAAAACCCGTGGGTACTGGGACAGCGTGATACTTGAGGCTCTGCAAATAAATAAAGACACCGGCTATCATCTCAGCCACGCATGGGACCCCCTAGTGAGGCCTGCTAGGACCACCGTAGATCAAAACTCGGCGCAGAATAGTGTGATTGGTGGAGGGTGTACTGCCACCCCGTCCACACCACTGTCCGTGGCCAATAAATAGCTATCTGTGACGAAGCAATCGTCGTTTCGTGTAATTAATCGTAATTAACCTGCTATTGCAAGAAATAGTAGCAGAATGAACGATGCGCCTGAATGTACAATGAATCAATCTGAAAAACTCAAAAAAATGCCAAGGATAGAAAAAACATCATCCATTGCAATAACAGTGGATCTATAAATTGCGAAAACATTCCCATATCAATGGACAACAAACAAAGCTTCGAAAAAAGTGTATGACGAAAATAAATTGAGTGAGCCAAGCGGCACACCGGGTGCAAAAATCATGAACAAGAACTGGACGAAGACCGCGAACATTCCTTGAAAATTTTCTTCGAAATGAAAAAAAATATATCATGAGGCTACGCCATTTTGACTAAATGGACGAACCAGCCCATGGCGAAACACCGCGGAAGCACAGGAGAGGACTCCGGTTCAATTTGGACCACGGGATGGACCAGCGAGTAACAGGAAGCGGAGCGTACTTTAGTCACATCAACCCGAGAGATGAACACGAACAATGCTACTGCGATGTGGGCGTTATAAACGCCTCCTAAGTGCCATTTGCAGAGAGATTAGCCCTTCAAAGCAGAACCCGTCGGATAGGTCAACAATGATGATGTTCAAAGTGCTATCACGGCTCTTGCGCAAAACCGGAAACTAACAACGCTTTTCACTGAAAGTCTAAAAATTTATATGAACCTCAAAGCTGTAATAGTGATCAATGAAGAAAATAAA
Source organism: Zhengitettix transpicula (assembly GCA_037074705.1). Taxonomy (NCBI): domain Eukaryota; kingdom Metazoa; phylum Arthropoda; class Insecta; order Orthoptera; family Tetrigidae; genus Zhengitettix; species Zhengitettix transpicula. The sequence goes on from CM073593.1 coordinate 10,495,056, forward strand.
GTTTAAATCTATGGAATCGTTTCTCATAATAAAGCGTGCCTTTTAATGCGTCCAAAGTCCATGTATTTGTATATAAGGAACATTGCATAATATGGTAATATATCAACGTGACTATGCAAAATGAATATCGTCTACATTTTTTTAAAATCTAGGAACTTCGTTCACTATCTTTATGTCAACCAGCCAGGTGAATATAATAAAATGAGGAAATTGGGATTAAATAGACAAATGTGCTATTAATTTATATTTTACTCTATACTATTGGTAATTCTATTTACGAAAGCAAATAAATATATTGTAATAATCAACAATTAAACTTTAATTAAATAAAAGAATTAATAAAATTTAATACATAAAATAATTTATTTTCACTTTGTGGCTTCTAACTCAAAAACAATTACAATTTAAAATATTAATTTCTCAGGGCCTTCACTTGGTTTGATAATGGACACAACAAATTGATTTTAAAATCTTATTAACAAACAGTTCACATTTACCTAACAATATGTCGATAGAAAGAAATTAAAAGAAAATAAATTAACTTTGATTGACAATTAAAAGAGAACGAAATCTGACTCTATCCTTTAATTACGTTTACAATTAATCATTAGTTTGGTTTTGTTACTTACATCTGTCCAGCTGGTACCAGCATTCTTTTGGTTTCGGAAGTACACTATTGCAAAATTTATACACTGATTCTAAAATGTCGACTCACAGATTTTACACTATTTAAGTCAAAACTGATAGGCTCTCAGGAACTCGGATGATCCTCCTGAATGTCAGCTATCTGATGTCTGCTCGCCTTATACGAATCCTATGATTCGTAGATTTGTTAGTCTTTTACCGCTTTGGACTTAAACTGCAACTTTACTATTCCGTCTGGCTATAGACATAAACTGCTGACTTCCTTTCCTGGCTGGCTGTAGACGTAAACTGCTTTTACTTAGCGATATTTACGATGTAATACTTCCGTGAATGTTTTTACTTTGTCTTAAATTCACAACTTTGTTTAATAATACATTAACGACGGCTAGTCTCTGCTCTAGTATTATTTGTTCCGTCCTCTGAAATGTCCCGCCACCAACTGACTCCTAGTTCTCTCGAGTTTTAGCGTGCATACGCCATTTTTGCCTTTTCGACAAAGCAAAGTGAGATCGCTTTTCATTGTCGCTTTGTTCGATCAGACCGCTATAATGGATTTCTCAAAAAATTCAAATTTTATGTTCAAATAATTAATGTCTTAATTAATTGTCATTACAATATATATATTATTTAATGTGGTTTATTCGGTTATAATTCAATGAATTCCAATAAATATAAGTATGAAATGAACATTGATTCTCTAGAATGTCCTTTACGTCAATATTGTTCTCGGAAGCCAGTGTTCGCATGAGACACGTTAAAGCGTCATCACTACAGTTCGCTCTACGTCGTTACGAAGCACTTTGTGTGTATTAACTTTTTGGATTACCTTGTACGTAATTTTTAACATTTATTCTAAGTTTATAGTCTTTCCCAAAGTTTTCAGTCTTGTGTTTTCTTGAGTCAGTGTAACTATAATTGGGATCCAGATGCTTGCCCGACACACACTTGCCCGATGTACGTATTCCCGACAATAATATCCCGATTGACGTTTTCCCGACAAGTCATTTTACCGAAAATTTGCATAATATTAATATTGTAGAATATCTTGTAAATATTGTAGAATATTTTGTAATTATTTATTCATTAATGCGTGGAACAATTTAACCAAAATTTATATCCAGGAACAAATCCTGCAGAATTATGATAACTCCGGCACCAATATGAGTGGAGATAGAAGGGGGTGGTATTTTCAAAATACAAAGTATGCGATAACTGCCTATACTGGCGCCAAATAAATAGTTTACAGGGTCGCTCAGATTCATAGCGTCACTCTCTATGCTGATAGAGGTGACAGCGGGTGAAAAATTTGCAACAACTATTAAGATTGGTATCGAATCCAGAGTTTTGGAAGTCGCTGGTTTTAGTTATGGTGTTCCAGCAAAGTTAAGTTAAAATTTAACCTCTATGGGTTGGGGGTGGAAAGGGGTGGTAATAATTTCATATCACCCGATATTGCTTCGAAACCGATGTTATGGTGATCGCTTAGTTTAGTTATAGAATTCCACCAGGGTTAAGTTTAATATACACTCGTGGCCTATGAAAATATATCAATAATACCGAAATTAGTCATATATTTTCGTTTCAAATCTTAAACACGTGAATCAATATTAACAAATAAGGGCACATGAAGGATTTTTATTATCAAAAAAAATATGAACAAAATAAAGGTAGCTTATTGTTTTACGTCAGTTTACAATATAACAAAAAAATGATAACAGACTGAAATGTTGCCAACTTAAGTAAACTTACATATAGAAGCAACATTACACAATAATTTAATGCACTATTAATTACTAACAGTTCAAATGTAACTTATGCTTTTGAATCCAACATAGTTGCTCGTGCGGGGGAGGGTCTGCACCTAAAAAATGGAATACCACCTTATTCAACTTCGAATAAATGGTTTTGGATTTCTCTGAGGATAATACTGTTCTTCTCGATGAAATTAAAGTTTTAACATCATTAAAATGTATGGGGGTGGGGGAGAGGATGCGTAGAACATTTTATGTGTATGGAATTACTGTGTAGTTTATTCATATTCTTAAAGTTACCGGGCGTATTTTTTATTAAAAGTCCAATCGCAATTTTTTGTCATCCCCTTTCACCCCACCTCATACCTGTCCTATTGCGTTTAGAGTTTTTTTTGTTTTGTTTTTAGGGTAACAGGCTACATGAGGGTAATCCACATTGTGGCAACTCCCCTTTAATAACATAGGAAGGGATTTGAAAGGGTGGATGCGGAAGGGAAGAGAAAGGTAGTCAACGGTTAACAAGGGCCCCAGGTTTAAGGATCCTACCCGTCAATTCGCCTAAAAGTGATGCAGGGAAAACCGTAGAAAATCCTGCATCAGGTAGGTTGGGCATTTTGTACATGTCCCACTCCCTTCCTATGGCAAGAGAGGGGTTAGCTGTGGGGTTTTAGCTTTCCCCACTCCGTGCCTTGACCACTTCAGGAGGCAGCTGGCCCACTATTCCAATAGGAATAGCAGACAACTTTTACCGTATGCCCAAGGTCTGTGACCCCGGAACATACTCCTCTCAAAACAGACCAAGGTGCCTCGACATGTGGGAACCTTAGTGCAAAAAACCAGAGATATGTGAAGGCATGCCCAAAGGTAGCTCCGCCAGAGTTCTCTGGGAAGGTTCACCTGCGAGAGAATTCTCTTATTTTTATTTAGATAACAGGCTACATCTGGGTAATCCACATGGTGGCAACTCCTCTTTAATAGCATAGGAAGGGATTTGAAAGGGGGGATGTGGAAGAGTAGAGGAAGGTAGCCAAGGGTTAACTAGGGCCCCCGGGCAATATTTTAAGGATCCTACCCGGCATTCGCCTAAAAGTAATGCAGGGAAAACCCTAGAAAAACCTGCATTAGGTAGGTCGGGCATTGGGTGCTTGTCCCACGCCCTTCAGAAAGCGGGAGCGGAGTTTGCTGTGGGGACGCAGCATTCCCTTCTCCGTGCCTCGACCAGTTTAGGAGGCAAGTGGCCGACTATTGCAATGGGAATAGCGGACAACTCTTACCGTATGCCCAAGGTTTGAGACGCCGTAACATACACCTCTCAGAACATACCGATTGCAAAATTCGACACTATAAGCAAGTGATTGTCGCATTATGAATGTGAGCGACCCCGTAAACTATTTATTTGCCGACAATTTAGTTGCACGCATTAAGGGCCTCACACACCAGTGCAGGACTGCGGGAACGGAAGCGGGAAAGATGCGGGACGTGTTTTCATTGCGGGTTGTGGGCATATTCAGACCCTGCACTAACTTTCCCGCCGCTTGCTGCGTCCCAGTGAAGGTTCGTAGCTTGCACGAGATTTCCCGCGTCCCGCACGTGCATGCCGCGAGTGTGACCATTGTTGCGGTACAAGCCCCAAAGAAAATCTTAATAATACATTAAATTAAGTATTCGAAAACGTTCACACTCGTAATATATGTTATAACAAATATAGCTCAAAGCATTTTCAAGTTTTCCTTCTGGAGATATTGGTTCATGGTAGTTCGTGGATTGCTTACGTTATTCTTAATTAAATTGAAAATTTCATCAAAACAATCAGGTGTCACTCTGAAATAAATATAAAATCTTGCAACATCTGTACGTAGCTCTGGCATTAAAGAGTGATATTCTCCAAATGTTTTACGTTTAGAATTTCGTGAATCAATATTCTTCTTTTTCTAAAGATATATAAATAATTAGGAAACTGGATGCAGGAGGGTAATTAATGGCTTTGTTCCTTATTATTCTTATAACTTAATTAGGAAGTTTTTCGTATTCGGCTAGAGCTAGTAAAATTAGAGCCTCTTCATCATCTTAAGACATTATTGAACACACTATCTTAAATTGAATTAAAAATTTCTATTCAAAATTATTACAAATACTTAATTATTTTAAGTGAAACTGTTGTGTTTGCTGGGAAGCTTCTAGAAAATGAATTCCCGTTCCCGCAATGGTGAGAAGGTCCGTACGGTACCCCGTGTCGTACCTACAACGGGATTCCCGTTCCCGCAGTCCCGCACTGGTGTGAGTGGGCCTTTAATGAATAAACTTAATTTACAAAGTGTTCCACAATATTAATATTATTTTTTATTTCGTAAAAAACTCACTTTTTGGAACAAGATCCATGGGGAAAACGTCAATTTGGATAATGTACTGTCGGGAAAATGTCAATCAGGGTTTTGTTGTCGGGAAAACATGCATCGGGCAAGTGTGTGTCAGGATCCAACATATTTAATTATTACAATCACTCATTTACACAGTTATACACAAAGTACTTACGCTTATTATCATTTTAGTTACTCCTATTAATCTAAAAATATTCCTTTAAAGTATTTCAAGTTACCAGTTACCAAGTTACCAAGTTACCAGAAAAACTTATTTTTACACGTTACATAAATAAAGTTATTATTTAAGTCAACCAAATAAATACGCTATATTTTAAAGGTTAGTTTTCTTAAACAATATTAATTTTTATACTGATGTTCAAATAAGTCAGAAAAATTATGAAATGAGTTAGATAATGAAATGACATTAAATATTTGACTAATTACATTCAGAACAAAACATTTAAGTAAAACGTCTCATCTTGCCATTTGGAACCTCCCCAGGCGATAAAAAATTATTCATAAGCGAAAACGAGAACTAACAATGTTGAAAACAAGATTTCAACTTCCAAATACATCTACAAATAATGAAAAATTATATGTAATGTAATTATCAAATATTGAAACAAAGTTACAATTTTAAGAGAGCCAGTAGAATAAGCCACAATAAAGTTTAACAGGTTCAAAAGTCCTCCAAAATTTCCTAATTGAAAACAGAATGACGAATTTACGAATTTTTACACACCGTCGCAAGACCTAAATGAAAATTATTAACGATATTAAGGAATGTGGATGGAAAAACATTTGTTAATCCAGATAAAAGTTAATAGTGAATTCAATTTTAATTTTGGGTCTTATTTTTAACATTAATAACGTTTGTTTCAGACTTGTTAAGAAACATTTCGACCATTATCATTTATTCTGAACTTTCTCTGAATAAATGGCCATTACACGTGCAGTTATTTGCATAACCTGGTTTCCTTCATTACAATAAATTCGCTTAATTATAACAATGTATAATTCAATTGGTATTGTCTGCATACACTTATAAATTTCTGTTTTATAAATTTAGGTTGTATCCAACTATTACGACTGAAATGAATATGTATTTCTAGTAAGTATAAAATTATGGTGGATGTCGTTAGTATTCAGCTAAGGTTCTATGACGTCATCACGTGGTCCCAAGAGAGATGACTTATAAATTGTAAATTTCGCATTGCCCACTTTGGTTCAATGCAAAGATCTGAATATGGATACATACTAATCTTACAAATGATTCAATTAAAAAAATTGAAAAGAGCAGTACCGCTGCAAGTGTTAGGTATCGAGCTGACATCATTGAAGGACTACTTTCCATCTTTAATTATTAAAGAAGTTTTACATCGATTTCGTCAGAAATCATCCAAGATTCTGTTTCTGGATACAATTTTCTACCACTTACGATAATTTTCGAGGAAACGTTTCACCGCAGTTTCTGTTTCCAGTTCCTCAAAATCGATTTCCAACATGAAACTAATATCTTAACGATTCACAAAATTTGACCTCGTTGAAACGTTAAATGTAAAACAAAACTTGAAGCGAATAAGTTTAGAATTCTATTTTTATATCATTACAAGTATAAAATGAAACAAGTCTCTTGTAATATAATTCGAAACTTATTTTCTGTTACAAATACTTTGCATGTGTGAGAAATGAATTTTTAATTATAATTATTATGTTTTATAAATAACGGGATTATTGTTAATATATTCTTAAGGTATTTAAATTTATTTACTTAGGTATTTAACTCTAAAAATATTTAATTGTATGCCGGGGGTTAAATTAATTACAATAATTTTTATTTTATAAACACGCATAAAATGATATTAACTTCCTGAGCTTATTATCAATTTAAATACCACTGGCTATTTTACAAGCATACAAAAAACGAGAGAAAAATTTAGACATGGAGTTGGTGGGCCAAAATATGATGGACTTATGGTTTTTACAAACCAATTTTGACGGAATTTCGTCACAGTACATTACCACTTCGAAGATTTCACAGGGAAATAGATTTCTCAGGTAGCTCCGGCGGAAGGTGGACATCCAGCTGACCTAAAGGTTCTTGTCGGCAGGAAACAGCAAACCTAACTTCTGTATATTTTTACCAACTCTCTTGTAAAAAAAAAGCGTCACTTCTTCACAACTTCTCCAAAACCAATCTAATAACATATTATAAACTAATCTACCACTTCAAAATCCAACTTCTCCATAACATCCACAAAAACTCACTAACACAATACTAAAAACTAACATCCCAAATCTTACTGTCCTCCGCTACAAAGATCTTTAACCGAATACTAAACAGTAACTCGTTCCCTTTAAACTTCGGTTCGTCAAAATTGCGCTCACAGGGTCTTGGATTCTTCTGTGCTTATCTAGTAAGAATCATATTTGTGTCCCCACAAATTTCAATATTTTAATTAACCACACCCCTTTCACATAGTTCAGTTCAGAGGTGTGGTGCTACGGCCGCGACGGTGCCAATGAGCCGGAACGTCTTGTCTGAACGTGCTAAAAGATTGTGACCAAAGATAAGCCTAGCCAAATACAATATTTTAATATACTCCAAGGGATGCCACACTGGGATTGTTTTCCTTTCTATGCCTACCTGAGGATCGATCATTGACTGTCGTCATTAACTGATCACAATGTTTCTTTCTTCAACTAAAAAAATTACAAAAATAGTAAGGTAATTAACCCCCAATTAATTTATCCCGCTTGTATACACTACAAAATAAGTGTGTGGATTCAAACAATGAACGTCCGAACGACGAATTACGGTTTATACCAGAATTCCTAAAACAATAACATCTATCAGAAATTGTACCAGAGACGTGGTCAATGAAACATCCATTTGTGAATATTCACTTCATTCAAAATATCTACTAAAATCAACTCATTACGAATTATTAGATATTCAAAAATGAAATTATACATTTATAATGATTTCTGTGCTTTCCGGGTAAACCGAATTAATGTATGATTCTCATCTATCAACCGGATCACATTTTTCTTGTCAGAAAACTATGTTTCCGCTATTATCATCATCGTAGTCGATAGTCTACCTGACCACTAAAGATGGCGTCTATGATAATCGCGGAAAAGTTATAACATATCGCGTTAATTACATTTACACAAAATTTGTGTCCTTATGTTCATTACGCGATAGAACAAATTTCTCTTAAATAAATTAACCGTCGATAGGAAAAAAGCTAAGCATATAAACTATCAGCTACACTTTTTTATTGACGACACGTGCTTCTTTGATTGCAATATACTTATTTTAATAAAGTACCAAAATGGAAATTAGACAATGATTTCCGATCTCGCTGTCCCCATAGCGTTACAATTTCACAAAGAGGGGTGAAACTTGAATTCATCTAATCTTTCCAATTTATAAATTCAAGGCAGATAAAAATCTTGCAGAAGTTGAATATAACTCCGCCCATTGGGAGCTCAGTTCCAGGGGGGTCCACCTTTTTTTTTTCTTGAGGACTCTTCAATTAAAATATTTTACCCGGGCATTCGTAATTACTTGCTCTTATCTCGGCCCGGTTCTGGAATAACTTCTGCTCTCTCCAAAATTTCTCCCGGCTCCTCATTTTTAGCGACTGGTGCTGCATTTTAACTGCACTTTTGTTTCACTGTCTTGGAAGTATTTCACTTCACGCAACACTATAATTTATTTATCGGCTCTCCGGTATACTGCAGGCTCGCGTTAGCCAAAGGAACAAATAAAAAATGCGCAGTCGTTGGCTTGCTTCCCCTTCTTCAATTTACTTCTCACCGAATTATTTATGGTGGGCGCGAGCCAGGCAGCTGGTAGAGCTTTCCTGGGGGACTCGAAGGTAGGGGCACTAAGATATCAGTGGGCTGCGGGGCCGGGGGGGGGGGGGGCTGGGAAACCGCATGTCTGCTTCATTCGAGTCGCCCATCGCGACTACCAACATTGCTAGACATAGCTGCGGCGGGGTTGGGCAGAGGCACTGCCAACTTTACAGTTTTCCCCCCTCTGAAACTTCTGTTAGCTCATTTCAACTAACTGCGGGATGTGCTGAGCTTATTGCATTTTCCTGTCTAGAAGTTGAGAGCGTGGCTTCTTTTGAGATATTAACAAAAATATATACAGGGCAACATTGCATCACACGATGCGTATTATTGACGCTGAAATGGATCCCATCATCAGGGTGTTATTTATTTACACCATTAGCCATCGTATGAAGAAATATGATACATCATTACATAAAATTACAATATAATTATTCGATCATACAATTAAAAACAATTAGAAGTTAACGTAAACATAACTAAAAATCTGGAACAGAAATTTCAATATCCAACATAAATAAATTAACTATACAGTAAATAATAATAATAAAAATGAAAAATATTTAATGTTACTAACGTATAATTTAATATTTACGATATTAAAACAAATTAAGATTCGCACTAAGTAAGAAATACATATATGAAGAATTAAACGTCCTAAGATATGGAATTTTACGTCACACAATAATAAACACAAAAACTGACACGCGCACACAAGGAAGAAACTCAAACGACGGACAAGCCATTATACGAATTAAAACGACTTCCATAGGAACCCCAGGCCGTACATGAAACAAACAAAGAAAAGAGCAGACAAAGCAAGTTATGAAATAAGTAGTTTTAATAGCAAAAAATTCAACAATTTTGCAGTATAACAAAAAGTAATTCATTATTAGGGGAACGATTAAGAAACTCCTGTACTGAGTAAAACATCGGCGCCTTTCAGAAGACATTTAAACTGAACTCTTTAAGGTTATTATTGTTTTTTATATATCGATTAATTTACAGTTGCATCAACAGCTTTTTATTGTCATTTACACCTGGAGGAAGACTATAGTATAAAAACTATCCCCGAATGGTGAATACTTCTGGTAGAGGAGCAAAGATCTTAGACCTGATCGATTTCTAGTCTCATAATCGTGTGACTCGTCATTCGTTTGAAACATATACATGTTCTGCTTTACTAACTTTTAAATTTCGAGAATAAACGCGCTAGGTATAGTTAATATTCGCAAAACTTTGAAAAACGTTTTACAGATTTATTATTCATATTGGAAAGTATTCTAATATCATGCCTTATGCAACTTGAATATTTCAATGCGCCTGGAGAAATTCCTCCTAATTTTCAATGCCATAAAACATAAGGGAATGAAAATACGCAAAGTAAACCGTTTTAGTTGTATTGATGTCAACATGGAAAAATAGAGACTATTTTATCCACCACAATTAATACATTCGTTCCAATAACATTGCAAGAATTTATCGACTGATCACGTAAGACCTCGGACTTGATTGCGCCTTTGGTGATGGTTGCTTATTGATTTTTACCAATAGAACTAACCGTAGTAATGTGGCAATTGATAGTGCTCAAGTATTTTAAATTTTAACCGATAAACATTTATATTTATGCACTTAAATTTTAGAATGCCATCACACATTTCGTGTAGTATTCTGAATATTTGTTGTTTGATACCATTACCGGAAAATAAGTGATAGCTTTATGTGGTACAGAGTTCATTGCGATTCTTCTTTATGTCGTTATGCGATTTGCATATTTAACACTGAGGAAATTATTGTAAGGGGAGTGAAATGAGACGTAAAAATGAAGTAATCCCCCCCCCCCCTTTGAGACAAAGGCTCTACGCCGAAAGGAAAATTCGTTTGATGAAATCTTAAATCGTTGTTCAGTTATCGCAGCCGTAAATATTAATGGCGTGAAAAATTGACATCTTTTCGCCAAGCTGACAAAGAAAGCGAGTGTCTATTGTTCTTGTAACTATAGCATGGCTCTGTGCGCCACGTAATTAACTGTTGAGGACGTCGGAACGGTGCTGAACCAAGCGGTAGCCTCAAAGACATATGGCGTGGAATTTAATCAGTAGCCCAATTCCTATACTACCTGGGATGCAAAATCATAATATTATTCATCCTATATGCGGGTACTGAACGAGTCTGCAGGCATATGAAAACTCTAATGTGCATTTTTTTAAAAAATATGCATCCGTATCAATCTCATTATTATTGCTTCGGATGGTTTTTGACGTACATAAAATAAAAGAATTATGCCAAACTAAAAATAACTGATTTGAGTAGTTGAAGGAGAGAATCATCCGTGACTTGGAGTGAAAGTCGGACAACACGACACAGTGGATTTACGAAAATTTGAATCAAGCACCACGATCGTGGTACGACCAACCTCTCCCTGCACAATCGCAATGTAACTGCATGCTTACTCGAGTGCACTGTGCTTATATTATGTGCACAACAGCTCTTTGCTGCCAATGCAATTTTCCCAAGTCTTCATAATATTTAAACTAGATTTTAATCAAGTTTTTAAGATTTAATGTGACGATGTTTTGAGTAAAATTTTCTTAAGAAGCGGAGCTCTTTATCGAGTGACGGATGAACCGAATTTTACGAAATTCGGGATGGAGTTTTACATATTAAAAATTAAAAATTTGAACACTGAAAGTGTCCTTTTTTAATATAAATGTCAGATCAACAATTTAAAAGTTTCTAAAGATAAAATTTCACTGTTTTTTAAGTGTGGGAAATGAATGTGTTCAAAACCGTAAGACGTAAGATAATTGAAATGGATTGAAGATATCTTTGAACTATATATTTAATTATAAAGTTCGGTAAATGCTTTGTGGTCCTGGGTGATTATTGGTACAATTCGTGCTAAATATTTCTTATATCTACTTTTATTCCCAAATGAAGTGTACGTGTTCCATAGAATAAGTTTTTTTTTTAAAAAAAAGTTTTATTATTAATCCCAAAAATTGATATTTGACTACAAATTTTTATCCCATAGACGTTTTACTGAAGTACTTATAGGTTTGAGCTGAACTGAGTCGAAATTGATTAATAATTCTCTATATCACAGGGGTAACTTTAGAACTGGGTTTTTCAATAGGAATTAAAAAACGCAGTAATATTTAAAATTAATTAATTAATTATTTAAAGAAACGCCGATTTTTTCTCACAAAAATACTTCCAAAAGTAAGTTTCACGCCACCCTATACCTACAAAAAACAAAAATAAAATATTACATGATCTGAAACTAATGAGAAGAATAAAACCCTCAGATAAATTAAAGTAGCATGAAAGTTTAGAAATGTTAATTAACGTGTTACTTAGGAGACAAAGTTAGTTTCAAGATTTCAGATACGAGATTCTTAAACATATGTTCCTGTATTAAGAGTATTAGGATTTTCCATTGTTTATATGAGAAGAAACAGTCCGTAGTCTCAAACAGTAAAAAATTAGCAAACCAAGTAAGTTCAGTCTATTTCAGAGAGACCGATATCGAAACCTTCTCATCAGTCAGAAGCTCATCTGCAGACGGACAGAGGTTTCTTCTGTTCAAAACGTCGGACTCGTTCTTCTTCTTAAAAAAATGGAAAACCCGAACAACAATACTTTTAAGTAATGAACGAAAGATTTCCCGGAGTAAATTATTAATGAATTGTTCACAGTTGACCAACCGAGTTATTAAGAAATACTTTTAATATTGATACACTATTGGTGAAATTTAGACCAATATTTTCTGCGTTATAATTATATCAAAAATTAATTTTTTGAAAAACGTACAAGACCCAGAAAAGTTGAGATTGTGAGTAAACCTTTTCACAGACCCATACCGGTTTTCCTTCAACTTGCGAAAAGTAGAAGATGGTCTATCCTTTTTATTAATCCCACTTTTTCCCTTTAAACTTTTAAATTGCCTGTCTTCAAGATTTTCTTGGTGTTTTTTCTTTCGTATAAGCTGGTGCACAATTTTTCTAAAGACTCTGAATCATTTAAACAACACGTAATTGATTTATTCCACGTCCATAGAAATGAAATCGATATTTAAGAATTACTTATTAATTTCCCATGAAGATTCATGAACATTGCATCTGCCATTATTTAAACAAAATATTGAAATGTAACATAGAAAAGGGAATTGAAGCAATCTACTGGTACAAATTCTATTGCTTCGATAATATAATCAATGGGTTTGTGTATACTTAACTTAAATTTCAATTCAAACACAATATACGCTGAAACTTCGTTTAAGGCTTTAATTTCGCGTATGGTTACTCAGCGGAATAAATGAAATTTTAAGTACTACTTTTACCATACCTTCATTTATAGAACATTATAAACACTAATTTTGTTACATCAATATGAACATTACTTGAAAAGCCGTAAGGCACACACAAATCCTCTGTCAGCAAGGATCCCGTGTCTCATATTTCCGGATCGTGAAGTGTTATGTTTACCCTCGTCTTTATGTGCTTCCAAAAAAAAACCAACACGTACGAGCAGCATTTATACTTTATATCTGGCAAGTTCAAAAACTAATATCAATTTAGCAAGTCACAGAAATTTCTTGTGGCGGATTGCGACTGGTCACTTACAAGACTCTTGAAACGGTCAACTTTGAGGAAAGGAAAATAGCAGAGGGGAACTTGAAAGAAGCTTTTCAGATTAAATAAGCAAAAGAGAGCGCCCTGGAACATATAACATCTCGATATGGTCGGGGAAGTGTAGCAACGAACGAAAACCTAACGGAGAATATTTGCTAAGAGCAGAAGATGATAAATATCGGTTCTGTAGCCTCAAGTCCCAGTACAATAAAAATCAGAGACCTTAACAAACTTTCATGAATTCCACTTTAGATTCTGTTAAATTTTCTCTTATTCAATATGTATAGAAATGTGTGTTTTTAGCATTAAATTCTTTTAACAGATTAGTGATTGAAAATAATCGAAATAAATTTTCATGTTTTTCCAAATTTTCTGTACAGAATCCAGCATAAAAGAAATCATCTTAATAGAAATTATAAACAAATTACCCTTCCGATAACAATGATCATATGCTTTCCAAATTTCTATAAAATTCCAAATTTACTCTCAAAAAATTTAAATCGTTAAATAAGTTTTATATTAATTCGTTTATTGTATGTACATAATACATGTTATCAAAATTTATATAATCCTACAGTATGAGTGGGTGAATATAATTATTTTTTGTTTCCTGAGAGTACAGAAGATTACCAACATGTCGATCTTATGTCGATAGGCTAGATTATAACGTTTCATATATTTTATAATAATATGTTTTATTGCCTAATATAGTCTATAAATTAACTTATAGTGATCGTTCTCTTCAAACCCTTCCATCTTTAACAATACTTCAAGAATTGTTTATATTACACAGATATCAGTTGTTTAATACTTAGAGTAGGGAATTCTACAGAAATTATTTTCTTTTCCCTGCCTAATGGCATTGTTTCATAATAAATTAAAACTTCATTACGTGAATTAATAATTTTTTCATTTAAAATATTTATTTTATGTTTATGTAACTTTGTATAATAAACCTAATTTTTTCTATATACATATTATATTTTTAATTTTTACAAGATAAACGCTGATTAATTTTTAAGTCAGATTTAGATTTCATTTATGGTTCTGTAATATTATTTTCAAGATTTTGTGTGTTCTTTTTACACTTATTACAATTATTTTTTTATAATACGTCTTTTTGTTCAACGATAGTAATTTATTCTTGAGAATTAATTATCAATCATTTATCTTATCATTAGACTTGTACGAAAATTTTATTTCGTTTATATTATTTGCTTGAAAAATGTTTATAATATTTGGTGTTAATTAATTTCTGCATTCGACGTTTATTTGAGCTATCATCTTAGTCAATGGTTTGAAATAATTATAGTCTTTTTTGGTTTATCACAACACCAATTTCAATTGTCATTAAAATTTATCAGGTACGAACCATATTTTATTAATCACTAGCTTGGTGCCCGGCGTTGCCCAAATTGTCATAATTGAACTCATCGACTCCAATCTCGGTTGCATCCCGTTATTTTTTTGAATCACCCCTCCACCCCCATCCCTAAAGGTACTTCCTCCAATACAGAAAAATGTGGATATTATACACAAGCAAAATCAGAAAAAACACAATCAATGTAATTGAGCCAGAACAATATTTATCCGACGAAAATATTGGCCGCTTGAGCATCTTTTAAAATTTCACCCCATTCACCTCCACCCCCTGGGGTGGCAGACGTGTCTTACCTCAGTTGGTTATATTTTCTCCACGGTTGAATATTTGTACGCGGAAACAAACAAACTATGTATTTTATTTATTAGAAGATTGCTTTTAGTTGAAGGTTAGTATCTAATACTTTGAATTTTTTTATGATGTTTTTTTAAACCTGTTAACAGTTTAGTATTTTCCTATTAAATGCTTTTTAGAAATGTGGGATGAGATTATGGGAATAATTAAGTATTTTGTCAGTAGTACTTTCGTTTTTACATCAACGGAGACAAAGTTGGGCAATATCTGTCATGATGGTCATTCGTAAGTAATTAGTTCTACTTGTGTCATTTTATTTTTAGTCAAATGTTATAAAATGTTAAAATTGTGCTTTTTCAGAGTTTATTATTAAATACATATCAGCGTAAATTTAACTAATACTTTTGTTTACAATTAACCATCAGCCTCCCTTTCTTTGCATTTCTTTATTGTGTTATAAATGAAGTATTCCTGCTTTATAATATTATTATGCCTTTTACGAAAAAATATTTGATATGCAAAGGTCTAAAATCTCAGTATAACATTACGTAATTTGTTTTAAAACTGTTTAACATTTTTTAAAAATTCTTTAGCATAAATTAAATTGATTTTTGTGAGTATGTAGATTTATTATTGCAAGACTGTTAACTGGCATCGTCAATACAGTTACTTTCTATTTTTAAACCTTGTTTCTTAAATACATAAATTGTTTGACATGTTTGAGTATTGTAGGGAGGAAAATTATGGAATTTGACATAGTCGAGATTGTTAGGAAATGAATTTCTTAAGCTTTGAAGTATGAAATTAAATAAAAAGTCATTATCAATATTGACAGCAATAACCAGATGGGGAACACCATTAGATAAATGTAAGGGACCCATTCCAACTAACATTTTTTAAATATATTTAACGTGGTCTCTCTGAATACGGAAACAAATATCACATTCAAAACATGAATATAAAGCAACAAAACGCTTGAGCTCCACATAAGTTTCCAAACTTTCCATACTCTTAGTGGTATTTTGAATAAGTAGAACAACTGTGTGGAGGGTAAAGCTTCAAATTGAAATAGCAAGAAACGCAAAGGGAGAAAGAGAGATAGAGAGAGAGAAAGAAAAAATATTCCAGGGATTATTTGAATAAGAATTGGCATAACGATTTCGGAGAAATGGGCTACGCTCTCGGCTTCTATTCTCCCAACATTCATATCACAGCACCACCTGTTACCGTACCGTATGTTTGAGAAAGCTACTGCGGCACTTTAAAATTTCAAGTCTCTACCAACTCCGGAAGTGATATTTAACGCCTCAGATCAGAGATATTTTCGCCGTCCCTTTGCACATTTTACCATGTGTTGGACTCATGTATTCTTAAAAATGTAAAGCGGTAAACATCGTACCCCTGATTGAGTCATTTGTCACTCAATAACTATTGCTAATGTAAAGAAAATAATTTTTCTAATATTTCCAAAATAGCCAGTATTGTATTGTATTGTGACTAAATAGTCACAAATCATTCCATTATATATTTGTGATAGTCGTAACCAACAAAATCCAATCTAATCGGTCTTGCGTTTTCAGTCTCTGGTAAGATCTTCGAAACTAGTCACCGCCACCATCTGGTTACTCATAATTTATAGCCCTACATCTAACATCTTCCTTAGCCACGCTAACTGCAGGCAGACAATTTGTAGACGAAACCAGAAGCAACCCGTCTATTATATTGAATTAACAATTACAAACGTTCAGAAGCCCTGAAATCAGTGAACCGGTTGAATGATTGGAGGGTCTACTTACATTGTGAGTCGTAATGGTCTGATTATTACCAAAAACGGCGCAACAAGTGTTTTGTGCGAATACTGTAGCGCGAAACGACGCCACAAAATTACTGAATAATTTAATTGGTATGAGAAACACTGCTAGCACCAAGACGAGACTTTAGAATGATCGGCCATAAACCTAAGGCACCTCCCCGTCATGTGAGACAAGACTCTGGTGACGGATTAACAGAGTCCCTAAGTAAGTTGGAAGGAAAGGGCAAAAACCCCACAGAATTTCCGAAGATCAGCTTACTCTATCGACGAAACCTGGCCTCCTCATAAATGTGAAAAAAAAAGTGATTGGTGGAAAATGATCATGTGATTTGATTTCTACCCTTAGGATTGAGAAGAAAATCGTGCAGCTCGAAGGTGGTCGAGGCTTCCAAAGAACAGTTTTAAGTAATATCTTGTAAAAAGCAGTTCCATATAACATCTTAGAGAGGACATTTTGATGTATTATCTTGGAGAAGACAGTTAAAACGAATCATCAAAGTTAAAAATACTTTCTTGGAGAGGAAAGAAGTACGTTTTTCTCCACGAAAAACAAACTCACAACTAGATGAACTGGAGTTCATCGCCCGGGGCCTTTGACACTGAGATTGCGTGCAGCCTTTATGAAAAGTCGTCCCGAGAGATCCGAATACCCGGAAACGTCTACCTGTAGCCTAGAGGATGGTCCCGGACGGAAGCAACAACAAAAACAGACCTTTCTTATTTTCCAACTAGCTGGGTGCCCGGCGTTGCTCGTGTACTTTTTTATATAAACTCGAAAAAGTATTTAATTGAATACTTAAATATATTCCTTGAGTATTTAAGGATATAATCGTCACTCAGTCTTCATACATTACGAAATATTACATTGATGAAATTGTTAGCTAGACTCACAACTAATTAGCGCGAAAATTAACTTACATTTTCCGCAAGGATGGTAAAGTAATTCGTATTCTTCTTTATTACCATTCGATGGAGTATTGCTGTATAAAATTATACTCTTTATTTAAAGAACATATTTCTGCTTTATTTCATTCCTAATAAAGGAAATATTTCCTTTGTTCGTTGCGTAGTAACGTCTCTCTCTCGCGTGGCGTCATTGTCTCTTGGCGCGCAGTAATTTAATATTTAATGATCACGGTTTTTAATTATAATTCTTTCCACATGTATGCTAGGCGTTTCTCACCCTCACAGTACCGTTTCTCGTATTTTGAAGAATATGTGTACCAATTTTTGTTGCATTCTGTCCACGCGATAAAATTTGTATAAAGAACAACGTAAATACATGCATACATACATACATACATACAAATATACATCCTTTTTTATTATATAGACTGGGAGAAGTATGACGGATTTTTCTGCTACACGACGCGCCCACAAGTTATGACCCTTTGATGTAATTTTATAGTCTCATCTAAATGCTCTCATTGTAATAAATAAAATTTAGTTTGTAGTTTTGTGTGACAATGTTTCAATGATCCCGCGCCTCCAACTATATATACTACAATGCATTTTATTTCCCCGTAAAATAATAGTATTTTGTAGCTTATAGATAAAAGTACTAAACGTAGATCACTAACAACTTGAAGCGACCAAAATGGTTCGTGTGTTTTCTTGGTATTCAGGCTTCAAGTCTACGTGAGCTATTTTTCCGTGAGTATAACCGTAAACACTTGTTGCATTCTTACAATTCCTATTAAGGTTGGGGTGAGCTAAGATTTTTTGCCGTGCCAATGTGTGCAGCTATTTCGCAACCGCGGGGGAGGGTGGTTCCTGCTGCGCAGCACGTAATTTGGTTTTGGCACATAAATTGGTGATTAGGGCAGGAGGATTGCTCGGAATTCCAGCAGCAGCGGAGCCGTTTGTCTGTGCGGTGACTCAACAACGATTATTGCATTTCGGCACTTGAGAAGAGGAGGGCACAGGGGGCGGCGCCCCAGATTGCCCGTTAGCCGTCGCGTCCCCCTGCCCTGGACGCCGAGCCACGACGCCCCACGCCGTATTTCACGCTGCCTTTAGCAGTGCGCACAGGAGTGCCCCGGGGAGAGATTCATACGCGGCCGCGTCCATTCGCCACTTTATTCTAAATTCAATGTCACATAAGCTGCTCGGCTCAGCAATTCTTTCCTTTTGCACCCTTACAACATACGCGGGAAAGTCTACTGAAAGTTAATGATAATTATATACATTATTTTCCTTTCTATAAAATCCAACCATCAGAATAAACCTCCGTAAATATAGTATACAGTGGCTGGTAAGTTTTCAGTGTTGTCGTCTCAGATATTAGTTTTCTACGTTTCTCCCAACAAATAATAAACTTTAATTAACCGTTAAGTGCATAGTGTAGCATATTTACAACACAACTTTTAGTATCACCCCTGAGGTATTTATTGGCTTCTAAGCGACATAATTTGTAATGCAAATATAAAATAACATGCACTTAAGGAAATTTGAAATTTTTGGTATCCGTTGCCAGGTTAAAACTTGCCTGTCCTAACTTTTTGTGACTAAACCCCTCAAGCCAGATTTTTCTACCAGCTGGTCAACTTCAAAATATTTATTTTCGGTGGATTATTTGTTAATTTGCAGAAAAAAATTTAAGCGCCATTAACATGGTAATGTAATTGCACTAAAATAATAATTATCCAATTAATGTCAATTATTGATAAATCAAACAATTAAATTTATGTTGAACATGTGCAAAAATTGACTTTGGTCACGTTTGGTATTTTTTTGGTTATTTCTTCCGAATTGTATTCTGTAATACTTGTCGCATTCGTTAGGTAATTGAAATCAAAGCTAAAATGAACTAAAAACGAAAGATATTAATAAAAAAGCAACGAAGTCAGAATTTCATAGTATCGGGTTGTAATTGCAGTGATGTTAGATTTAATATAAAGCGTTTCAGGTATAATTATGGTATGGTACCTGGTATCAAGGTCTAGCATTTTACCAATCAAACTGATGTTTCGAGACGACCTCACGTGGTGTATAGTCAGCCTCATTGCCTCGGATCACAGAGGCCCCGGATTCAAATCCCGGAAAGGGCATGGATCTTGTGTGTGTGCGTTTCCATACCAAGACCAAGTGTAATACAACAGTGTAGAAAGTCGCTAATGACCTTAGCAGTTGATGAGACAATAAATGAAATTAATTTTTAAAAATGTTTCTGGTTGGTGATATGTTTGTCAATGTTCAATCTCTGTAACTTATTGACATTTTAGTTTTCCCTACGTAGCAGGAATTACAATCAGAATAAGATATTTTGTAAAAACCACAATATGTGGTACAGGTTTCAAGTGCATTCTTTAATGTTTCTTTATCAAGATGGAAAGCGTATTGGTAGATTTGTAAATGATTGACATTTTATATTGTTTAAAGGTTTTTACGAATGTGTAACTTTGGAGAACGAGAAAAAAATTATATTATAAATATTTAAACTCTGGGTTTATTAATCAATTATAAGGAGTATTCATTGGTAATTAAATTATTAAGGACTATATTTATGCTGTGTTGATGGTAATTGGGTTTTGTCTACTAGATACCATAGTTCTCTTTTGGTTATTTAGTACACGTTCTGAGTATGGAGATTTCCTGAACAATTGAAGAGAACGGAAGTAATGTGAATAGACACAGTGACATCCGTGGTATTAAGAGAACGGTTCAATTTGAGTTCCTGAGCCAATAAAACAATATTTAAAATTAATCATCAGGAATGAAAATATCTCGATCGAACCCGGAACCTCCACTTGCTACATTTTTACGTTAATTGTAGATGAGTCTGTGCTCATGATTATGCAATTGATTGAGAATCCTCAATGGTAAAGGTCCCCGGTCCGGTCGAGATTTTTTTCCATCCTGATCATTTAATTCAATTTCATTGCCTCCTTTAACTGAGCTTTGTTTAAAAGTATTCCTTCTGCTATTACATTGAAACGAAATTTGTCCAACATCAAATTCCACAGATAAAGCGTTCTCTCGAGGCGTGTATTGAATTCGAAGCATCCATTTTGAAAGAGGGGATGCGGAAGGATAGAGGAAGGTATCCAAGGGCTAACTAGGGCCCCCGGGCTATGGTTTAAGGATCCTACCCTGAAATTCGCCTAAAAGTGATGCAGGGAAAACCCTAGAAAAACCTGCATCAGGTAGGTCGGGCATTTGGTTCTTGTCTCACGCCCTTCCGATGGCCGGAGTGGGGTTTGCTGAGGTGTCGCAGCTTTCCCGTCGCAGTGCCTCGACCGGTTTAGGAGGCAGCTGGCCGACTATTCCAATAGGAATAGCGGACAACTCTTACCGTATGCCGAAGGTCTGCGACCCGGGAACATACACCTCTCAAAACAGACCTAGGTGCCTAGGCATGTGAGAACATTAGCTCAAAAAACTTGAGAGATGTGAAAGCATCCCCAAAGGTAGCCTCCACCAGAGCTCTCTGGGAACCGAGGTATATTAAATATAGAATCACTACTATTAACCTACAAATTATCAGTCTTAAATTATTCGCCGTCATAAAAAAACTTCAATGCGCGTCGAAACGTCTGGCAGTTATAAATTCAAATTTTCTTAGTTTATGTTTCTTTATTTTAAGTTTGTCTGTACGATGATAATTTTTTAGTATTAATAGGGATTTTAACAGACGCTTATTAAACTTTGACCAATATTAATATTCAATAGATATCATCGCTGATTTTTGGACTAACCACTTAGCTTTTATATATTATTCCTTTTGTGTTACTCATCTGATTTGTGCTGTGATCGTTCTCACATCTCTAGCGATTTTGAATCACAGAAAGCAACAAGGATCGCAGAAACGTGGTTAGGAATATATTTTAGACGGAGTAAGAGGTTGGCATTAATTTTAGAAACCTCGTAAATAAGGAAACGTCCCAGTCAATAAGGCACGAAGAAAGAAAAGTAATTTTAGTAGCATAGAAGAAAATATGGTGATATTGATAAAATGAATCGTGTGTATTTAAATTTAGAATCAAAACAAATTTCTTGCGATATAACAATAGGTGCATGGGGAAACATGAGGTGGATGACATGAATTTAATTTTCCGTAGAAATTATTCAATATGTGAGTCAAGCTTGAAAATCTGAGTTCAGTTAGATACGTCTCAATCCTTACTGCTCCGTAGACGTAATTCAAAACTGAACCACGTACATTATGGTCGAAAGCGAAAAATAATGTTCAACTACTGATAAAAAGTGTTAATTACAAATTATTATTTTAACTTCAGTTTAACTGTTTTACAACTGTCGAAATACTATAATGTCTTGACTTAAAACTTCGTAATTATTATATTTCAAACAACTTCAATTACCAAATATTGAAGTATTTCCCGGTGTAATTGTTCGCTAAACCGTCCTCGGTTTATCGAATTTCAATTACATGTTCCAAAACTTACGTGTGATAGACTACTCATATATGCAGAATACTAACAGAAAATCAATTACACAAGTTGAAAGTAGGTTTGTGAGTTGCTATAAATCACAGGTCGCGTGCCAACATTTATCACAATCTGGCCACTCAATACTTTCCTACTGACACAGTTCAAGGAAACATTTTTGCGTGATTTATAACGCTTTATTGCATTCCCAGTTTAGATATTTCGTTCGCAACGATGAAATAGATGCCAAAAATATAGCAAAAAAATTTTCCGTGGATTGTTTGCTACAGAAAAACAGAACAAAGTACAATTACAAAACAATAAAAATTCCGTCTAAATCCTATCGTATTATATATATTGTAATAATTAAATAAATACGTCGTTTAATTAATTTAATGAATTTGATGAATTTTACCTCACGTTAAACGTCAAAATGTAATGATTAACAAAGAGGCGTTAATTAAATAAAAGAATTAATAAAATTTACAAACAATATTTTTTTATTTTGTGGCAATAATTTAAAACAATTACAAACTTAAAATATTAATTTCTCAGCGTCTTCACTGGGTTTGATAATGGACACATCTATTATAATTAAAATCTTATTAACAAACAAATCACATTTACCTATAAAATACGTCGACTAAAAGAAAAGAAATTAACTTGACAATTCAAATAGAACGAAATTAAAAAGTAAAGAGATTAACTCTGATTAACAATTTAAAAAGGAGAAACGAAATCTGACTCAATCTTTTAATTACGTTTACATAAATCATTATTTTGTATTTTGTTACTCACATCTGTCCAGCTTGTTTCCAGCAACCCTTTTTGGGTTTCGAAAATACACTATTGCGAGATTTTACACTGATTCTAAGATTCACAGATTTTACACTGATTCTAGTCAAAATAGATATGATGTCAGGAACTCGGATGATCCTCCTTTTTGTTAGCTATCTGCTGACTGATTGCCTTAGGTCAGTTCTGCTTGCCTTAGGTGAATTCTGTGGTTTGTAGATTTGCTAGTCTTTTTTTTGGGCTTAAACTGCAATTTTACTATTTCTGGCTGACTATGGACGTAAAACTGCTTTTACTTAGAAAGTTTCGATGTAATGCTTTCGTGAATGTTTTACTATGTCTTGAACTCACAATTTTGTCTAATAATAATACAATAAACGACGACTAGTCTCTGCTCTAGTATCACTTGTTCCGTCCTCCGAAATGTCCCGGCACCAACCAACTCTATTAAATCCTAGTCACCAACTAACTATCGCAGTCTCGAATTTTAGCGCGCATACGCCATTTTGACTTTCCGACAAAGCAACAGAGACTGCATACATTGTTTTTTGGGAAGATCCTGCCTCTATAATAGATTTTTCAAACAATTTAAATTTTATTGAAACCAATTAATGTCCTAATTAATATATATATATAAGTTTTATAAATTATAATAAATATTATAAGGACTACTTATAATCTGGAAATAAGACTGCAGTAAAATTTACAGCAGAGTAAACTAAGAAAATTGGTGTGTGTGTGCTAATAAAATATTAATTTGTAAGATAAAATGCAGGATACTACATTTTTTAATACTGCCATCACGTGTCTCAGTGCACTCACTCTCTTTCGTATTTTATATTTTTAATGCAAAGAGTATGTAAAAAATGGATGGAAAAATTTCGACAATACCGGGAAACGAATCCGGTTACCAGAAGCTTTCAATCAATAACTTTGAAAAAATTATTATAAAATTTAAAACATAATATTTAAGAAATACAACATTTTGTCTCTGATTTGGGACTCTTCATAAATAGAATACCAATTACATTCGTATATCTAAAAAAATGTTAAGAGAACAGATTATTACGTATATGATAATTTTTAATACGACTGTGTATAAATATTATTTATGGAGTTAAATTAACGAAAAAAATTAACACTTTATATAAACATAACGTTATTTACTAAATTAATTATTTAGATTGTAATCATTTGTATTTTAACGTTCGAAATTATTCAGTTGTGTCGAAATATATTTATTTTCAGAAACATAACTTTGATGTGCACTAGATAAAGATTTTTTAATGAAGAATGTAAATATTGATAAAGATTGATGAGTGAAATTTTCGGCCATTTATGTTAAAAACGACTCCAATAATTTAAATAAAATTTATAATTCCTTATTTTAGTAATATGTTGTATTATATAAATTTTTAATTGCATTTTTTATCTTAAATTTCAAAAATACCGTCACTGCCGTATCAATAACATACATTTCGGCCTCAATGTGTGGGAAAACCAACACGTTAGAAATTTGATAATCTAAATTTTACATAATAAATTTTAAGTAACGCTCTATAAACTACATTTGTACTTAATTACATAAAACATTACCATATAATTTTATAAGTGAATTTAATTGTAAAAGTACATCTGAGGAGAACCAATCAGGGATGAAACGTTGTGTTTGTTAATATAATGTTTTAATATTGATAATAAAGTATTCTGACTGGTATTTTCAACATTAATATAATAAGAAGTCCGCTTATTATAATTTAAATGAGTTATATATATATATATTAGAACTTCATTATATATTTTGACTGAACTACTTAAGGAAATCATTTTCATTACCTATGATATTACCGGAGTTTATTCAAGCCGCAAGCGTGCATCTTTTCACGACGCCACCATGTTGTCCAATATTAACGCATTCAGGAGACTGGATTATGACGTGTAAAAGCTTAGTTTTCTATGTTTGAATCAACCTTTCTATTTGTTTTTCTATATTTCCTGCCGAATCTGCGTCCGTGTTTTTCTTTTCATTGTTTTATTTGCGAATTTACAATATACTCTAGTGAATACATTTATCGTCTATGAACCTTATAAACCTGGATTCCAGAAAAGACGTTAAACGTTACGGCAACTGACTGTGAAGCATAAATGTTATTTCAGTGTTTAAGTTTGCCCATACATTATAATGAAACAATTCAGTAAATCAATCAATCTAGAAAAAGTAATTCTATTCAAAATTACATGTAATATGTAGTAATTTTAGCGTGTGGCAAAATGTTGATTCTTAGGAGCCCGTTTCCAGCAAAAATTTAAATTCAAGGCGGGATGTAAATACGCCAGGAAGGGTGAAGCGAAGTTAGCAATGTTATTTTATGAATGCGTCAAAACAGAGAGCTCTAATAACACAAATTCAGAACCTCTAAAAAATGTGTGGAAAATAAGCTTAACGTTTTAACAAAACACATTTGCATACGCACATTCAACAACGCGGAGTGCTTTCCCCTCTTTGTTGTAACAATGCAACAAAGCCTTGTTACAATGTGCTCTGTTACAGAATAGCCCTCAGGAAATGGAGCAGCTCGCCGCGCGTTTTAATAAAGGCTTTCCAATAAACGCATCACTTCCCCCATTTCTACATTGGCTTGAATATTTAATCGTGCCGGTAAGCGAACTTCCGTAGCCGCTGCAGTGTAATTACTTTCTGCGGTCAAATCAATTCCATTAAATTTGGTCAAGATTGTTTTTTTATAAAAATTAATTTTTATATTATTCTATGTGGTCATTTAATCGATAGTCAGAATTTCAACATTGCAGTGAAAATAACTTACGCTGTACTGAAAACTTGTCTTTTCTCAATGATTTGAGGTGTTTTTAGGTTAGAAATGAGGTCGAATACAGAGAAAACGAAGTAACTCTCAGTGGATCTCCATAATTTGATGGCATCAAACTTTCTTGCCGTAATTTTTCGATCATTAAGTTCTCTACTGTTATTTATATTGTATGCCGCCTCATTCAGAGCTCTCAACATTATCAAACGTCAATTATTACGTTTCAAAATATGTTAAAAAATTGATATCGACCGAGATTCGACTCGAATCCGGTGTTATATTAGTCGCTGAGTTTAGTTCAAGTATTCCAGCAGGGTTAGGTTAAAGTTTATTATCTAGCGGTTGCGGTGAAATGGGGGTGATAATAATAATTTGATATATCCAGAAATTGGTGTCAAATCCTGTATTTTCTTATTCGACAGAAATCGGTCAATATAAAATTATAATTATCACCCTCTACCACACTACCAAAAGCTCTAAACTTTAATTTAATCCTGCTGGAATGCCATAAGTAAACCTAGGTACTACCTGAACACCGGATTCGGCCCCATTGTCGCAATTTTTTATCACCCCATCCCTAGAGCTGTCTTTACGACGTTTTTCACTGAAAACATCGAGAGTGACATTATGAACCTGAACGACTTTGTAAACTATTTATTTGTCGTCAATATAGTCGGTTATCGCATATTTTGATTATATTTATACCCCTTCCCATAGAGATGCTAGAGTTATAATAAATCTACGGGAGTTGTTCCTGGATCTTTAGTGATACGTGCACCATGTGTGGTTGAAATTGTTCCACGCACTAATGATTAACTTAATTTCAAATAATAAAATAAAATTATTAAATAATATTAATAATAAACGTAAAAAAGGAACCTTTCGGGAAAAAGAGCGATCGGGAAAATTTCCTGTCGGGGAAACGTACTTCGGACAAGCGTGTCGGGATTTTGAACAAGACCCACAGGTAACTCATGTATTAGCATATTTTCACTGTCATACTAAATTTATTCACAGGAACATTATGTGTGAAAAATATGGTATAAACTTTCCTGTTGAAAACAATTAAAACTTTGTTCCTTACGCAGCTGAACAAGAAAGAAAAAAATGGCAAAAAGTACAATATTTCAGACGAAATAAAATTACATTTCTTGCTTTTTAGCAAGGGAGAGAAAGAAAATAAATAGATTATGGAGAAACTAACAAATTTGTAAGCTTTCAAATTTAAATCATGTCAACTGATCTAACTATTCGTGGTATCTCACACATTTTTAAGTAACTGTACAGTCTTTTCAATTATAAAGATATGTTCATTTTTTCCAAGAACGTATCGAGTATTTTCCCGAAGTAGCTTTATGTAATATCCGTCTTACGTTACCGGACTAATAATAAAACCTGTTATAAAACCGTCTTTCCTTTGCCGCTGCTGTTTAAGGCAAAGAGAATTATCGATAGTTGCTAGCACTTAACCTGTAATTTAAAAGTTATCGAAATATCCCATTGTCTTTGCTAGAAGTAAGTTAATTTAGTATTGTTCACAAAAACTTCAGGAAAGTTATTAGCGAAATGTCAGTTTATTTTAAGCAAATTACTTGAAACAGCAACTGGCAATCGATAAAGATCTAATTAATAAAGTAGACTGTTTGTGTGTATGTATGTTACGGATACAAACGTACACCAGTGGTGCAAATTTGACCAAATATCGTACACGTGTGCCTTTAGAGCAGGAAACACTGTGGTGGTAAGACAAGTCAACCAACTGTATGAACAGGGCTGGACGGTGGTGGAAATTTTGAAATATACTAAAACTAAATATTTTTCGGGATCAATGAGTGTGATTATGTTTCTTCCGTTATTTTTGTGTATAATTTCAAACTTATTTCGGTTTGTGAGGAGGGACCTTTAGGGATGGGGGTGGAGGGACGTTACATAAAAATAACGCATACATAAAAACAACCGAGATTGTCCCAAATCCACGGTTATGGATGTCGCTGAGTTTAATTATGACAACCCAACTAGTTATTTAATAAATTATAGAAGTAATTTTTTATTAGTTTTGAATGTTTTTCCATTCAAATTTTCTTCCGGAGTTCTTAATGGTAGGTTTTAAAAATCCGTATAGCGGTTAGGTTCTGTAAAATATTACACAGTTATTGCAGAATTGCAATATTTTTAACAGATAATACTTTTTTTTTGATTACATTAAAGTACCGGATGAAAAACTATAGCGTAGTACAGTTTACGATCCCAGAAACGTTGTGTGGTACTTTTTTGTCTGAATTGGCAACCATTCTTATTTGTTATTTTCAATCAGACGTAAATTTTTTCTTGTTAAAAAATTATTCAACCAAAACTTTCATTACATTGTGACTAATGACTAATCCCACAAATACTTTCAGCAAAATTCTTCGAAATGAAAACATAATTTTTTTAGAATAAAAGAAATTCAATATGACAAAGTCGGACTATAATTGTTTTTATTACCTTAACATCTATGGAAATGTATCTTAAATAACCATCACAAAATTAAAAACTGGTCTCTGAAAAAGAAATAGTTATTATTGCCAAAAAAATCAGGAATCAATTTTCGAGGAGAATTTGATTTTTGCTAATTTAAAAACTACTTGTATGTTATAATCCAGTTTATAGAATTTCTGTTATTATATTTTGTTGACAAAGCTTTGATATTGTGTGATATTTAATATCATACTGTTAAACTTAATTATGTATTCAAAATTTTATCTAATAGTTATTATCCTATTCTTTTGATTGTCAAATTCATTAATGTCAGAATTAATTAAATTTATAATAATGAAATACTGCTGTCCGTCAAAAAACAAATACTAACATTTTTATTTTTTTCTTTATTATGATTGTTAATCTGCTATACTTAAAATGTTATTCAAAAATCGAAATATCTCTGTAATTTTTAATCTGTTAATTTTGTCCTATTTTGTTTAAAAAAAGCAATGATTGTCTTAATACTTTGAATAAGTTTTTGTATAAAATGTGTTTCAATAATTACTCATTTTGTTATTTCGGCCAGACAAAACGATGTTTGTGAACTGTAGTAAAATACTAATCTCATGTATTTAGTTTCAAGTTTTTCATTAGTTTAGTTTTAAATTTTCATTTGTTTCATTTTGTTAAGAAAATGGAATTTGTAGGAAGCCGCAGGTTTCACGTTTTTAGCGGCAACCCTTTTAAGTGTTTAACAGTACTAACAAAACACCCATTTCATCTTCCTCCCCAAACCCCTCAGAACTACAAATCATGAACTCAAAGGCTGGAAAGTCACCAGACTCTCCACCAACACAAGCGAACAATTGA
This sequence comes from Zhengitettix transpicula, assembly GCA_037074705.1. NCBI lineage: Eukaryota > Metazoa > Arthropoda > Insecta > Orthoptera > Tetrigidae > Zhengitettix > Zhengitettix transpicula. The sequence continues at coordinate 10,524,138 of CM073593.1, forward strand.
ATTATTTACCGGAACATTTGTAAATACTAGAAAATTATTAACCAAATGTAAAATCGATACATAAAAGTTTAAAAAAAAATAAAATAATAAAAAATTCTCTGTTTCCAAAACATTGTTTGAATCTTCATCATTCTTTTAATTTTGATAATACTATTATTCTGGACAATGAAACTAAATTTAATAAAAGGTTAATCCCAGAAATGTTATATATTAAGAACAATAAATTTCTTTCAATATTAAACCATATACTTACCATTTAAACAGTAATTATAATGACTAATTAAATAATTTTTGTATATATATAAATATATATATATATATATATATATACATATATATATATATATATATATATATATATATATATTGGAATACCAATTAAAAAGGCCATTAATCGTTTTTATTTAAATTGAATTGTAATCGGCGAAAATACATAAAAGGAACCAATGTAAGGTCGAGTCATTGTTAACGAACACACGCCGAAAGTTAGAGCCCAAACACCAGTCGCGGAGAGAAATTCATGAGTAAGTCTGCGGCGAGAGGCGAGACAGGAAAGTCTGCGTCCGGCAAAGGTTAAAGTAAAGCGAGGATGCTGATTTAAAATATGAATAGCGCAGTCCAAGAAGTCCAACTGCGAGATCTACTAGTTTACATAAAACGCGAATAAACAGTTTTAACGGAGAGACTCATATAATAATCGCAAAGTTGGAAGCAAATGGTTTTTCTTCGCACAGACTGAACTACATTTCACATAGAGGCATCAAGGAGACCTATGCCCGAGGGCTGACTGAGGTGTGACAGAACCAAAATTCCAGATGGAATAGACGAGAACAACGACCGAGTGTATAAAACTTGTATTGTGTAGAATCAGTGAATGTCATTTTTAGTAAGTGTTGTTCTCAAGCTCCAAGAATCAGATCTGGCACCAGAAAGACAACTCGTGAGTACAAATCAATTATTTTAAAATCTGTAAACAAGGATTAAAGGTAGAAGTCAGATTTCGTTCGTTTTTCTTTTAATTTAGTTCCTTTCATTTCGTTTATTTTCATATTGTATTAAGTTAGCTTCAATGAGTTTGAATTTTTAATGCTAGTTTATTAAATTGGATTGTTCTCAATATCAAACCCAGTAATGACCCTGAGATTAAAAGAATTTCGTCGTATTTGATTGTAAAATATAAAGTTTGTATTTTTCCTAGAACGCCACGAATTGCAAGATAGAAAAAAAATATTGTTTGTTAACTTCATGAAATTCGGCGTAAAAAGTAGGGATTACAATTTTCACTTTCAAAGAATAAATTTTTAAATCTTAATTAATTCTTTTAATTAAGTCCACCCTTTTTAATTATTACATAAATTGGCTTCCTCAACGTGGGGATAATTTAATTAATTTACTACCTATTGATTATTTATATATATATATATATATATATATATATATATATAGTATACATGTAATGCGTTGTAATTGAGCCTATATCACTTCAGTATTGACAAAGATCATAACGGTGGATCGACGAAAAGTTTACATTTTTTCAATTTATTCTGTTGAAAATAATTTGTTTATTGTCTGCTATAGGAATAATGTATATTAACAAATATCAGTCAGCTAAAATGAGAAAAATTCTATATGATTTAATGAAACCAGAAGCATTAATATTGATATGGACCTTAGTTATAGTTTGTTACAATTTACTGTTTGACTAAAATGCTAAATAATTCATTGCATATGAAACTGATATGAGGAAGCTGAAAATAATCTAATTTTAATAATATTAAATGTTGAAGAATTCTTCGAGTCGCGGAGGACTTCAAATTAAGCGAATTTAATACAAATGGACGAGGAACATGGCCACATTTTCTGTTTTTAATAAAGCTGTAAGCGCATAACATCGCACCGAACTTTTTGATGAATCCAGAGATAACTGGCATCTAATAATGAATTATTGATCTGCCTACGTTCCTCCACATAAGGTATCCCCAATATTTTCGTCTCCGGAAATTGCCTAGATGGGAAGTTTGAGGAACGCTGGAAAAACTTTTATGTGGTTTAACAGAAAACTGTTGAAGGCGTCAAAAACCTGTTTTCGTCAGTATTTGAAAGACATTGCTAAAAAAATTCCTTAGACAACCGTTTGTAAAGTATTCTTGGAATGTTCAATCGTCTAAAAGATAATACATTACTTTCGAAGATTAATGTAATTATGATGCATATATGAAATATGTAAACAAGGAAAGATTCGAATTTTGAAAATTTATGGAAAGCACCATACTTGTTAGACGTCTTGTAATGGGAAGAGCTATTATAGTCAATCATCGTCGATTAAAAATATGCGATCACATTTAAAGTTGCATTCATTACACGACGCCAAATTTTCGTAACTAACGGTGTACTGATAAATACGGTTTAGTTGTAAAATTTTAGAAACTTTATTATACTGTAACTTAATTATAATTTTCAACAGAAACTAAAATACGTAATTATACATTTTATAAGGCGAATTAAATTTTGTGTTATAATATATATTCTACGATTTGATGTAATTATTTTAAAACATAGGTCGCTGTAACAAGTGCGGATAGTTCTTTTATTATAACGTCTTAACGAAATGGTTCAGCATTGTTCTGGCAAGAGTTTGCATTACTAATGCGACCTAACTCTGCTTAATTGACATTTGTCGTTCGAAGCCCACTTGTTGCACGGAAATTAGCATGTTGGCAGAGGAGCATCCATCCGTTCGTGAAACTGACAGTCGATATTTCCGCTCAGTCAGCAGCCTCCGTTATAAAGAGAATTCCCTTAAGTCCTGCCTCGCTCGAAGGGTATCCACCTTCCTGTTGAACGCCAACTGTCAGCCACTGAATTTGCCTTTCCATTTTGTTTCGCCGTGTTGGCAATCAATAGACGGCGCTCCCTCGGCGTCTTAGAGCCTCCCCCCGGAGCCGTGACGTCTTTTCACGGACGCGTCTGATGTATTATTCCGCCAAGCGGATTCCTCAGGGGTGATCGCCATGCACAGCACACACGCCGCAAATATTCATGTCCGCATGCCAACATACGCCCCGTGTAAGGCGAGGAGACGAGGGATCGTTCATCGACGCCGTCTGGGTATTCGGTAACATACAGCCAGCGAGGAGACCGGAAACTGCCAATAATTACGACGAGGAAACGAAAACGTAAGTGCTCACGGGTGGACACGTCAAAATAACTCTCCCTTCATCGCCTTCACATGGTGACCCTTGCTTCTATTTGCAGACTCCCAGTATAAGTCCACCCCTATATATATATATAAAAAAAAGCCAACGTCCTCTTCGAAGAGTGGAACAGCATAAGGCGCTCAAGGGCACCCTCTGATGAAAAAAAAAAGATTCAAAAGACTGTTGAATCAGTTCAGATTATTGACACTTCTTCCAGTCGCAAACTTTAATGTTAACGAAGAGTTTCGAAGACGGTGTGAAACTAAGAAGTTACATATGCCTAGATTAAAGACATATACAATTAGAATACGAACATTTCTTCGTCACATCATGATAATACTATTAATCTAGGTGCAAAATTAGATGTTGATAATAATAAAATCACTGCGTTTTTTAAAGTTTTCTAGTTTATGTTAACAAATTGGTTACGCGTGACTGAATCTTGCTTCAACCAAAAAGGAAAGAGTTGACTTGACCATTATTTTGTAAATAACTTTAAAATACTAAAGATTGTCAAAACCTCTCGTTTAAAAATTGTTTTTATCTATTAATATAATAAATAATAAACCCCTTCATTAACAGCCATGTATAAAATGTATTGTAATATTCAAACGGAAGGCGTTTAATAAATAAAAATTATTTCAACTTTACAAACAAAATATTTATTTTAGCAATAACACAAATAATTACAAATTTAAAACATCGCAGTCTCTCAGGGTCATAACTTGGTTTGATAATGGCGAATAATTATATTTATAATCTTATCAACAATTTACAATTAAAGAAAAGAAAGGTTACTTGTCAATTAAATTAGAACAAATTTAATTGCGAACGAAGTTAAACTAAAATGATTGACTGTTATTAACAAATTTAATCAATAAGAAGAGAACGAAATCTGACGGTTATCTATTAATCAGGTTTACATTCTTAGTTGTTTGTAAATTGTACTCACGTCTGTCCAGCATTCCAGGATACCTTTAATTGTCGAAACACTATGGCGGGTTTTACACTGCTTCTAACCACAGATTCTAAATCAATATTTTTATATCAAAATCAGGAACCCGGATGTTCCACCTTCGTCCTCTGTGTAGACCGCTTGCATTGAGTGACTTCTGCTAACTCTGCTCAGCTATGTGCACAAAACTGTTTTGTGCTTAGCAGGTTTCGTCGTTACGCTCGAGTGAATGTTTTGTCTTGAGAAAAATGTTCAGGGACCAATCAACTCTGTTGAATGCTAATTCTCAATATTTCTCTGCAAACTGTTTTTCACCATATCATAATGCGACCTGCTCTATCGTTCTCCAATTAACAGTTATTATTCGACGACGTCCCACCGCAAACTTTATCTCGTCAAACCTTGCGAACTGGACTTCTCAATATCTTAATGCGACCTGCATCTGACCAAACCTTCCAGCCAACTCTTCTCGTCTCGCTATTTGAGCGCGCTCCCGCCTTCCGACAAAGGAACAATGCTTGGCCACATTGTCGCTATGCTCCGTACCGCCGTAAGAATAGATTTCTCAAACAATTTAGATTTTCAATTTCACAATTAATGTCTTAATTAATTGGCATTACAGTATTTTAACGTTATTTACAACATAAAATTTTTGCATAAAAACAATAATTTAGAAAATCGTAAAATACGGGAATCAATATATTGTAATGCCAATTAATTAGGACATTAATTGTTTGAACATAAAAAAAATTAAATTGTTTGAGAAATCCTTTGTAGCAGCGGTCCAGAACGTAGCAACAATGGAGCCCAGCTCTGTTCCTTTGTCGGAAGGTCCGAATATTGCCCGCTAAAATGCGAGACGAGAGTTCAGTTTGCGGAAAAACATTGAAGAGTTGAGTTCGCATTAAGATATTGAGAGAGTGAGTTCGCAGGAAAATATTGAGAGAAGCAGTTCGCGGAAAGACATCGTCAAGGTATAACTGTTAGCTGGAGGAGAATTCAACATAGTTGGCAATTAGGATTTAACAGAGTTTGTTGGTTCCAGGACATTTCTGAGGACAAAGTAAAACATTCACAAAAGCATAACGTCGAAACTTGCTAAGTAAAAACAGTTTTGTGTCCATAGCCGGCCAGAAATAGTAAAATTTCAGTTTGAGTCCAATGCAGTAAAGACTGGCAAATCTACAGACCACGGAATTCACCTAAGGCAAGCAGTCAACAGGTAGCTGACAACAAAAGGGGAGGATCATCCGAGTTCCTGTCATCATATAAAACTTTGGCTTAGAATCAGTGTAAAATCACGCAATAGTGTGTTTCGAAAATGAAAGGTATGCTGGAATGCTGGGCAGATGTGAGTAACAATTTACAAAATGATTAATTATGTAAACTTAATTGAAAGATAGAAGTCAGATTTCGTTCTCCGTTTAAATTGTTAATTCGTTATAATCTTTTTACTTCTTAATTTCGTTCTCATTTTTAATCTCGTTCTAATTTAATGGTCAAGTAAATTTCTTTTCTTTTAATTGTGATTTGTTTGTTAATAAAATTATAAATATAATTGTTGTGTCTATTATCAAACCCAGTGAAGACCCTGAGAAATTTAATATTTTAAATTTGTAATTGTTTTAAATTATTTGCCACAATGAAATATTGTTTGTAAATTTTATGAATATTTCATTTAATAAAAGCCTTTCCATTTGTATATTACAATATATTTACAAAAATAATCAAATCTCTATGAACACTAGAAATAAAGTAGTACATATTGGAAAGCACTGTGCTAATATTTCGGATATTCTATAATTATGAATTTCAATTATTTCTGTATCCAATCGAAATATCGATAAGGAAGTTGTTGTGGAAGACAACACGAACAGTCAGTGCTGCGCCACAGAACATCCTATTCGTAAACAATAGAATTTGTCATATGTACAATGTCTGTAAATCAGATGGCCTACGTTAATGTTTTAATGAAATATATATCAGGTATCAAAATTATAATTAAATCTCTGTGTCATAAAATTTAATGTAATTTTGTACTTAATAATTTTGCAGATGATAATGATTAAATTAACCGGAAGCTACAGAACTGAAATTTTAATCCTGGCGTATTTTTAATTTAAATAACAATAAATATATTTTATATGTAACTGTTAATGAAAGGTTTTATTATTTATAATATTAATAGTAAAAAATAATAGTCTTATATCGGTTAATTATAATGGTTTTATCAACTAAATTCTTCTTTTAGCTTAAAATAAATATTGATTGCGTATCTCTCAATGGGAGTTTTCAATCCAAGACGCGATATCTAAACTTTCCATATATTTAAAAATAAGAAAGATAGCCAAATACAGACAATATAATTAATAATACAAATACCACACAACGTTTCTCGGATCCTCGTCCCTTAACGTAATTTTTTTCATTTAAACTTTCCATATATTTGTTACTGGCTTTGATAGCTTCTTATAATTGTTTCAAGACGTCAGTTTATATTCGAATGTTATCAAAATTAACCATATATTTTTCGACAGCAAAACGTTGTATCAAAAGTATCGTAAATCATGTGCAGATCAATTTTTCAGGAAAAAAACGTGTATAACTGATCGCGTATTAATCAGATTCAAATTTTTCCTGTTTTGATTAATTGAATAATTATATAAAGAATTTAAAACTGTAAATTAATTTATGAAACGATTAAAAGTTAAAAACATGATTTTGACGGGAAATAGACACTTCTAGAACATTCAGGCGACAATCAATCTCTAATTGGTTTGCGCATTTAATATTTAAAAATTAATTATTATATACAGCCATTAATGAACCCAATTTGTCACAAGGCGTAATACAATGTCGTCAACATAAACTATTTCTGCAAAGAACGGAGATACGGAGGAATCCACAAGCAGCCCAGAAATTTAATGATATTTACTGACTTGCACACGTTAATTTTATTTCTAGCAATATTCATTATTGTTTCCAAGAATCGGGAGGCGGAAAATATTAATAATACACTAGAAGAGAAGAAATGGTTTCCATCAACGCTCAGCTGTAAGAAGCTGAATTAACGAATTTCATGCAGTGATTTCTAAATTCAAAGACTTTCAAAGTATGGAATTCTAAGACATTTAACCATCTGCCTTACCATTAAAATAATTTAACTTGTCCAATAAGTTTCTCGCTGCCAAATTCTTGTTTTCAAATCAAACGTTCATATTTTTGTATTATTGTAAGATACATGATCATGAGATAATATTATACCAATTCCAATCCAGGCTAGGCTAAAACTTATAATTAACCATTGTACTTAATTCAATTTCTAAAATATTGTATTTTATATTAACCGTGCTGCTTCAATAATAATTATTTTTTATGGAAAGTTTACTATATTGAAAGGGTATAATAGAAATAATTTTTATAGAATTTAATATCAGTATTATCTAGCGGCTATTGAAGTTTTATTAAATTAATTCCCAGGAATGAAGTGGTGTGCTTCCTTCTCAAAATTGTTTTATTTCTTGCGAGAAGATTTCGTATATAATATTCATTCGTTCGCTTAATAATTTCCGCTTCGTGGTTATTATGAAAAGCTAGGCATTCAAGCACATTTGTGGACTTTATTAAAAATTATGGACTAAACGTAAGAGGCGTATAGATTACTGTAACATTAAGAATAGAGTTTTCTTATTAAAATTTACGCTATTAACGTTGCCCGTGACAGGAAAACGTTTTTATTGAGAAAAATTGTAAAATAAACCCTGATTAATTGTAATTATAGCTCATACGCTGTCTATTAGATATTAATTTGTGGCTTAACTAATTTGTGATGTTTCATCTAATTCTATCCATAATACTAATGTCACTCTTTGGCTGGGTTGAGTACAATGGGTCCATATGTGTAATGATTTGGGACATGAAATTATACTTCTGACTGAGGTGTAACTTTCCCTGCAGATATTTCGAGTTTTTTGCAGAAAAATCGCTCAATTATTTCTTCTGCGTTCATTTATATTGCTCTATACCACTTTAAAATCACCTACTTCATTTGTATATCAGTGAAATCCAGTATACTATTATTTTCTGAAAGGAAAACCGAGATTAATTTTTCCGTTTGGCCCATAATTTACTAAATTAATCCAAAGATTAGAAATTATTACAATTTAATAACTTGATATTTAATAATATATTTTAGATACTTTCGGGAAATGACACATCTCAACCATTTCTAAGATCTCTGACGGCGAGGTTTGGATGATCCCAACGCAACGCCCCTCGCTCCATCGTCAAAACGCGTAAGAATTCAATTCTTCGGCTACATCACACATCGGTAATCTCATATCCGCAAAAATACACCATTACAAAAATATCTTCCCGGATAGACCTGACCCAGTCTTAATCTTTTAATAATTTATACTGGCGACATTTTTCATTTCTCACGTTGCATTACAATTTATACGTTAATGCCGTAAGATCTTCTAGTAAATAAAATTGACTAAATGTGGATTTGTGGGTTTGTATATGTGTATATTCCTGTGGAAAAAAATTTGTACGCGTGATCCTTTCGAATCGATTAAAATGGCGGAGATGGACGGGGCTAGAAATTTTCAAACTAGATAAAAATGCCGATATTTGCTTAGAATAAATATTTTACGGGGTCGAAGAGTGTTTTTACCGATGTTTCTTCCGTATAATTTCCACACTATTCTCATACGAGGCAAACACCCTGGAGTGGGGTGGAGGCATGTGACATTCAACTTGCCGTTTAACCCCCATGCCGATATATTCGTCGAAAGAACATTTTTCTGGTTCAATGAGATAGATCAGTATTTCTCCACATATCTTTGTGTATAATTTCGACCTCTTTCGGTAAAAGAGGGGTGAATATTTTGAAAATGAGCGGGGATGGGCGTTACATAAAAATAACGCAAAAATAACCGAGTTTTGGAGTGAAATCCGGGGTAATGGATGTTGCTGAGTTTAGTTATGACAACTCGGGCAACGCTGGACACCCAGCTAGTATAAGATACAATTTTGATGCCATTTGGCGCTATATAGAAAATGATCAAGTTGGGAAACAAAATATTGTTACTAAACGCTTTAAAACACGTAATATTAAAAACATGTATTTGGTTTACTCTGGAAGGGTTCTCCAATCTCCGATTACTCCAATTTATAACTTCCTACAAACCACTGTACGATTTCTTAACAAACAAATATAATTCAGCCCAATTATTTTGAATATTCAAAGGCGAAAAATATTATACGTAAAATTGTGCCAAAACATTCCGTATTGAGTTGAATATTTTTTCCCCTAATGACTCATTACTGATGCTCGAGAACGCGTGGGCTCAGTTTCAGATGTCACCAAAAAAACAAGAGGCCTGTCTGCCAGTTTATGCTCCGCTGGCGTTACTTGTTGGTATGCCGGGACACAACTTTTCCTCGAGGCTTTGATGCGTGAAACAGCCCGGAGCCCCTTTTGTTGAAAAGTTCAAAAGTTTTCACTTTCCTTTGATGCTTCCACTAACGATCCCTGCAAATGGTTTAACCCCCGATATTACCAAGTGTTGGGTATTCCACATCAATAGCCGCCTATATATAAAGTATCTTTAGAGAGAGAGAGACACAAGCTCTTCAATTACACAATTTTTTTCATACAGTCTAGCTTTGTTGTTGCTGAGAAGTCTATTCAATTAAAACTTCTTTATCCTCAAAATTATTCACTGATATGGAAGACTGGAATTGCGTTCATAAAATCTGAAATTATTCAGTTTCACGATAATAAGATTCCAGAGCTTTACCTCTCATATTGATTAAAAGTCAATAGCCCATTTCCAACAGAAAACGCGTGATGTGAATAACGAACGAAGCAAACGAGTAAACATGAATGCACACAGCATCACATACATGTTTCGGATTACTCGGTCTGAATAGATTCAGTTCATGAAGTTAGGAAAATCTTACAAGCATGTTAAAGAACAGATGTAATCCATTATGTTTCAACTGTTTCACTTGTATATACTAAAATTTATAAATAACATTAGTATAATCTTCAAGAGTTTAAATGAATATTGCCAAAGAATACAAAGAGACACATAATTCAGAAAAGTTTAAGTTCGATGGGATGATCCAAAGAAATAAACAAATGTTTTTGAAAAAAATGATATTGGTTTTTCTATATTCATTATTAAAGTAATTAATTCATCCAGCCATCATGTACTTTCGACATTTTTAATCAAATCCAGATATTTAACTTCCTATAGTCTATACTTAAGTTCTAGATTCAGACGTGGGTTGTTTGTCTGATATACGAGGTCACAGTTGCTTCAGAATAATACATCTTCAGAACAAGAATATAATTTTGAACGTAGTTGCATTTTACTTGCGCCAGAAATCAACTACGTCCACTTCCAGCGCATTGATCAAGTTTCATGAAGACCATTCCCAGAAATCAACAGAAGCAAATTTCCTAGTAATGGGTTAAAAGTCAATGTTTGCGTCTACTCTACAGAAATAACCTCCAAGCTGTTTCATAGAATTATGAGTTGTCGTGCAAATCCTGAAAGTTCCGCAATTTTAGGTTGTGACCAGTACATATTGTGTTCCAAATTCTCCCTCACGAAAAATTTTGTTGGAATGTCAATGTCAATATATTCGTCACTATATTATCACTTCACCCTATGCACTTACTACTATTTCCTCAATCTAATCATCTTCAAACACTCATAACCACTGATTCAAATATAACTGAAACTCTAGAATGATTTCTGACTAACTTGTCAATTTTTCAAGTTTTCTCCACGAACACACATTAGATCTTTTGATCTCTGAATTAATATGAATTTCAAGACTCCTCTAGACTTCCAAAGGATTGAGATACTTGGCAGTTACGTTTCGTGAGTCTGTGGCTGTCGTCACGCCGCATTCGTGGACCAGCAGTCTTCTCAATGAGTCGCCTGTATGAGTCGACGACACATAGAAGAATGTTGACTGTCTTCGCCGACGACACGTTTAAGACTTAGTCCGTCTCTGCCGATGGCTCGTAGAAGAATGATTCTGCACAGGACCATCGCTGCTTGCAGAGATCTCGATCTTATCAATCCAAATTGGTCAATATTCCTGGACACACAAATATTATTGGCCGAGACTGGCATGTGTTCTATGAAATTTTATATTTCTGGAGACGTAGCGTTATCACGGCTCCACACGTCCTGGTAAAAAACTATAGCGTGTTACTGAGCATAGGCGTCTCTTTAATTGATTATGCAGTTATTTAGTCAGTTTTGTTTAATCACGTGAGCAACCATATTGTTCCTGATTCATCCACCATCAGCGGAAAATACCGTTTGGTGCGAATCCAGCTGGTGATTATAACTCCACGTTGCTTAAAAGCTGGGGATTTTCCGGGACGAAAAACAGCAGGTGCAGAGGGGCTTCTAGCTGATGAAATTTACGACGTCAGATTGTCTAGGACCTGTGATTGGTCCAAAACCAATGAAAAGACCAATAGGAAGACAGTTGGACACACAGGTCGCTAGAGGTTGATGCCTGGAGATAATTAAGGATGAAAATGTGGTTATGAGCAGTGGCTCTTGGTTTATTTGGATTCAGCCTAGCGAGACTCTATCGGAGGCCACCGAATCTATGATCAGCTGCGAGGGACGTCGCTGTGTGGCTGAAAACTCCCAACTCAGGTAACCAACTTCATCAATTGTCATGGTTGCGTAGGCACTTCATCTAAAAACTGTTAGCTCGGGCCTAGTTTGGCACAACATACCTGAGATTCATGACTAGCTAGTCAGGACATTATTTTATAAATTAATATTGTATAGAATGAGTTGTTTTTTTCCCTACGGTACTTCTTCGTACCGCAGGTAAGCATTTCTAATAATTGGACAGTTTGAGACCTGCTACGGTTCGGTTGCAGGAAGCGTGCCACAAACCAGATGTTCATCACTACGTGCTACTGCCTAGACTTCAAGGATTATCTATCCGACATTCTGCCGCATTGATATGATCCAACTTCTAAACTCTTACTAACATCTAATGTAATTAACTGTAACTTTTTTCATAACAAATCAGTAAACTATTGCTATAAATTATAATTTCATATCATTCAAATGCTTTATTTGTCGTAAATTAAGCTTTTCTTGTCAGTTTAATAAGGTTAATAATTTTATGACAACAGAGACAAAAGGAATATTTTTGTTTTCTCAAACGAAGATACATTATTCCAGGCCATTTACGTAAATTTGGTTCGAAATTATTCTATAATTAGCATGTATACGCTAACAAAAATAATGTCCCTCAGTTTATAATCAAAGAAAAAAATATATCTGCATCCAAAATTCATGGCAACGCGTAGCATTTTAATATGAAAATTGTGAATTTCAGCAATGTATAACTGAACAATCAAATACCAAATTTCATGACAGTGTGCGTCTATGGAATCGATCGGTTCAATAGAAATACCTGGTGAAAGGCTACAAAAACAGCAATTATGCTGGGGACGTGAGTCCGAGTTCCTTACCTATTATGTACTCCTTGCAAAAGAATATAGATCATCTTTGGAACGCTGGAATCTTTATTCCTCATGGAAAAAAATACTAGTAAACATTTTAATATGCTCTGCAAAACACACGTTTCACCCTCACGTAGGTAACGTCATTCCTATTCTCAGCGCCATAATATAAGAGGTGTACAATTAGAAAAATGGGTGCATTTTCGTCCATTTTCAATGGATTTTTAAAACCAGATCATGCGTTGGAAAGTAATAAATTATCCAAAACCTTTAATCTATGACAAATAGGTTAATTGCCGGCCGTTGTGGGGATATCAGCACTAGAAATATGACAAACTGCATTAGTTTCAAAAATGACATAAAATGTTGTAAATTTGACGAAAGATTTCTACCATATATATCCTCTGGGCTACGCAGTTTTCGTTGAGGGAGAAATTAGAACTCGTAGATATTCTCAATAAGCGACTTATTAATTATTATAAATTCCCATAACTCATAAATTAATTGCTTCCTGGGCTCATAACCCATATTTTACGCTGCTCAATTAGTCTGTGAGTAATTAGGACCCCCAGTAATAATTTTTTGTATACTTTCAATGCTAGCGAGAGCGTCCTCGGGAAACAATGCTGCACATTTCCCTGAAGAGAACACCACTGGATTTGGTTTCCTTTGATTGATAATCCTCAAAGATTCTCCCGCGAGAGTCTTCTATTTCGGCGGCGGCGAGCTTTAATTCTGGCTTTGCACAGTTGATTTCACGGGGAACATTAATTACATTTTTTGGACTGCCGCCTACGCCGCATAACACAATTCTGTTGCCGGTGGAGTTAATTAAATCCAGAGAGATGGCATACAGGTTCGTGATTGTTGCCCCCCCCCCGCTCTTTCCGGCAACCCCCCCTCCTCGTCCCTCTAACCCTACCCAACAGTCCCTTTTCAGCAAAAGCTTGTAATTAGGATTCGATTCTGGCGCGTGACGTCAAACTTCATAATGCAAGCTGCTTCTAATTAAATAAATCCATTTCAAAATATGGAGGTGACCAATTACTGAATTTTGTTCCTATATTCTCTTTTCCCTTTGCCAAGTATTTCCCTGTGGAGGCAAATCATTTTCACCTATGCACAGTTTCCTTTACAAAATATGTACAGTTTTAATCATTATTTAGATTTTAAAAATCACTGTCAAGTGACCAAAACTTTTTTGATTATATATACTTGTTATGTATCAAACCACATACAGTTCTCTTCATATCTTTATTTTCTTAAACTACAGGAGCTTTCGGCGTTTACAATAATCGTCTGTTTTTTTTAAAAAAAAACATCAATTATACGTACATAATTTTACATACAGCATATAACTATTATTTTTTACATGACATCAAAATATATTTTCATTAGTATTTTCATACGTGTCATCTATCGCAAACTGTCTTCTATGACTTTCATCAAGTTCATTTCGTCAATTTCTTTCTTGTTCAAACCATAGTATATGTATATGCATGTAGAGAAAAGACTAAGAATAAAGTGGTTAAATTGATCAAATCAGACAAAGCCAAAATCATTGTAATAATGAAAATGAAGGATTATGAGGACAAAATGCGTGAATCATTGGACGATAAAAGAAGATAAAGACAGCCCCGGGAAAAGAACTTCATAAGAATGGTTATCTGGACAAATAAATTAAATATCAGTATATTAATAAGTCAGAGAAAAAATACTTGAAATATAGCACAGTACAGACCCAAGGATAAAAGGACTTATGAAAACGCACAAAAACACACTTCCACTTAGCCCGGTTATTGATTGGATAGGGAGTCCTACGTATTTGTTATCCAATAATTTAAATAAGGCATTGAAATTATTTAAAAAAAATAATCCATATGATGTGAAAAACAGTCTAGAGTAAATAGAGAAACTTAAAAACATAAAGATAAGTGAGAAAGACTGATGAGTTATGATGTTAAATCCCTATACACGAATGTTTGAATGAAAACAGTAATAGATGAAATATATAAAAATTAGAAAATTATAGAGAATCAAACGACAATAAAAATAAAACTATGTTTATCGAGGGAATAAAACTGTGTACTGAGAATGGATATTGCACATATAAGATGGATATATACTTACAGGGATATGGAGTGGCTATGTGTGGTATATGGCAGGTATATACACGAATTACCTATTGAACAAGCTACATCAAGAATGTGACGTGAGACCGGCAATGATTGTAAAATACGTGGACGACGTCATCATAAACGAGGGAGAAAAGGAGAAGATAATAAAGTTTCTGAATAGGATTTAAAAAAGAAATGGATGAAAATGGAAACATAAATTTCCTGGATAGAACTATTAAAAGGTTAGAAGGAAGACTAAAACCAAATGGTATAAAAAAAACTGAAAGTAAAGATACCATTCTAAATTATAAATCAAATCATCCGTACAGACAGAAAGAAACTGTTGTGAGGAACCTAGTGAAAATGAATACAAGAAATTAAGTGATTTAAAATCTTAAAAGAAAACTGGTATCCGGAAGAATACATACATACATATGGAAAAATTGCGAAAAGAAATCTGACGGAAATGAATATAATAAAAATAACAAAAAGAAAGATAATGCAGGGAATGAAAAAGAAGATGATAAAAGGGGTTATGAGAAAAGTGAGGTCAAAGTAGAAGAAAAGAGGAGGAGAAAAGGACTATATCAATACTGCACACCTAGTAATAAAAAGAAAGACAAAGAAACAGATGCAAAAGAAGTCGAATCACTGTACAGTCAGAAAGATGATGAACAAGAAAAAAGGAAGAGTGACAACTATCACAGAATGACTTAGATAAAGGGACTATAAGAAAAGTTTGGGAAATTAATGAAAGATGACGGATTCTGGGGAGAGAAGATTTCGTGGAAGCCGATAAGTAAAATAAAGAATATGATGCTCAATATGAAGGATAGGATTGAAAAGAACAAAAGAACGAATTGCAATGTGATGGGTGCGAGAAAAAGTATATCGGAATAACGAGTATGGATATGGATAGTAGGATCCATTACCACAAGGGAAATGTGTAACCGCAATCGAAGACAGGCACGGAACTATCATAACATTTAAAGGACACTGGACATAAATGTGAGTGGACAAACAATAAGTTGTTAGATTTTCAAAACTCAAGATATAAAAGAGTGTTGCTGGAAGGGCATTTAGAAGAACTTGTGAACAAATGAACGGATGCGGGGAATATGAGGGTTTTCTATGCCAGTATAAAAGAAAAAATAAATCGAATGGGAAAAGGGTAACAGTACACTACTGAAAATTATAGTTAGTGGCGAGAAATAAAAATATGTTATTTTCAATATATGTTAGAACAAGTAGGTTTAGAAAGAACTTTCAGGAATTAAAAATTTACGTAAATTGTAAAATAATCTATCGAAAAATGTATGTACTAGAAAATATTAAGTCGATTATCGCAAGTGAAACAGAGTGATAAAAGTGAAGTATGAGAAATTGACTAACCAGACACAGTGATAGACGTAAACATATACTATGTTATGAACAAAAACAATATTTAAGTAATGCACTTGATAAAAGTCATTGACATTTTTCGGTAGATGACAGGAATGAAAAAGCTAATGAAAATATATGTGATGTAATGTAAAAAGTAATAATTATAAGTTGTCTGATTTTTTTTAAAAAACAGATGATTATGGCAAACGCCGGAATCCACATGGTGGCAACTCCCCTTTAATACCATAGGAAGGGATTTGAAAGGGGGTACGTGGAAGGGTAGAGGGAGGTAGCCAAGGGTTAACTAGGGCCCCCGGGCTATATTTTAAGGATCCTACCCGTCATTCGCCTAAAGGAATGCAGGGCAAACCCTAGAAAAACCTGCATCAGGTAGGTCGGGCATTGGGTACTTGTCCCACGCCCTTCCGATAGCGGGAGAGGAGTTTCCATTCATTTTTCCGTGCCTCGACCAGTTTACGAGGCAGCTGGCCGACTATTCCAATGGGAATAGCGGACAACTCTTGCCGTATGCCCAAGGTCTGTGACCCCGGAACATACACCTCTCAGAACAGGCCGAGGTGCCTCGCCTTGTGGCAACCTTAGTTCAAAAACGGAGAGGAAAAGGCATCCCCAAAGGTAACCCTTTCGTATCTCTCCTACAAGGTACTGATAAGTTTATTTCTTTTATCAATTTGACTAGTATTAATTAATCTTTGTGCTCCCAGTTTCATGTATTGAAAACCCACCGTTAGTCGCGCTAGATCCAGGAGACCGACTCAATTTAGTTTCTTTGTAAACTCCGAAGCCAAGTCAAATACAGGGATGAACTTTTATGACATATCTGAGGAATGTGTTTAAAATATTCCGATGAGATATAACGTTTGAATAAGAAAGCAACGTCTCTTGGGTTTAGGAGACCTACTTCCTTGCCTCTGTAGTACGAAGTGATAATATTGCTCCATTTCGTAAAATTCTTGGCCGATTATTTAGTAATAATTAGTAATTAATATTTTAAAAAATTTGGACTCGAATTGTTAGCGGCAGAAACACACAAGAATGTGAAATAATGCAACAGGTTCAAGGTATTGTAGGCCGTCGGCTCGCTGGATGCAATGTGTAGGCCAGTCTTCGTATAAATTGAGCAGAGACCAGTCGTCGTAGAAAGATTAATGTGGACGGTCGAACAGTTTTCGCAGAAATATAGCAAAGTTGTCGTTGCATTGCAGAGTAAAGTTGTCGAGATATAGTAAAGGAATCGTCGCCGAAGCATAGCAGAGAAAACTTGTTGCAATATTGTACAGGAGTCGTCGCAAAATCATAGCAGAGAAAAGTTGTTGAGGAGATGTAGCTGTGTAAAATCTTCGAGGAGAGATTGCAGAATAAAGTTGTTGAATTATTGTAGAATAAAAGCGTCGTCGTGATATTGCAGTGTTAAGCCAACCTTTTTGTCAAACCAACAGTGATGTGTTTAGTGTCAGTGTAAAGAATGGCCTGATATAGAGTGTGTTGTGTGTGTGTGTGTTTTGAACGAGCCCAAAATTTCCCTGGTAACAGCAATTGTAAGTCACATATTTACTAATTTATTATTTGTAAACCATTAATTAAATAAATTATCGTCAGATTTTGGGTTTTCGAATATAGTTAACATTGTTTTTATGTTTGCATTGTAAATAATACTTTGAAGTTGATAATAACGTCATAGAAAACTTTTTTTTTATGTGTAGACAGGCTATGTAAGGGTAATCCACATAGTGGCAACTCCCATCTTACAGCATAGGAAAGGGATTTGAAAGGGGGGATGCGGAAGGGTAGAGGAAGGTTACCAAGGGCTAACTAGGGCCCCCGGGCTATGGTTTAAGGATCCTACCCGGCAATTCGCCTAAAAGTGATGCAGGGAAAACCCTAGAAAAACCTGCATCAGGTAGGTCGGGTATTTGGTACTCGTCCCACGCCCTTCCGATGGCGGGAGAGGGGTTATCTGTGGGGTCGCAGCTTTCCCCTCGCCGTGCCTTGACCAATTTAGGAGGCAGCTGGCCGACTATTCCAATAGGAATAGCAACAACTCTTACCGTATGCCCAAGGTCTGCGACCCCGGAACATACACCTCTCAAAACAGGCCGAGGTGCCTCGGCATATGGGAACCTTAGTTCAAAAAACCAGAGAGATTTGAAGGCATCCCCAAAGGTAGCCTCCGCCAGAGCTCTCTGGGAAGGTTCACCTGCAACAGAATTCTCTCGCAGGATTCCTTGATAGATAAATTGATTTATTTAAAGGCCCAGTAAAGACGCTGAGAGAGAGAGAGAGCAATTTTGATATGGAAAGTTAATTACGTGATATCTATTGTAAAATTCAATGGATAACTATTTGTAAATTTAAATATTTGTGAAATCAATAAATTAATTTGTTTGTTCATTTAAAAATTCTTAATTCTTATTGAATATCCTTTCATTTAAAATTTAAATTATTTAAATAGATGCATTAGCTTTGTCTTTATTTAACTATGTTTCATTTGTGGTTATAAATGGACGTCAAAATATTACGAATTGACGCCTTAACGTGGGGCATTATGTCATTGTCAACTTGAAAAACTCCTAAAAATTAAATTCGTCGACTTGTTTCAGAAGATCATTACGACACAAATGGTGTGCCAGACGTCTATATTGAAGGATCATCAGATGAATCTGAAACTGAAGATATTTTATGAACTAGGTCTCTTGACTTGGATACGGACCATGAAATTTACGAACTAAATTTAGAAAATACTGCGAGCCATGTTTCAAGGAAACTAAAAAAACAATGTTAAACACAAAATGTTATGAAAAGTGTCAAAGTTTTTTTTGTGTTTGCGTATACGCACAAAAATTATTTGCCAAGAATGCTGTATACAAATTCAAAAAATGTATTTACTTTACCAAAAATTGTAATTATTTAGAATATCGTATTATGTATACAAATATTATTTATGAGCATTTCATCAGAATTTTCACAAAAATCAATAAAAAAACAACTGAATTTTTAAACAATTATATTTCAAGTACTCTGAAAGAGTTTACCTATTTGGCATCTAGCTGATGTTTGGTTTACAAAATTAGAGTCTCAATATTATAATTATTATTATAATTCTAAAGGAGCCATGTTGCAAGCAAAATAAAAAAGTGCAAACTCAATATTGTTGTGAAAAGCGTGTAGGTTTTTTGTTTTTGCGTATACACACAAAAATAATTAGTCGAGAATGCCTTGTCAAAAAATTAAACATTTAAACCGAATCTGATTAAAGAATTTATTATACCAACAGTCTAATTATTTAGAATGTATACGAATATTATTTCTGAGTATGGAATGCATTTTCACAAAACATCAATAAAAACAACTAATTGCGTTGCTAAACAATTATATTTCAAGCAATCTGCAACTGTTTATTTACCTGGCATCTAACTGCTGTTTGGTTTACTATATTTGATGATTATATTTCTAAATGATATTAGAAAACAAGAAATTTTTTTATGGTATATTTTCTTTAACAAATATTTTGAATAAAATGGCAAGTTTTAATTAATTAATTAAAATGCGTATTTAAATGTCTGTAAATATATTAAAAATAATTGATTAAGAAAAGTGATCTGCAACGGAATAGTTAACCTATGTCACCCTATGACAGTCAACTTGAATTAGAATACTGCTTATAAAAGGTTGTCGGATTCGGATTTCATTTCAGTGCCTTTGGCTACCACGGAAGATTAGAATAGAGTCTATACAAGGGTTGTATTAATTCATTCCAACTGAACGGAATACAAATAAATTAAATACACACTTTACTTATTTTATAAATGCGTAATATGAACTGCAATTATTTAAAATTGACCGGCTCAGTAGCTTACTAATCATGAAATCAAGTCGTGTTTCTAGTAGGAAGTTAATTAAATTTAATTAGTTCAGTTCGTATATAATTGAGACAAATTATCTCGACCCCTTACCATAGTCTCCCTTCCCATCTCCGCATAAAGCAGTCTTCCTCGCGAGGTGTTTGGTTAGCCGACGCTTGTAGATTGTGTCGGGCCTCCAACTTCGTCCAAGATAAACACAAATAGATATAAAGAAGCGGTGTTCTAGCGGAAATTGGTTCGCCAAACACGGAGGGCGGAGACAGAACACATGGAAGTCGAAGGGAGGCAGAGCAGAGCAGTCTAATTGGCAACGCCGCCTCAACCACGGTGTTGCCGAGGTTGTCATTCACTACCGTGATAATTAACACGGCGCTGTATAAATTCCTTTCTCGAAAAAAATATATACAGATGTTCAGTCGCTGAATAATTTGTGGCTTCTGCACAGGCACGAGTGTACAAGAATAAGTACGCTTTCTTCTGTTTATTCGAATTTTATATGTGCGCTCTTATTTTTTACACCTCGGTAACCTGCATATTTCAGCTTAACGTGGAAACCTTTTCAATTTTCAGTCCTTCAGATTTTTACTTTCTGTATTGTCTTCCAATACCGCAAGAAATAAAAGTCACACAGATTAATGTAACTCAAGACACATTACAGCAGTAGTAATGAGGGGAAATTTTGTACGAAATCTGTTATAGTAAATATTATCTTAGTAATTGTTACTCAATTTAATGTATTTAGTTAGCATTTAGGTCGAATTTATTATTAAATTTCTAATTTTTTTTAAATAATGAGGTTTAAAGAAAAATATCGATTTGATATCCTTGATACAAATATGTCATGAGTTGTCTTTGCAACATAAAGAAGCATTTAATGTAATTGCGTAAATACTTTAAATTTATAAATTTTAGAATTATTTTGTTAGTTATTAAAATTATTTATATTTCTACAAGCGGTTGTTAATGAAGATAATTTTTGACATCTTACAGTTGAAGACTTAAATCGGAGATTTTTAAAAGGATTTACTTACATTCCTATTAAATTAGCAATATTATGTGACACAAATTATGATTGGTAATTAATTTAGCTCCGTAAAGTACTATAGGGATCTTGAAAATGCCGTTAAGAAGCTAGGCAGTGTCGTATTGTTAGCGGCCGTGCCCTGAGAGGACAACTTTCCCTTCCTCAATCCTGACCGCTTAGCGAGCAGGTATAAAGTTTTCGGAAAAGCAACTATATCAGTTTTGGTTTTAACATTAAGTGAATGTAATACAAGTTTAATGTAAAACATTTCTGAAACTTATCTGGATTTATAATTTATATCGCTATCTATAATATGGAAACTGTTTCAATTGGTAGTGATTTGTTTAATAAATATGCTTAGAAATGATCAATTAAGATACAAATCTTTTAACAATTATATTTATCTGACGTCCTTAAATAAATGAAAACAGCAACCTGTTTAGTTATAAATTTATTATTCATTTAAATTTATAAACATTATGATAGAAAAAAATTCTTAAAATTTAATCCCTAATTTATTAGTACCTCTTCAGGAGATGTAAAGTCAATTAAATGACCTAATTTCAAAATCTGTGTTTCTAAAAATTCCAACAAAGCAATATTTTACAAAAATGATAATTTATAATTATTGTTAGAGATCGGAAAACGTTATACCTGCTCACTCATTATTGAGGAAGGGACTGTTGTCCACTCACGGCACGGCCGTTCAAAATAAGGCGTCTTCGAGACCCGAGAAATGGAAACACCTTCCAGTGTTTGAGAGAGGAAACCAGGCAATAAATGCGACGTCTACCGACACGTGGACCGAAGGATGGCCGGGATAATCAACTCAGCATTTGCTCTTGTCCTGGAAATGAAAAACCATTTCCGAAAGCGGAGGGACCAATTTACGGACAACGGCATAGGATGTGAAAGGCAAAGGGAAGCCACCACATTGAAGATCCACGAATATCTCAAACATCAGCAGTAAACCGTGACAGTATCTCCTGTTAAATTTTCCGGAGATAACCAATTTTAAAATAGCAACTTGGAATGTGAGAACACTGCTGCCGACCAAAAACCTAGAAAACCTAAAACTTTAAAAATGGAAAGATTCGAAATCGATATTCTTGGAATATCAGAAAAGAGATGGCCCCAACCAGCAGACTTATGGCCTGGAGAATACACAGTGATTCACACAGGAACTGATCAAGACAGGCAAGGAATGGGTGAGTTGGAGTAATATTAAGAAAGAAACACTGGTTCACCTGTAAAGAAATAATTGCAATATAACTCTAGGATAATAATAGTCAAACTTGAAACTAAACCAGAGAACACTGTAATAGTACAAGTTTACATGCAAACGTCCAAAGAAGATGATGCGGTTGTTGATATATACGAATGTGATAAGGAATATTAAAGGAGATGAAAACCGGATTGTCACGGGGGACTGGAACGCGGGTGTAGGCGAAGAACTGCGAACACGGTGTTGTCGGCAACAATGGACTTAGAAGAAGAATAATTGAGTTCCAATTTGTCAACACAAATACACTTTTCTACTAGAAATAAGAATTGGAAGAGAAGAGTAATATTCAAAATGTAAAATGAAATTATTAGAGAAGTTAACAAAGTTCCCACATGTTGGAGACAAATTATCTGGTACGAACAATTAATTTAATAAAATAAACTATCATTTTAGAGTCAAATTATGTGGTATTCAAATTAAATAAAACAAAGGAAGAAATTTTACAGGATTGTAGCTGGAAATTAAACCAAAATTAACAAAATATTATTTAATGAATAAGCAAGATAGCCAATTCAGACAAAAAAAAGTGATAATATAAATACCACAAAACGTTTCCGAGATCCTTGTCCGTTTCGTCATGTGCGAAGAAACCCTTAAGCGACACAATTGCATTTGTTTATTTAGTTTCGATTTTAGATTGAATTTTGTACATTTATGTAAATTCCTCAGCTGTAATGAGAATCAAAAACTCCAGGGCCGCTTATAAGACCTCTAATAATCATAGTCATTTGCAATTTTCACCAAAGTTACAAAAGAAAAATACGGAATTTAATTTTCAAGAACAAATTTTTATAGAAAAAAATAATATAACAACAGAAAACCTAGAGAAATCTGATAAATCTAGAAACATCTGACAAAGCTATAGAAATATGGCGTAAAGGTTTACAAAGTTACGTCAGAGTTCTGAGAGTCTTATATACGCTTACCGTATCAACCTTTATTGTCTCTGCTTTCTTGCGCCAAACACTGCTGTTATTTACAATGACCTCAAAGTAACGCCACCAATAATTAAAAGAAAAAATTTAAAATAAATGTACATTATACATTTGTAATCTCCGCAATATATATGGGAAGCAAGATCACAAGGGATGTTAGAAGTCGGAAATAAATTGTGGGCAGAATTTAAATTTTTTTAAGAGTAAGTGGTGCTACAGATGGACGATGAAGAGTACAGGAAACTAGATCTGTGAGGAGGTACATACAAACAAGAAGACACAAACCTCGTAAGACACATTTTTAGACACAACATTATGATTGTAACAATAGCAGAAGGGAAGAAATTGCTGGGTATAGCGTGGATGTCATACATGGCAGCAGATTATGCGTGTTGTGGGATGCACAACACGCGTGTAAATGATGAAGGTAATGTCGTACTGGTGCTACTCAGCTTCAGGGTTCAACAATTGATAAATTAATTAATTAATTTAGTTTTTCTTTTGAATTGAATGCTGTTTTTTTGCCTTCAAATCAGAAAACTGACTCAAGTAACCTTTCTTTAGACGAAATAATATGCATACGTTGGGTATAGGGCAAGATTTGTCTCTTGCTGCCGTTAGAAAAGTCGGCGAACTGCACTCAAACATAGTCGAGGCATGGAGATTGGAATGCTGCATCCACACAAAAAACCTTCATTAATCACTTTTAGACAAATGCCGGACAGGATCCTTAAACCATAACCCTGGTGCCTCAGTTAAGCTTTCGCTACCTTGCTCTACCCTTCCGCATTTCCCCTTTTGAATCGCTATTAAAACGAAGTGGCCACTACGTGGATTACTCTCGTGTGGTCTGTTATTAATAAATACTTCTGTCTCAATTTTCATAATTAATATAATTTTTATTTAATATATTTTATATAATTTTGGTTTTCTCGGACAGTTTTACGAGTTGTGTGCTGCGGGGTCACATACCTTGGGTGTAGGGCAAGCGTTGCTTTAGTTTAAGTAAATTTGAAAATTTTCATTATAGTTAATGGAAGCAGTCAAGATTAAATTTGGATAGTGAGACCACAGAAAATTCGTGGGAAAATCCAGCTTAATTCGTCTGAATGTGTAATCCAATAGATAATGTTTTACTTCAAAGTAACGGGTGGCAGTAGACTTTGGATAAGACGTTCCCATGGCGGTCACTGCCAACTTTATCACCTGGTTGGAAGGCCAAGATTTTCTTAGGCTGAATGGGTGAAATAAAAATAAATAACACGATATCAACATGGTGTATAGAAAATTGTTTTGAATATAAAGATGGAACCTCTCGGTGGGCGTCATGGATTAGCATGAAAAGATCTGCAAAATTATTATTCCAATGTTACAGAGATTGTCTTGTGTGCTCAGTATTCTCGTAGGAGTCGCTACTTTCTGTATGACTCGAGAATTATCTTGAATTACGAAGATGCCAATAGGACTTGAGCTTAAAGCGGACATCAGCTTCCGTCTCGAAGCCGGTCAGTAAGCGGTCGTTGACCCACGACACCTAATTGTTAGGAGAAGCATTTGGGGCGACTCCCGAGGCGCCATGGCTGCTGTGAAGCCAGACCTAACGATGTTCGTAACCCCGAGGGCCACGTGTGTGTGTGTGTTTGCCCAATCCAATTTGCAGCGGATTAATCCTTGCGCCACTCTGCTGTATTAGCGCCCTAACTCGCTTTACACCGCGCTCACCGATTCCCTGTGCTCTTAAGCGATTGAGTGCTCTCCTCTGTGATAGCGTTACGCTGCCCCGCGGCCAAATTGGCAGACCACCAAGCACCCGAAGCACCCGGCCGGCGTCTGTGCCATCGGAGAAGGCGCCAAACGCTCCTCTTACAGTAAGCAGCAAAGGGGCGCGCCCAACTGCTCACATCTCGAGGACTTCATTAGCATCAGCATCTGTGTCCGCTTACACTCAGGAATGTCAGCTTCAGAGCTCTGCGGTGTGGCTGTCCAACGAAAAAGTATCGAATGAATTGTTTGGGGGTCAGGGCCCTGTAATACCGGTGGAACGATTAAATTGAAGCATTATATAATTATCTGTAGATATTATGGAATTACATCTTATATTATGTTCAATTTGGTTTTCTATTTTTTCGTTTGCTATATTTTCTCTATTTAAATCTCTTAATTAATGGAATATTCCCAATCCTAGGGCTTAAATAAATAATGTTGCAAACTGATCCATGCTAATTATGTTATTATTAAGTTAAATTGTTATTAAACATCTAATTACGAAGAATCTCCCGTCCTATTTATGATTTAAGTGGTCATTTCACTAGTAAAAAAAACTCCATTAGGATCGAAACCTTTGAGTGTGTCTGGATCTAAACAGACCATATTCCACACACCCAGTAGTAAGTTTGTAATAAAAACCAAATTCACCTTACGGTCAAAATACGAAAACTTAGAGCCATTAATACTAAATTGCTTATAAAAAAGAAAGTATATTTTGTGTATAAAATAATAAAATTATAAGTGTCTAAAGGCCTGTTAGAGGCTTTGTTTATATATGAGACAGA
The DNA here is from genome assembly GCA_037074705.1 of Zhengitettix transpicula. Lineage (NCBI taxonomy): Eukaryota > Metazoa > Arthropoda > Insecta > Orthoptera > Tetrigidae > Zhengitettix > Zhengitettix transpicula. The sequence continues at coordinate 10,549,994 of CM073593.1, forward strand.
ACGTTTTGCGCAATAAAATATACGATACAATTGCTTTGCTTGAGTGCGCTTTGTGCAAATTTATTACTTCTCTTGCCAGCTCCACAATTAAACAACTCTGCAATGTCTCCTATTTGACTGTCCAACAAAGATAATTGGTATAAGTTATCCAGTTTGTTATGTAGAGCAAATAGATTGCTCGCTTTTACGTTACATATTCTTTTTATAAGTTCAATAGCTGCATTGCTAGGTCCTGGAAGTGCACTTATGTGCAAATTAAAGTATCGGGATAGTAAAATGTCGACCGGACCTGGAATCGAACCCAGGACCTCCCACTTTCCGGGGGGGAAACTCTAACCACTGACCTATCCCTGTCGACTCCAGGTCCAGTGTGAAATTCCTCCATGCATCAGAACTGGTTGCAGACTGACATACAATATATTTTTTTTACAATCACTATATTTTATTGCCTCAAATGAAGAACGGACTTTCACGTAAATTGACCACCGATTTTAGAATTTACAATTCAAGAATATATGCTTCCTGAACAGCTGGATTGATCTGACCCGATTGCAAGTAAATGTTTAGAGAAATGACTTACTGATATTGATATTTAATGTTAGGTTATATCACGTGTTTTTTTATTCGAAATACTTCACTCTACAATCTAGAAATATTTATAGCCTCCCATTAAAATCCCTGTGATAAAAATGTTTCAAATCAACAAAATGAGCTAGAACCTTGCAATTCTTTTCTTTTAAATAACATTTTAATTTTTGAATAATTAAAATCTTTGTAAATTAAGATGCCTTCCATGCTGTGATTCCGCAAGGAAAGGGTGAGATTTTATACCTTGATATCCTCCGACCCTAAGTGAAGATTCGTAGCGGCATCATGTACATCTTGATTGTACTTGTTGCATTTTTAAAACACGTACGGCTATACCGTTTAAAGAATGAAAGAATGCAGCCCTGCCTCACCGACTTTTTATAGAAGGACATCCCACGCTATGGAAAGCCGAAAAGCATAGTATCGGACGATGGGACGCAATTCTTTAATTTAAAGTGGCGCCAAAGCAATATGTCGGAGTGCTACATGTGTACTATCGGGGCAATGTTGAGAATCATTTGTATAAACAAGGAGGGTATTTGGGAAAACTATTAGGACAAGGTTCAGTGTTTCATTAATAATAATTTAAGTTGCGCAACGGGTATTATTCCTGCTTAACTTCAATCTGGTAAGATTGAAAAGATAATAGAATTTCCACAAGACGATAGTACTTGGGATTTTGGGGCTGAGGGATCTGAGGCTATTGCGAGACTTACGAGTTTGGCTGAAGCTCGTAAATCGAGACAGAAAGATAAGTTCACTAGATTTACGGAAGGGGATTTGGTTTTGGTTAAGTTATTAAGAGTGCCTGTCCGGATCATCAATATCTGTGCTCATTGTTATCTGTTTTTGACGGTCCGTATAAAGTAATTAAAGCCATTGAAAAGAACTATTACTGCCTGCAAAAAAAACGTCCCATTTAAAGTCTTCGACGCGTCTTGTTCCGTATTTAGCAAGAGAGCTCGGTTCAGCATTTTGTTTTGTTTTCTTCATATTTCTAGTTTAATTCGTTGTGTCATATTTTCTTACCTGTTTTGAAAAGCTTCGTGACAGCCTTAGACATAATACGCACATTTGGTACAATTTTTTTAGGGTAACAGGCTACACGAGGGTAATCCACATGATCGCAAATCCCCTTTAATAGCATAGAAAGGGCTTTGAAAGGAGGGATCCGGATAGTTTGAAGATCCTACCCGGCATTCGCTTAAAAGTAATTCAGGACAAACCCTAGAAAACCTGCATCAGGTTGGTCGGTCTGTAGGTATTTGTCCCACGCCCTTCAGATGTCGGGGGAGGAGTATGCTTCCGGGACACAGATTTCCCTTCTCCGAGTCTCGACCAGTTTCGGAGACAGTTGGGCGATTGTTCCAATGGGAACAACTAACAACTCTTACCGTATGCCCAAGGTATGTGACCCAGGGACATACACATCTCAAAACAGGCCGAGGTATCTCGGCTTGTGGGAATCTTAGTTCAAAAACAGAGAGAGGAAAAGTCATCCCCAAACGGCTCTTCGTCTCTCCAGAAATTTTCGCCTACGAGAAAACCTCGCAAGCTACTTACTCGAACATTTGGTACCAGGATGAGTGGACAATTTAAAGCTCTGATATGTGGTCAAAATTCGAACGGTCTGAACTGTGTGCTAAGCTGCCTATAAACAAGAATGTGTGTTTACCAAAAACCAGTGTTTCAAAATAGAGTGTCAGTTCAGCTGACTGATGGAACTGATTCAACTGACCGATTGAACTGATAGAACTGAATGAAGGAACTGATGGAAGAGTCATTATTATGTGGACGCTGAAACGTGTGAACATTGAACTACATATTGTAAATACAGATTAATTAATCACTTCATTTTAAATTTGATCCTGCAGAATGGTCACGTCGTTCCACCATTGCTAATTCGTGCGAAATGTAGATTGGGGCAACCTGTAATGAAATGAATTTGGTTTGGCTTTTGATCTTAATAAGAAGCGCATGTTAACAATAAAGTAATAAAATGAGCTTAGATCCTTGTAATATTTTTCTTTTAATTAACATTTCAATTTTTGAATAATTATCAGCTTTGTAATTAACTATTAAATTTAGTAGTATAAATGTTATGAAATTTTAAATAATGTAATGAAAATTAACCATTGTTAGTCTACATTAAAATATACATACGACATTTTTAATAATTATATATATATATATATATATATATATATATATATATATTGAATATTGAGAAACTAATAAATAAACAGCCAATTTAAAGTCAGAAAAAATAATTTATTAATTAAATTACCAACGTTTCATCGCTTATTTTGCGACCTCCTCAGGTTCAAGTTTTAATTTTTTTGATTGACTGGTCATTCATTCTATGCTGACTGATGTTGCCACTGCCAAATGGCCTGTCTACCAAATGTTTTAAAAACTTGAAACTGAATAGGTCGAAACATAAGCGATAAAACATGGTTAATTTTATTAATAAATTATTTTTTCTGAATCTAAAATTGGCTGTTTATTTATTTAATAGAAAGTTTTTCCAAGAGCCTCAAGATATTAAGTCCACACTTCAACTGAATTAAAGCATCAGGATGGAAAAAAAATACGGAGTCGACAGAGATAGGATAGATCAGTGGCAAAAGCGGCCGCACGGTAAGTAGAGGTTCCCGGGTTCGATTTCTAGTCCGGTGTTCATTTTTACAACCTGATACGTTAATAAATTATTATTTCAACTAACTGAATTGTTTTACTGACAGAAAGTCAGCTTACGGATTGAGGAGCTTCATCTCCTTTAGAAACACAGCTTAATGTATTGTATTATGCAAATATTTATTTAATTTATACAAATTAAATGGATGAATTTATTATTAAATTATTTTAACGAAAGGATGTTAAAATGATAATGGGGTTTAAATCTCAGAAACAATTCATTTATTTAAATTAATAATAACAAATTTTCTTGTTGCGATTATTTTAAATTAATGTCTTTACTATTATACAAGCTCCTTTACTCTTGTCTCAGGGTCGTTAATTGGGCCTTTTAAACAAAGAACAATGCCTTTTCCTACCATCCAAAATTAACAAACAAAATTTACAACATTCAAAACTTGATTAGAATTAAACAACAAAAATGAAATTTAAATCGAAATCTGACGATCTATCCTTATTTAACGTTTACATAGCAATAAATTTATAAAGTTTCTCTCTACTTACAGTTTGTGCCGGTACCAGGCAATTGTTTGGATTGTATGATACACTTTACACTATTTACACGTAACAGGCCATTGTTTCACTGAATTTAATTTTTTTAAGTCACTTTCCAAAGCCCCTCTCTCTCCAGCTAAGATTGTCGCTCTAGTTCTGATTACGAACAAATCAGAACGTTGCCCACTTCTTCTCCAAAGTTCCACGCCACAGCCAAACTCGATTTGTTTTCGGTTTCATGATGTTCTGTACTGTTTAAACAATTTTCAACCTTTTTCCTTATATCACTGTTCAGTGGTTCAACTTTACTCAACTAGTTTTTGTATTCAACTTTACTTGACGAACTTCCGTGTCCGACTGGTGTGCCCCGTAGCTTACGTCCTCGCCAAAGACAAAGACCCGCCTGTATATGTATTCTTACCCATTGTTGTGTTTGTGTTCTAACCGATAACAATTTATTTCAATTGTTTCATTCTTAATTCTTTAATTGCCTTTAATTATCATAACATGATATATTGTAATAATCAAATTAAAGATTATAATAAAAAACTCTCGTCGTGGCGTCAAACATTGTAATAAACAATTTAATTAAACGATACCAAAAACTGTAATGGTATACTAACAATTACACCACTATGTGGATAATTGTCACAGCTTTTGGCGAAAATCTTAATCCTTCAGGGCCGCTTATTGGGCCTCTAATAGTTACAGTAATTTGCAATTATAACCAAATAAAATGAAAACAAAATTTTACAAAAATAATGAATTAAATTTACAAGAGAAATGTTAACATAAAAAATCTAAAGAAATCTGACGGTATGAAATTTTTATTTAAGGTTTACAATGGAAATTTTTGTACATATCATAGCTGCTCTCATAAAACACTGTTTATACACTTAACTGAGTATTTAAGAGGATTTTATTTAACCATCCATTGTATTCACTGTTCACAACCTAAATCATCTCAATAACCACATTAGCACAGAATGTCCTATAGAATGTTGATCAGTTTTAAATCTCCGCTGGGTTATATCTTTCTCGTTAACTTATAACCACTTTTCAAAACCTTACTCCATAACTTTAGTTTGACTTTGTTATACTTCCAGCTAACTGACCACCGGACACGTCTCCAACATTCGTTCTAGAACTACGTCTACATCTATCAGCCGACTTTACTTTACTGTCCTGGATATTAGTGAAAACTGACGATTGTACTTCACAGTCTCAACACTTTCCTTTAATACACAACAGACTGCTTGTTTTCTCGTCCAAACTTCAACCTCAAAAAACGCCGACAATAAGACGTCTCAAGCAGTCCACAATCTTACGCCACGCTAACTGTTGTTTACAATACCTGCGCCATAATTATTACGCCGACAATACAAACATTAAAGAAACAGTTCATAGCACATTAGTGGTCACTACAATATTATATGCAGGTTATTTATGCTTTAAAAATAAAATACTTACATTTTCGCCAATATTACATAAATTGTTCAGCGTAACGATTTATGTTTCCTTGCGATACAAGCGTCACCTGAAACGAGCATTGTAAATTACCAACGCTCGTAACTTACACGTGTATGATTACCAATGAGCAGCCACTGAATTATTCAAAAAACATGTTGGTTTAGTTCCCGCAGCTATGAACAACACCCTGGGGTGACAAGCAAGTCGTCTGTGAATATGAATTCACGAGTGCGTCGGACTCGACTGTTAAAGTATCAAAGCACAGTTGTTAATAAACATGTATACCTATTAAATATGAGAAACGATTCTGTAGCCCGAAGGGCAGAGAGAGCGTTATTGATTTCCCGACATTAATTTTTTATCAAAGCTCATGTTATTCACTTTTCACGCTATGCGTTTTACTGGAAACAAAATACACTTTGTTTTACTCAAATATTTTGATTTTAATTCACGTAAATGCCCTTTAGCGAATAGGGCGGAATATGTAAATGTACAGTCCTGGTCACGAAAATTGAGCTCCCTTTCCTATGAATGCAATCCTGCTTTACATCCTTATGCAAGAACATAAGTTTTCTATTGAAACATAAGTTAATAGAAATGAGTTGATTATCGCCATCACGCAAATAAAAATAAATTATTTTAATATTGAAGTGCAATATAGTCATACTGACGTACACGTCAATCTTTAAATGGGCCTTTCATTACATAACCCTGGGTGATGTACGTGTCCTTTCTTCAAAGTGGGATGAAGGATAAGACTATGAATCTTACTTGTAGAGTAACAAAAACTTTTAAAAGTGAGCCTCATCGTATTATATGAACAAACATCGCACAATTTAGAATTTAAAATACTTATCTACGTTTATTATCATCTTTAAAATATTACAAATAATAGCCTAAGGCATGTGTGTCATTTTAAAAATGTGGCTTCCAATTCGTTTTACGTAGGTTCGAATACAGCTGCATAAATATTTTCTACGTAATACAGTTTGATTAAACTGTATTATTCAATTATACTAATAATAGACATGGAAAGATTTACGTCTGATTGAAAATAATGAATAAGAAAGACAGTAAATACACACAAAAAAGGGTAATATCTTTCTCATTCATAATAGACAGTTCGTATTCTGCTTTTGTGGAGAGAATTATGTTAATTGCTTTGAGCTTGTGATTAGAAAACATTGTAATATATTCCAGATGAATATTAATTTTGCAATAAGGTATCAATACAATATTTTAGTACGCTTGTACCATTTTAGTTGTATCAACAATGTGTGTCTCAAATTTTGTATTATATTGTATTATTGTACTGTTTTATTTGTTCATAATAAGCAGAGTTAACGTAAACTCACCAAAATGTGAATTTTCTTATATTTTTAATAAAAACAGACACAAGAGCTTTAGGCTGTATTCGTCATTATCATTCTGTAAGAATATTAATTATATTATAAAATTTATTATAATACTATTTGCTGAGAAAAAAATTACACATTTATTTATTGGGCTATTGATCTCATGTAACGACTACCAACCAACATAATTATGCATTATAAATTAAACACAGCCTTTTAAAGACAGAAAATGATTTACAACTGAAACGTACGTTTAGTTGCTATATATGTTGTAATGCCAATTAATTAAGACATTAATTGTGAATTTGAAAATATAAATTGTTTGAGAAATCTATTCTTGACGGCGGTACAGAACAGAACAACAATAGACAAGAAGAGCATTGTTTCTTTGTCGGAAGAAGTAATGCGCGCTCAAAATTGCGAGACGGGAGTTAGTTAGCAGGAAGGTTTGGTCAGATACAGGTCGCGTTAAAATATTGAAGAGTTAGCAGGAAAGCTTGGTCAGATGCAGATCGCAGGAAGATATTGAGAAGTTTGAGTTGGCAGCCAGACACGACAGAAATTGGTCCTGTTGAAATAGGCAAGACAATTTCAAATATTTAAAGTAAAGTTGGAGAGAAATATCGAGAATTACCAATCAACAGAGTCGATTGGTCCCTGAACATTTTGCTCAAGACGAAATATTCACTCGAACAGAACTACGAAACCTGCTAAGCACAAACAGTCTTGTGAACATAGCCGGGCAGAATTAGCAGTCAACCGAGGGTGAGACGAAAGGGGGATAATCTTGGTTCCGGAGTTTTGATCTAAAAATATTAATTTAGAATCTGTGCGTTTTAGAGGAAGTGCAAAAACCCGTCATAGTGTTTCGACAATTAAAGGTATCCTGGAATGCTGGGCAGCCGTGAGTAACAATATAAAAACTACTAATTATGTAAACCTAATTAAAAGATAGCCGTCAGATTTCGTTTTCTTCTTTTGATTAAAATTTGTTAATTAGAATCCATCTTTTTAGTTTAACTTCGCTGACAAGTAAATTTCGTCCTAGTTAATTGACGAATAAATCTTTTCTCTTTTAAATTGGAATTTGTGTTTAAGTTGAGAAATAAAATGATTCGCCATTATAAAAAAAACAGTAGAGACCCTGAGATATATTTTTAAATTGTGTAATAGTTTTAAAGTTTTAAAAATAAATCTATTGTTTGTTAAAGTTTATAATCTTTCATTAATTTAAAAGTCCATTTTTTATTATTACAATGTACATGAAAAATATGTTAGAGTCGACACGTCGTGGTTTAAAATTACTTTAAAACGGGTTAAAACCCAACAACTGTTTGTCTGAAATATACACCCGGAAAATCTTCAAAATGATGACGGAAAATCTTATTAACTACTAAATAATTCCTTTTAAAACAGGTATGAACGTTTTCTTGTGTAAATGGAACAAAATAATGTTTTCGCACGTCCACCATTTCGTCTTAGGAATTTAGAAGAGATTGATTTTGGATACCCTAATGCATGAAAGATAAAACTAAACACATTCACATTTTAAACAATTACAGTTATTTATATAGAGGCGTTTTAAGTTGAATACAGTTTAGAAACGTTGACATACTCAAATAAATGGCACATAATAAAACTTGATATCAACGTATATTATCAGATTTCGGCGATAGTTACCATAATCAGCATGAAATAACGAGACTTAATTCATTATTTATTATTATTATTAATCACTTGCTGTTGTCCATAATAAGAAATAAAATAAAGAAATCTTTTGAAATTCTATAGCAATTTTAGATCAAGAATAACATTGCAAATAATTTATTAAATTACATTATAGTTTGATAAAGTTTATTAAAAGTAACATTTAAATATAATTTGATCGTTAATTTTTTCTATGATATATAATAAATAATATCAACAATAATTGTGTTGAAACATAGTTTACGAAAAACATAAATTTTAATTAATCGCATCTAATTGGATTTCCACTGCTAAATTCTTTGAATTTTACGTGCCATTCCACGGGCGCAAAAAACTGTTACCAGGCGCAATCGGAAACCGTATTGTTTCTGCTTAGATTGCAATCTTCTCGATCAATTTATCGCACAACTATATCCAAGCGACTGTTTCTTAAGCGCAAGGGAGACAGAAGAGAAAATCAAGAGAAACAATTCTGGGAAAATAATTAAGCCCCGGCCACAGCTGCGAAGAAAAGAAAGGAAATTGAGAAGTTTGTAGGGAGCAGCCAGAGAGTATATTGCACAGTACCCCGTGTCCCCTCCGCCAGACAACCCTCGCACACACACACAAACACAAACGATCCTCTTGCAAATAAATACATCACAAGAGTCATTTTCGTCGGAACAGAAAATAGACTTAATGATCCGCGCAATGTAATTAAAATACTCTATGAGGGGAATTCCAGATTCTTCCGCAAATACATCTGGAAGAAAAGAAACCCTAACAGAATAGGGGGAGAATTAAAAATTTATTCTCATGGAAACTGCTACATTATGTAAAATGGGACATACGTATTTTCTAGAAAAGCTATAAATGCGAAAGATACTTACTGCCAACATGGTCAGTTAATACTTACATATTAACATAATCAGTCTTAATCCCAATAATGAGATTAGAAAATGAACATGGCGACAGGTTGAACGTTAATCCAACAACTACACTGGTTGTAATACCAGGACTAATTATCGTACAATAATTACAAGTTTGCAATGAGAGAATCCATGAAAGATGTGTCGATAAATTTATGGCAATGTAAATACATCCATATTAACATTACTGTTAATGGGATCGGGTCATTTGATCGACAGATCATTTTCCAAAAAGTTGCGATTTAACGAAATAAAGCATAAAGTTAATATTGTTAACCACTTAATATGTTAGTTAAATTATACATGATTATTATTGTAAATGAAGTTAGTCATAATGTGTGGAAAAAATTTCACAACCTTTGTTCTCGTATACCTTCAGATCCAGGAGTCTACCCCGTGGATTTATTATAACTCTAGCACCGCTATGGGTGGGGTCGGACGGGAATGGCATTTTCAAAATATATGATAACGGCCTATACTGGCGCAGAATAAATAGTTTACGGGGTCTCTTAAATTTATAATGTCCCCTTCGATGTTGTCAGTGTCTAATTTCAGTCTTTAACGGCATGATGACATTTCTAGGGGTGGGGTGAAATGGGGTGATGAAAATTGCGATAACGTCCAAGATTGGTGTCGAATGCGGAGTTATGGGTGGCACTGAGTATAATTATGATATTCCAATTGCCAGTTAAATTGAATTTCAGTTCCTACGAGTTGGGATGGCATGCTGTAAAACAAAGTTCTACGTCCAGTCTTAAAGACGTGGAGAAAATTCTATCTTATTTTGTACACATGCTACTTTTTACCCAACAATAAACAGTGTTTGGAAGAGACAGCCTAAGCAGGAAAAGGGGTGTATATGGATGGGATATCATTTAAAAAAAAACATTAAACCTCTCCACGCATTCATAAATAACCCTATTTAAAATAATAATCATGTATAACATGATAAGTATCATACTAATAATTCTACCGTATTAATATTATGCTTTATTTCGTAAAAACACATCTTTCGGGAAAATAATCCATTGGGACAATGATATGTCGGGGAAACAGTCAATCGCGAAAACATCAAACGACATATTGTTGTCGGAAAACGTGCTTCGGCAAACGTGTATGGGGATTTTGTATTAGACACCTATTAATACCATTATTTATAGATTAAGTGATTATTAATGTCTATTAGTCCTCTATTGAGGAAATATATAAATGAATAACAAATATAAAACTGAGAAAATAATATTATAAGAAACGCAAGGAATGAACGGTCACGAATAGGATAATTTCAAGAACGAAATTTTTACTTGTACTGATTTCAGTTAAATTATTAAATTAATAATAGCTCAGCAGCTCACCGAGGGCCTCGACCCTACCAGGGTGACTGCCGGTCTGTCATCTGACATGATACAATTTGGAATTAGGAGTGATTCTCCGTCAGTCTTAACCCCAGTTATCGTGACCAGAACTTGTCCTGTTACGACGAGATAGTCGGTTTAATTTAATTTCCATCCGTTGATCCCTGAGGTGCTCTTGCTTTCAATCACATTTTCTCATTTCGTCTTACGCTGTTTGCAGTTCAATCCTTTGTCCTTTGACAGCTTTCCCGTTTTCCCTTGTTTACTTTGATTTAAGTGGCAACGTTAGTTACGGATATGCTCGTACCGCTTTCGTAACCGAATCCCACAAATTCCCTTTTGTGTCACAACGCAAATTGAATTTCATCTTTCTCAATGCCTTTTGTGACCTTTAGTTCAGTCACCCGAAATATCTGCGTCTGACTTGCACAGTCTGTGTTTCTGTACGGTAAGCTTTTGTCTTATTATAATTATAGTTACGGTTCTCATCACACAACTGTTTTGGACCAATCTTACTTGTATTTCATGAAATTACCTTTAAACATGTTTCTAATACATACTTCTTTGTGAAATTCTACTAAGTTAAGTTGTTTTCACCGATTTTCACTTCTTTTTTTAAAGGAACAGGTATCTGTAATAATTAAATAATGTATTTTACTTAGTCACAACCAGAAATAAGTTACGCTATAATTCTTAGAAACATCCGTGTTATGTCAAGTAATAATTTTACAATAAACAACTTTCTTTTATATTTTAGTAACTATTGACCTGTCACTGCCTGGGTACCTATCTAGCTTCTCCTTATATTACACAACTCTTTAAACACCTCACCCTACAGAATACCAACTTGACCATCAACGGGTATGTTAATCTCAATATCACTGAAAACTAGAGATTTGAATATAATACGGGGCCATGTCGAAATAGTTTGAACTTCAACTTAACCTCATGGTAAATCTTAGTATTCAACTCATTGACGTATGTTTAACAGAAATCGCATTATTTTTGCACATCCCCCAGACTGTTTACCTACCGTGACGTTAGGGGTTGAAATTCAACGTAAACTACATAGAAAAAGTCTATTAACCCTTTAGTGCATGATTTTTAATAATAAATTTTTAATATACTAAATTTTTAAGACGAATTTTTGAATGAATCATCATTTATATGTAGGTTCTAAATATGAATGGGCATTAACCAATAAATTCAAGTTTTTAAACTATTTTTGTATTCCTAAATAAAATTTGGCTACTGTAAAATTAAAAATAGTTTAAAGTAAAGGAAATCAAAATTTTCTTTTTTAAAAGTTTGTCGAAAATAAAACGTTTTAATAAAATTAGAAAAAACTTTGATCAATAAAACAATTTTATTAAAATAATTCCAGCTCAATTTATATATGAAATAAATTAAAACAATTTGTATACATCAAATATAATTAAGTCTGATTTATCAGTAATTCACATTAATTGGATAATTAGGATTTTAGTGTATTTAGAATACCTTGAGAATGTCGCTTAAATCTCCTTTATTGAAAACAAACATAACAAAACATCGAAAATAAATTTTCTTAAGTTGACCGGCGAGCAGAAAAATCTGTCCTGAGGGGTTGACTCACAAAAAGCTAAGACAGGCATGTTTAAACCTAGCCACGGATGCCGAAGGTTTCACATTTCCTTAAGTGCATGTTGTTTCATATCTGTATCACAATTCAGCTCTTTTAGAAACAAATAGATAAATTCCAATATTCGCGTAGTAATTCTTTTTAATTGGATCAGGTTTGTATCTGTTATAATTGTGGTTATTGTCCATCGAAGAATTCTGAAGAAACGGATCGTTTCCATCTCTATTATTTGGAAATTTGAAGTCTGGTTAACCCTTAATAATGTTTCGAAAACCCCACCCCTACAATATTAGATATCGGTCTTTGGGCTGTTGGTATGGTTTCGGCGTTATTGACAACCTTTCGCTTGTTGTCAAAAATCATTATCAAGGCTAGACCAGGACTGATGAGCCTTGCTCGCCAGTGCACCTTATATAGGCAGTTGGGCGTTCAAGGTCACCTTGTTTCCGGACACTTACTTCCGTCGCAAAGGTTTCCCTTTTTTTGTCTCTGTTGACATTGTGTGGTTTCTTTCTAATTTCAATAGCCTCTCGAATCTTCCGTGCCCAGAAGTAGTTCCCCCTTGCGAGTACAGTAGTGTCTGTTAGCGCTACTTTGTGATTGGTCTCCATGACGTGTTGTGCGATAGCGGACATATTGTACTGCATCAAACGTTTTCCTCTTTTACCATGGTTTTCACGGACCGGGAAGTTTACCCGATGTACATTTTCCCACATTCGCAAAGAATCTCATACATGCCTTTTACTGTCCTGCCTGTCTTTTACGGGAGAATATATTTTCTATAGTTTTTTTAGACAGTGGGTACATCTTTAGTTTGGGGTGATCTCAACAACCCGCGCGAGCACAAACGTTACAAAAGAATAACCTCCTTGCCTGTCAGTTTCTCTTTAGATCGTGTAAAGAAAAGTTTAGTTTTCTACGTGGTAGACCATAGTTTTATAGTTACGAAACAGAAGCTATTATAATTCGTAACCGTTTTGATGAATCCCCATAAATGATTAAATTTATAATGAAGTTATTTCTGAATCAGAAAACAACTCTGAGAAACTAAACAATAACATTGACACAGATCATTTGGGGAACATTGTCGAATGTATACGGACGTATCACAGAATCGGTGAAATTTCTGTGTAAGCAGAGATTTTGTTTGGAGGAAATCTCACACCTCCAGGAATTTTTGTACACGTAGTGAAAATATTGTTACCCGACTTCCAGAAAAACAAAACTAGTGCCAAAAGTGCTAAAACGTCTTTAGAGTGCTTTAATCTATTTATTTATGACGTTATCCTTAGAACAATCACAACATACAAAATGCTGCTGTAAATTACTCTCAAGAACGGGATGCTAAACTCACTGACTGAGACTCAAATAATATGTTATTGGTCTCTTGATGCTGACAGGATTTTACAGATCTGGTCATCAAAATCTCAACGATCTGTTGGATCAAAATGGCTTCACAGTTGATATATTCAACACAACAATGAGTAAGAACCGTTTCCACTATTGACTGCCTGCATTCCGAAGATATTTGATTTGATTTTACTATTATTGTTTTATGAATTTGTGAAGGAGCAGCAAAGAGTATTTAATGCAAGGGTGAATTATGGTTATTCTATTTGGATGACTGTTTTATAATTACTCATATTTTCAACCTATAATAAATATTGATACCTCCACTTCAATAATATTTATTATTCACATATCTTAATTATGTAATATCATAATCATAAACTGTAAACAACTGTGTAGAATATCAATTATTAATTGGGGTGATGTCAGAACCCCAAGCGAGCACTGATGATAAAAATCACTGCGCGAGTGCTTAAGGGTTAATATTTTTGATTTTTTTTTCGTTTGGAGGTGTATTTAGGGTAATATTAAGATTAACCTCACGAATCCTTATTAAAATAACAACGAATAACTATATATTTTTTTAAAAAAAATATATTAAGATGGTTTACAGTCGCTTAAACCTGCAAGTTGTTAGCCACTTCGATACAATATGTTACATTAATTAGGTATCGACATATTGATAGCGAGATTTTCTCGCAGGTGAGTGAGCCTTTCAGAAGAGACCGAGGGGGCTATCTTTTGGGGATGCCTTTTGCTTTCTCCATTTTTGAACTAATGTTCCCACAAGCCGAGGTGCCTCGGCCTGTTTCGAGAGATTTACGTTCCGGGGTCGCAGACCTAAAGCATACGATAAGAGAATGTTCGCAGTTCTCATTGGAACAGTCGGCGAGCTGCCTCCTAAACTGACCGAGGCACGGAGAAGGGAACGCTGCGTCCCCGAAGCAAACCCCTGTTCCGCCATCGCGGAAGTGCGTGGGACAAGTACCTACTGTCCGACCTACCTGATGCACGTTTTCTATGGCGAATGCCCGGTAGGATTCTACAACTACATGAGGGGAGCCCTAATTAACCATTAGCCACCTTCTTCTACCCTCCCACTTCCTCCCTTTCAAATCCCTTCCTATGCAATCAAAGGGAAGTTACCCTCATGTAGCCTGTTACTCTAAAAAAATCGACAAATATTACTTTTCTATACATTAATCTATCAGCTTGTGGAGTTTTATTACTTAATTTTTAACAACCACGGTATTAAATAAAGGTATGTTTTAACACACGGTATTTTCTTATTTCGTCGTAGGGATATAATAAAGAAACATTCAGGAAGATCTCCTCTGAAATAGTTGCTTAACATCCTTGCTGTAAGTTTAGTTTGCTTAAAACGTTTCCAAAGATAAATGGATATATTTTGGGATGCACTGTGTTTTGGGAAGACCCAATATTAGGGCGAAGCGAGCCAGGTTTATATTATCCAGGCTTTTGCAATATTACCGAATCTCTCCGTTATCATTCCGAAGTCGTGAGCGTGCCTTCCAGAGCTCTAAATTTTGACGTTAATTGTTTTTCCTGGTAGTGAAATTTCCTGTGTTTCTCGTTTGTTCCTCTCTAATATAATAGAGGGCCGCGGCTAATGCTTTGCGTGCGACGGTCGGCCTAACTTTTACTGCCCTGTATAATACTGGAGGCGTGTTCGCCCCTTCCCTGGCAGTCCCGTGGGCCTTATGAAATAAAATGTCGTTCCTTGGGGAAGGGACGCGTGGGCAGAGAGGGGAAGGGTGGGATGTTGCAGCATTGCTCAGCTCTCCGTGGCAAAAAAAAGAAGAAAAAAATGAGTAAGTACTGAGAGGGTGGGCGTAGCAGTAAATAGTAATTTACCGCAACGGGTGGCTAACGTAATAAAGTCTCTATTAGAACAGCTCAATGTCATTAGCTCGCTCCCGTCCCCTTCATGCATTGCGATGCACGAATCTCGTTGCGGGATAAAAGAGCCTCAGTTAGTTAACTAACTGCACGGTTTCCTGCATGTGCTCTTCCACAAATCCATCCCATTACCAGCGTTCAATTAAGCCTCCATCAGCGCGAAAGAGCAATATAACGTTCTTCAGAACAGATTTAGGTACCTGGAATATTATTGCGTTTGCACCCTCTGTAACCCGATAATTGTAAGTACCTGACTCACTTCCATCACGCCCGTAAATAGAAATTAAAGCTAAAACGTTACGGGAAATATTGGAACGACGTTCAGTCGGCTTTTAACACTGGAGTATATCAACGAAAAAACATTCAGTGCAGCATCATCCTAGAAATATCATTGGAAACAGACTAATTTCCAGCAGAGTGCGAATTCCAGCATTTTTTAAATTAAATAATTGAAGGTAAATTATAAAATATATTCGCAGTACACTATGTAACTAGCCGGTGGAAATTATAGCCAGCGAACTATTTTCAGACATTTTGTGATAAGTCAGGAAATAAATACATAAATTTACTACTTTCTCTGTTTTCCCAACCAGTTTCAGTTTTTTCTTAGTACGTGACATTTTAAAGCAGCATTTTTGCATTCAAACGAAGCAAATCAAGTGGTAAATATGACTGGAAAACATTCGTTTTCAATTAGTTGACTAAATATTCAATTGAAAATAAAAGCTAATATTCAGCATTCTGATGGATCTTATCAATAGTTAACAATAAATAAAATAACACAGTAACAATAAAAGCTGCTGGAAAATTATATATTAGCAAATAATCCAATATAAACTATGTATTGTACAAAATATTTTATTCAATACTTGATTATATTTAAAATTTCCATTTTCCCTGTATTTATAAATTACTAAAAAGTAATTTTGCCCATTAACAAAAGCCCATTATTGCATCCTACTGTAAATTTTATTCTGAATTATTTCATATTGTTTCTCGAATTAAAAATCGTTTTCCTTTAAAATGAGCGGTATAATTTACCTCTTTTGACATTTGTGAAAACAAATATACAAATTAAATTTTTAATTATTTCGCAACATCGTCACGAATGAAACACTGCTCTTTGATATCTGTTTTTATGCGAAATTTATATTTTATTACATTGCTTTTTCAATTATGAGATAACTTGATTACTGTAACCTGAAAAATTATTTACGTACTTCAGTATTACAGTTTTTCATTTCTATCAATTTTACAGAAATAAAACAATATTTAAGCTAAACGAACTCATGACTTTAAAAATGCCAGATTGAATACTTCTTCAATAATTTATGCGTCCCACAAAGTACTCCGAAAAATATTATATACACCGCCCTCTAATGAAACAAAAGTAAATTGGGAAATGAAGGAAGAAAATTATCTTTGATAGTAATAAAAATCTACTCCCGTCTTAAGGACTTCTACATATCTAGATACTCAGTTTGTATATTTGCCTGTATGTTCCGCATAAAAACCTACACTGGAGGAGAAAATTTTACCATATTTCGTACACGTGTTCCTTTAGAACCGGAAAAACACTGTACGGATAATAAACGACTATCACCCATAGGCGAAGGGGTGAAATTTTTTAAACATTTTTAAACGCGAGATATTTTCGTCAAATAAAAAATTTTTCGGATGTCAATGAGATAGATAGCGTTTCTCCAGACAGTTTTGTGTAGAATTTTAACCCCTTTTTGCCACGTTATGTGAGCACTTTTAGTGGAGGGTCGCTACATAAAAATAACGTGAAAACAACCGTGATTGGGGTCAAATCCGGGATTATGGATGTCGCAGGCTTTAATTATAAAATCATAATAAATGTATGGGATGTAACTGAACGAAGAAAACGCTCAAATAGAGGAGACGCATCGCAAGACTGGTCGGTAAATGAACCAAACATGGATACTAAAACGGTACTGACAAGGACATAAAAACCATATTTTCCAATATAATTGGTGGGAATATGAATTTAAGTCTGTGGTTTAAAAGATAAACATTATTTATTTGACAATTTTTTTGTTGAATTTACATGATATATTTTAAGGTAATTTTACTCATCTTTTATGACAATCTAACTTTCAGGGCCGCTTATAGGGCCTCTAATGAAGACAGTAATTTTCAATTTTCACCAAGTTACAAAAGCAAAAAAATTAAATTAATTTACAATAACAAAAGTTCATACAACAACAACAAAAACTGAAGAAATCTCAAAAGTCTGAGATAACTATGGAAATATCTGACAAAGTTTTACATACTATTTTGTTCAGAGCTGCTCTGGTTTGTGCACACGTGGTTCTTTTGATTTTTATAGAATAATATTTTTATTGACAGGCCATATTACTGATTTCTATTATCGTCTCACTTTCCAACACTTTAAGCGCCAGTCTACTTTGCTGTCGTATTATCACAGTCAGTTTGCTGTGGAAAATCCCTTTAATACAGAAGCTGATATATTCAGCTCATACTTTGCTGAATTCGGCCACCTTTGGCCATTCTCGCAGAACACACATGACCGACTGATTGTTTCTCACAACATACACTGCTCTGATTTTACTCTGTTTCGTCAAGACCTCCAAACACAAACACACTTCTCTCTGACTATCTAAATTCTCTGCTAAGGCCCGTTACACACTCCGCTATTTTTAATATGGCGATAAAATTATCGTCGAAGATCAAAGAAATCGCGATTATTATCGCGGAGGGAAATTTTCTGTCGTACGATTATCAGTTGTGAGTGCAGTGAACAGTGTAGTTCGAAATGAGCAGAGAGCAGATGCTCGCATTACTGTTATTTCGTCGTCTACTGAAAATTCGACTAATTTGGGTTCTACCAATTAATGAAAGAAGAGAGAAGGTTGGAGCTTACTACACGCTGTTTGAAGCGTTGAGGCAGGATGACGCGAAATATGTTCAAGGTTTTATCCCATAACACAGGTCTTTCTTGAATTAATGAAATATGTATTTCATTATCTATGATGTAACCCAAATTATTCATATTCTAAATATGCAGAAAAGGACAAAAGAGATACTATGGCAAAAAACAACCTTTCCATACGAAAATTCAAATCAAGAATGAAAATAACTCCAGAGGTAGAAAAACCGGCCTATGTTCAAACGTGCATTGGATTACGTAAGCAAATGGAGATAAATTTATCTCTGAGTGCTAGAGGCAACAAGCAACTGCTCAAGTTGAAGTCCAGGACAAATTTATCGTCGCGATTATTTACCGCCGAATGTGCAAGCTCTCATTCACTTCATTGGACTACTGCGGTTACGGAATTACCGATAAATTATCGCCGCTATAATAATCACCGAGTGTGTAACGGGCCTAATTTGCGCGTCTCGACAACAATTCGTAGCACCCATTATAGTCTCAGCTTTCTTACGCCAAACAATACTGTTCTTTACAATACCCTGGCCTCAAAGTACGCCGACAATAATTAAAGAAACAATATAAAGAAGACATTTCATTACATACTTGTAATCTCTACAATATACATATAAGCATATAAAAATAGTTTGGAGTAAAAGGCAATTATTATATCCATAAAAGATAAATAATTTGAATCCTATAATACGGTTCCACGTTTAAAGAAACGTGAAGTGACAACTATAAGACACTTAAAATGAAAAAAAAATTACGTCTGACATAAAACAATGAATAAGAAAGATAGCCAATACAGACAAAAAATGGTAACATAAATACCACACACGTTTCTGGGATCCTTGTTCCTTTCGTCAGGTGCTAAGAAGAGCCTAGAGAAGCATAACTGCATTGGTCAGTTGACAACACTCAAAAGCCGTAGTTTAATATTCTTTGCATATTTGGACAAATTTGTGATGTAGAAATTTGTAATAAGGGACTACGAGAAAACATTTGGCTTCAGGTGTTTGGGGACGGTTGACAGTTGGATTTTGTTCAGTCTGCTGTTTATGTGTTTAATAATCAAATTTAAAGGGTACTCATTGGAGATTAAAATGTTTCGGACAATATTTAAATTGTGTTGATGGAACTTATAAAGTAATATAGCCCTGTCTGCAAAGCTCTCCTTTGGTTTGGTGGATGGTCAGAAAGATAATTGAGAACACGTCCAGAGTATGTAGGTTTTCTGACCCAATTGGTGAGAATTTAAGTATTCTGGATGGATACGATGACATGAAGGAAATTAAGAAAATGATTAGATTCACGTTCATGGGTGAATTGTAGGTTGGGATGATAATTATTGAAAGTATTGACTATAAAGTTGATTTGAGAGGTATTAACGATCCAAAAACGTTCATCAGCAGAGAAAGTGTCAACTGACCAGTGCAGTTTTGTTTCTCTAGGTTCTTCTTAGCACCTGACGAAAGGTACAAGGATCCCAGAAACGTTGTATGGTAGTTATGTTACAAATTTTTGTCTGTATTGCATATCTTTCTTATTCATTATAAGACACTTATTCTAATTTCCCCAAAGACAGTGTATTTAATAAAATATAATTTGCAACTTGAGCCACAAATGCGGGTACATCAACTTAATAATATTATTGACTACAAAGCCAAAGATTGAACTGGAAAACTTAATTTCCAGTAGTTTGTTTTGAAATGGAATCGTAACGAACATTTTTATTGGATTTTTGTAGAAATGTAATCAGTGTTTGTTTACCGCACTTAATTGTGCAATGTTTTAAAAAAGCATTTCAATCACCATTACATCCTGCTGCATTCAAATGCACGTCGTAAAATATAACCTGTGTGCTGTACGTGATCACATTAGGAAATTTAGAAATTTACACGTTGTTATGAAAATGTCATAAAACCTTATACGGAAGCTGGAAATGTGTCTTCGTTATAAAATTAAAATCAATAAATTAATGTACCTTGAATAAAAAACTTGAAAATTTTTCTGTATATAATAATTGTTAGCTACTAAATTTATGAAATTATTCAGTATTATCTGAATGATTCCTTCATAAGAGAAGAATTACTTGCTGTGGTTCAAACCAATTGCTATTCTCCACTACTCCTATTATGTGTATTAATACTTAATTAATTAATTATCAATTCTTACCGACAGTTTGTGTTAAAAATTGATTGTCATTAGATTCTTAAAAAATTCTACAGAATAATGACACTGAAAGCGTTGTTAAGTAACTTGATTACTACGAGTTCAATTACTGTCTTGGCAATGAATTTGCCTTATTCAAGATATTGTTCAAATTACTGCAACTGAAACTTGATTAAATTAATATTTGTCGATAATCATAAATAGTAATTTCATTCACTATGGTATTATTAAAATTACTAACCAAATATAAAATTTTAAAAAGATATGTAAAAGTCAATTATAGTTAGTTGGATAACTATGACGAATTTTGTCTGATATGGCGAAGCAAATTCCTTCAAAACCTCCAAATTCGGGTATACTGGTTTTAATCGTCCGCAGATTCTTGTGTATTTCTCTCAGAGAGAAGGCAAATATGAGGGTAGTGCCCACCATAGATCTCCCCCCTAACTTGTCTCCCTCTTCACCGTTACACGAATTGGAAACTTCATTTCAGAGGGGGGTTGTTGAAACTTGAGAATTCTAATACAAGTGCCTGATGATTACGAAAACAAGTCTCATTTCTTGTAATACGTCTTTTCCCCTTTCTCGCTACGTCCTTCAAGAATCGTGTCATTTTTACAAATGAATATTTTTAATGTCAATATTTCATCCTTTAACCCTTTCTATGATCGGCGTTTCAAAGAAAAATCAGAAAAGCGTATGAGTTATCTTTCGTAACGCTGTTTCGGAAAGTAAT
Organism: Zhengitettix transpicula; assembly: GCA_037074705.1. Taxonomy (NCBI): domain Eukaryota; kingdom Metazoa; phylum Arthropoda; class Insecta; order Orthoptera; family Tetrigidae; genus Zhengitettix; species Zhengitettix transpicula. The sequence continues at coordinate 10,571,285 of CM073593.1, forward strand.
AATTAACAATATTCCCTATTTATAATGAATTCTTCACGGGTGACCAACCTGGTTAGATTAGCGTCAGCATCCAACGTCAAGATGTCAGCGTATGACGTAAGGGTCGTTGGTTGTAGACTCCGAATGTAATGTTCCTTGCTTCCGATCTGATTGGTTCTTAAGAGTCGCAAGCAAGGAACATTAAATTCGGCGCCTGGAAACAACGATACTACGTCATACGCTGACCCATCACCTTGATTAAGGCGGCAGAGAATGTCCGTGGAAACGTTGGATGCTGACGAAAATCTAACCAGGTTGGTCACCCGTGAAGAATTCATTAAGTATTTACACTGCGAAAGCTTACGTCCGTTAATGTTCTACATGTTTCAACAGTAATCAGTAAGAATTTGCTTTTAATAGATAATCATAATTCCATCGTGATAAGAGTCTCGGTGACTAGAAATATAGAATTATAAAAATTAGAATGAAATGGTAATAACAAAATTTTTGCCCCGAATTTTGAAAATTAACACATTTTATAAGCAAATTGTATTTAGCCCATTGGCCAATAAATGAATAAATGCAAGTTACAAATCAGGATTCGTAGTACCAATATATATATTTACAATATGCAGGGAATTATAGAATTCATATTAAAAACTTCTAGGGGTTTTAGAGGGGACTTAGTAGATAAAATTGTGATTGGGAAATGTACCATCTTGATGCAAAAAATGTTTGTGGATCGTAAACAAATTGGTTTGAGGACCACTGCTGATATCGTGTGCAACGTTTCGAGTACTGGGCGACGGTTTCTCTTCTACCTAATGAACAACTTTCTCTTCAAAGTAGCGACAGCGGCGCGTCCGTGGAGCACCACAGTCAACCCTCCCAGCTTGGAAAGTACCTGTTTCTCGCAGCCGTCGTTTTATTTTTACAAAAATGGTATGTGATGCTGTGCGGAAAACGTTCATGATTCATGGGTTTACACAAAAATAACGATAAAACAACCCAGATTGCAGTAGAATCCGGTGTTATGGATGTCGCTGAGTTTAATTACGACTTACAACTTGCCGGTTGTTGTTCTTCGACCCCTATAATTGGTGGAGTATGTGCAAAACAATCTCCTGCATACAATATTAAAGCACGTGTACCGAATTCTACCAAAGGGTACCAGTATATTTTTAATTCTCTTAGGGTACAAATAATATTTTTGTTTTTGGTATCCGGAGTATTTTACGCTTTTCTAAAGACACGGAAATTAACATTACCTGTCTGAGATTACCTGAAGAGATTAATGTAATTAAATACGTTGTTGGGCTAATATAAATAAATATGCCGCAACAGCGGGCATCCAGTTAGTTTATTATAAAAATTATTTTATTTAATATTAAATTACGTTAATTTATGGCATTTGTTTAAAATTTCAGGAGCTTTGGGTTTGTTTAACCATATTCATCTGTAAATTATGAACATTGATTAAAGTTGCGCATAGATAAATATATCACGGGTTGTTGCTATTGTAAGCAATAGTAAATTAATCCATCAAAACTACACGGATAAAAATAATGTGGCTGGGGGCTGACACAGTAATAAATTAATCAAGAGGAATGTATTAGTAATAAGAATCTCTGTGACATATTTACAGGTCATACAATGGTAATCAATGTTCATAATTTACAGATGAATGTGGTTAAACAAAAGCTCTTAGAATTTAAACAACAAATTTTAATGTAAATTAACGTTAAAATAAAGTGGATATTAACATTTGTTATTAAATTTTTATAGTGTGTCAGACTCCAAGTCAAACCTATTTTGTCATATTTATCATATCACTTATCTATTACAATTGTAGGCAATAAAGATGACGTTAAAAAATAATTTTTACGTTTAATGTAATATCAGGAAAAAAGCATGTCTGATAGTTAGGAAAAAATTTTCGTATCGTGCACTCAAGTTAGGAGCAATTTATCTGGATATTGGGTTTTATAATGTCATCTAATGTAATGTGTTGTTCATAACTTAGAAAGTTCTATAAGTTATAATTTTACTCAGAAGACAAAGAACCCTCTTCTTTCATTTTGTTCAGTTACAATTTACCACCCGCTTATTACGGAACTAGCTGACGATTACGTGATCGCAGAGTGAGCTTTATCAAAGAAGAGCACAAGGTTTACGATCTCGTTTCTCTTGAGGATTGTTTCCAAACACGCAAACTTCGGACAATAGCTGCTACGTTCCCCCCTAGGCGATTGGTTCATTAAGTTAAAGCCTCGAAATTATGGGCCGAGGTAAACGATGAAGATCGCGCGTTCGTCTTCTTGGTAATGTCGTATTGACGTCACAAGATGTTGACTCATTTTACGAGACATGTTTCTTGTAAATTGATTAAACTTTTGTTTTAAAATATTTAGGGTATATAAATGTGTGTAAAATATGAATATAAAAATTAATATTTATCAAATACAAGCGAGACTGTAAAATTTCATAATAACCAATCGTATAATTTCTCAGTGTATGAATAGATTAAGTACCATTTCCGAATAACCCTTTCGTCATATTCTTTTCAACATAGCAGCCTTTAAAGAATGTGTGTTTATTACTGAAAATTTTGTAAGAAAATCTAAATTAAGCATTATAGAAATTGCTAGAATATTTTGAGAAAAATTGAGAAACTATAGTTTAATACATTTCGTCCGCACTTTCTCGAAAATTTTCAAGCTGAAGAAAGTAATTTCTCAAAAGGTCCACAAAAATAGGAATCTGGAATAAAATTAAATTTTTTCCCGGTGAGCCGGTTTTTTAAGCAGTATGGGCAGAAATCTGCGAAATGTTGCAACAGTCCAACAATTTTCACCATCAAAACTGTACAAGGGAGGAAATGTCAACTGCCTTTCTGGAAAATCACTCTCATAATCGTCAAATGTAGGCGATTTTCTTCATTAATTGTCTTAAAGAGGCCCATAAATGACACATAATAGTCTCCACTCATCATTCGTCCTTCCTTGTTCTATTTTCTACTAGCTGGGTGCACGGGTTGACATAATTAAACTCAGCGACATCCATAGTCCCGGATTCGACAACAAAAAGAGGTTTTTGAGTTCTTTTCTCCATTCCTGAAGGTAATCTATTCCCATGCCATAAAGGGTTGAAATAATACCTAAAAACATCGGGATCTAACTAAGTACAAACCAAACTAATTAAATCCTGGAAACGGTAATTAAGGGTATTAGTCAGATTTCGTTCTTTTCATTTTTAGTTAGATTTCGTATTCCGTGTACCATGTATAAAAATTTCCACCTCTGTTCACCCCAACCCCTTGGCGTGGTAGATATGTCTTACCCCCACAGTGTTTGTTTAGGGTTCGAAAGAACACGTGAACATAATTGGCTCCACGGGTGTATATTTGTATGCGGAACATACGTAAACACACATAATCACACAAACAGTCAACCTTATTTATTATATGTTTATAATTATGTGTGCTGCCAAAAAACCGTGATCATTGCCTTTCCAAAAAAGTTTCTTCGCTATTAATTTTTCTGGATCTGGTTCTTCTGCAGAAACCTAAGGTTTCGACTGTTAATTCATCGACAGGTATGCATTGACGTAGCAACTCGCCAGAATTTCAACAGAATTTGTATAAACAGCCACTGATTTCAGTATCGTGAGCAACCGCGGCACCCATCTTGTTGATATTTTTATACACACCTTTTTATGCAATGTTAATAAAAAGTGATTCATCCGGATTACATGTGAACTAAACATATATTCACAGTATTCCTGGTGAATAACTCAACAGAATTGATTTATTTGTAGTGTAGTCTCCTTTACCGGACGTCCCGGATTATGTTCATCACATGTGAAACTCATTCACCCAATTGCAGTTGCTATACTTATATGCAGCAACGAGTCGTGGATTAGGCAAGATATTTGCTAAGCTGGCTTATTTGCGAATAAAAACGTATTTAATACCATCAGATTTTGGGGAACGCACACAGATTTATCCGTGAAGATTGTCAGGAGGCTGAATACACGCAAATTAAGCGGAATCGTTGGCACTGTTGCGCCCTTTCTCACCTGCAAAGGGCAGTAATTGCTCTCCTCTGGCGCCCGAGGCCTGTTTACACAAGTTGGTAAGCTTCTATCTACCTGCTGCCATTAGTGTAACAAGCTCCTCAGCGTAACTTCATCATCCTTTACGCGTTTCCCCCATTTTCTTAATTGCTGTTTCCTTGTGAGTGATTCCGTCGCCAAAATCGCCCGAAAGTATTCTACCCTTTACGCTATTTTCTCTGTCTAATTGGCCAACAAGTAAACACTGAAATTAACCTTCTAAAATCAAACAACTACAAACTTCATAAACAAATATTTTACAATATTGTGAGGTCTTAATTAAGAGCCCGCACCTTGTTCGACAATGTGTGACGTTTTTATTTTGTACAGGATGGAAGCCATCAATGATTAAAAAAAATGATTAAAAAACAAAAGTTTTAATTACAGTTATTAGAGATTTGTTTATTATGAATACAATTAATACTTTTGCGTTCAGACACGACTACAATCACCAGGCGAATGGTTGGACGATGTTGGAAATAATTCAAACAAGCTAAAACGGCCGATATTTGTGACGAAACATACGTATGGGAGTAAATAAGATTGATGGTGTTTCTCCCGATTTTTTTTGGGTATAATTTCAACCCCTTTCAACATGGGAGTGGAAAAACTTTAAGAATTAAAAATATCGCAAAAACAACAAGTCATATCCGAGCTTATGGATGTCGCTTATAATTATGACAACCAGGGCAACGCCGGTTTCCCAGATAGTTATAAAATAAAATACAATAGATATTCATGGCTTAACGAAAATTTTTATCCGGAAGGGATTCACAGCCTTTAGTTCCGTTAACCTTTGTACTGTACTTCTATGCACATAAAATTAAATAGTTCTCTTAATAAAATAATGAAAAAAAAATTATATTTAGTAATTTTTCGAACCGGTAGTATTGTTTTCAGTTCATACGGATAATATATGATTATAAATCACTTTATTAATCAAGATAGATAATTAAAATAAAATAATAATCAAATTTTATTATATACCTTACGATAGAATGGAGCAATCTTGTTCTTATTAAAACTAATATATACTTCTGTTTCTTTAAAAGTAAATAATCCAAGAGAAAAAACATTGAAAAAGGAATTAATAAATTAAAACTGTCAATATTAAAATATCCTGTGCCAGGTTACATTCAAATAATATATTACGTTAATAAATGCCATTGGAATAGAAATGTGAAATGTTTAGGCAAATATCTTGCTTTGAATCCATGTTTTCAGTTTGTAGGATTCATATCATCAGTCTTTCAAAAACCATATCATCATCTGAAAAATGGATATTATTATTATTTTTTTTAGAGTAATAGGCTGCATTAGGTTAGTCCACGTGATGGCCACTCCTCTTTAATATCATAGGAAGGGATTTGAAAGGGGAGATGTGGAAGGGAGAGCTAAGGTTTAACTAGGGCCCCCGGTCTGTAGTTTAAGGAACATACCCCGCATTCGCCTAAAAGTGATCCAGGGAAAACCCTAGGTAAACTTTCATCAGGAATATCGGGCATTCGGTACTTGTCCCACGCCCTTCAGATGGCGAGAGGGGGCTTTTCTGTGGGGACGCAGCATTCCCTTCTCCGTGCGTCGACCAGTTTAGGTGGCACCTGGCCGATTATTCCAATAGGAATAGCGGATAATCCTTATGGTATGCCCAGCTCTGCGACCCTGGAAAATACACCTCTCATAACAGGCCGAGGTGCCTCGGCTTGTGGAAACCTTAGTTCAAAAAACCAGAGAGAGGAGAAGGTATCCCCAAAGGTAGCCCTCGCCGGCTCTCCTAAAAGTTCTGTGAATGTAATATCTCAGAGTACTATTATATTCGAGTGTACTGTAAGTATGTAGGGTGGAAGAAAATATATAGAAAAAAATCATAGTATTTAGCAGTGCAATGTTTTAATTTATTTAATATTTAGTAGAGAAATATCTTAAACGAATTTTGGCCCACCAGCCACTCAGAGAAATTGTCTTAGGTATGTTATTTTGTTGGTAAGACACTAGATGTAAAAACATACAATATCGGACAGTGAAATGTGTAATGTAAGTTATTCAGAAATATATAAAACATTAGAGCATAGTTGTGTAGCGGTCGTAGAAAAAATAGGAGTAATTCCCAACATTTACCTAAATCGAAGATAAATTTGGAAATTTTGATCCCAAGTCAAATTCGGCAAATTTTAAGATTATTTATGAACTAACTAAACGAATTGTTTATAAATAAAGAAAACGATTACTCCTTTTAGAACGATAAGCATTATCACAAGAATATTATTATGTGGGTGGTGAGTACCTCGAGGAGAGACGTTGCATTGGCGAGTTAGAATCGCAGTAGCAAAGCGCTTGCTTTGTGTTTTTTGGTCACAAGTGGAAAGGAACGCCGACAGCTGGGAGATAAGAAAACGCTGGAGAAGTTTCGCCATTGTCCCGAGGAAAGCTTGCTCTGCGAGATATGGTCGTTCCCAGCGAATGGAAAGACGTCTTGTGCAAATAACCTTATTATAAAGCTAATTCCTGCTCCGCGCGCTTGCAGCCGGTGCACAATGTAGCGAAACTGAGGACATATACTGGTAGACGCCATATTGCAACGACCTCACCTCTACTGTTCACAGTCTTTCTTATTATAAAAACTAATGCTAGTTTTAAAGGCAGGAAAGATTCGTTGCAGTTTTCCGAACTTCTTAAACGATAATCTATACGACTGTGCTTAAAGCAAAAAGTCGAATATATGGATAGAACCACATTATACACACAAACAATAATCTTCCAGAATGTGAATTCCGTTCGAAGTATCAAAGAAACACAATCTACTTACAAGGTTACGAAATGAAATGTTTTTAGTATTTCCTGGAATATTATTTGTTTTATAATAATATAAAATAGCAAAAAACAGACAAAAAAGTGATATAAATACTACCAAACGCTTCTGGAAACCTTGTTTATTTCTTCACGTGTCAAGAAAACTTAAAACACAAGAGCGTAGAGCGACACAACTGCCCCGTTCAGTTGAAAATCTCAAAAGCCTATAATCCTAGAAGGTTCAAATGAAAGAATTTTATGCGATTTATCAGGTAACAGGTTAATCTATTTTTGGCCAATATCTGAAGGACATTGCAAAAACATTAAGACAAAAATATTTATTGGAAGTTTCAATCCACTAAAAGATAAAAAGTAGGTATAGGCTGCATTATTTTGTAAGATTAATGCATTTACAATGTATATATATAAAACGTTAAACAAGGGAACACTGGAATATATAAGGACGCAAATGCTTCGGCTAGGCGTCAAATATAAAAAATAAAAATTTGCGTCTGTTTTGAAAATAAATAATAAAAAACGTACGGTTAATTTGCAGTTCTTTTTATTTAACGCCCCTCCACTCCCACTCCTAAGCAAACGTCTTTCCTATACCGAATGGGGCAGAAAAAATACATAAACCACATCATTATAAATACTATCTATGGCATCGACCCCGACAAATATTTATTCGAAGCAAATAATTACCATTTAACATGTTTGGAAATATCCACCCTCGACCCCTCCCGCCTGGGGGAGTTAAACAGCAGGTTGAATCTCGTAATTAAACTCAGCGACATCCATAATCCTGGATTTGACTGCAATTTCGGTTTATTCGCGTTATTTTCTCGTAACGTCCCCCACCCCTAAGGATGCCCTAAGGATGCTCCTTTCCCATTCTGTAAGTGGTTATTATACATTATTATGCACAGATAACGTCGGTAGAAACACTTTCAATCTCTTTGAGCTCTAAAAATATTAGTCAGACTTGAATACCTCCTCTTGGTGGTGGTAGACGTGTCTCACCACGACAGTTTTTGTTTCCTGGTTTCTGTACGAAATTTGGTGTAATTTATACAAGTGTGTAGATTTGTATGCGAAACATACGTACATACAAACAAATAAACATACATACTGTAATGAGCAAAAATAAAGGTTAATTAAAGAAATTACTTAACAAATTGATTATGATAAAAATAACTTTTAATTTGCCAAAGATTAATTTAACAGGTGTTAGTTTAGGTTTTTTACAAATGATTTGCCGTAGGTTGGCACGCCGAATTCAATAATTTCAAAATTAACCAATAAATATTTTTTATTCATAATTGGTGGCGTTCAAAGTAAAAAGCAATCTTTTATATTTCACAAACAATCAAATTTAATAACTCTTCTTCTCAGGGTCTTTAACTGGGTTTGATAAGTAAGAACAATAAAAATTATATATTAAATAATAAATAATTCAACCAAATTGAAACGAACGGAATACGAAATCTAACTAAAAATGAAAAGAAAGAAATCTGACTAATACCCTTAATTACCGTTTACAGTATTTAATTAGTTTGGTTTGTACTTACAAATATCCTTCTGGTACCAGACTTAGTTTTCGGAGCTTGGGGACACAATTCACTAAAAAGGCCATTAATCACTGATTATACACATTATGGTCAAAACACACGGTTGTATTATTCCTTTAGGAACTCGATGAGCTGCACATCGGGTCAACAGTCGGGCGTATTATTTCTCAATGCCTGTATGCGGAAAAATGTTATTTCGGTACTCGTATGTATCTCAATGTGGCGCTAATCTTTTTGTTTCAGCTTTGCGGGTTTTATAACGTGTCTCTCCGTCCAGACCTTTTTACTTGGATTTTTAAAACACATAAGTCTCTCAGTTGAATTTTTAAGCTTGGGCCACGCTGTTCGTACTCTTAAATTTTGCTCCCTCTCTCGGCCATAATATCCGCCAGACTGCCTTCAGCCAGTCCCAGCGGCTCACAACAAAGACCACCGACAAAAAGCCTGCCGTCATTGTCGTCTTTAAGAATTTGTACCACTAAACAATCCAATTGTTTAAACAATTATTGCCTCCTTAATTAGTATTACAATACATAAAAACACTCTATTTTATTTATCAGAAAATTATATTCTTCTTCTAATTTTATCCGTGGTCATTGGCGACCCGTATGTTATTAACCATAGATTACATAGCGTTACTGTTTACATACATTCTTAACATTAATTGCAATCGGGTTTCTCTATTTGTTCACATATGTTTGATTCCTCAATAAATTTGATGATGTCCAAGGCAGCTGTCGTTGAAGTACAGAGGTCTGCGATGTGGTGTTTTGCAGTTGTACTTCTTGATGTCGTTGTACCTCCTGCAATAGAATAGTACATGGGGAATAGTTAATGGTTGACTGCATTCTTCACAGGTTACTTGGGTAGATCTGGAAAATAGGAACGCGTGAGTAGAAAATGAGTGGAGGGTTCTTACTCTAGATAGCATAACCTGTTTTTTTTCTGTTTATGGTTTTGGGAATTGTTATGTCTTTGTAGTGTACTAGTTCACTGTGAATTATTCCGTTGTTCTTCCTTCTCCTTTTTTTGTTCCACCTGTTTTCAAGTTTTTCTTTACAGAACTTCCATGTTTCCTTTCTGTTGCACTGGAAGTCGTTTTCTCCGTTGTGTATCGTTCTTGATGCTACTTTTGCCAACTTGTCGGCCCTGAGGTTTCCAGGAATTCCTCTATGCGCAGGGATCCATGCTAGACAGATGTTTGGATTCCTATTCCTTATCTAATGAGGTTAGTAATGCGTAATAATTCATTTTATAGCAAATAAAAAATAAATTTTGTATATTAATATTTCTTATGAATTGATATAATATATAATTTTTGAGTTTTACGAACTTCATAGTTCAGTTTTACCGCTCTAGGTTCTTGTGTTTTAAGTTTTCTTTGCACCTGTAGAAAGGGACAGGGCTTTCAGAAACGTTGTGTGGTATGACATCACCTTTTTGACTTGGCTATTTCATCTTATTATTAATTTACATAACAGACATAATTTACCCAATTTATAAATTAAATTACTTTAGTTTTTTCCAGTACAATTGCTGATTGCGAAATAGTAACAACACCTGTAAAGGCAATATAAAACAGACAGAATATTATGTAGTATTATCCAGTAACTGTGCATTTTTGTGAAATTGTAGACTATCAAGTGTCATGAGACACCAACAGCATTACACTTCTCTGTTTCTGGTGTCACTCTGATTATATTTAATTGTCATTATTTGTTTTCCTTTCACAAACATTTTGTTTTGTATTATTCGAAATACTTTATACTTTTCAGTGGTACAATTTGCTTCATTCTAAAATAAACTGAACGTTTTTCAATTATTTCATCTAATCGTATTAGCAATGCTGACTCAATTTTACGATAAGCTTGTACCGCAAACAATGTGCGTCAGATATTTGCACTCTGTTTTTTTTAATTTGGGACAGTGGAGAATTTTTTTACCGCCCCCGCAGTTTCGTTCTCTGTGACCATTTTGCTGAAGTGCGGACGATACCTCGTTAACACAGCAATGGGACACGTTGCTTCTCGCAAATCAATAAACAATTATAGCTACACGCGATGACAAAAACGTGCTGTCACTCGGCCATGTTTTGTTTTATTTCTAAGTGAGGGAGGGCTCTCGTACCAGAAATCTGTTTGTCCCGTAGACTGCGTCACACGTTGGCTGCGCGATGTTTTCCATTATGGTCTATTTGAATTTACATGGGGACTTGTGGGAACTGAATTTCAAAATAATTTCAACTATTCCAAATTCATTGTCTCAGTGGCATGTAACAAATCACACGTTGCCAGATAGTATGCATTTAAAAATCCGATACCAGTCACGAACAAAAACAAATAGAGATTAACACTGTTCGTTATTATTGATACTTTTTTTGCAACATTGGCCTGAAGCAGTTTACATTTATTTAATCGCATAATTTTGCAACAAGTTGTGTATTTTCATAAAACTCTAATGTAAAAGAGACGAATCGCATATGTTTGCGATATATTTAATTAAAATTATTATTCCCTCATATTCGCGTTGTACAGCTGATTTTATATTTTCTTGCTCCAAATACTTTCAAATGAAAAATACACTGGGCGAATAGAATATACTAACAAATAATTAAAATTAAAATTCAAGAATATGGAAAGCTGAAATAAGCATCAGGCCTACGGCCATGTTAAGTTTCAATCGTGAGGAAAAATGTCTACCGGACAGGGAATCGAACTCCGATCTCCCTGGTGCGGACGATCTAACGACTTAAAAGAAATAATTCAACATGGATTTAGTACTGATGCTTAGTTAATATTTCCATATTCTCAAATTAATACTTCCAAAAGCCTCTATCGCTTCTTCATTCGAGGCTTTAATTAGGCCAAGAAGAAAAATTGACTTGTAAATTGTAGGTGGGCCGAATTTAAATCTATGGAGGAATTTCGCACCGGATTGGGAGTCGACAGGGATAGTTTAGTATCTCCAGGAAGCGGGAGATCCAATGTTCGATTTCCGTTCCGGTCCTCGTGCTTGAAATACAATTAAAATATAATGCGCCTGTGTTAAAAATATAGTAATTAGATGAACGCAGGCAAGTAGTAGACAAAATTAAATAATAATATAAATACCACACGTTTCTGGAATCCTTTTTCATTTTGTCAGGTGATTAAAAACTCAAGTACGACACAACCGCACAAAATCCAGGTGACGAACTTTCTTGCGTTTGACATCACCTACCATTTTTATTTATTTAAAAAACGCAAAATAGATTTAATATGTTGTGATAAAAATAAAACTGAATATGAACTTTCATGCATTTTAAATTACATATAAAACGTTACTTTCAGATTTTATAAAAACTAATTCACTTGGTCTAATTATTAATTACTAATTATTCGATTTACAAACAATGCACGGAGAATCGTGACTATTAATTTCATTGATACGTGTTGCAGTGTCGAAGATGTTCAAGCCACAGAGAACTTTATTTACGGATCCAGGTCTATCATGTTTCGAATTTTTACCATTTATGTGTATCTATAGTAAAAGTGTTCTTTTACATTAAGAAACAATAATCTTAATTTAATCTATACGTTTAACATTGCATGTTCGAGGGCGTGCTGAAAAGTAATGCCTCCGATTTTTTGATTTTTTTCTCTCAATATCGTTTGAGGTATTACATGTCATGAATATTATTCAGTCGACTTTCCCGCTTCGCTGACGCGAGTTGCAACCCCCACTGTCTCTCCGAACTGTAGCGTGTAACATGGCGGTGCGTAACGTAACTATGCGTGCTGTAGTCGTGTTTCTAACGGCAGAAACGTGCTTGGATTCACCATTTCAATCCCGAAAACAAGAGAGGATCAATGGAGTTCCTCTACCAAAGGATCACAGACACCAAAAAAATTCAAGACTCTGCCATCAGCAGGCTCACGGTGTTCTGGGATGTTCTGGGTGTGGTGCATTTGCCTGAAGGGTCCATCATAAACTTTGCAAGAAAATTGAAAGTACGAACGTCGTGACATCTGTAACAATCCGACACTTTGTTGACATTAAGCATCATAAACACGAATAGTTTGCATGAAGCAGTACAAATGATTTGCTTTAATCACATTCGTGCAATATATCATGTTATTTAAATGAGTTCAATTTTCAAAGTAATTTTTCTGGCCTTAAGTGATAAGTCTCAAACGTGAAATACGATGACTTTATCACAAAAAATGTCTGCTCTTTCCAATGGTAAGAAAAATAACTTGATTGTAGCAAAAGGTTTTTTGCCATTTGTGAATGAAAATGCACAAAATTTGACGCGTAAAATTTTAAACTCATATTTAATAGCGTATATCTTGACAACTAAGTGAGCTTAATATCTGATACTTTGGAAGCTTAAAAGAAGTAATGGGTTTGGTTCGTTCACCAAAGCATAAGTTTCTGGAAGGTTTTGTTGAAAAGTTGTAAGCAATGAAAAATATGCTCCAAATTGATGTGACAGATTATTTGAGCAACTTTGCGAGATAACAGAAATAAAAATAAAACTTTTTAAACCTTGGAAATGCAACCATCGTGTAGAGCATAAAAAGTTGTCTGTAGTCACCATTTTTCAGGAAGCTAGCTGCTACAGTTCCACAACAGCAGTACTTGAAAATTGCCAATTTGTTAGAACGTGCATCAGTGGCGCATGAGTGACCTTTATGCTGGAGACCTTAAATGATGAGTCTCTAACATGAAATTAGATGATTCTAAAAGAAAAAAGTCTGATCTTTCCAATGGTAACAAAAATAACTTTATTGTAGCAAATGGTTTTTTGCTATTTCGGTTTGAAAATTCTCAAAATTTGACACATAAAATTTAAACCTAATATTAACATCTTTTTTTTTAAAAAAAAATTATTTTAAGTCGCATCAGCTTCTAGGTCATTAGCGACTACTTAATACACTTATTTATTTTACATTAATTATTATAGGTTCTTTATATTTCATAGTAAAGATTAATCATTTTCAGGTATTTAAATATTAGTCTTTGGTATTCTGTTGAGTGAAGCACTTCACTTATGTTTTGACTGTCTAGTAGCTTTTTTCTTTCTTGATCGTATTTTGAACATTCACTTATTATATGTTAAATAACTATTGGGGACTTGCATAGATCACAATAAGGTGGAGGGCTATTGTTGATTATGTGGCGGTGTGTCATATTTGAATGTTCAGTTCTGATTCTTGATATTACTACCTGGTCTCATCGGGCTGTGGGGTTGATTTGTATTGCTTGAAATTGTTTATTTTTTGGTGGATATTGCTAGCTTTAATTCCTCTCCATTTGTTGTTCCACTGGTGTTGGAGTTTACTTTGGGCACTTTTCCACACATCTTTATAGGTTTTTTTGGTCTTGGGGGTTGCTTTGAGTTTGGATGTGTGGCAAGCTTGGCCTTCAGGTCTGCAATATTGTTCCCATGGATACCTTGAAGAGCTGGAATACATACTACAATGACTGTTTTGCCATTTTTATGAATTTTGTGGTATATTTCTTGGATTAACCTTAGTAATTCAGATGATGTATATTTTTTAGTGGTTTCTTGAATAGCCGTCAGTGAATCGGTACTAAATATATGTTTTTTGTTGTTGGATGAATCAATATGTTCCATGGCGTAGATGTCAGCCGTGTTAATGGAGTATATCGGGTTGAGTGTTGTGATGGATGTTGAGTCGGATGAATAGAATGCACTTCCAGTTCCAATGTTGTTTTTTGATCCATCAGTAAATATTTGGCTATGTCCAGGGTATTCGTCACATATATATGTTGTCAACAAAGTGAGTTTGAAAGCTGATACTTTGGAAGCTAAAAATCAGTAATGGGTTTAGTTAGCTTACCAAATTATACGTTTGTAGAACGTCTTGTTTCAAAGTTATAAGCATGAAAAATCTGCCTCAAATTGACGTGACGGTTTTTTTGAGCAACTTTGTGATATAACAGCAATAAAACTACAATTCTTTGAACCTTGGATCTGCAACCTTCATGTGGAGCATAAAAAGTTTCTGTAGTTACCATTTTCAGGAAGCTAGCAGCTACAGTTCCACAACAGTAGTACTTCAAACTTCACAATCTATTCACGCGCACGGTTGAATTTCACAGGTGAATCTTAGATTTTGTACAACATCACTTGAAGCTTTATTCAACACTGCCACCAAATTTCATCAAAATCCAAGGTGGTACCCAAAAGGCTATTTGGTCACTTGACATGGAATGACCCTTATACAAAAGGAAGAATTGTTGGTATCTCAATTTTAACTAAGTATTTGGAAAGTTTTGTGTTTTCCATAGAGCAACACTTGAAAGATTGGAGTAATATATTGTAGTAATTAAAAGGCAATTAATAATTAAAAACATTGTGGACTTGAATTGTTATCGGCAAACAGGCACAAATCACACCCAAGAATGGACAATAATAACAGATCTAAAGCATTGTAGGACTGTTTGGGGCGCTAAGGGAACATAGAAGTCAGTTGGTGATGAAGGACGGCAGACAGCGGTCGTTATAGAAAGAGAGTCGAGACGTCGACAAAGTATTGAAAAATAAAGTTATTAAATAGAAGCAGAGAGCAGCATTCACACGGTTATTGCTGCGGAAAGATTTCGGAGTGTTCCAGTTTATGCCAAATAATTGTGAAAAGTCTACGTGGGGAAATTCATTGAAGTACCACAAATTGGCGTCCTCAACGTGTGGCATATTTTGATTTTGTGGATTTAATTGTATTTTCATTTTTATATACTACAATATACTGTTATACACTCAGAGAGTATTGCTTACTATATCTAGTGAAGGAATAGTACGTACTGTGTTGCTATGGCATGCGCTAAGTGCTTCTCTACTGTAGTCTAGCGCCAACTCCGCGTTTTTAATGAAATAATAACTTAAATTCGTACAAAACCTCCAATGAGCGATCTCAGATTTACTATATATGAATATGGATTCACGAACGGAATTTTTTTGACGGGCCGAGGTCGCGGATATCCACCGCGGTCGTCGCTGGCGGACGGGAACCGCCAGTCCGGGCCTGTCTGTATCACTACAGGCCGCGCCCGTCAAAATTTTTTGTACACCGACGTCAAAGGTCCTGAGCAACGGATTTTTTGTCATTTACCCGCGGGTCTGGCCTTTTGTGCATGTTAGAAAAGCGACGGATACGGGCCGCGGTTTTCAGTGTTGCCTTCTCGTATAAAGAGAGAACTTCTCTTATGCTGATCAGAACAAGTTTAATATTGTTTCATAAATTTAATTTAGATATATTATAAAAATTGTTTTGGTTCTTATAAATTATAATAATTGAAAGTATCTGTCAAAAGGGCTATTATAATATATAAAATTTCAATGAGTGACAGTAGGTATTTTTTTTTTATCAGCGTAAGTTTATCTTGTAAAGGTCAACTTCGGTATCAGCTTTCAGAAGCGCCCAACTATTCTGTTTACTTTAGGTAACTGGACCTTAGGTTCTGCAATTTAGCAATTATAACAATCTGTTTCCATATTTAAATTTAATAATAAATAAAGCAGCCTATTAGGCAGAACAAATTAAATTATTAAATTTAAAACATTAAGCACGACGTTTCGGCCCTGATTGATAGCTTTTCATGTGTTACATTACGTTAGATAAACAAATAAATAGAGAAATAGAGTCTTGCATACGTGAGAATTTAAAACTTATGCATACATATAATTTATAGTGTTACTTATAATTTATTATAAAAATAAATCCAGTTGGCAAAAACTGTAACGTGCGGTCTGCGGACTACATGAATGGGACAGCTCTTCTGAGTATTATTGAAATTAGTAAAAAAACACTGAAAATAAAAATTTAATATAATACAACAGATAGATCACAAAAATAAACAATCATTAATTTTGTGTGTCATTTTTAACATTTTTAACATTAATGGCCGAAATATTAGATTTGCTATGTAACATTTCACTCATCAATGTGGCATTATATTTGCATTCTGCAATATGTGGATTTTTGATACCAATTGGTTATTTTAAACTATGACCAAAACATCCAAAAATGTAACTTTAAAATGTTATAAATTGAATAATTAACTTTTTCAGACTAATAGGTTGCTATGTTTATTTAATTTCTGTAATTTAGTTTTTATAGAAACAACAATAAAATTCCGGATGTTCATCCCGAAATGAATCGACAATTTCCTGATATTTATTATTTGTGTTTTTTATTAGTATAACAACAACGATTTTAATTCCATATTACGGGCCTAACTATATGTATATACTGTAATGCCATTTAAACAGGCCATTAATTGTTTTTAATATAATTAAATTGTTAGTGGTACGAATGCGTAAAGGCAACAATGAAGGCGGGTTTTTCCTTAGTACAACAATGGAGACCGCGCGCGGAGAAAACTCAGTCTGCACTTGGAGAACGCCAGTCTGATGCGACAAACGGAACAGTTCAGTTCACGTGGGGAACTGAAAAACGTAAAAGTATGATGATCTAAAAGTCTTGAATCGGCGATTGAAAAGTGAAGGAGTCAAAAATCTGCGTACGAGAGATGAAACTGTTAAAAGTCGACGGAGAGATATAATACAGTTCACCTAGAGAAACAAGCAGTAAAGTTTGCAGATATAAAGTACAAATGGCGAGATGTAGTATTTCTACAAGCAAATATTATACGGCGAGATTTATATAATAATTTGCACACGGTGAAGCAAATGGTTGCTTCACGCTGATTCAACAATTATCGCATAGAGGAGACCGGAATCCACTAGCAGACAAAATGGGGCGGCTCATCCGAGGTTCCAGATAGCAGAGGACGAGTTTTTCAATCGTGTGTATTAAAAATTTCAAGGAAGTGTAGATTCTGTGTAAAAAAAATGGCTTTTTAGTGTGGTAGTTTTCAAGTTACAAGAGAGATCTGGTACCAGACAGACGTTCCGTAAGTAACAAAGCTTTTATACAAATTTGTAAACGATAATTAAAAAGGTATAGTCAGATTTCGTTCAGTTTTCGTTTCGTTCAGCTTTCTTTTCACTTATTTTCATATTGTTTTAGGTTAAATTTTTATATTTGAATTGTTAATTGTCAGTATATACATTGATTTTGTTCTAATTATCAAACCACGTTATGGCCCTGAGATAAGAGATCCGACGTATTTGATTGTAATGATATAAGAACTGTATGTTCAAAAATGCTACGAATTTATAAATGAAAATTAAAGTATTTGTTTTAAGATGGATGAAATTCGATATAATAAAATAGGTCTTGTACATTGTAAATTTATTAACAATAATAAATTTATTTTAAAGCTTAGAAAATGTTGTTAATTATTCCTATAATTTAAGACCATCTTTTTAAATGATTATAGATTTGACGTCTTCAACGTGTGGCTAATTATTCAAATTTTATTTTTTTGTTAATTGATTCATTTAATTTAACCCTACCAGTTGTTTATTACAATATATTAATTAATTTTTTTACATTTACAGTTTTAAAGTCTATATTGTTTTCACTCTAAACCGTGATAAATATAATTGATTTACAACTGAAAAAACAAAAGAAATCACTAGTAGAAAGACCTGTAAAAGAACTCCGGGCGAGAAATGATGGTAATATCCGTGAGCGGTGACGTGTTCGTGGCCCGTCAAAAATCCTTTCGTGTATGGCTAGCTAAATTTTGATTATGCACCGAATTATTACTATAGAAGAATAGTGACACACAAGTTCAAATTAGACTTCATAAGGAAATAATTCAATTTTTTTAGTATAAAATACGTATATGTTATATGGTGGGGGGGAATTAGAAATACTTAGGTGGGGCATGGTAAAAAAAGTTTAGGCAACACTACTCTACAGTGACGGTATCAATAAACTGTTCTATCGTTGGGAGAAATGTGTTCGTCACCAGAGGGCCTATGTTGAGAAATAAATTTGTGCACGTGAACATTACAGAAGTCGAATGTTGATACAGTTTTTTATTTAAAATTCTTTAATAGTTATTACCAAAAAAAATCTTTTGCACACCCTCGTATTTATTGACGTATCCTACAATCTCCTTGTTTGACTAATGGGAAAACAAATGAATCTAAATATATAGGGTAGTTTTTTTCATAAATAACCACTATTCTGTGCACCGTGAGTTTAATTTAATTTTCTCTGTAACAAAGATATTACTTTTTCAGATTAGAAACCTTTAATATACATAAGATGTAATTACACGCGTCTGCTTACAAATTGGAAAGCTTGCCCTCCTTTTAATTTTTAATTGGGCTTCAGATGGAGTAATATTCTCTAACAGAATGCCTGTTGCCTCGCTGTCTCACCGGACATCAGTGTCTAGAATTCTGTATTTTGTTTACTTATCTAATAGATTATTGTCAAATGTATAATGAATTTAATATCAATATTCGAGTGTAAAACATCCGGGGGTGAACCACATAAAGAAAATTTTCTATCGTTTTATGTTTTAAATGCTTGATAATTTGGGTGCGTATGAATTGCAGTAACGATGATAACGTGATTAGACGTTTTGATGGATGATCGCAACTCGGGATCTCCCATATGATTCCGAAGTTTATTGGATTGCTGTATGTATTTTGTTACGATTTTCTTTTACTTCTGTCCGCTTGTGTTGTGAACGTTTTTCTTTTAGAACGAAGATATGTCCAGTTGCTTTTGTTATTATTGACAGCGTGTAGCGATTATCGCATAGAGAAGACCGGAATCCACTAGCAGACAAAATGGGGCGGCTCATCCGAGGTTCCAAATAACAGAGGACGAGTTTTTCAATCGTGTGTATTAAAATTTCAAGGAAGTGTAGAGTCTGTGTAAAAAAAGGGCTTTTTAGTGTGGTAGTTTTCAAGCTACAAGAGAGATCTGGTACCAGACAGACGTTCCGTAAGTAACAAAGGTTTTATACAAATTTGTAAACGATAATTAAAAAGTTATAGTCAGATTTCGTTCAGTTTTCGTTTCGTTCAGCTTTCTTTTCACTTATTGTCATATTGTTTCAGGTTAACTTTTCATATTTGAATTGTTAATTGTCAGTTTATACATTGCTTTTGTTCTAATTATCAAATCCAGTAGTGACCCTGATATATAAAGATTCGACTTATTTGATTGTAATGAAATAAGAACTGTAAGTTCATAAATGCTACAAATTAATAAATGAAAATTAAAGTATTTGTTTTAAGATGGATGAAATTTGGCATAAAATATAGGTCTTGTAGATTGTAAATTTATGAACAATAATAAATTTATTTTAAAGCTTAGTAAATGTTATTAATTATTCTTATAATTTAATAAATCTTTTTCATCATTACAATATACTTGTATTTAAAACCACGTATTTCCAATTGAGAAGCAGTTCTTTCATTAGCAGTAAATTCTGTAATAGCTATTTAAAGGAATAAAAATAATGAGACACAAATACAGACAAAAGAAGTGATAATTTAAATACCACTCAATTCCATTGTTAGTTACTATTAAGCTCAAGTATTATGCCTACTTACAACATAAAATAATTGAATCGCGGAGCTTAGTCAAGAAAAACGTAATTTTATTATAAAATTGGAGCGTTAACTGTATATATTGAAAGTAGTTATAGTCAAAGCACAATGGTGATTGTTCAAAGGTCGTTATTAAAATTCTGACTCAGAGATGGCGCTAGTAGGGGTTGCCATAAACTATCATAACCACTCTCGTATGTTATACTTCATAAATAGAATTTGTTGTCGCTTCCAATATAAATTAATAATAATGTAATACCAAACTTTTTAAGGCCCTCTTCAGAGACAATATTTTGATTTTGTTCTCAAGAATTAAGAAAATAGATCAATAAAATTTATTTGACTGCATTTTAAAGATGATACAAGTAAAATTAAATTTTAAATATTTTGAACTGTTTTTGTATGTCAATATACTAAAATTTAAGTTCATGTACACTGTAATAGTTAGAAAACTATATACAGCGATAATTAGACGTCGTGGTAAAAACTTTGGAAACCCATTAAACACCACCAGCGCCATGCTATAAAATTACTGGATTAATAAATGTAACCTGTTTTCAAGTTACCAAAAGTTGATTAAATAACTATAAAATACAAGCCAATAAAGCGAAGAATAATCAGTATGCATTTTCCACAAATCTAAACTAGATTAATGAATGAAATATTTCTGAAATTTCTAGACAGCATGTGTGTAAAGTATAAAATTAAATTCCGTCCTCGTCTAGTGATCAGTAGAATTAAATACCAGAAGAAAAACGTATTAGCTTAGAGAGACACAACTTTTTTTTCCTGCACCTGAAGAAAGAAACTAGGCTTCCAGAAACATTGTGTGGTATTTATATTATCACTTCTTTTGTCTGTATATGGCTGTCTTTCTTATTATGAATTTTCAACCACACGTAAATTTTTCATGCTATTTAAAGGAACCTCTTTTTAAGGGTAATTATTTCTTTAAACGGTGTTGGAACTAATATTTAAAGACAGAAAGGTAGAGGCGTGAAAGTTTTTAAGAAAAATGTTTCGGCATTACAACCTAGTGACTGTTGCACATAGCAGACAATTAAAATTTTCCATCTTCAGGAATTCTAACGGAGTAAAATTGTTTTAAAATCTGAACTCAATAACGTTCACATTCAACAGAAATGAGTAATGATGCAAAGGATATTGGTACATCTGTTCATAAATCAGCAAAGCGCTAATCTGTACCGTACTTCCCTATAGGGTATTTGATAATATTTTCAAAATAATTAAACGATATTATCCTGATTCTGGGATTCGTTAGTCGGAATTATGAAAGAGTACGTAGTAAACAAATAAATAAACACTAGTGTTTTGTTATTTGCGACCTGTTTGTTGCGTGACCTGGGGGCAGTTTTAGTTCAGATACTCGCTTGTGCACGTGGCTGTGACGTTTCGCACGTAATTAAAAATTGCAGTGCTCGACTAAAACCAGAGATTACTTCATTAACTCGCATTGCAGCTCCAATTCAGTCAGCGTATTATCAGTGTAACAACTCTGCGCACCTCTGGGTTACTGTCTATTTTAGCTTTCATAATCAGACGTTGCAAATTTTGTGACTGCTCGCCACATCGTATCTCTGTAACAGAGAGACATCAATTTTGGCGTTAATTTCTGTTGTTGAGATTTGGCCACTGAATCGAGCGTAAAACATGAGTAACACGATAGGTGAACGATTTTTTATTTACGCTGAAACAATGTTTATAATGAGAACATAATCAGCTACCTGAAATCATAGCAGTAATTGATAAAGGCGTAGTACCGAGAAATCCGTAATATGACAACGGACTAGTCGCTAAATATTTTGCTGTAAACAATGCTTTGTAAACACATTAAACAGATGTTGTTGCAACGTTACTGCAACACGCAAATGATGATAAATGTACTTTATGGATGCAAACGTAAAATAGAATAGTTCAGTGGGACAAGTATTACTGAAATTCCGTATGATGGTGATAAACTTTGCTGTACATATACTACGCATTTCATACATGTCATGTGATATTTTCAGTCTTGTCACGCTTCTCACGAAGTCTTCTTAGAAAATTAGGTGGGTGAAGGTTTTTTGGTGAAGTTATTTGGGAACCAGGAAGAAGTTTAAGAAACAAATTGCACATTCTCAATATATTTTTTTTTATGCAGACGGGACATTTCTTCCTTACAGAAGGGCCTATTCAGGTAACTAATTAAAATTTGTAACTTATCTTCATTAGTAAAAAGATAACAATCTAAAATTTAATTTAAAAATGGACACATATGTGAGATGCATTACAATGAATAGTAGACAAAATTTAAGTAAACAAATGACAAATCTAAATTTAAACGGATATTTTTAAACATCAAAATTATAATATTGTATAATATACACCGAATAATATATGTAATTTATGTACTAGGTGCATATAATCTTCAAGAAAAAGGGAAAAGAACTCGGATATTCGGTATACCCTAAAGAGAATTTGAGTTTCAAGGTTGTGGAATGATTAATTAATTAAATATTAAACAATAGTATATGATAATTATGAATAAAAATAATATCGTAATTTTCTTATATATTTTTTAATTAAACTATTTTAGTCAGTTTTTAACTGTTAAATGTTGTATGGAAGCTTGTTAAATATATTAAAATCATAACGGACTCTTTACTGTGTCATTGACAATGATTTACTGTGTGTGTGAAAGTGTTCTTGTATAGACTTTGTGCACGCCTGAATTGTTCAACGATAGTTTTCAGTTACGTACTACAAACAACATTAAGGATAGTATGTTCTGGCATGTAAGACTAATAATGCCAAATTTCTTGAAGAGACAAGATTTTCTGGAATAAACTCAACAGTCTAACAAATCCTTTTTTGAAGAAAATATATTTTGTTTTTCGCTGACAAATATCCAATTAAATTCCACTAATTAGCGATGTATTAAAAAGATAATCAAATTCAGGGTTGATAATTTCTGAAGTAAGACAATATTTTAAATCCCATCATATCCTGTTCTGTATTTACTCTTTACTGATTTTATCAATTTTAAGATAGGTTTGAAGGATTCTTTTGGTAAATGTATTGCTGCTTCAATAGATTTACTCTATATCCCGTGTTGTTTTAATGGTACCAATAAAAGCTATTTATGGATATCATATTTAACTTCATAGTTTCAAGGAGTGTTGAATTTTTCTTGGTTTCACTGTTAATAATCTGCCGAGTAGATTTAATTTCACTGTTAGTCAGCAATCACCATTCTAAAGTATATATATTTTTAGCTTTTTTGATGGCTGTTTGCTGATCAGAGGGTGATCAAGACTCACTTTGCCATTCTTCCATTTTTCAATAATTTTCAGCGTTGGATTTTCAGTTTCAAGAACAGTGTGGTCGATCCGAGGAACACAATTTAGGCCTATCGCGAATTTCCTTTACCCACGTCAGAGGAGAAATAAGCAATAGTTGAATTGGATTATTTTGTCAAATCAATGATTAAATGACCGGCCCTACCGAGTAGGTAAAGAAAAATATTCCTTTTACCAGGGTTGAGATGCATCGAATTCAGAACATACTCGCCTGTGAGAGTTCAAAAAAAACCTCTATTGTCAAGGGGCTTCAATAGTCCACAAAGATTTTCCGCTACAGAAAGTAGAGTGCAGCTGTTTCGTTTCCATCCCTCGCATCCTATGCTCTTAACTGATGCATTTCCTCAAAGAAGAAAGCATCAGCTCCTTTTAATGTCTTAATAGTGCTAAAGGGCATTTTTTTTCCACCAACATCTGTTTAATATGATTCCCAGACGCAAACCTTCTGAAGAGCTGCATTAAGAATGAATAAAATTATGCAAACGATGGTTAACAAAAATGTTCTGAGGTGTTAGAACCAAATGCAATCTTATACTTACGAATTAATATTTTTAATTCCACCAAAACAAGGTATCTTAATTGAGAATAGACCAAATTAAATAGCAGTATAATTGAATATTTTTGAATAAATAAGAGATGTTTATTTAGTTAGTTATTACTTAATTAAAATTGATAATAAATACGAAACATATCATTTTAGAAAAAAAATTCTCATTAATATAAGTAATGTCCTATGCTGAGTAATTATTCTCAGAATAAACATCTTCGCTGATTGATATTGTACCGAAAATAATTTTTCGTTAATGCATTTTTTTAATAACTAAAGCAACGGGATTGAATGTACTCTGCTCAGATTTTTTTTATGCTACAAATTCCAGCACATTTTTCATAATGGAACTGCATATAGGTCTTTGCCATCATCCCTTCCATTAGAGGATATTACAATGTGTTCTTGTTACTTTTAACAGCCCCCTTGTAGCAGATTCCCTAGCTTCTAAAGGTTTAATACGAATACGGCAAGTATATTGGAACAGGAGGGCAATTTCCTGCTGCGTTATTCTACGGCAATCTTCTGGGAGCGCTGCTAATAGTCTCTTTTCGAAGGGTGCAGGTCACAATTGAATCTCCGGCCCGCAAACTGACGTCATGTTAGTTGAGTCACAACGGCCATTTCTGTCCCGTCTCCAGAGGAACTCAAACTGTCGATTATAGCAACATTCTCAGCTCCTTCATAATCCTGGCTTAAGTAGCAAGAAGAAGCACTATGGAAGCGCTCAGCTCGTCCTATGTAGTTCCTCCTAGCCCCAACAAACCTATCGTTTAATTTACATTACGTTACGTCCATAGGATCAACACCTCTTTTTTCATTCATGTAATTCAAGAAAAATATTAATAAAAGCCTCTCTGGGAAGGGGGTGGGGAAGGAGGGGGGGAAAACTCTCGGATCTTTATTACGAAAAATATTATCTCAGTGTTGCAAGATTAGACGAATTAAAACATAACAGAGGGGGAGGAAATTGAAGGAAAATAAATTCACACATAAGCTACTGATCCGCATTTTCACCTATTTTGTTTCAATATTTAATTGAAATCCTTCTATAGACTAGATTCATTATCGGTCACGGTCCTGCCACTGGCTTTAGCAAAATAAAAATTACGCGCGGTAAAATTTTGGTTTCAAATCAAACCCCTAGTTTATTTGTTACGTCAATTATTGCATAAAAATAAACATGCTATTTAACCAGCTATGTAGCATTAACACTCCGTAATTAATTTTAGAGAAAACATCTGTTGGTCCTGAAAATAACATACATAATAAATAAAATATTTAACGTTAATGTTAATTATTACAAAACCATTTTATTATTATAACATAAACATTAGTTTATAACACAAGTTATTCCCTTTACATTTTATTTCTTTCATTAACATAGAATTAACGTCTGTTAAATTTAAAAGGGACGGAGGTTTCGACGCGGATTGGCATATTTTTCTAAGGGTGAAAATCGTAAGACAGGAAAGTAAACGTAAAAAAAATCAATATGAAATACATAGGGTCAAAGAACTTAATATAAAATCGTTTCCCGTTCTCGTAGAATTCCTATGTGAGTGTTGAATTATAGATAAAAACTAACTTCAAAACCTGTTACTTATAACAGATATGTTGATAATATATCTTGTATTATTTCTTCCAATTGAATTGATGGAAATATTAACTGTGTTTAATTCACATTTACAATTTACGTTTGACTTAGAATAAAATCATTTTCAGTTTCTTCCAGGTTTCTGTTTCCCTTTTAAACCTTTTCAGGCCGTAATCTGAATTTTTTATTTGACAATTCTATTATAATTTGGTTAAAAAGGCTGTATTAATATGTCCATCATTGTGAAAACCTTATATATGTAAAAGAGTATTTTATTTTCCAACCTCTACCCGTATTTACTTTTAAGTATATAAACATAAGTAAACATTGTATTATTGTATTATTTACATTACAGATTTCATTGTAAAACGGTTTATATAAATCTAACATAAAGACTTAAATTATCTAAAAAATAAAATTGACTCTATGTGTGTTTGTGCATATGCAACGCCGGTCACCCAGCTAGTTCATAATATACAACCCCCCCCCCCTCCTGCCCCAGAGGTAAGTATAGACATAAATGGCGCTGAACGTGTTAACTAAATATTTTTCAGTTATTATTAAATTATAAAAAATAAAAAAATGATGTCGACATTAAATACCAAATTAATCTTGAGATCACAATGTAAACTGAATAGTTCATTATTCTTAGAATTCATAGACGTAAGTTATGCATTGAAATAGGCATATAACGCTTGTCGCGTAACCCATGTGAGGTCTAGACGATTGCTTATAAGACTGAAAATGATTTTAATAGTGAATTCTATGTGTGGTATCTTTGGTTTGATCGCGCATTGTGAGATTATCAAATTACCAACCACAAATTATAAACTTCTGTGCAATAGGCAGAAGGAGTTTTGTTGGCTAATATCTATTTACTGCAACTACTGAAATAATAAATCATGGAAAAAATATATATAGGCTATATATAGGGTACGCTACATAATGGAAACTCTCCTCTTAGAGCATAGGAAAGGTACTGAAACGTAGAACAAGGTAGCCAAGGGTTAAGTATGGCCCCCCTGGCTATAGTTGAAGGATCCTACCCGGAATTTGCCTAAAAGTGATGCAAGTTAACCCCTAGAAAAACGTGCATCAGGTAGGTCGGACGCTGGGTACTTGTCCGACTTTCTTCTGATACCGAGAGTGTGGTTTGCTGTGGGGTCGCAGCTTTCCCCTCTCTGTGCCTTGACCAGTTTAGGAGGCAGCTGGCCGACTACTTCAAATGTTTTTGAGTAACAGGCTACATGAGGGTAATCCATGCATAAAAGCATAAATGGTGCTGAACATGTAAAATAAATATTTTTCTTATATTAATAAACTATAAATATTAAAAAAAATATCTTTACATTAAATATCAAATTAATGTTAAATAACTTTTTATCATTTTTACCTATGGAAATGTTTTTTCGTATCGCAATATACTTTTTTTATGTTTTCTCATCAAATGCTTTCACCGAACTAATCCCTAGAGTTGGTACCTTAATTTTTGTTTGGGCACTTGAATAACAATTATTAAACTATTACAAGAATTGTAATGCGATGCATGTCTTTAAAAGTTACCCTAAGGCTGCTAGAAAATGTTGGTCGGAACCATTTTCACGCTTGTCTGAAAAGTATTTTATGTTTGATCATCGGTTACCGCTTTAGTAATGCACAACATTAACTCAGTGATTTATCTCTAGTTTCATTTCTGGTCGCATTAGCTGTATTCATCAGCCGTCAATTTGCTCCTGTATACTGTGTTGTCGTTCTTAGTAGTAGGAATCATTTATCGCCGTACTAGATTATTTGGCAATATCAATCAGTAACATTCACTGTGGTTGGATCTTATTTCACTTACGCCTTTAACATACAAGAGTGACATTAGTGACCTGATGTGTTTGAGTTGAGTGCGTTACAACCTTGGAGACCGCTCCGCACGACATTGTAAGCCTTGTATTTAGGCACTAACAGCCCATTCTATAATTCCTCTTGCGCTTACTGAAAGAAGCGAGAAAGCGAAGACCTCATCATGTAGTTGAAATCACTCAACGTAATTCTCGTAACAAGATGTTATCCAGCGAGGCTGCTCCTAAGCTGACAAAAGTTAAGTACAAGTTTCTCTCTGTGACGAGCTTCATTCGGTCCCATTATGAGTCGTCTTCTTGAGGAAGGCACTTAAGTGTCTGTCAGTATAAGTCCCCGTATTAGCTCCTACCTTCTCCTACAGTGTAAAGAAAAGCCCTGCTTTGGCGCAAAAATAATATATTGAAAAATATTCTACTTGGAGAATTAATATTGATGTAATCTTAGGATAATAAATATTCAAAACGTCGGATCAGACATTAATAAACCCGCTGGTTGGCAATTGATAAATATTTTCCATAATTAATTCCGCATCCTCCCTTCCTATGTAATTAAAGGGGAGTTACCACCACGTGGATTACACTCATGTATTCTGTTACTCTAAAAAAAATTGAAATAGTCGGCCAGCTGCCACCTAAACTGCTCAAGGCACGGAGAGGTGAATGCTACGACCCCAAAGCAAACGCTACTCTCGGTATCGGAAGGGCGTGGGACAAGTACCAAGTGTCTTGATGCATATTTTTCTAGGAGTTTCCTTGCATCATTTATAGGCAAATTCCGGGTACGATCCTTCAACTATAGCCCTTGGCTACCTTTCTGCATCCTCCCTTTCAGTCCCTTTCCTATGCTCTAAGAGAGGATTTGCCACTATGTAGATTACACTATAGATAGACTAGCTTCACCTTTTCCTTCCTTTTTCATGATTTTTTTTTTTAGCCAACAAAACTCGTTCAGTCTGTGGCACAGCAGTTAAGAGGTATTGGGTGGCAATTTGCTAATCCCACAATTACCAGATCAAACCAAAGATACCACACATAGAATTCTCGATTAATTTAATTTTCATTTTCCGTTTTATAAGAAATCGTCTAGAGCTCACGTGGATTACGCGACAAGCGTTATATACGTATTTCAATGCATAACGTCTATGAATTCTTATAAAAATGAAGTATTCAGCGTACGTTGTGATTTCAAATTAACTTACAATATTCTGAGACTCATATATAATTCTCTTTAGAGTCGCATCAACTGCTGTCATTAGCGACTTTGTTCAGCGCTGTTGCATTTGTCGGAGAGTTTATCAGCTAGGCAGTGACACTGACCACATGGAGGTCATTGTTTTGAGTGTTTTATTCGACTTCGATTAGGTATTAAGGAAATTACCTCCTCCCATTACTAGTAGTACACTTTTCGCATTGTTTCTGCATTTCAAAAATTAATGTATCCAGTAAAAAAACAGCAATTACAGAGTGTCGAACATTATAGTAAACAGGACTTTTGACGTTGACGAGTAGAAAAAACCAAAAACAGTAATTAATTAGTCAGAAGCTTTCAACTTTTTTTTTGTAATCATCCTGAATAAACAATAAAAGCGTTACCACTTATATAAAAAAACCATCAAGTTACGAATACATTACAACACCTTCAGCATAACATACCTTCTTGTCTTATAATTAAAATCACATTAACTTTAAAAAATAGTAGTACCTATAGGTACTTAGTCACTATAAATAAAACTATGTTGTTTATTCAACAAGGTCTGTTCTAAAACTGCTCCATTAGGTGGTTCAGTGTGTACAATTACAATCGAAAATCGATATTATAGTAACGCAAACTATAGTATCGTTTTATCGAATTGTT
This sequence comes from Zhengitettix transpicula, assembly GCA_037074705.1. Taxonomy (NCBI): domain Eukaryota; kingdom Metazoa; phylum Arthropoda; class Insecta; order Orthoptera; family Tetrigidae; genus Zhengitettix; species Zhengitettix transpicula. Next base: position 10,600,437 of record CM073593.1, read on the forward strand.
AGTTATTATTTAATTATACATATATATGATTATACATGCATGTAAACCTATACACCTCAACATAGATGCCTAAAATAAAAAAACTTATAATTGGTTACATTTTCTTGTTATTTTTGGATGTTCTACTTATCAATATTTTAAGTATCTCTGCATATTGTTTTTCTATTTCTAAACCTTCGTTTCTATTATTAACAGTATTGTTTCTGTTTAAATTAATATAAATTGCTTCTGATATTCTGTTTTATTTTACGAATATTATTCAGAAATATTTTAATATTTTTAAAATCGAATTCGTGGTTAGTCAATTTTGTGTGGGTGGACAACGCTGTGTTGCTTTTGGCTGTGGGGTTTAATGTTTGTTTTTGATGAGACATTCTAGTTTTAATAATTGTTGTGACATAACCAATATATGTTTTCGGGCAATTGATACATGGGATGCTGTATACGAGATTTGTCTTATGGTGTTATTCTGTCTTGTCCTTAACATGAGTTAGTATATTTTGTATGAGGTTAACTGGAAACGTATATAAGTTATAACGCAACAAACATTAAAACTAAAATGTATCTTCATAAACAAACATTAAAACCCACAGCCAAAAGCAACACAGCGCTGTCAACCCACACAAAATTGACTAACCACGAATTCGATTTTAATAATATTAAAATATTACTGAATAATATTCATAAAATAAAACTTAGAATAGCCGGATCAATTTATATTAATTTAAACAGAAACAATATTGTTAATAATAGAAACTAAGGTTTAGAAATAGAAAAACAATATGCAGAGATACTTAAAATGTTGATAAGTAGAACATCCAAAAATAATAAGAAATTCTAATAATAAGTTTTTTTATTTTAGGCATCTATGTTGAGGTGTATAGGTTTACATGCATGTATAATCATATATATGTATAATTAAATAATAACTAACAATTCGATAAATCGATACTATAGTTTTCGTTACTATAATATCGATTTTCGATTTTATTTGTACACACTGAACCACCTAATGGAGCAGTTTTAGAACAGACCTTGTTGAATAAACAACATAGTTTTATAGTAGTGAGTAAGTACCTATATATACTAATATTTTTTTAAAGTTAATGTGATTTTAATTATAAGACAAGAAGGTATGTTATGCTGAAGGTGTTGCAATGTATTCGTAACTTGATGGTTTTATTGTTCATTCAGGATGATTATAACAAAAGAGTTGAAAGCTTCCGACTAATTATTTAATAAAGTTAAAAACTTGGAGACTGTTTTTGTTTTTTTCTACTCATCAGAGTATCGAACTTGCAAAACATATTAAATTATCTCAATTTAACAGAACTCGATTGTTACGGTAGTTAAATGGCAGACACAAACGCTGTTCAATTCTTATCGTGATGAAATTGATTGATGCAAATTCAATGTTGTCTCTTATCGGTGCTATTGTATAGAATATTTGTTTGTAGTTGAAAGCTAAAATATTTTAAATCCCTCAATATATAACAGTTTCATTTTAAAACCAATATCAGTATTATTACTTTATTGAATATTTTGCAAAAGCTTTCGAAAATTTATACCTCCAAATGTCGTCGCTGTAAAATTAAAAATTACGTATTGTCGCCGTTAAAATTAATATTTGTCGAATAGAAAGCGAATACCTGTAAGTCATATTGTTTAAAATTAAAACAGCGAATTTATCATTAATAAAACTTCACACTACAGATTGTGATAGTCGAAGTAAACATAACTTGTTAAAATGAAAACATTTTTACTTCTGATTGAAAATAATGAATAAGAAAGATAGTCAATACAGACAAAAAAAGGTAATATAAATACTGCACAACGTTTCTGGGACCTTTTGAGTGTTGTCAACTGACCTGTGCAGTTGTGTTTCTCCAGGTTCTATTTAGCACAAGACGAAAGGGACAAGGATCCCAGAAACGGTGTGTGGTATTTTTGTCTGTATTGGCAATCTTTCTTATTCATTAAACATAACTCGTGTCTATGCTATATTGGGTACAATTTTAAACTTCATCAGAATCTGCCTCATCAATATTTCTTCCATCATCAGAGATTTATACCATCAATTTACGAATTTTATTCACTTCAGATTCACAACTACATATTGTAATGCCAATTAATTAGGCCAGTAATTGTTTGGACATTAAATTTGAATTGTTTTATAAATCCATTATAGCGGTCTGATCGAACAAAGCAACAATGGAGAAGCGAGCTCGGCTGCTTTGTCGAAATGTCAAAATGGCGTTTGCGCGCATGAAGGTCTAAGTCAGTGTACAGCCAGCCAGGAAAGTATAAGTCAGTTTTACGTCTACAGCCAGCCAGGAAAGTCTAAGTCAGTTTTACATCTACAGCCAGCTAGGATAGAGTTGGTTCCGAGAGATTGCAAAGTACGGAACAAGTAATAAAACTTGAGAATTGGTGCCGAAAGATCGCTGTGGACGGATGAAGTATTTAGAAAGAGTCCAGATACCGGTAGTAGAACAGGGAGACCAGTTAGAACAATTTTGTTATAAGTTGCAGTCTGTGAAATAAACATCCAAATATTCATCGATAAACATTTTGAGTGCAGAAGTCTAATTTCTATTCTCAAATTAGGCCATTGTTTCAATTTTGGAAGACCAAGTAATTGCATCCAACGTATAATTATCGTCGGAACGAGTGAATAACATATCCTTAACGAACAGAGAACCAACATTTGGCAAGCTAAAAAGTATTAATTAGAGTCAGTGAAAACCAAGGCCTGATGAGTGAAAAGTAAAGTTTAAAAGTGTCCGAACGAGGTAAAAATTGATTGTTCCGGTACCAGACCGACAGTCCGTAAGTAACATAATTTTGAATAATATTGTAAAAGCTAATTAAAGGATAAAGTCAGATTTCGTTCGTTCGCTTTCTTCTAGTTTTCTTTTCATTGATTGATTTATTGTTTTATTTTAGGTAAATCATATTTTGCATTGTTAATTAGTCAAATTCTACATTTATCGTGTCCTAATCATCAAACCCAGTAAAGGGCCAGAGATATAAAAATTTTGATTGTAATTGTTTTTGAGTTTGAAGCCACAATTTGATAATAAATTTTATTTTATGTTTTAAATTTTGATTATCTTTTCATTTAACTAAAGTCTACCTGTTGATTATTACGTAAATGGATACCACATCGTGGGGCTCGAATTCTTCAAAAATTAAATAAATTAAATTATTAACCTGTTAATTATTACAATATATTACAACAATTGGTTTGCCTTCCGAAGATGTGACGTGCCGCCATATTGTATGACGTGGCAGTTCGCGATGACGTCACAGTGATACTGAAGGATGTTTCCTTCATTGGACACTTAAAAACCCTCGTCTCAACTGCAAAAAGATGTTGTGCAAGAGGATTTTTCAATGTTTTTAAGTCTTAAATGAAGGAAACATCTTCACTTTTTTTGAGGGCGCCGTTTATTTGGTTACTTATAAATTGTAAGGGTTTGATGTGGAAACTTTAATTCCATATATTTCCCAAATAAAGAATCGTTGGTGTGTAATTCTTTCTAAAGGGGTCTTAGAATAAATGATATTATTAAGAATTGACGCAAAAAAACTTTATAAGACATTACAGCTTCTGAAGATTAGCCAATAATCGCGCGGGGAAGCTGAAAGTCCCCAAACGGAAATAATTTTACCTGTTTCAGTAACACCTGACGGTGTTTCAGATTTACTTTTCCTAGAAGATAGATAAATGTGCGTGTAAAAGATACACATTGTCCCAGGTTTATGAGATTAGTATATTTCGCTTTACACGACTTAAAAATACGCTGGGGGATGCTGTAGAGCCCTCCGTATTAGGTTTTGGATTTTATATAGGCCTATGTAAGAACTTTATTAGCTTTTTTATGTTTTAAGATTCATCTAAGATCGTAAGTTCTAAGACCCCATTTTTACCGATATTATTCATATTAAAATCGAGACCTTTTATTTTATAAATCACTTTTTTATAATTTAAAATGTTTTTTTTAAATGTGGTCGTTAAATATTTTGTTTTTTAAATAATCATTAACTGCTTTCTTTTAAGGCTGTATTATTACGAACAATGTTATTAAAGAGAAATTTATAAAAGGATTTTTTTCAAATGAGGCCTAACTTTAATAATTGTTCAAGAAGGGGATTGAATGTCCCGGGGTTAATGTTAATTTTTTACATTGTAATTTCCTTTGACGTAGATATCAATTTTTACTTAATCAATGTTTAAAGAAATAAGAAATTGATGATTCTGTATTCTAAAGATAAGATGGGAACATTTTTACGTAAATAATTTTTTCTGCTCCTCAGATTCGAGTTTCTCGATAATATATAATTACGAGATGTGAAAGTGAACTTTAATTCATTTTCGCACATTTCCGTCCGGCAGCTTGTGAGATTCCGTGGTTGCGTGGATTTCTTGCCAAGTTCCTCCGATAACGAGATGCAGCATTCTCCTCTAGTGGCTGAGCTTTAACAAGATAGCAATTTACGTAATGGACTTCCATAAAACTCTTGTCTTTTCCTAGTGTACGAACGTTGTAACTTAAAAACAACATTAAAATGAAACACAGAGGAAAAAGGAATAGAGCATTATATTCTTAAGCCAACTGCTTTGCAAATTGCACAGAATACATCATTAAGATCCCTACAAAACTGTTTCTTTGCCAATTTACAAATTACATGGGCTCACCCGACAAAACACGTAAGCAAATTATACCATCACTTTCATGTACAGAAAAATTTTTAAGGTTTGTAAATCAACTGAAGTTAAAACGTGTTTTGTCAACGGACATTCATAAATATAAATGAGACTCGGAGAAACATTACGTCTACCTGCACTATTCAATTTACGTACACAGTTCTTTTGTCAGTCTGAATCGATAAGGGTAATTATTGAATAAGAGGTTAACGTAAAGCGAACTGACGAGAACGTTCTTTGATATACCATTACTGATTGTTAGAGTTACTCAACTTAGAATTGTGTACAGAAGGAAGTGCATTGAAGTCGATTCTACTGTGGGTTGTATCGATCGTTCATCATTATTGTCTGCCTTTGTATCTAGTAGAATTGTTCATTTTGAGGAATTATTTTAAATTGCCTATTGATTATAAAAACGTACAATGGAATGTATCTGTGAGGAAATGTTGAACCAATATTATAAATAAACTAATAACAGTGGTCAGTTTTAGACCAGCCGTATAAACCTGTCCAATTAGCGGGTAACATAATTTAAAAAGTATGAAGCAAAGACGGCTCCTAATTCATAAGATTACTTAGTAATCATCAATACTGAAACAGCGCACATACAGCGAAACTTTAACTCTAAATTAATTTGTGTACATGTACGAGGGTCTTATGGTTGGAGTAAACAATATTCTACGTTAGTGACGTAATTTTCTTTGATTTAATTAAACATTTAACAAGATACTGCTCCTTTCTGGGTCTACATGGGCTGGTGCTAACGTGCTGATGTCTTCCAATGTCACATCTACTTGTACTCTTCTATTACTTTTGAGAACAACTACAATAATTTATTTGAGTAATCAATTTATTATCCTCAACGACCTCAAACTATATCTCCTACAAAATCACTACAATCTCTCTAACTCACAGGAAAAACCACAACACAACTATCCTTTCTTCTTTCAAACCCTTCCAAAGATCGCCTCTTTCTTCTCATCTCCTATATCCAAACGATATACATTATAGTATAGCGCGATACTTTTATTATTGATATATATTGTAATATATATATATATATATATATATATATTGTATATTGTAATAAGGCATTAATTAATTAAACTAATTTAATGAATTTAAAAAAATTACCTAAACGTTGAAGCCAAAATGTAATAAATAAAAGAAAGCCTTTAATTAATTTAAAAGATCGAAATTTACAAACAAAATGTTTATTCTATTTTGTGGCAATCACTCAAAAACAAATACAATTTAAAATATTAATTTCTCAGGGTCTTCACTGGGTTTGATAATGGACACAACAATTTGATTTAAAAATCTTAATAACAAACAACATTTACCTAAACAATACGTCGATAGAAATAAACTAAAAAGAAAGGGAATTAACTTGACAATTAAAATAGAACGAAATTAAAAAGTAAAGAGATTAACTCTGATTAACAATTTAAACTAGAACGAAATCTGACTTCTATCCTTTAATTACGTTTACATAAATCATTATTTTGTAATTTGTTACTCACATCTGTCCAGTTGGTTCCAGAATTCCTTTTGGTTTCGAAAATACACTATTGCGAGATTTTACACTGATTCTAGTAAAAATTGATAGGATGTCAGGAACTCGGATGATCTTCCTTTTTGTCAGCTATCTGTTGACTGCTTGCCTTAGGTGAATTCTGCTTGATTTATATGAATTCTGTGGTTTGTAGATTTGCTAGTCTTTACTGCTTTGGACTTAAACTGCAACTTTACTATTTCTGGCTGGCTATGGACGTAAACTGCTGACTTCCTTTCCAGGCTGACTACAAACGTAAAACTGCTTCTACTTAGCCAGTTTCGATGTAATGCTTCCGTGAATGTTTTACTTTGTCTTCAACTCAGAAAATTGTTTAATAATAATGCATTAAACAACGGCTAGTCTCTGCTCTAGTATCACTTGTTCCGTCCTCCTTAATGTCCCGGCACCAACCAACTCTGTTAAATTCTAGTCACCAACTAACTATCGTAGTCTCGAGTTTTAGCACGTATACGCCACTCTGACTTTCCGACAAAGTAACAGAGCCCGGCTACATTGTTGTTTTGGAAGCTCCTGCTGCTATAATGGATTTCTCAAAAATTTAAATTTTATTGAAACCAATTAATGTCCTAATTAAATGGAATTACAATATATATATATTTCATTATAATATAATCAGATATTAGCAAGGGTTGAGAGCTTGGGAAGTTAGAATTTGACCAGGCGCCGTCGTGACGGAGAGATAATCCCATCGGTCTGGACATAGGCACGTATATTGTTGACCCTCGAAAGTTACCTGGACTGTCGCACCGTGGGAAACGTCTCTCCAAAAATCTCAGAAATTGAATTAACACGTGACTGCCTGAACCAATCAAATTTCTTGGTTCAGGAAAGATCGGTCGAAAATTGGTCGACAACATCGATTTTTACATCCAGCGAAGGGGCTGTAAAGCAATTGGAACCGTCGCCAGGGACGGAAGTACAGTTACAAACTTGCAGTTTTCCAGAGGACTCGGAGAGATCGAGGATGCCACATGATCACGGCCAGAGATCAACGCGACGTAACTGCCAAGAGTCTCAATCCTTGACGCGCCTGGGGGAATTATCATATAACCACAGATTAACTTGGGATTTAAGGGATCCGATTGTTTTGCCCGGCGAGCTCAACATGCATAATTTGTATTTATTTTATTTTTCTCATGTTCAGTTAAATGATTATTAAATTTTGTAAAATATTCCTTTACTTCATCATTTAATAAACCAACCACTGCAATAGATATCCCCCAAATGAGATCTCATCTTGAACAGACCTGGGCAAGCGTGGGATCTCATTTCTAGAACGTATATTTGTATAATCATCCCTACCCAACTCATTTTTCACAATTTTGTTTTCAGATTCAAACATTACTTGAGCATGCTTCACACCTTCTGCATCTCTTCCGGCTTTTACGAGGTTCTTGAAATTTACCCCACTCTCCAGAATGCCGCTGAGCTTTACTTCTCTGCACTAACAAGAAACCGTGGTTTCCAGAATTCCTTGTTATCATAATTCTCCCAGAAATACAATCCCAATCATTGTCTTCAGAGCTTCGTAATATTTATTTTTCTGTAACAGCTACATCTGGACTGTCATTTCCGTATCTTGCAACCAGTGTTCTAACATCATTCATGACTGGCATTCGAACTAAACTCAGTTCTAGAACCTTTTTTTCTCCTTGGTTGGTAAATACTTTACAATTTATTTCAAGCCATGTAGTTCCTGTGAAGTAAGATGATTGTTTTTGTCAAGCGCATCTTTAACTTCCTCAGTATTCGTACCTCAACCTTTATCCAGATGGGAGTATTCAAGAAAACAATGAAAACACCTTTCCAAAACATACATTCTTGTGAAAAATTGATACCAAAATTTTTGTGGAACATGAATATTTTTCACTTTGGCTGTTTTTGACTGCTTTTCTATGGCAAACGAACGTAAGAAGTTATTTCCAAAAACTAATTAATCCCGAATGGATCCAACCAATAGGTATAACAACACGCAGTCAGGGTAAGTCTGCCATATTTGTCTACAGTCTCTCCAAAATTAACTTTAAAATCTGCAAATCAGACTTTACCAGACATAAGGCAATATTTCTCAACTTGTCTCATCTCATCTTTGAGATTGCTGGATCCTGTTTGTGTGCCTCCCACGTAATTTGACCCGACACAACCAACCCAATCAATCTGGCGCGAAACATGTGACATTTAAATGTAATTTTTCATTTTTCGGTGATTTTATTCTAAAGATGCCGCATTATATAGTCTATCCTTCTTAGGATCACTATTGCGTTGTAATTTATACATTATTCTCGATATTGACATCCATTACATTACAAATCTTCGTGACCCAACACACATTCTGACATCGTTCACCGTTAATTTTGTACTAGCAACGCGAAGTTCCATTCCAATTTTGTATTTAAATAATAGGTTTTTGCTTAACCAATGTTTCTGCAGGTAAGCCAAATTGAAATCTGGTCTTTGAATTTTCTTCACAAAGCATTGAGGAAATCTATCAATCTCCATCTTATCCTCCAAATAAAATGATCTCCTACTCTCATTTTGTTCATCACAAAGCACCCAATCATCTGTAATTGCTAATTATATTCGCCCCCGATTTTACTTCCATGTCCCCTGCAGAAATTGTTTTGTAATATTTTCTCTCTATTTGACAAACGTCTTTTACCTCTTCAGTCCCTTGTCTATTTAACTCCTAATGACGTTCAAATTTCTTCCCCTATGTTTGCATTTCACAGTTAATTAATTGATGTACGCCTGTAGTGTTATCGTCGATTATTTGATGTAAATTCTGAAATTTCCTTTTTCTACCTGCTCTGTCACAATTTAGAGTTTCATTAATACTTGCATTTATGGCACCTATCAGTTCTGTCCAGTTAACCACGCCAACATTTCTGCTGTTCCATATTGTTTTGTTCTTCTCTGTCACCCCTTTGTCCTCCGCTGTAACCACAGAACCTCCAAGCCGATAATCTGACTCGAGAACTTCATTCTCCATTTCGCCACTCGGTAGACTAGCTTCATTTTGAGGTATAAATGAGTTAATATTTATTTCCTCGTTTGACCGTAATTTCATGGATTACTATTACGGTCGTTGTAAATCGATACATCGATTTTCTCTGACGTAGAAATTTCTCATAGCATCGCCCGTGTACACACAATCAGCTGCTAAAAACAATGACGAATTTTCAGCCGACTTAAACACAAATATCAATATTACAACATAAATCGCTAGACCACTCTCTCTATTCACAAGTACTTATTCTGATTTGTACGTGCACGTCTACATTTAAAATTATTTTGTCGCTCATTGTTAGCCACACGTTACACGAAAATAGCACCACGTTGGTGCGCCAATTTGTAATTGTTCTATTTCTAAGAAATTTATTTAATTAAACATTTAACACAAAATACATTACTTATCTTGGGTTCAGCAAAATACTCCTCTCAGGATCTATGTGGGCTCATTCTAACGTGCTGATGATGTTTTACAATGCCAGATATACTTGTATTGTTCTATTACTTTTAAATGCAAACTGCAATAATTATTTGAGTAATTAATTTATTATCCTCAACTACCTCAAACTATATCTCCTAGAAAACCACTATACTCACTGGAAAAACCACAACACAACTAACCTTTCTCCTCTTAACCTTTCTTTTCATCTCCGATATCCCAAAGATATAAATTACAGCTGTACAAAGGTATACATTACAGTGAGTTGTGTTCGAACTCTTGCTAAAGTCTCGCTTTCCTCATAACTTTTACGATATATAGGGTGTTAGTAAATTCCCTTGTAAACTTTTACACGACTCGCAAAGACAATCGTGTTTTGAATAGGAACCCAAATTCGTGAACGTGCCGTCTAAGTGTTGCAACAATTTTTCAAAACGGTCAAGTTTTTTTTTTTTTTTTTTTGGGGGGGGGGGGTAATCCACATAGTGGCAACTCCCCTCTTATAGCATAGGAAAGGGATTTCAAAGGGGGGAAGCGGAAGGGTGGAGGAAGGTAGGCAAGGGTTAACTAGGGCCCCCGGGCTATGGTTTCAGGATCCAACCCGGCATTCGCCTAAAAGTAATGCAGGACAAACCCTAGAAAAACCTGCATCAGGTAGGTCGGGCATTGGTACTTGTCCCACGCCCTTCCGATAACGGGAGAGGAGTTTGCTGTGGGGACGCAGCATTCCCTTCTCCGTGCCTCGGCCAGTTTAGGAGGCAGCTGGCAGACTATTCCAATGGGAATAGCGGACGACTCTTACCGTATTCCCAAGGTCTGTGACCCCGGAACATACACCTCTCAGAACAGACCGAGGTGCCTCGGCTTGTGGGAATCTTAGTTCAAAAACGGAGAGGAAAAGGCATCCCCAAAGGTCGCCCTTCGTATCTCTCCTACTAGGTTTTGCCTGCGAGAGAACATCCCTCGCAGGTACTGCCTGCGAGAGAATAGCCCTCGGAAGCAGGTTTCCCCGAAACGGTCAATTTTTTTTAGGGCTACAGGCTACATGAGGATAATCCACGTTGGGCAACTCCCCTTTAATAGCATAGGAAGGTATTTAAAAGGGGGGATGCGGAAGGGTAGAGGAAGGTAGCCAAGGGTTAACTAGGGCCCCCGGGCTATATTTTAAGGATCCTATCCGGCATTGGCCTAAAAGTAATGCAGGGAAAACCCTAGAAAAACCTGCATCAGGTAGGTTGGGCATTGGGTATTTGTCCCATGCCCTTCCGATAGCGGGAGAGGAGTTTGCTGAGGGGACACAGCATTCCCTTCTCCGTGCCTCGACCAGTTTAGGACGGTCAAGTGATTGGGCCGTACATTACTTCATCCCAACTTCTTGATCTGCCTACAAGTATTGGGCACGTATTTGTATGCTGTGCACATTAAACGTATGTCGAGACATTTAGTTTCAGCATAATCGTCGTTCCACGGGAACACGTGGAACGACGATTAGAGGGTCTCCAATCGCGTAGTTACCACTATCAAAGGATGGACTTTTTTCTGTAGGGTCGTCTGAAGAGTGACTCCCGTAGAAACAGTGGAAAATCTGCTGCAGAACAGATTGTATAGCAACCAGTGGTGACGGACCGAGTTTACCAAGACATCATTCGTAGTTACCATGACAGCAACGACGCTGGTTGTCGCCTGATCCAACCGGCATGGGCCTTGTCCAATTTCATCGCTTTTTCTTATTCTATTTGGCATAGGTAATATCTTCCTACAATTATATCTATAATTTAATGTTCAGCGTTAAACTGATAAGGTACCACATTAGAATCGAAAAATGATATTTATTTAATTAAACCTGTTATAATATTTAATGGTTTCTTTTGGCCTCATTAATCATTGTGATTATATATATATATATATATATATATAATTTTAAATGTATTTATATCGTATTATTAAATTAATTTCTGTAAGATTTTATGTTTTTTATAAATTTAAATCAGTTTGGATTTCATAAAAACAGGAGTTTCAGAGTCATATCCCTTTTTGGATAAGCATATCGATCATTACATATAGTTTCAATACTTTTCACCTGAAAATAAATTACGGTTTCATATTTTTATATAATTATACTATTTACTAATCCATTAGGTTATATTTGTGACGGGTTACTAGTAAATAATCGAATGATCGTATGAACATTATTGTACGGCGTTTATTCAGAAATTAAATTCAGATTTATTATACAATATAAACAATGACATTTTTTAAAAAAAATATTTAACTTTTCCGTGTTTCTCTATTTTTATACATAGTTTCCATATTTTTTAAAAACATTAGTCATAACGTTCTATAAGCTTTGGTATGGATAAGTCATAGGCGTCTGCAAACCTGGGAGTCTTTAACTCCTGCTTTCACTTCGTCATCTCTGGAGTCGTGTCAAACCCACGTCTGGCCTCCTGTAACAATATTCTCTAAAAATTGATCGCCTTACTTATGATTTCGGTCGAAAACCTCAAGAGTACATGATTTGATTTTTATATCCTATTAATCCTCTTACAAAGGAAACGTGATACGCCATTACATAAAATAAAAATATATTTATTGAAAGCTACATTTATAAAGGGTAGAAGTTAAGATAAACATAACAAAAAACCGTAACAAAAATTTCCCTGTCCAGCGTAACTAAAAGGAATGTAAAGAAATAATAAAAATTCTTTTACGTTACTACGGCTATAATATAATGTGTACAGTATTCAAACAAATTCTATACGAACTAGATAAAAAATTAATATTTAGATAATTTGCTATCTTAAAATACGGAATTACACGTCACAAAAGTCTCAGAAAATTTACAATTTCAGAAATTGTGTGCACCTTGGATCCCTGGCTGCTTCCTGAGAAACTTGAAAGGAAAATAATGATTTTTGCCCTTGATTTTTGGACCGACATCATAAGGAAGATGACCAATTTTTAGAGAAGATTGTCACAGGGGACGAGACGTGAGTTTCTCACATGATACCAGAGATGACGAGGTGAAAGAAGAACTTAAAGACTGGTTACCCTCAAAGGCGGCTGATGTCTATGACGTAGACGTACAAAACCTTTTAGAACGTTAAGACAAATGTTTAAAGGAATATGGAAACTATGTAGAAAAATACAGAGAAATGTAACAAATAACATAAAAATTTTTTTCGATAAAATCTCTGATGATTTACGTTTTATAATAAATCGGACCTTAATTTCCGAATAACCTAATAGATTCGAAAAACCGATTTTCATCATTCGTTCTACAGAGATAATTTAAATATATAATAATAAAGAAAGGTTTGTTGTGTGAAATGAAACAAACTGAAACACACTGAATGTGTCAGACAGCTTTCATGTCGCAGAGAGTAATATTGAACAAGAAACATACACGTACGAAACTCAAATAATTCCCATTCCACGATAATAAAAATACATCACGTACTTTCACAATTATTATTAGAGCATTGTAAATATTGGAGTGCAACTTGGAGCGAACGTTTAATTGTAATATCTAATAATCTCTCATTTGGAACATGTCATCGCTAAGCCGCTAGCGAAACAATTTGTCCGATTGCTGACCTGGGGTTCACAGGCTTACGATGAACGGACTCTGTTCCCCTGTCCGGCTAAGCTCGATCACAACACTGTCGGCAGTTTCAATTATTGCCAGCCAGACTTTGCGGCCGACAAATATGTCAGTAAGCGTCACAAGCAATTAGTAGGGCGTGCTGTAATTACGACACAGAGCGTCATGTAACGACGCGGACGCCAATGTTGTCACGCTAATTGGTCGTCGCTCTCAAAATATCTATCTCTCGTGTAAGGCGGAAAGGTTCCCCGCCGGAATATAATTCTAAATTTAATTTGTCAGCTTAATATTTACACCCCCAAAAAACATTTGAACTATGAAAGATCTTCAGTGACTTTCCCGTCCATAATCAGATTACAGTAAACATTTATGAAATTACGGATCTTTGAACTGCCGTAAAGATCACTACAGCACAGGTTTCGAACATTAATTTTACAATAACGAAGCTACTAGGGATATAAGTCTACATACAACTATAAATATTCTAAACTAGCTGGGTGCCGGCGTTGCCCGAGATGTCATTTATCTATAACCCCCGATATGACTCCAATTTCGGCTGCTTTTGCGCAATTTTTATGTAACGCTACTCGAACCCTAATCATTATAATTAACTCTAAAAAATATTTCTTCAACGCAAATATCTGCCGTGTTTGCATGTTCCAAAATTTGCACCCCGCTACCCCTGCATCTGAGGGGTAAATGCCAATTTGAATGTCGTAACTAAACACAGTGACTTCCATAACCTTTGATTTGACTCCAATCTCGGTTATATTCGCGTTATTTTACTGTAAAGAATCTCCACCCCAAACCCGAAGGGTGTCCTTTTCACAGGGCGTAGGGGATGAAAATTGTATTCAGATAACATTGGTAGAAACACTATCAATATCTTTGACCCCTAAAAATATTTATCTGACTCAAATATCGGCTGTTTTATTATGTTTAAATATTTCCACCCCCGCTTCTGGGGGTGGAAGACGCGTCTCACCCCGACAGTGTTTGTTTCCTGGTCGCAAAGAACACGTGTAGAAATTTGGTGAAAATTGCTCGACTGGTGTAGATTTGTATTTTATTTAGAAAACGTTTGTATGGGAAATAGAAAATGGCTGTTTTTAGGGTTTTCCCGGAAATTATTCGAATTTTTCTCGCCTTTTAAACCTTCCCTAGACCTCCACGAACATTTCAAGACTAAGATAAGACAAATCCGTTCAGCCGTTCTCGAGTTTTAGTGAGACTAACGAACAGCAATTCATTTTTATATATATAGAAGATATCAAGAACAATCTTAGTTAAAATAAATTAAATTCTTGTTTATTACTCATTAGTAATAATAATTAAAATTTCAATTAGAACGTTCTCCTTTCAGCTGTAACAAGCAACCAAGCTGCATGCGAACAGGTAAGAATTTTCTGCCCAAGAAGGGCTTGCGGAACGAGGATACTGCACTAGCAGACAAAATATCGAACAGATTAGATATTTTTCAAAGTGAAGATGTAAAACTTATAGATATTTAGCGGAGATTGAAGGTCCAGCATGCGTGATGTCTGTTTGTCAGAGAAGCAAGTGTATCAATAGTGTAGGAAGTTCGCACATGGTGTAACGTCTGCAGCCGATGCTCCACGCCTGGGCCAGGCACATCGTATTGGAGCACTACACGCCGCGAGGGACCTCTGTTACCAGTAACCCATACACAAAGCTCCTCAAAAATCATCTTCGGCCTGCAATTAGAAAACAAAACGTCGTGGATTTCTATCGACATGTGTTCTTCTGCAACAAGACAATGTTCGGCCCCGTATGGTTCGTTTGACGGTTGCGACAATTGAAGACGAGTGGTTTTAATGTCTGATTCATCCACCATACACGTCTGACCAGGCCCCAAGTGATATCCACATTTTTGGACCCCCTAAAAGAAGCACTTTATGGGAACGAAATTTCATACCGATGACGAGTGCGCCAGGCGGTGCACGAGTAGTTGCAACGTCTCCAAAAAGAATTCTTTCTGCAGGAATTCAGGCACTTGGGAAGCGTTGGCAGACATGCATTAAGCGTGGAGGAGAATATGTCGAAGAATGATACATTGTTGTGTGTGTGTACAATAAATAAAATTTAAAAACAAAGCTTTCATTTGAGTCTACCTCGTATATTCAATTAAACATTCTTATATGTTAAAAAGATTTTAAAGGGCGGAGGGATATGGTTTAGCAGATGGCTGTGTTGCAGTAAGATTTTATTATGCACACCTTACACAAGTATTGGCTTGTTTCAGTGCACGTATAGGGCAATGCTTATAGTTGAGACTTTAATGTCTCCGCAGTGAAAGATTAATTTGCAACTAGTTATATCTGGATGACGGACGAGTGAGAAAGGTCAAGCATCGGAAGTTTCACACAAGAAACGTGCTTTCTGTTGGATGTTTGGAACTGTCTATCAAGGGTCATCGTGGGACGACGAAAATCACATGTAAATTGGTTGTGTCTACATAACATCAAAATTTCCCAAATATATTTGTAGATAAAAAACACTGAAATTGTAGAATTATCAGTAAATGTAAGCAAAATTAAATGAATTCTAAACACTGACATATAATAGTTTCAATAATGTCAAAAATCATCATAAAAAGTTCCATTTATCAACAAATAGTATTTCTGACTGCGGTTTCACCTATCTCTTAATTGTAGATTCCATTATATGTATTTCAAATTGAAATTTCTTCGATTGATTTTTGTAGAAAACAAATTAAATAAAGATCTGATCGGGAACTGAACCCGGGACCCTCCACTTATTAACTCTCATCTGATCTATCTCAAGTCGGCTCCAGGCCAGGAACGAGACTTCTCTATCCTTGTTCACAGTGACCGAAAAGTCGCGCACATTTATATTTCCATTACAACATATGTTCAAATTGGATGCATTTCCACGGGAAAATATATTTTTTTCGCTGACTTTAATCTGCAAGAAATTAATCTGACGCAGGAATGAAATAAAATATTTAATTAATGAAAAAAACAAGAATTTATTTTATACAACACTTATATATTCGCCCACACATTCTCAATAACGAAAGCTCTCCAGCCTAGCCAGGGATGTATGTACTCCTCCTTTCTCAGGATAAACCGTGGTTAATGTTTTCAGCAAACCGGTGCGCTACCTGGAAAAAATGGAATGCGACTTACCAGCTCGCAGCTCGGACAGGGTCGACTCTCGTTGGCGAAATATAGCTGCAGCCGCAGACAACCGGGACCCTACGTGTACACCGAAGTTGCACAGGACCTCTCCCTGATGGTCCAGAGTGATCTCCCTGATGGTCCAGACCGATCTCCATGTGTTCGCCGGCTGCCCTCTCTGATTGTCCAGACCGATCTCCTCGAGTTCGCCGACTGATCCTCTCAAAAATTCCTATCTCTTCATTGGTCCTTATCTACACGTGACCCACTTCATTATATTTTAGGACCACACCTTCCCGGACGTCTACCTCTTACTTGGCCGACCATGGCCTTGTTTGGATTTTCCTAATCCGCCCCGCCATTGTCTACTGTCGGCTGCTCGAAGCCGGAAAGCCACGTTTCCATGCTTTCAGGCAGAAATTTAGACAAATCTTAAAGAAACGTTACTTGGTATACAAATTGAATACTAAAAGCGCACCATACTATTTGTTACTACAAGGATATTTTTTTACGTATAGGACACCGATACTTCCAACCATCCCTTATCTTCAGCAAATGGAGTAAATTGGAATTTACTTGTTATTCCATGAAATCTGTATTGACAATGTCAAGATGTTATTAAAAAACCTCATTTCTAAATAAAGTTCTTCCACATATTCTAAAATAAAAACTTCAAAATGCAGTACATCTATACGTTTCAAATATCACGCAGCATTTCCTACTTTCTACAACTTTTCGTCTCTGTTCTTTTTGCCGAGTTCTCGTTCTTGCTCGTTACCGTTACCTTCCGATATTTCAATTATTCGCTTTCGCTCCCTCGATTTCTCTTGCTTTACTTCTGTTCGGAACCGAACCTATTCCTCTACTCGACATTTACTTTTAGCCACACCACATTCATTGTAATGCCGGAAAAAGGGCCCTATAAGCTTAATCTTCCGTTAAGTCGCGCTCCGTAAAGGAACGCGGTTAGTCGTGCTATGTCCAGGGGACCTAAAGTTAACTATTCCCTTGCTGATCAATTGTTTTGAATCTTTTTATAGGTTTTTAACATACTCGTTTTAGACATATATACATTCAATTCCAGCCTGGTTTAATTAAAACTTGACATGTTATTCAAAATATTTAACAAAGAAAATCTACTATAAAAATATTCTAACTTACTATATGACAATATCCTTTAGAATGATAATCATAAAGTATTGAGACTCAGTTTTGTAAACCAAACATCAGTCAGATGTCAGATAGATAAACAGTTCCAGAGAGCTCGAAATATAATTGTTTAAAATACTTTATATGATTAATTTTTATTGATTTTTTAAAGTAATCTACGTTTGTAAAATTTCTGATGAAATTATTATAAATACTATTTGTACAAATATTATTAATATAAATAATTACATTTTTTGTAAAATAAATTCAGTCTGTTTCACTGGCTTTTTTTTAATTTTTAATAAAAAATTATTTAGTTGTAACCACAAAAATTTTCACACTTTTCACAGCATATTGCGTTTTACATTATTTTTTAGTTTCCTTGAAACATGTCCTGTATTTATTTCTAAATCTAGTTCGTCTATGGATCTGCATCTGAGTCATCACGCCCAGTTCCTAAAATATCTTCAGTTTCTGATTTATGTGATTATTCTTCAATATCGTCGTCTGGTACACAATTTGTGTCATAAAATAAGACGATAAATATCATATACGTCTCGAGGGTTCTTCATTTTCCACAATTGTTCACAAACAGAAATCGGAAAGTTTTAATAAAAAACCACAAATATAATATCCACTTAAGACAATAAAAATTTAAATATCAGAGAAGAAATATTTAGTAGAAAAACAGAATTATCGTCAGATTTTTACGAAAAGGAACCATTTTATCACTCCGTACTACTGCGACAAGGACGAGAAAACTTCTGACGGAATGTTGGAGTAGGCCTGCTGGAATGAGGATACGATACTTCCTTATTCAAACGTGACCATCCGAAAAACTAGGGTTTCTTTTTGAGTGTGGCTTTGGAATAATACTGTAAACACTTTCCTCTGAGATATCATAAAAGTTCACCCCTATATCTGTCGTGGTCCCGAAGATAACAAAGAAATTAAATTTCGTCGATTCACTGGACCATTGCGACTAACGGAGGGTTAATAAATACCACTATGATCAAAAATTAAGGTGAAATTGTCATTTAAAACTCCCGGGTATTAGGAAGGCAGCTAATTTTTTTCCCTAGGTTGGTAGGACTGTCTATAATATTTTACAAGCGTCTGTTTCTTAAAAGATTTAATTATCTCCGAGTTACATGTGTTTTTGTAAACAACCAAAAGTGAATTTTTCGATTTTTTCAATGTGTGATTTTGATAAGCAAAGAACTTGTATCAAATTTTGTTTGCGGAACGAATATTCTTGTGCGGACACATTGAAAATGTTGCTGAAGGCATTTGGTGATCAAATTATGGCACAGAAAAACGTTTATAAGTGGTACAACGAGTTCAAAGAGGGCCGATAACGCGTTGAAGACGAACCACGCTCTGGACGACCATCAACGTCTACCGACGAAGGCCACGTCCAAAATACCAAAGATTTGGTGCTTGAAAATCGTCGATGGACAATTAGAGATCTCGCTGGTAGTGTTGCAATATCATTTGGCCCAGCCCAACCCATTTTGAATAATGATTTGTGTCTCAAACGCGTCAAGTCTCGATTGGTGCCAAAATCGCTCAATATTTTGGAAAAAAAGCGTCGCGTTGATGTGTGTGAAACTTTGCTGTCTGACTATCAGGACCACTTGAAATGCATCATTACTTAACACGTGACTTGGATTTACGCATACGACACTGAAACCACCGACCAATCCAGCGAATATCGCGCAAAAGGTGAAGCAAGACCGAAAAGACCACGGCAAAGTCGATCGAACATCAAGGTCATGTTGACAGTTTTCTTTGATTATCGTGGTGTGGTGCACTATGAATTCCTTCCGACAGGCCAAACTGTCAACAAAGAATATTATTTGAGCGTTATGCGTCGTTTGCGTGAAGCTATCCGTCAGAAACGGCCGGAATTATGGGCGAACAACTCTTGGTTCCTTCATCACGATATTGCACCATGTCATACTGAATTGGTTCTTCGCGACTTTTTTGCCAAAAACTCGACTCATATCGTTCCGCAACCAATGAACATAAAGAGTGAAATCATCTGCAAACCTAGCCCTAAAGACTCAGTACTACTTACTAGAAACCTTAACTCTGCAAAACTCAGAATTATCGCAAATAGACTAGAGACCGTACAATGGGATTTTATTTTAGATGTTAAGAAAACTAAGAATGCTAATGATATGTTCGAAACTTTTCTAAATTATTTCTTATTAGTCATCAACGAGACAGCTCCACTTAAATCAAAGAATAGACCCAATATGAAAGTAAAAAATTGGATAACTAAAGGCATACTAGTTTCTCGCGAAAGGCTCTGCCAAATGAATAAATTTATAAATATTAATTCATCGCCACACTCTCGACTTTCTTACGACCTTATAGACGTATCTACAGGAAAGTGCTTGTAGCTGCTAAAAAATTACATACATCGGAGTATATAGCAAACTCAAATAACAAAATAAAAGCAACTTGGGAGGTGATTAAAAATATCTCAGGTAAAGTCAATTATAACGCAACAGATATAAAGCTTGTCGACAACGGTAAAACTTTCACCAACAGAGACGCTGCAGGTATATTTAATTCATATTTTGTTCATGTGTCGGATCAATTTTCTAACAAGCCATCAGAAGGTCGTGCATTTTATAAACTACTACAAAACGCCGTACCGAGTGTTCAGAATTCCATTTTCCTTCAACCGATTACCAATATCGAAATAATAAATGTAATAAGAAAGTTAAAATGTAGCCAATCTGCGGATATATACGGAATCTCAAGCAAAGTTGTGAACTACTGTGCCGACGTCGTAGCTACTCCCCTTCAAATCATATTCAACGCGTGTCTTTCTACCGGCAGTTTTACCGACTCCCTTAAAGCTGCAAAAGTTATTCCGATCTTCAAAAAGGGTTCGCCCACCGACGCATCAAATTACAGACCAATTTCTCTACTTCCGATATTTTCAAAAATACTAGAAAAAATTTTACACAAAAAGTTACTTGAATTTTTGACGAAGTATAAAGTAATTACTCCCGCACAACACAGCTTCCTCAAACAAAAATCCACGAGCACTGCTATGTACGAGTTCATTCAAAGTATACAAAATTCCCTTGATGAAAAAATGAAAGTAGCCGGAATTTTTGCCGATCTTTCGAAGGCATTTGATCTTGTAGATGACAGCATACTCCTCCAAAAATTAGAATATTATGGGATCAGAGGCAACGCTTTGGCACTCTTTGATTCTTATCTCAGCAATCGGAAACAGAAGGTGGCCTTAAAAAACAAAGCTGGTGAGGTGCACTTGTCAGGCATTGCTTGTGGCGTGCCTCAGGGCTCAATATTAGGTCCACTGCTTTTTCTTTTGTATATTAACGATCTTCCAGAATATATGGACCCTATAAAATCCGTCTTATACGCAGATGACACTAATTTGCTAATTACGGACATTGATTTTAATAATCTCAATGCGAAGATTGATACCAAAACTGCTTCACTAGTCTATTTTGCCTACTTTCATTCACCTATGTGTTACGGTATTGCCAACTGGGGCAATTGTTCTCGTAGTGTAGATGTTTTCAAACTGCAAAAACGAGCCATTATAATTATATCAGGTTCAGATGCTAGAGAAAGCTGCAGACCTCTGTTCAAAAGACTTCATATTCTGACTCTACCTAGCGCTTACGTATTAGAAATACTAAAAATTTGTTAAACGCAACATGAACCTTTTTGCAAGTAACGGGGACAATCATGGCTACGACACAAGAAACCGTTCATTCCTCAGGTCTGACAAGCACAGCCTCAGGCTCTACGAGTCTAGCGTTCATTATTCCGGTATCGCACTATTTAACAGCCTTCCTGAACATGTAAAGAACATCAACAACTACAACTCATTCGTCAAGGAGTGTAAAACTTTCCTTGTAAATGAAACTTATTACTCCGTACACGAATTTTTGAATCGGTCTCATATTCGTTGAACTGCCTTGCCTACAAAATTGCGGAATATGCTATAAATATGTAAATAGTTAGTCCAGTTTTCCCCTTTTAGTTCTGTTTTCCTGCCTCTGCTTTCTGTTTTAGTAAATATCTATGACGACATCCCTCCGTACCTAGCGACAGGGGATTAATACCAGGAAGTGATTAGTGTCGTGTGCGTGTTTCCTAAAGATAGTGTGTATGATTGTAGTGACTAGACTAATGTAAACAGATATGAATTTTTGTGTGTGTTTTTGTGTTTTATATGTTTATATGTAATTTATCTACTGTACATTTGTGACGAATTATATTTCCTCTTTAGAGGGCTAATGGTGAATAAATCTATCTATCTATCTATCTAGCCGTATTCGCCTGATTTGGTTCCGTGTGACTTCTGGCTATTCAGCAAACTCAAAAATCCATGCGGGGACGCCGTTTTGACACGGTTTAGGAGATGAAAACCGAATCGAAGAAGGTCTTGAAGGCTATACCGGAAAAAGACTATTCCAACTGTTTCGAGGCTGGAAAAAGCGTTGGAAAAAGTGCGTTTTATCGGACGGCGATTACTTTGAAGGGGATGAAATTGATTTGGAAGAATAAATAAAGAATTTATATTTTATAAATAAATTTACCTTACTTTTTGTTCACAGTGGTATATCCTATCTTTTGAAACAAGCTGCTCTACAACATGATTTATGATTTTTTTTTTATAGAATTTAATTTTGTCGTCATAAGAATTTGTTGAATGACAACTCTCCAGTGTCTTTAGATATTCAAGATAAGAGTCGGAACAAAGAACGACACCTTTTGTTTTAGACACGACACGGCTGTCCGTTACTTTAGATCTTCCGTTATGAAAATTAAACTCGGACGGCGCTTTGAAATATGAATATCCTAGCAAAATGATTCCGAGCTCGCATTTTGCCTGCGTGAATAAAGAATAGCATTTTACGAGCACGCTTATTAAGTTTTTATTTTACAGAAAAGATAATTACGGGAATGCGACAGGAAAGGAATGGAAAATTATCCTTTTACCTCGCATGGGGATTCGTGAAGTTCGTTCATCGATTATTACGCAGTGAGCGTTCCAATGATTCTGCTCCGTTCCTAGTTTTACGAATTAGCCCCGGAAGCTACGTACATGCTACACTTAATTACTTCACGCCAATCAGAGCATAGCCGAACATAGAATGACGTGGACAAATGGTTGGAAAGCGCTAATTCTTTCCACTCAAATGTTGTGTTGCAGCAAAACCGAATTGATCCGTTCCACGTAACGTTCAAACACGTTAATTGAGAAGCGAGCCTGCTGATTTGCATATAATCTCAGAGGCCAACAAGAGTAAGTGACGCATGGGATTCGATTGACAGTGACATGCATGAGGGAAAAAAAATCTACGTTAGCTGTAAACTGTATGGGCCAAGTAATGCTGGTTCAAAAATTTTCAACACACAAATCGTCTGCAAATCATGAAGATAACTATTAAGCAGTCTTATCCCTCGTTTATCTGATCGAGTGTATTAGGTCACCCAAAAGTTAATTTTTTTAATTTGAGAAAAAAATTACTAAGGTTGTTTTTTGTATTTATTTCAAAATAAATCCTAAAAAGATCAGCATAATAGTAAGAAAACTTGATTTATTATAATTTATAAGTAATTTCTAGAAATTTGTTATTCTAAATATTCTTATAATGAGTTATAACTGAATTTACAATAAGGTATTGAACGCTGGGTCCGTTGAATGTTATGTTTTAAACAGGATAATTATTTTTTCTGACTAACAGGCTGTTTTTTAACATTTATTTTGAATAGAAGTCAGATTATTATAATTGTTATATTATGTTTCATTCATTAGAGCAACCCCAACGTAGACGACTAATGCGATAATATTATAATAGGCAATGCAATTTCTAACTATACAATTATGTTGAGCATGACTGAAAAAATTGTTGATCAATAATGGAAGTATTTTACAAACGGCCGAAATCAGTGTCCATAAACTACTATAGCAGGATTCACGAACGATGGCGACAGGCGCAGATTGAAGTGGAGGGAGATAGCTCTGTATAAACACACACTTAACACCACACTGTCTAACGCGGTCGAAATCAACGCTATTATTGAAGCTGATTGGCTGCTGTCGAGGTCGGGGTAGCACCTGCTAAGAAGAACACAGAAACAGAGCCGCCAATATATTCGACGCGGACTATGGAAGCGTATTTTTATTAACTTGACATTTTTGTAAACATTTGCCGTGCCTACTGCAATTTAGAAATTTAATTTTCTTCACAGTATCTTGAAATTAACTGATTTTCCTCATCATTTAAAATATTATTCTAATTATAATTACTAATTATAATTATAATTAATAAAAAATAATTCCTATGGAATTGATCAATTAAATTCCATAACTGGTCTCAGCGGCTATGAATTCGTCTCGACACAAATTATACATTTTCAGTTATAGAAGAAGCTTTGTACAGAATTTGCAATGCCTGATCCTCTTTCATCTCTAATAACCCCAATTCCACAGCGGCTTTTTCAGTAAGTAATATTTCCATAATGTCACTAATAAATGGGTTCACAAAATATGCAAATCCAAAATATTAAATGGAGCGGCAGTAGACTCAACGAAGAGCCACAGTTGCTCATCGTGGCAATATAACAATGTGTGGTATTTGTCTAATTACTTAAATTTTCCTGTCATTTCGTTACTTCTTTATCTAATTAGTAAACTTCCTGTAGACGTAGACGTGTTATATTTAAATAAATATGCTTTAGGTTTAGTATTCGTCATCAGAACAATACTCGTCGTTAAAAAGAAAATTTAAATTATTACCAGCTATATAAAATTAACGTTTATTCTTAATGCTTAGACCAAGGTAATTAAATAGTTTTATTCCTAAATAAAGTGAGAACCGATATTTGTCAATCCTCAGGATACAGTTAAATGCGATTGCATGCCAAGTTGAGGGCCCTGAAAGAATCCCATGGTTCTGACGAGCTTGTACTGTGGTAACGGAATTCCGGAGAAAGAGAACCGCGTATCACAAAGGTAGCTGCAAAGTTTCAGCCTCTGATTGAGTTTCCTATCGAGTTACCGAGAATGCGACCTCGGGGCGTGTTTCTCCTCCTCGTTCGTCCCATTTGGTCAGGATCACAACTAATGCCGCTAACTGTCAGGTGCCTGCTTCTATTACTGATGCAGTTTTAAAGCCAGTGGTGGAATAAAGAGGAACCGAATTGAATTGCTCACTGTTAGTAGCGAGTGTGCTCCATTAAGGGGGAGATACTCGGGCTTGGTGGGTCTCCTCTAAATGGGAAACCTTAACGCAGTTACACGAGAGAAAACAATCGCACTTGCGCATTCAAAGGCGATTACCTTGTCAAAGGCACACCTATAAACGTAAACCCATTTGTTTCCCCTTCCGTGATGCATCACATCGTCCAATAAAGCTCTAACGAATTGGCCAGGACAAAAGTTCATTATTTAGAGGTTTTATTGTTTACGTCTGTTTTATACAAAAATACAATACAGTAAATGAGCATACTCAGACAGTTTATTTAATTAATTCAAAGACTACGTTTCGTTACGTATTTGTACCTTCTTCAGGTATTTTTATTGCGGATAAATTATAATAAACAATTGTAAGATCTCATTTGTGGCTTAAAAATTAATTTAAAATACAATTGGGTTTATTTAAAGCACAATTTTAATAAAAATAATTTCCAACGTATGGCTCGGCACAAGAGAATTCCAAAACACAGGATGTGGTGAGCCATTAAATGAATGTCTCAGCACTGTCCCGGAATACACACTGTTTATGGTCTATTATTAGTTTACCGGACTAATGTTGCATGTGCTGATTTGGTGGCGACAAATGTTAGGAAGATGCAGCGTGGCAGATAAACGGCAAGATTGGTTCTTCACGCGATCCAGACTGAAGAATTTGTATTGTTGAACATCAGTTTCTTGTACTTGCTCACTACTTCTCTGGCTAATTTTTTCGTAAGTGGATTGTCTCTGGAGTTATCATACCCTCACGTACGGTCTCTGGAACGAGACGCAGATCTTGTCATCGAGTGATCATCCTGAATGTTGGTTATATACGTTGGTGAGAATGCAAACCGCCAAAATGTATGTTTAAGACTTCGTGAATTCTTATTAATATAAAAATTTCATCTTTTTTATTCTTCATGCTAGATTTCGAGTTCTCCAAAGTAATGTAAAATTGTACGTTTTCTTACACAATATCATAGTTATGCTTATCTATTAATTTAATGTCGACGTATATTTGCATAAAGAGCATGGTAAACTTCAACTTAGGTTTTAGAATTATTCAGCATTAATAAAAAATTGGAGCAGTATTATAATTAATAAAAAAGGAATGTAGTGATATTGAAATACATTATGCAAACATTACTAAAAATTCAATAATGTTTCATATAAATAACAAAATATTATGTTTGAAAATTTGTTTATTAAAATCCATATACAAATAAAAATTATGTCAACCAAACAAATTTACTATAATATTTTTGGTACAATATATATTAATAGTTATATCACAACTACTTAAAATTGAAGTTATAATTAAATATACGAAACATTTTACAATAAATTGCAAAACAATATAATTACGAAAAGATACGCGAAATAGATTAGGGTAATTGACTTCAATTATATATAAACTATGTACATTAATAATACTAATTCAAAAATATTACAGGTAATTATGAGGATACAGGTCGAAAGCTTCAAGAAGAATTTAATAATTGAGGATGAATTGTCGTTATTTCTATGAATGAAAAAAAATCGGACTAGCAAAAAACGTAAATAATTTTATGGTTTTAAATCGCGTTTATTATAAGGGTAATGGGAATGTTTCTAAGGACCACTGTTATTAGAAGTGTGATGAAACAAGTAAGTTACAGATAACTGTGTTATACAACACGCATGACACACAAGCTGAAGAAGTTGCCGAAGTGGTCAGGCGAATTAACATGGAAACTTGAGAAGTGAGCTCGTAATTCATAAATATACATGTAAACGATATATTTAGTATCTCTCACAAAATATTATTTTTCATAATAATGAAATTACAAGCAATATTTGCTGTCATGTATATCCAGTAAGTTGCAATTATTATTGCATTATTGTCAAGGAAACAAATGGGATTATTGGCAAATCATTAAAGAAGTACTGATCATACGATTCTTATGGGATTGTGTATTGCAATGAATAATTCTATATAATAGAGAAATATTCCTTTAATTTCGAACGTTCCTAGCGGAGACGCTGCGCAGACAACTAATTCAACCACCCATCAATCTAAACTTAGAAAATATAACCCAGCAATGTTTTGGAATATATGATCCCACTTAACTAATGGGATTTTATATAACTTATTAACATAATTACAATATATTGAAATTTAAATAATAGCTTTAGTGCTGAAATTTCTATCTTATGCCTTCGTAACGCTACGGAAGTGTTCAAAGTATCTGTTCATCAGTTCTGAATGCGACTCGTTCAAATTTTTCTAAATTCTCCTTTTGCTACTCTTACTATAAAAATCAAAATATATTCCCCAACTACTAAAAAACTATATCTTCTAACTAAAAAACATGAGTTTCTTGATCGTTCCCATGATAATTAATTTAAAAAAACCTGCAAAAGTGTTCAATGTGATGCTACTAAAACCACTTATTTCATAAATTCCTTTTTCTATTTTGGTCTTTTCTTCTATTTTTTTTGTTTGTTTCATGTACGACCTGGAGTTGACAGATTTCTCGTCGCTCTGTTTCGTGAAGTGACTTTTCCGTCGTTTGTGTTTCCTCCTAGTGTGCGTGTGTCATGTTTTGTGCTTATTTTTGTGTGCTGTGTAAATTCTAGATTTTATGATAGTTCATTATCGAATGATTAATTATTTACTAGTAAATATTTAATATTTTTATTATAAATGTAAATATTATATTACACTCTTAGTATGGTTATTATTCATATTATTTTACTCATGTTGGACAGGGAAATTTGTGTTCCCGAATTTTAGTATTTTTATGTTAACTTCTAATTATTTATAATAGCTGGGTTCCCAGCGTTGCTCGTGTACATAATTATTTAAACTCGAAAAAGTATTTAATTGAATACTTAAATATATTCCCTGAGTATTTCAGGTTATAATTGTCAATTGTCACTCAGTCTTCATACATTACGAAATATTACATTGATGAAATTGTTAGCTAGACTCACAACAAATTTAGCGCGAAAATTAACTTACATTTTCCGCAAGGATGGTAAAGTAATTCGTATTCATCTTTATTACCATTCGGTGGAGTATTGCTGACGAAAATATTTCTGCTTTATTTCGTTCCTAATAAAGAAAATATTTCCTTTGTTCGTTCCGTAGTAACGTCTTTCTCCCGCGTGACGTCATTGTCTCTTGGCACGCAGTAATTTAATATTTAATGATCACGGTTTTTAATTATAATTCTTTCCGCATGTATGCTAGGAGTTTATCACCCTCACAGTACCGTTTCTCGTATTTTCAAGAATATGTGTACCAATTTTTGTTGCATTCTGTCCACGCGATAAAATTTGTATAAAGAACAACGTAAATACATACATACAAATATACATCCTTTTTTTATAATAGAGATTGTAGCATTCAATTCATATATTGTAATTTTATGTATTGACATGTCCTATTTCCTCATACGAGGACTAATAGAATAAAATAAATCAAATCAAATCATAATCAAACAGGCTTTCACGCAGACTGCAACTAATTACATCACCAGTACATTAACACTTTCCACTGCTCATTTCTATCCATTACATCCCCTCTATTTACTCGCCTATAATTTACCAGGCCTAACTTTTAAAATATAGACGTAAGGAAGTGTTAGTATGTATTCAGTTTTATGGTGTCAATTCTTGAACTTCTGATCATAACAGCAATAGATCATTTTTGGTGGTGCTGTCGTTTTCCAACGCAACGCACAGTCCCTGAATATTCCCCTAATATTTGTTATCTAGAATATGTTTACTAATAACACCATTTGAAGTCATCCAATTAAATCTGCGCTTGCATTACGTAATTTTCTATTTAATTATCGATCACTATACTTACTAACCATACGACTATAGAAATTGGCATTTATATTTTGTAAAGTCTCAACCAATACGAGTCATTTTGAACTTAAAATCCGACATAATTAAAACATCACATAATAACATGATATTTATTATCTGGTTTAAAAAATAACATAATTCAAACGATACAATTTAAAGATATGTTTCCAACGTGTCCGCTTAAAAGTTCTACTGTAACTGGCAGAACCTTTATGTGAAATTTTATTATTTTTGTCCATTAGTCGACTTGTACGACATGCAAAAACACCTATTTTCTATCAATTCGTTGAATTTTGTCACTGTCATATTTTTATATAATGCTTCATATATGTAAGAATACAATTAAATTCCAGGTACTCTTTCAGTAAATTAGATTTTTAATAAAATTTTCTATATTTAGTTGTATTGTGCGCGTTGAAGCCTTTACGAATAATTCTGTTTTCAACGAAACAAAACGCGAGGCAATTCCGAAAACTTGTTTCAATACATTAATTGATCCTGTTACGGCACTGGACAATTATTTTAAACGAATTCCATTGTATTGGATTAAAATTTTAATTCACTGAGTTTAGTGGTGATGTATGTTGCATACTATTTTATTGGTAATACTTTAGTAAAACATTTGTTTTTTTGGCAAGTAAATGGCTTTATTTTAATTGTACAACTTTTTATGTTCTACAAGAGATAATTATATATCTTCAACGTTATTATCCCACTAAATTATCCTAAATGGCCCAATTTGAAACGTGTAAAAATTTACATAAACCCTGTGGTTGTCACGGATTTGAAAACAAAATGTTTTCAATTGATGAATAATTTAGAAATGAAGGATATTTTTTAATAGTAAACTCGTCTAAGAAGTTTTTATTATTTAAAAAAATAAAACAAAATTCTCGCGGTTACCAGCTAAAAGCATTTATGAAAGACCTCAAAACCTTGAGCGATTTTAGTCAAATACAGGAATTCCACCATATATTAATTTTTAAATTCTGAAATTCTAAAAAAATTGTTTGTAAACACACTCTTGTTGAATATTTTACGAAAGATTCCAGACATTGGTCGACAAAATGTAAATCGTAGACATTTTTATATTTGAAGCATCACAGGGTTTTTATAGACAGAAGCTACGCACTGTGAGGCAGATACTTTCATCACTTACACAAATCTCTTTGTGTTGGTCTCCACATTACACTAACAGACTTTTACACAAAGCAGAACACAGCTGAACAATAAAAAGTGTTATTAATAATCCCATGAAAAAAAAACCCTGACAAGAGCAAACTTCATTAAAATTGCCGGTGCTCCCGT
Source organism: Zhengitettix transpicula (assembly GCA_037074705.1). Classification (NCBI taxonomy): domain Eukaryota; kingdom Metazoa; phylum Arthropoda; class Insecta; order Orthoptera; family Tetrigidae; genus Zhengitettix; species Zhengitettix transpicula. The sequence continues at coordinate 10,630,501 of CM073593.1, forward strand.
TTGGACTGCGTTCACTCTCCCGCAACTTGGTTGATCCGATGCTGCAAAACAATATTATAGAGCAAATATTGAGACGAAATCCGAAAGCGAGATACTTCCCGCATATCCGTGTTTGCCAATTTCTCATGAAATTATTAATGAGCAAACAAGAATGTTTGCTTAGCAGCGAAGCATACTGTATTGTATTCATTCTATTATTCAGCACACACATTCATTCGAACTTGTTAGGTCTTAATATGAATATTACGAAACGCAAATATACGTAAAACTGTCGAATGTAAAGAGTAAAAAGCGTTGTTACACTAATGGAATTTAACATTTTAAATTATACAAAAAACCAGTGGTCATAAATTTTTGCACACACAGTACGAATTGGTAAAAGTTTAGCAAACACAGATATATGTATATTATTAACCACAAATGTACCTAAAACTGTCCAATGTACATTACAATAAAATTTTCCGTTCGTAAAATTAAATGGGACATATAATTCTGTATACTCTCATTAAATTTATTAAATTATTTTTTTAGGGTAATCCACATGGTGGCAACTCCCCTTTAATGGCATAGGAAGGGATTTGAAAAGGGGGGATGCGGAAGGGTAGAGGAAGGCAGCCAAGTGTTAACTAGGGCCCCTGGGCTATGGTTTATGGATCCTACCCGGCAATTCGCCTCAAAGTGATGCAGGGAAAACCATAGAAACACCTGCATCAGGTAGGTCGGGCATTTGGTACTTGTTCCACGCCCGTCGGATGGCGAGAGAGGGGTTAGCTGTGGGGTCGCAGCTTTCCCCTCTCCGTGCCTTGACCAGTTTAGGAGGCAGCTGGCCGACTATTCCAATAGGAATAGCGGACAGCTCTTACCGTATGCCCAAGGTCTGCGACCCCGGAACATACACCTATAAAAACAGACCGAGGTGCCTCGGCATGTGGGAACCTTAGTTCAAAAAACCAGAGAGATGTGAAGGCATCCCCAAAGGTAGCCTCCGCAAGAGCTCTCTGGAAAGGTTCACCCCAGCAGAAAGTTTATATAAGCCTCAAGACATACATACATGGTTAAGTTAATTAACTATGTTGTAACGTATCATCGCTGCTGAGAGTTATTTTGTTTATTATCGAATAATTTGAAATTATTGTTTGTATGGATGCGGCATTGAATAAAAACAAACATTAGATTTAACTAGATATTTAAATGTAAATCAAATACAATAAAATTCAAACACTTAAACGTAACATTCTAACAAGAAACATGAATCTCAACGTCAGGGTTCCTATAAGGTAGTATATTTCATAGATTTTTGAACGATCTCCCAACCGAGAATTTGCAGTTTCGAGGCAAGTTGGACATGGTTTACAAATTTTACAATACCGTCATGTTTTGTATTGCTGGCGCCGTATTTTGAGCGTTCGTGGCACGGGCGGTCCCCCCCCCCCCTCGCGCATAACCCGGGCCAGTCACCAATCCTGGCCGCTGAGCGTTCAGGAAAATCAACTTTATTCCTTAAAGAATCAGTCTTGGTTTTAACATTACGTGAATGTATTTGAATGTATAAAATTTCTGAAACTTATCTCGATTTATAATTTCTATCTCTATCTATAATATAGAAACTGTTCCAATTGTTAGTGATTCGTTTAATAAATATATTTAGAAATTACCAATTACGATAAAAATCTTTTAACAGTTATATTTATTTGACGTCCTTAAATAAATGAAAACATCAACCTGTTTAGTTATAAATTTATTAATAATTAAATTTTGGAAATATTATAATAAAAAAAAAAATTAAACCCTAATTTATAAGAACCGCTTCAGGTGATGTAAAGTCAATTAAATAATCGAATTACAAAATCTGTGTTTTTAAAATTCCAACAAATCAATATTTTACAAACATTATAAGTAATTAAAAATTTATTGTCTATTACTTATAATTAATTACATGAAATGTAGTGGACATACATTTCTTAGATGCGATTTGCCCACACATTATTGAGTGTATTGTTAAGTTTAAAGAAGCATTGGAAATAAATTTATTTTATATACAATAAATGGAATAGAACTATAGGGAATAATAAATTCTATTTAGATTATTAGTATCATTTGTTTAAGTTAATGGCCGAATCATTGGACAGAAAATGCAACATTTCGCTCATAAATCTGGAATAATTCTTTATTTAAAAGTTTTAAATTATGCTAATCGAAATTGTGCTACGTGAAATAACTGTGATATGAAAGTTATGTACTTAATTTTATATTATCCTGTTCCATTTTAATACTAATATTATTATTACCGTTTAATTATTATCATTATTAATTTATGATCCTAACCATAGTATTTCGTAATTATCTTATAATTAATATTATTATTATTTTAAAATGTGCAATTTTTCCTTTCACTTTTATCCCAGACTTGAGAGACTTGATTCAAGGGCTACCTGTTTCAATTAATCAATAAGAAAGTAAAAATTTCGTCCCGCTCTCCCGACTAACGAGTTCAACTTAGAAATCCAGGTTTCTACAGAAGTGATCATGTAAATACCACACAACGATTCTGGAAGCTTTTTTCCTTTCTTCGAATGCAGAAAAACACAAGAAACTAGAAGCAATATAATATTATATTATTATCTCCTTGGGCTTAATAATGCCGCGTACAAACGTTATGACTTCGGACTGAACGCGTGTAAATTAAGTTTTTGATAATATTAAATTAATGTTTCATAAAATAGCAGCCTGTAGGCTGCTCTAATCTAACAACATAACATAAATTCGCATTTCGCATCAAGTATGAAATAGGAAGGAATGTTTTCATTAAACGTTAATATCCATAAAATGAGAGAAAACATATTTTTTGAAATTTTTGTCGTTAAAGAAATGAAACTTTTTTTTTTACGGCAACAGGCTACATGAGGGTAATCCACTTTGGGCAACTCCCCTTTAATAGCATAGGAAGGGATTTGAAAGGGAAGATGCGGAAGGGTAGAGGAAGGTAGCCAAGGGTTAACTAGGGCCCCCGGGCTATTTTTAAGGATCCTACCTGGCATTCGTCAAAAGAAATGCAGGGAAAACCCTAGAAAAACCTGCATCAGGTTGGTCGAGCATTGGGTACTTGTCCCACGTCCTTCCGATAGCGGGAGAGGAATTTGCTGTGGGGACGCAGCATTCCCTTCTCCGTGCCTCGATCAGTTTAGGAGGCTGCTGGCCGACTATTCCAATGGGAATAGCAAACAACTCTTACCGTATGCCCAAGGTCTGCGACCCCGGAACATACACCCCTCAAAACAGGCCGAGGTGCCTCGGCTTGTGGGAACCTTAGTTCAAAAACGGAGAGGAAAAGGCATCCCCAAAGGTAGCCCCTTCGTATCTCTCCTAAAAGGTTCTGCCTGCGAGAGAAAATCCCTCGTATTATATATATATATATATATATATATATATATATATATATATATATATTTGTAATGAATACAAATGAGGGGTTTAATTTGTCCGTCGTTGAGACACCAAAATGTAATGATTAAGAAAGAGGAGATTAATTAATTAACAAACAAAATTTTATTGAATTATTTAAACAATTAATTTGCAGTTGGATTAAATTGATAATTCGTTCTGGAGCAGTTTATTTTATTTTAAAAGAAAGTATTGAAAAATAATTACTACTTTAAACTTTATGATACCATTTATTTTATTTAAAAGAAATCTATAACATTTTCTATGAGGTTTAGAAATTTGATAACTCTTTTCTCAGGTTCGTTTACCTGGGCTTGATAAGTAAAGAACAATCATATAATTTATAAATTAAGAAATTAACAAACTAAACCAAAAAGATACGAACGAAATCTGACGAATATCTTTAACTATCGTTTACAAACTTAATTAACTTGGTTTCTACTTACAAAAATGTTCGACTGGTACCAGACTTAGATTACTCTACTCGGACACACAATTTACACCAAAAAGGCCATGAATCACTGGCTCTACACTTGATTGGCAAACACACGGTCGTAGTTATTGAATTTTCCTCCGGGAACTGGAACTGCTGTACCTCTGGATCGTCAGCCAGACATATTGTTACAAATTGTCTTTATGTGGAAAATGATGATCTCAGTACGCGTAGGAATCTTAATGTGGCGCTAAATATTTGATTAGTCTTTGCAGGTTTTTTACAAATTAACTCGCTGTCCAAACTTTATACTTGTATTAAAAACTTGTAACTTTCTCGGTTGGATTTATACTCGGGCCACGCTGTTCGTTACTCTCAAATTTTGACTTGCTCTCCCTACTACAATATCAGACAGACTGCCGTTCCAGAAACGCTCGTAGCCCACGACAAAACCCGCCGACACATTGTTGTCTGTGAAGAATTGGTACCGCTAACAATCCAATTGTTAAAATCATTACTGGCCTCTAATTAGTATTACAATATATATATATATATATATATATATATATATATTGTAATAATTTAAAATAATATGAGAATGTGGCGTTTCTAAATGAAAGAACTTAAGTGAAAACTATTAAACAAGATTTATTAACAATTTTAAAACAAGTATAAAATACACAAAATATTTGAGATCTCAGGGTCTTGAACTGGGTTTGATAAATGGCAGAATTTATATAATCAAAATTACATTTACTTTTTTTTATGGAAATCAATGCGTCTGAACATAGACAAAATTTGTTGCGGAAGAAATAATACTAAAGATTGAATTTAAACAATTTTAATTTTATCAAGAATTAATGATCTCATTTTATCGATAATTAAATAATTAAAAAAAACGATCTGACTTTTATCTTTTAAACACGGTTTACAAATGATTTTAAAGTTTTTCTCTACTTACGGCCGCCCAGGTCTCTTTTTAGCTTTTCGTGCACAATTTTGGGGACATCACTGATTCTAAGTACTCACAGACTCTAAATGTTCACAGGCTCTGATTGGCGTTGTTTGTTAGTTGGTCTTAACACAAATTGGTTGGTTCTCGATGCTTTACTGCAACCTGGATTTGTAGATCTCATGACTTAAGTTGAAAATGGACTTCATTGGTTTGTCTATGGCCAGCATGATGAATCTACGCTCGACCACCGAATACACACTAGTTGCTCTGTCTCCTTCCCGACTGAATATTGCTTTACTTTTTAATATTTGAAAGCATGTTTGTGACTGGACCACATTCTTTCGTTCTGACTGTAAAACTTTTCGTCTGATCTATTCGCTGTCTGCTGCCCGACTGTAAAGCTTTCAAACTTCTTGCTGTCCGCTGACCGACTGAATTCTTCGTCTCGTAAATTTTGAGCGCGTAAAACCTTCCCAACCGATCAACAATGTTTTCTTTGCCTTGCCGGTTTGTTGCGGCGTCCGCTCTATATCCACTAATAATGAGTCCTCTACAATTCAACTTTTCAATTAGAACAATGCCTTAATTACCAATAACTACAATATATATATATATATATAGAGAGAGAGAGAGAGAGAGAGAGAGAGGGAGAGGGAGAGAGAGAGAGAGAAATGACTTCTGCGAAAATAACATTATATTCTTCTATATATCCCAATAAGTTCAAAGAATTTAAGCTCCGTGACCTTCAAAATCATCTGATTTCCACTAAATTACATCTCACTTATTGTGTTTCTAAATTTATCTGATTTCATCGACTGAATCCAATTTTTTTCGTTGTCAGGTTTATTTTTTCTTTGTGCTTCGGATCAAAGGCGAAGATAATAAGCTTTTAAATGGAAGAGATGTGGAGGCCTTGAGGCCTGGAGATTTAATAGAGTATTACTTTCCTTTACATGAAACTCAGTCGGAACAGGCTATTATCGATAATTCTGCATTTTTTCCGCGACAGTACGATATTTTAAATTTGTTAAATGACGTAAACATGATCAATTTTGAAAGCGATGTGTATGAAAAATTCTCAGTGAAACATGATTTTTTAAAAAACCGTTTCTCGTAGTTGCAGGTGAGTACAAAACAATATGTTACAAATTGACGTGGACCTTCTGCTGTTGCGCCTTTGAAATGGTCAATTCCTACAGCCCCCGTTGTGAGAGAGCGAAGCGAAGCATTGAACAGGTCTTGCTTGGTTCTCAGGGGCGGCATTTGCATTTTGTTCACAGGACGCTTCTAGCAGATGTAAATTCATTCCGCCCCCTCTGAGCCCGTTACAATTCCCTCTGTTTTTATTCCACCAGCTAAAAGTTAATAAAGACACGATAATTATTCTCCAACTCTAACTCGGTATTTAAATCACATTAATGGCTGAAATCTGTTGTTTTCAGAACCGCTGCGCCAAAAGCACTTAGACATTTTTTTTACGTCACCGTAAAAGCGTGGGATCGTATTGATTATCATCTATTAAAACGTCGACCGAAGTGAATATTTGTTGCATGTATATGTCCACTCCTATTAAAAAACCCTAACATCAGTTTAATTCATTAAATTTTGATGGGAATTAATATTATTTTACATAAATATTTTATTTATTGTTACTAATAATGAAAATATATATTCAAATTACCTTTGTTTGAAAAATATTAATTATGTAACAGCCTTCATGAAATGACTAGAGTCTTATGTAAAACCACATTTTTCCTTTGCTAAAACACTTATTTGATTTCCAAAGTGGTGACATTTTATTCCATTTTCAGAAGGTAGAATTAAATACAGTGAATTGCCTTATCTGTATGAAGATAAAAACATTAGCAAAGATGATAGATTAATGAGTGTATACAAATACCAAAAATAATACGGACCACTTGGAATTTATACGAGGTAAGATTATAACATACGAGGGTTATTCAGAAAGTAAAATGAAATATTTACGTCTGTTTTTAAAATTAATAATAAGAAACATAACCAAATAGAGACAAAAGAAGTGATGATATAAATACCACTATATGTAAAAATTTAATTTTTTTATTGGATTTGCATGAAAGCTTGGAATTAAATAAATAAATATTGTTAAATTTATTATTTAATTATTAGAATAAATATTAAAGCCGAAAGTGGGCAAAATATATTTTATAAAAGACATAATATATACGTTAAAAAACAATAGAAGACGCTAATCATACGGCTAGGCGTCAAATATTAAAATTAAAATATTACGTCTGTTTTGAAAATTAATACTAAGAAAGATTGTCAAATACAGACAAAAGTCTGTTTTTTAGTATTCCTAGCACGTGAAGAAAGGAACAAGGTTTCCAGAAATGTGTGGTATTTATATCATCACGTATTTTGCCTGTATTTGGCAATCTTTCTTATTAATATTAAGGTCCGATTTCTTATAAAACATAAACCATCAAAGACACGAACACCCCCCCCCCCTTTCCCCTGTGACAATCTTCTCTAAAAATTAGTTACCTTCCTTATGATGCAGGTCCAAAAAAATCAAAAACACAAGCCATTATTTTATTTAGTGTTTACTTAGTAAAAAACCTGGGAATCCAACATGCGCAAAATTTGTGCTTAGAGTTACCGTACATTGTGGAATATAATTAGAAAAAATCAGCAACATCCAAAGGTTTACAGGATGCCATTGAAAAAAAAATATATATTTTAGTGTTACTGAAAAATTAATTCTATGTCAAAATGTAAGACAGTGTGCTATGTAATTTATTTTATTGAGTTGAAAACAGAAATGACCTGAAAACACTGTGAAAAAATAAGTTTCTGCGAGGAAATGCCACATTGAATATCACTCATCAAATTGAAATTAATTAGTTAATGTTAGCTACTTCAACCAAAGTTCTGCTGTTGCTCTGGAACACGTATTATTTGAAATATTCATAGCTTTCAATCTCGATAATTATATATATGCATAGTATACATTTGGTCAAAGTAATGACATAAAACCGTGAACTCTGGAACTTTTAACCTCTGATTAAACCATCCAATGCGTGTGAAGTTTCGTCAGCCTACGGGCTAATTAATCGTTGGTCAAAGCACATCATTATTTAGCCATCAACGTACTGGAATTTCCTGACAATGTATAAATGGTAAGCAAATTAATAAATCAATAAACATAGCGTTACTTACCCTACGCTAGGGGTTTTGTCCCAAATCAAAACAAATATAAAAAGATTTGTCTCTATCACACTTTCGATACACCTCACTTCTCGAGTAACATTCGTTCGACTCACTTTCGACGAAGTTTGTGCATGTAATCGCTTCCCAGCATTTCAATTTACTTAACTGACTGCTCCCGTCTGTTTTAGGTGTTTCGTAACACGTGTCTGCTGGATCTAGAATATTTTCGCGGGGTTCACTGCGTGGTATTCGTGCCTTCACGAACACACCGCCAGTACTTACGGTTCATTAGTACTGCAGTCAATTAACAGGCAACATTAAATGAAAAAATAAATACCACACGATTCGTCAATCTTTGTGGCTTTTGTCAATGTTATTCATAATCACATACCTTGTTCGTGCAGTATGTCTACCAAGCTCTTTTTTTAAGTCAAACGAATTGCGGAAACGTTTTCTGCTATTTTTCAATCCCTTAATGTTGTATGCTAATTGGCTAATTTTTTTTATCTAATTCAATATTTCCTTCTCAGATACAAACAAATATTTCAGTTTCTTTACCCCGTTGTTTAAACTAAAATCCAGGAAGTAAATATCTCATTATTTTATTTAGGCTAAGCTACAATAATACATTTTTGTATGCTTAGAATTAAATAAATGCCTAGTATAAGTGGAGAGAAGTAGTTAAACGTGTCAAAATAAAATGTACAGTTATCCACTGGCCTGGGTTTGGAGCTTACGTCAACACGAACCTCTATAATATCGGCAACTTGGTAGAGTAAAAACTATTGTTATATATGTTGTACGCCTATAAAACTTCTCTGTTAAAATACAGTGTGTGGTAATAATTCTTCGCCGCTGTCTGTACATTCCGTTCGTAAGGATATAATGAATGTTTTTAAGAATGATTGTAACCTGTCTCCTCCATCTTCTTCATTCTCCTACTGCGAATTCCGTACGCCATGCTATATCTCACGACCTATAAATGTCTGTATGTCCTATTTATAATATTACTTCCCTTAAAGCTGTCTCTCTAATAATATTCATTATTTATAAATAATCTCATTCTAACTTTGATTCTTATCTACAACTATCTGCGTGTTCGGCGTTGTCCGCGTTTTTATAATTAAACTCAGCGAGATCCATAACGCCGGATTTGACTCCAATCGGTGTTGTTTCGTTATTTTATCTAACATCCCTCTAACCAATCCCTTAGGGAGCTCCCCTTCCATGTAAAAATGGTTTGAAATTATACACAAAAAGATCGGGCGAAAAACTATTGATCACAAAAAATTATTTTTCGGAAGCCGTTTGAGAATGTTTGAAAAATTATAGCCCCGCCCCTAGGGGTGGTAGATGTGTCTTAATCCCTACAGTGTTTGTCTCCGATTCAACAGGAACACGTGTTCGAAATTTGGTCAAATTTGCTCTCCTAGTGTAGATTTATATACGGAACAGTCTATTTTATCTAATAATAAATAAAATCTAATAAATAAAGCGGAGTTTTTGTTTGTATGTTTGTATATTTGTATGTTCCTTATACAAATCTTCAACACGTGTTCTTGGTGACCAGGAAAAAACACTGCCGAGGTGAGACACGTCTAGCATCTCCAGGAGCGGGGGTGGACTTAAGTGTAAATATTCAAACCTGCTAAAACAACCGATATTTGAGTCGTATAAATATTATTAGTGCTCAAAGTGATTTATTGTGTTATCTGAGTATAATTTCAACACCTCACAGCATGGTAAAGTAGCACCCTTTAGGGTGGGGGTGGCATTACATAAAAATAACGCAAAACAGTCGAGATTTGAGTAAAATCCTGGCTTATGGATGTCGCTTAGTTTAACTATTGGCGTTTAAGCCAGTGGCGGGGTTGGACGGGGGTCGAAATTTTGAAAAATTTAATCACGGCCGATAATAAATATTTTCAGGGTTAATTAGATACGTAGTACATCTACCGATGCTGTGTGTGTAAAATTCAATCCCTTTTTCTATGAGAGAATCGCGTGTTCTGGGGTGGGGGTGGATGGGAGTTACAAGAAAATAACCCGAAAACAACCGAGATTCTAGTCAAATCGTGTTTTAGGATGAAAACCTGGGTAATGTGTGGAAGCGGGCGAGGGTGGGAGGAACTGGGCATCCGTGGGTGGGGGTAGAAATGTTCAAAAATGTTAACCTGTCGATATTTGCTTGCAATAAATAATTTCCGGTGTCATTTAAATTTATAAAATTTCGGTAGATAACGCGAATAGACCGAGATTTTAGTAAATTCTGGGGTTGTGGAGGTCGCTGAGTTTCATTGTGACAAACTGGGTAACCCGCGGGGGTGGACGGGGGTCTTGGCTGGATAGAAATTTTCAAACGACCGAGTTTAGCGCGGAATATATTGTTTTTGTTTAACGCACAGTAGCGGGGTTGGAAGTTTTCGCAAATGTCCAAACAGCGATATATTCGTTTCAGTGTTAATGAGTTCAACCCTCTTCGGATTTAGGGATAGGGGTCGAGTTGAGTTACATAAAAATTACGATAAATAACATTTCGGGCAACGCCGGGCACCCAGATAGTAGAATATAAAATTGACAGAACACTTAAATCATAAATCGATTCTCACAATTGATGCAACCTCGCCGTCATCCACATATCCGCCAGTGGCCCCAGTCATGGACATTAGAGTTAAGTGGAAGTAGTACAACAATAACAATCAAGTGCATCTTTCTCTAGTGAGAGTTATCCGTATTGTTCTTTTTCGATTGCATATTTCAGTGAAGAGAAGTTAGCGTGTGTTTGGGAAACTTCATGCTCTCAATATTCAATGTAGCAGAGCAGGGATCGACGTGGTCTGGCGTTTAACCGCGTATGTGGTACGCCACCTGCTGCTGGCTAAAGTTCTGCGGTGCCATTAATGCGGGGCCATTACCACAACACGCTCCCCCCATGGACCGCCGTGATCACATGCACGAAAGAAAGTGTTTAAGTGACTCCTGCCAGTATAATGGCCCACTATCTCTTCGCAGCGCCACCTTACGTCGCAGGGGAAAAAAACATTCATAACAGCCCGTTTCTTCACTTACGTTGCCTTAAAGTGGTGTTACAGCTTCGAATTTTATGGCGAGATTTCTCAAAACGGTCTGTCTAGGACATCAGAAGGAGAAATTTTATGAATAATTTCATTTAACTCACTCACGAAAGAATATTGCCAATACTGAATTGATTTATATTGCTTAGTTTCACTCTATCACGTAGTAAGGACTATTAACGTCGATAAGAAAGTTTATTAGGTATAACGCATGTAGAGTAGTAGTCGAAAACATTTTTTGAGTGTAAAATTTATGAAATTCTGAATAAATAATAATTAAATTAGAACAATAACAGTAAAAATTAGTATATTGTAATAATTTAAAAAGACTAATGGCTGTGGCTAAATAAAAGAATTTATGTGAAAACAATTAAACAAAATTTATTAAGGTTTTAAATACAATATAATATTTGGTATCTCAGGGTCTTTATCTGGGTTTGATATATGGGTGAATTTTATACAATCATCATAATTACATTTAGCTTTTTATTGAAGTTAATTCGTCTGAACCTCGACGAATTTTGTTGCGGACGAAAATAAGATTAAAGATTGAATTTAAATTAACTAAACAATTAAAGAAGTAAATAATTAACGAAGTGAATAATTAAAGAAACGAAATAATTAAAGAACGATCTGACGTATCTTTTAAAAAGTAGTTTACAATAAATTTTAGAGTTTTCTACTTACGGCCGCCCAGGTCTCAATTTTGGGTTTTCTGTGCACACGATTTTGGGGATATCACTGATTCTACTCATCAAAATTTGAACACACGGTAGCTGCTCTGGATCTCTGCTATTCTGGAACCTCGATCATCTCATCAGCTAGTTTCCGGACGTCGGTCTCCTTGAAGTCTCTCGATACGAAAAATTAGTTCAGTTTGTGTAACAAAACTTCTGCTTCCAAACTGCGATTTTATAAGTCTCTCTGTCAAACTGTTTACTTGCGTTTTATTTAAACTATTATATCTCGCCGTTGGACTCTACCGATTCGCTTCTCGCCGTTGTCTGCCAAAACTTTTTATACTGCAAATTTTCTGAATGGATGTCTGCCTTCATCTGTGTCTGCCGTCCAACTTTATACTGCAATTTTTCTGAATGGATATCTGCCCGCATCTGTGTCTGCCGTCCAACTAACTGTTTCGCTTCTCGCCGTTGACTGACTGTTCGTCTCGTAGATTTTGAGCGCGTACCATCTCAACAATGTTTCTTTGTGTCTCGCCGCCCCGCTGCGGCGTCCGCTTTATACCCAATAATGACTCCTCTACAATCCAACTTTATAATTATAATAATGGATTAATTACTAATTACTACAATATACTCATCCTGTCATCGTCTAATGAAGAAACGTCCAGCCGTTACTTGACTCCGAAGAAGCGGTCATACTGAAAATATTTAAGATTGTATTACCTAAACATTTTTACGTATCGTCTTATTCTTTCGATTATATTAACGTAAAATTTTTCCATAAAAGACTGCAAAAGTATTTCAATACTAAGATAATGAACTATTGCGTAGTTTAAGCAGTTTTTGTATCTTTTCATTATATCAAATGAACTTTAATTAATTTTCTCGTATTTCATATTTTGTGTGTAATTGAGAAACAGGTTGTGTGACCTCCTTGACGTAATAAGCGACGTCATAAACACATCCCAAACTCCCTTCTGGATCTCGCTGAGCAAAGACTGCTACGCCTGCCGTCACGAAGTCTTCAATAGCTGTATTGTGTTTTATATTGGTGCAGGCGGCAAAACAAATTGCGACGTATTTTGAGCGGCCGCGGCTCGAGCAAACAAACACCCCCTCGTCATCCCGGACCACTTACGCAATCCTGACCACTGAACGAGCAGGTATAAAGCTTCCGAATCAGTCTTGGTTTTAACATTAAGTGAATGTAATACAAGTTGAATGTATAACATTTCGGAATATTATCTGGATTCATAATTTCTATCCACTATATGGAAACTGTTACAATTGCTAGTGTTTCCTTTAATAAATATGCTTAGAATGATCTATTAAGATACAAATCTTTTAACAGTTACATTTATCTGACATCCTTAAATAAATGAAAATTTCAACCTGTTTAGTTATAGCTTTATTATTAATTTAAATTTTTAAAAGTTATAATAGAAAAAAACATTCTCAAAATTTCATCCTTAATTTATTAGGACCGCTTCAGGTGCTGTAATCTAATTTTAAAATCATTATTTCTAAAAATTCCAACAAAGCAAGATTTTCCAAATATGATAATACAATTAATTAAAAATTTATTGAACATTATTTACAATTAAATGCAGTGGACATAAATTTCTTAGATGCCTTTTGCCCACATCTAGCAGGCGAAAATTCTGTTATGTTTACAGCTTTATTAAAAGTTTAAAGAAACAATGGAAATAAAATAATTTTAAATACATTAAATGGATTAGAACCATAGGGAATCATAAATTCTATTTAAATTATTAGTATAATTTGTATTAATGTCCGAAACATTGGAACGGACATAACGTTTCACGTAATTAATGGTAAGTTATAATCAAAAAACATTTAATTAATTGTATTCTAAATTGTCACCTTTGTAAAATCTTGTTTTGTTGGAAAATTTAGAAACTCGGTTTTGAAATTAGATCATTTAATTGACTTTACAACACCTGAAGAGGTCCTAACAAATTAGAGATGAAACTTTGACATTAATTTTCTATTATAACGCTTAAAAATTTAAATTAACATTTATAATTTATAACTAAACAGGTTGATGTTTTCATTTAGTTAAGGACGTCAGATAAATATAACTGTTAAAATATTTGTATCTTAATTGATCATTTATAAGCACATTTATTAAACGAATCACTACCAATTGGAACAGTTTCCATATTGTAGATGAAGATAGAAATTATGAATCCAGATAAGTTTCAACTTGTATTACATTCACTTAATGTTAAAACCAAGACTAAATCTGAACCTTTATACCTGTTCGCTCAGCGGTCAGGATTGAGGAATGGGCCGGGGGTTCGAGGGGGAGGTTGTCCGCTCATGCCACGACCGGACATCGCACGACACCAAACAAATAGCCCGATGGATAAATAAAAATTCACGGAGCCCTGAGAGTAAAGAGTTTTGTGAGAAATAGTCGTTCAGCGGATCGCAGTGAGCACAGGAGTTTTTTATCGTTTAAAAGCGTTATGTATTTGTTCATGTATCATGTTCGAATTCCTGACCACAATTTTAAGAGAGTTATTTAATACAGGTCGCAAATGTGAAACTATGACTTTTTAGAATATTATAAAAGAGTACAATCAAAATAAACTTTAATTTATTTCGGTAAAATTGAAGCCGTTTATTTTAAAGAGAGAGAATAAAATAGTCATATTCTTGGTTTCGACTTCAGCACAATATGAAGCATGAAGCTGTTATCATAATGCACGTGCCGTGGGGGTTAGAGGATCATTAGTTGGGATCTATTTATCTACGTCAAACATTGCGTAGTCGGAGATGGATGTTGGTTATGAAGCAAGTCTGACTCCGCTATACACAAGCAACTATCATATCGAATATATGAAATATTATAGAGTGGTTAGTAATTTTAGTCCCACGTTGATGTATTGTTCTATAAGGTTTCTTATTACGGGGGAATATAATTGATGTTTCTTGCACAAAGTCATGGCGGCAATTTCTACGAGGATAGCCTGTAGCGTGATAGGTTTTAATTGGTATGTGTATATGTTTTATTTAATTTAATTAAATGTTAGCAAGGGTTGAGAACTTGGCAAATTGAAATTTGAGTAGGCGCCACCGAGGCGGAGAGATAATCCGTTCAGCCTGGACGTAGGTGCGTCGAGTGTGGACCCTCGGACCGTACCTGGAGTGTTGCTCCGTGGGAAACGATGTCTCCAGAAATACCAAAATTAAATAAACCCGTGACTGCCTGGACGAATCACATTTCTTGGTTCAGGAAAGATCGACCTAATGTGGTCAAGAATATCGATATTTCACATGTAGCGAAGGGACTGTGAAGAGAGAGTGTAGAGAGATTCCTCGACGAACCGTCGCCAGAGGCGGGCGTAAAGTCTGAAACATGCCTGATCCAGGGGACTCAGAGTACGAGAGTGCAACATGACGAAGGCCATAGATCCACGCAAGGTAACTGCCAAGTGTCTCAATCCTTAACGCACCTACAGAGATTACCGCAGTTCATGGTTAAACCTGAGATTTAAGGGATCTGATTGTTTTGCTAGCTAGTTGAACGCGTATAATTTGTAAAAAAATTTAATGTAATTAAGTTTCCATATTCAGATCCATAATTAATAAATCATTGAAACTATAACTTTATTTTATCAATTATAAACCCATCCGTTACAACCAAATACTGTTGGGGAAGATAGAAAAAAAGTGTAATATTTAATTTAGTCAGTATGATCTATTAATTTACGATATATAAGAAAAATATGGAAAGCACAAATATATAGATATGTTAAAAAACAAAATAAAAGTTTTAAATGAATTTTGGGCTTTAATTTACAAATAAAACCACCACTGCTTTCATGTGAGACAGTAAAAGTAATGACCAACGTTAAAACAGGAATGAAAACCAGTAAATTTGTTGGTAGTGTTTCAAGCCTGCGACGTAAACAGAGTGCTCGTATCGCAAACTAAGGAAAATTGACGTAGTGTGGTTCATGTCTGCAGGCTGCCAGCTCCCTGCTTCCTAACTAAGGAAAGGCAAACAATTTACGGGGGCACAGTAAGGGATGTGCCGCGCCGGGATTGGCTCCAATAAATTCCAGCGTCACGCTGAAATGTACGCGATTTAATATATAACGGCGACGCAGCCACTCCGCCGGAAAATTGGCAAATAATTAGGCAGAGTGCTGATGTGGCGCTGGTATCGTAATTAAATAACGAATTTATAGGTCCCAGGTTTTCAAATGATGAAAGAGCCCTGGCTGGTTACGCTGAAATAACTTGAATTCACGCTCAGGTTTCAGTGACGTGGTGAATCTTGAAGATGTAGAAGCGGTAGAGTTTAAAAACTGTCTAGGGAGACGAAGTAAATCCTGGGTGTTACAACCTGATATTGTATTAACACATTTTCTCTCCCAAAATATTTTCGTCACAATTTTTTATTTCTGAAACTGCTTGTAAAACAGTTTATGACTTTATATGTAAGTCTCGATTTGGGAAGTAGCTCGGTTTGAAGATACTTTATTTCGTTCCCTATTAAACATATTACTTCAACTCTAACTTACAGTAACAATAAACATCTGTTGGCCTTAGTAAAAAGGAAGAGAAACTGCATGGAATATATTAAATAAATCATTACTTAACCCATCATTACGTAATGCATATTTAAATTAGATTATGAGCTTTTAATATTAATTTGATTTGTTGAAGGAAATGATTCAGTTTCACCGGTTCTTTAAACGTTAACCTAAATTTATTTTCTAAAAGAGAATTTTACCCAAACACTCCTACAGGTAAAATATTCCAGATAGTGATCGTCCTATTTAGGTGAAAAAAAAATGCCAATATCTGTTTTTCTGTTAAGTACGTTTTATTTTTAAACTAGCAGGATGCCCGGCGCTTCCTGGGTTGTCGTTATTAAACTCAGCAACATTCCTAATCCCAGATTCTGCTCCAATCTCGGTTGTTTTTTTAAGTAACTTCCCTCCACCACCACCCCTACGGGTGCTCCTTTCTCATGCCGAAAGGGGTTGAAATATACACCAAAATATGAAGAGAAAAGCTATCTATCTCATTGATCCCGAAAAATGTTCTTTCGACGAAATTTATCAGTAGTTTTAACATGTTTGAAAATTTCCACTCTGTCCACCCCCGCTCCACAGTTTGTTTCCCGTTCGAAAGGAACATGTGAACGAAATTTGGTCAAATTTGCTCGACGGCTGTAGATTTGAATGCGAAACATACACAGAAGCACACATAGAATCTATTTTATTTATTTTGTTTTATGGTTCCAGATAGCAATATAACTAGGCTTGTTGATTATTAACCTAATTTTAATCTATGGCTTTTGCTCCATAGATTCTATATGCAGGCCTGCTCTCTCCTGCTTTGCGATAACTCCCATACTGTAGTTCTTTTCAAATGGGAGCCGATTTGGCTGTCAGTGAATGAGAGCAAGAAACTTTGCCACATTGTCAATAATGTATAACAACACGGACAACATCGCACGATTTTGATTCGTCGGCGCAAGGAAGAGCTTCAAGGTCAAATCGGCTCCCATTTGAAACGAACTACAAATGTTATATTTTTGGTTTTTATTTGATATGCCAGAATAAAATGTGAAATTTAAAATAATACGTTGTATATTTTGCAGGTAATATTTTACAATGGAATTGGTAAATACCATATCAAGATGGCTTCACTCTCTGCGTTCCCGAAACTTGAGGAATGAATCGTATCCCCTCCCCCCCCCCTGTTACGTCAAATTTAATTATTGTAACGTCTATAGAGAACGACAGTTAAAATTGAATTAGTTCTCAATTATACGAGCAAGACGTGACATTTTCTAATTATATTAATTTCTATAGAAGATTTTGTGTGGAATTCTTGTTCATATTTTGTTGCGTTGTCCAAAATGTTATTCCCATTGAGTATTTGAATTAAAATGACAACAAATATGTACCATCAAAACGAAATTTCACCGTCATACTTTGATTTGAAACTGACTACACCTCATTAGTATTTATTAATTCACATAATTCTTTAGATATAAATTTAAATTGTCCTCATTTTCAGTTTATTTATTTAAAATAATAATATTTATTGTAATTTAATGTATTATAATTCCATAAAACTGCCACCGGGCACTCTGCCCATTTGTAGAATAAATAATTACATGCATATGACATGACTGCTCCGAAAAATGTATCTATTTCAATTGGGAAATTAATTCTTCTGGTTACAGAATGAATTAATCAATTTTCAGACACACACAAGCTTTGCTATAACTGAAATCAAAATATTATTTCAAAGAATTAGAGTGTAATCTGGATATTTTGCATGGCGTTTTAGGAAATATTGAAATTAAAATACATACTTCAAAGACAATGTTTTGTGAAAAATATTCCTAGGAAATTCATAGGTAAAAATCACATATGGTATAAAGACCACATATTATAATTGGAGTCGATTTGATAAATTGTTTTATTAAAATAAATATTAAATTTGTAGTGGTAAAACAGGACAAAAGCCTACGAGGGGATTCTCTCGCAGGTAACCTGCGAGGGATTTTCTCTCGCAGGCAGAACCTTTTAGGAGAGATACGAAGGGGCTACCTTTGGGTATGCCTCTTTCTCTCCGTTTTTGAACTAAGGTTCCCACAAGCCGAGGCACCTCGGCCTGTTTTGAGAGGTGTATGTTCCGGGGTCGCAGACCTTGGGCATACGGTAAGAGTTGTTCGCTATTCCCATTGGAATAGTCGGCCAGCTGCCTCCTAAACTGGTCGAGGCACGGAGAAGGTAATGCTGCGTCCCCACAGCAAACTCCTCTCCCACTATCGGAAGGGCGTGGGACAAGTACACAATGCCCGACCAACCCGATGCAGGTTTTCCTAGGGTTTTCCCTGCATTTATTTAGGCGAATGCCGGGTAGGATCCTTAAAATATAGCCCGGGGGCCCTAGTTAACCCTTGGCTACCTTCCTCTACCCTTCCACATCCCCCCTTTCAAATCCCTTCCTATGCTATTAAAGGGGAGTTGCCCAATGTGAATCACCCTCATGTAGCCTGTTGTCCTAAAAAAAATGTAGTGGTAAAACAAGTGATTGAGTGTTTTTGTCGTGAAAATAATGCCAAACTACGACATTCAGAATGTTGCAGATAAATTGTAGAAATTTCGTGAATATACATTATTTTGTTCGTTTTTTATTTCTTGGAAACAATAAATTCCATGATTGGTGGTTCTTTCACTAAGTGAGAAAGAAGTGAGAAATCAGAGTTATATTGACCACACGGAGCGTTCACGGCGCGCGCGTTTACAACAATTGTCAACATTCATTTCATTTCCAGTATGTTTACTTAGTTTATGTATGAGTTATTTTATATTTTAAAGCATAAAATAAATAGTTGTACAACAAAAAATTAATCATCTATTTACATTTACTAAATCTGTTATTTGTCTAGCATCCAAACTAGATATATAGAAATAAATGGATAGATGACCTTAAATAATTCTTTATAATTTTTAACTTGGGATAAGATCTTTCCCTTGATGCATCTGTAACTATATTTTTGCTTGTAAAAGATGACAAATTATTTGTTAAATGATATTTTAAAAGTGTGTGTGGATCACTAGACTGATTTTCTATATGCAACTATAAAGCGTTAATTTAATTGTTCAAATCAATACCGTCATTCATTGAATCGTATTTATGTTTCACCTAGTCTTCTTTGGGGTAACTAAATAATTAACTACTGAAAAAGCTCTTTAAATCTATTTGGTAAGTAATTTGTTTTTAAAACAAATTCTCATTTTTTTCTTTTCATTTTAGGGTCTAAGATAACTTATCTTAGTCATACTAAAATTGTGTCTTGGACGATGGACGATGTGTTTGTATTGGTGGTAAGTCTGAATCAACATTTATTTTGTGATCTACTTCGGTAAAATCATTTCAAAGTTTTCATCCATGCGATAATTTGTAAAAATTTCCGTTCTCTATCCTTATGCTATTGTCAATGATCGATCCTCCTTAAGTGATTTTAACCTGCAGACGTTTTGGATTTATTCTTAATAGAGATAAATAGATTATGTTGGTCCGACATGATGAAACAACGAAGGTAGAAATGAAGAACATGAATTCGAGCACGAGATTCCTGTGTTCGCCACCCACGACGTGTGGTGCACGCCCTGAACGCCCACTCCCGGCGGCCCTGGCTTGGACCGACTATATTTTTAATATGAATATTATACGTATGTTTTGAAAATATTCTATATATTAAAATAGCGTGTATATTTGTTTGTAAGTATGTATTATTTACGTTAATTTCTATACAAATTTAAACGAGTGGACAGAATTCAACAAAAATTGATACACATATTCTTTAAAACACGAGAACCGGTACTGTGGGAGTGAGAACCAACTATCATAAAAGGTGGAAAGAATTATAATTTCAAAATGTGATCATTAAGTGTTAAATTACTGCGCGCCAAGAGACCGTGACGTCACAGAAAACGCGAGAGAGAGACGTTAATAAGCGATGAACTGCACTCGAAACGAAATAGTTCCTTTTTTCGTAATAAAATAAATCAGTAATATTTTTATTGAGTAAATAATATAATTATATCCAGCAATACTCCATCGATTGACAATGATAAACAATATGAAATTCTTTACTATACTTCCGGTAAATGTTTTCGTAATATCTGAATACTGAATTATATTCTGCAATACTCAAGGAGTATATTTAAGTATTCTATTCGTTAAGAGATTGCTTGTTGGTAATGATGCAATAAATTTCAATGTATATTATAGCCTTAAAAATAACGCACTATTGGTCTAAACTATGTACGGAACTGGGAAAATTTACATTGAATTAAAAGTACAATTACTGTACTTTATGCAAAGTATATCTGTAAATACAAAATGTAATTATAACCAGCATGAAAGGTTATACAATCCGTCGAACTAATTTTCTTTTAAATAACTTGACTTAACTTTTAACGGGGCTATTTAACGGGATCACGGACCAAGATTGTGCCCTACAATATCTTGCAATACGCACCGAAAGAGACGTAGAATGATCGTAAAAACAATACCTAATATTTCTTAATCATTATAATTAAATAGATTTTAAATCTACATAAATTAAAGTGAAATTCAAAAAAAATTTTGGTTGTGTGTATATCATTATAATTTCACATATTTGATTGTAAATGTGTAAAGTCTAAGGGAGTAATTCAGAGTGAGAACTGTTGATAATGAGCGATATGGCGCAAAATTTATATTTTTCTACTGAAGAGTTGGCGTATTTCGTATTGTTTCGTATTTATTTTATACAATTCTACCAACTTCCGAGAGTAGAATCCATCAAAGACTACTTTGACTCCTTTCCGTTATCAGGAGTATATATGATTATATTCATAATGGTTTTCGTTGTATACCAAAAAGGTACCGGAGTATGTTTTACACAAAAGAAGTGATTATATACATTTGTCTGTAATTGGATAATTTTTATTATTCATAATTTTCAAAATAGATGTAAATTTTTCATTGTTTGAAATGTGATATAGTCAAAATTATTACTTACAAATGACAGTAGCTGACTAACCTTAAGGCAACAGTAGTCTGACTGGTATGTAATAATTCAGGATTATTTAATTACTTATGTACAAAATTTATATATATATATATATTGTAGTAATTGGTAATTAAGGCATTGTTCTAATTGAAAAGTTGAATTGTAGAGGACTCATTATTGGTGGATATAGCGGACGCCGCTACAAACCGGCAATGCAAAAAAAAAGTATTGTTGATCGGTCGAGAAGGTTTTACGCGCTCAAAATTTACGAGACGAATGAACAGTTGGGCAGAGGACAGCAAGTAGAACAGAGTAAAAGAACGAACAGTTGGGCAGTAAACGGCGAGATGTACAGATTAAAATTCTAATTCACGAAAACTTGAACAATCTTTGTCAGTCAGCAGTGAAGACTAAAAGGTCTAATTTAAAGAACGAGAAAGTGTTCCAGTAACCAGTACGCTGTTATATCAAAAATGCAGAAACTGAACTAGTCTTCAGTCAACAGACAAAACCAATGAGGTGCATTTTCAACAAAAATCCACGAGACCTACAAATCCAGGTTGCAGTAAATCATCGAGAATCGACAAATTTATTTTAAACCAACTAATAAACTACGCTAATTAGAGTCTGTGAACGTTTAGAGTCTGTGAGTACTTAGAATCAGTGATATCCCCAAAATTGTGCACGAAAAGTTAAAATAAGATCTGGGCTGCCGTAAGTAGAAAGAAAACTTTAAAATCATTGTAAACCACGTTTAAAAGATAAACGTCAGATCGTTCTTTAATTATCGATAAAATGAGATCTTTAATTATTCAGATCATTCTTTATTTTTTGATAAAAATTGAAATTGTTTAAATTCAATCTTTGGTATTATTTCTTCAGCAACAAATGTCGTCTATGTTCAGACGCATTGATTCCCATATAAAGTAAATGTAATTTTTGTGATTTTCATTATATAAATTCTGCCATTATCAAACCCAGTTCAAGACCCTGAGATCCCAAATATTTTGTGATTTGAATACTTGTTTTAAAATTGTTAATAAATCTTGTTTAATTGTTTTCACGTAATAGTTCTTTTCATTTAAAAACGCCACATAGTTCATATCATGAATTATTGTCAAAAGATGCAAGCTATCGATATAAATTATTACAATATATTGTAATAAACAAATAATAGAAGTTTTAATTTGCCCCACGTTGTGGAAGCCACAAATGTAATAAATAACTATTGGAAGTTTTAATTAATTTAAAGAATTTAATGAATTTACCTAACGTGAAGCGCCAAAATGTAATAATCAAATGGATGGGTTTTTATTAAATGAAAAGATCGAAATTAACAAACAAAATATTTATTTATTTTGTGGCAACAAAAGATGATTACAAACACAAAATTTGAGATCTCATTCTCTCAGGGCCTTGACTGGGTTTGATAATGGACACAACAAATTGATTTTAAAATATTATTAACAAACTGTTCACATTTACCTAACAATATTTCGATAGAAAGAAATTAAAAGAAAAGACCTTAACTTTGATTGACAATTAAAAGAGAACGAAATATGACCTTATCCTCTAATTAGCGTTTACAATTAATCATTAGTTTTGCTTTTGTTACTTACATCTGCCCAGCTGGTACCAGCATTCTTTTTGGTTTTGGAAGTACACTATTGCAAAATTATACACTGATTCTAAACATCGACTCACAGATTTTACACTATTGGAGTCAAAATTGATAGGCTCCCAGGAACTCGGATGATCCTCCTGAATGTCAGCTATCTGATGTCTGCTTGCCTTATACTAATACTATGATTCGTAGATTTGTTAGTCTTTTACCGAATTGGACGTAAACTGCAACATATCTGCTTGACGATTTATTTTAACTGTTTATTCTTTCAGAGCGAACTAACCTTTCTTTATGTCCTGGCTGTAGACGTAAAAAAACTTACTTCCAGACGTAAAACTCTCTTAGACTTTCCTGGCTGGCTGTATACGTAAACTGCTTTTACTTAGCGATATTTAAGAGGTAATACTTCCTTGAATGTTTTTACTTAGTCTTAAATTCACAACTTTGTTTAATAATACATTAACGACGGCTAGTCTCTGCTCTAGTATTATTTGTTCCGTCCTCTGAAATATCCCGCCACCAACTAACAGTTATATTACTTTTCTGCTCCTCACGATGTTTTTCCGCGAACTGACTCCTAGTTCCTCCGACTTTTAGCGCGCATACGCCATTTTTGACTTTTCTACAAAGCAAAGTGAGCTCGCTTCTCTCATTGTTGCTTTGTTCGATCAGACCGCTATAATGGATTTCTCAAACAATTCAAATTGTATATGTATATGTAAGATGTTAATATATATTATTTAAAAGACTGCCCAAATTTGCATATATACATATATATATATATATATATATATTGTAATAACCACGTAAGGTATAAATAAAAAAAATATATAAGGTTTGATTTTAACAAACAGATTTATTAAACTTCATCAGAAATTACAATTGAATTTAATATTTTACTATTATAATAAGAACTCTTGCTCTCCTGGGTCTCTACTGGGTTTGACAACGGACAGAATCTAACTATTAAAAAGACCCAACATTTATGTTTTAAATTAAACAAAAGTATCTACTAAATTTATTAATGAACTTAACCTATAGATTGCTTCTAACTTTATTATCGAAAGAAGAGAACGACATCTGACTGTTATCCTTTAATAACGTTTACATCTGTTAATATTATACATTCCAACTTACGGTTTCTCAGGTTTACTTCGACTCGTTCTTTAGACACGCACTTAATAGCCTTGACATTCACTCACTGACTCTAACACAATATCACTGGTTCGCCGATATCTGGTTCTCCATATCCAGTGAAATATCCCAGGTGTTCGTCGTGACACTCCTTGACGTCGGTTGCCGTATCCA
The DNA here is from genome assembly GCA_037074705.1 of Zhengitettix transpicula. NCBI lineage: Eukaryota > Metazoa > Arthropoda > Insecta > Orthoptera > Tetrigidae > Zhengitettix > Zhengitettix transpicula. The sequence goes on from CM073593.1 coordinate 10,654,776, forward strand.
GGTCGCTTACCATCGAAGACAGGTCAAATTCTCATACTCATACAGATAGAGCTTCTGTATGTTAAAAATGTTTATAGTTGTTCTAGTTTTGCTGACTGATGCTGACTATTTCTGTCTCAAACTCCAACCACGAAGCATTCAGCACGCTGGCTCCACTCTGACTGCCTCTGACTATGCTACACGTTCGATGCCCACAGCATCTCTCTCTTACGCTGACTGTCTCTCGTTCCTCTCCCACGCTAACTGTCTAACAATCTCTTCGATGAGTCCTGCACCCCTCTCCCACGCTAACTGTCCATGTTAACAGAACCCCTCTCCTACGCTGACTGTCCTCACAATAGGTTATTTCCCCTATATATACCACTAGCCTCCTTGTTCTTCTCTTGATGCAAAATTACGTCGCAACGGCGCGGTGACAGAATCCCATTACCGAAATTTTCGTCCTTGCAGCTGGAGTCCTTTCGCCGGCTGCTATCTTTTGTCCGAAACCCGACAATCGCGCCAGGTCCAATTTGTCTTTGGACCTCTCCCCTCACAAGTGCGCGATACTAATTTCTCCAGATCCTAAGTCAACAAATGCTGGCCCCGCATCCTTGCAGCTGCAGTTATTTCGCCCCCCGCAATTACTCAGGACTCGTCGGCCTCACTCGACTCGCACAAGACCATTTCTTGCAAGTCCCAAGCAAATACGCCACTTGTCAGGTCATTCATCAGAGACAATAGCCTGCTCTAACATAACCACTTTGGGACCATCTGCTCGCCCACGTTCTGCGTTACGGATTCGCCACAGATCCCCAAATCAATAAGTTACTGGACCCGCAATCACTCTTTAGACCTAATTGCCGCACTGTCACACCGTCCCTACAAATTACGGCTTCCTCTCTGCCGCCCACCAGCACTCATCCTGGATAAATGTCTTACCGCTCCGTCTTGTCACCTCGTGACAGGACCCGCAATTACTTTTCCCTCGCATTCTCTTTACGAAATGTGCGCTGTTTTTAAACCAATGCATTACATTACAATGCATCTCCTTAATGCATTACAATATATATATATTCCATCTGAAAAGCAATGCTGTAAATTATTTACTTTTCATAGTAGCTGAGAAATGGAAAAAAATACATATATAAATTTAAAGGGCTCTTCCAAAATATGGAATTTAAATTAATGTTTACTATGTCCAAAAATCATCTGATTTACATTAAATTTTCTGAAATCTTTAAATTAAATTTTGAGTTACCTGTAATTAATAAAGCTGATAAATGCTTACTGGAGAATAAAAACGTCTTTTATCCCCACATATAAATTCAAATTGTAAAAATTTTGCTTTCTCAGATTTGACACAGTCAAAATAATTAAGTCATTTGGATAGGAAATAGAGTCAGAGAGTTTTTGACTCACCCTAAATCAATAATTGAGATGAAATTTTATTTCAAATTTTTGACTCCTCTTCTTGAGAATAGTAGATCAAATTGTCAAACATTAATCAGATTTGGATAAATAATATATATACATCCCATTTGGATAGGAAAAAAGTATACAGAGCAGATAACGTCATAAATGAAAAAAATTACATCTGATTGACTGGGACAAGGATCCCAGAAACGTTGTGTGGTATTAATGTTATCACTTTTTTGTCTGAATTGGCCATCTTTCTTATTCATTACATCATAAATGTTGATGTGGTGCAGTTCCATAAAAATAACCCAAAAATAACCGAGATCCGAGTTAAATCTGGGTAATGGATGTCTCGGAGCACATTTATGACGACATGGTCTACGCGCGGTAGTGGGTGAGGGTATACATTTTCAATCATATTAACAACGAGATTTTTTCACCGAATAAATATATTTAGGAATCAATTTAATCCGTAATTTTTGTCTACATATTCTCTGTGTATAATTTCAACTCCTTTCGGGTTTGGGAATGGAGCGCTCTTAAGGGTGAGGATGGAGTTGAATTTCATAAAAAAAACCGCTAAAACAATCGATATTGCAGCTGAACACGTTGACTGCCGACTACGAGATAACTCGTAGACTGCGTTCTTTTCTAGGACGCCAACTACAAGTTATCTCGTCCTTGTTTACTTGTCATTTTTGTGCAGCTACGATTAAACTCGGAATATATCAGTGCTAATATAGATTTCTTCTGGAAAAAGAACAATAAATAAATTTTGGCTTCCATGAACAGAAAATTTAGTAAAAAACGAAAATAAATTTATAATTATAAAAATTAATTCAAGTTCAAGAAATAAAATAATATTTTATTGTTTGTGGAACTTCTTAAACAATCTTCCACACAAAGGGCTGGCTTCTCTTTACAGGCTTGCCACTTTGATAACCTATTAGATGTTTTTATTGCTTTGCGTTTTTCAATTTCTTGCGCAGCATATATATTAGTTTGTTCCACCAGTAATGCAAGAACCTCATCCGAAAAAAAAAAGTCCACCAACCTTTGTACTGACGAATATGGATGCGTATTCATGATTCAGCTTTAGCGAAGCGACATGTCGAAGCGTGTCTGCGTACGAATTAACTCGTAGTTGGCTTCCGCAAAGAGATTCAGAAAATTGCCGTGGCAGTCAACGTGTTAATCCGGGGTTATGGATATCACCACCTTTATGCCATTACACTTACCGTTTAACTCCGCCACTCGAGGGTTGCAATTATCAAACATGTTGAAAGGTCGACATTTGCGTTAAATAAATATTTTTCAGGGTTACTTAGATTGATAGTATTTCTTCCGCTGTTGAATTTGTATAATTTCAATCCCTTTCGGCAGGGTAGTAGGGCGGAGGGGCGTTATATAAAAATAACGTTAAAACAACCGAGATTCGATTCAAATCTGGGTTATGAATGTCGCTGACATTATTTATGACAACAGGGGCAACGCGCGTGGGTGGATGGGAATTGGCGGGGGTGAGAGTAGCTTGGCGGAGGTATACGAGGGGAGAAATTTTCAAACATATTAACCGACCATACAAAAGTTCAACACCTGTCGGCATTATTTCTAATTAAATATTAATAGAACGTCATCTACATGTACAGAAAATGCATTTTGGATAATAGATAAAACTTTATTAATTTTCTTGAAGCAATAGAATTGCAGCTCGAAATCTATCTTCAGTGCAAGGATATTGTTATTAAATTCGTGAACCTTTTCTCTTGAAATATTTAAAGATACGGTCTCTAATGTTGGAAAATGATTAAATTTACCTTAAGCCAGATTTCTAGAAAACAGAATAAGCGTCATTTGAATATATTTTAATTTTTGTATTAATTATATGAGAATATAAATATTTTCTTTGTAAACATACATTAAGTTCGTTGAAATGTGTGAGAAAATCCAAAGAGAATAATAATATTTGGTTCTGTTAAGTCAGGAAAATCCTCATTCCTTTTAAGTGTTAAAAACGTTTTTATTTCCTCTTGAAGATCCAATACAAGAGCTGCTATTGCATAAAAATGGGACGATTCTAAATAATTCAGTAAATGATCATTTAAATTAGCATTAAAATCATCTATTCTTCCTGCAATAGTTTTTCTAGACAGGCTTATATTTTTAATTTTATGTTTAGCTTATGGACACTTTACATCACAAACATCCATCATACACTTCGTTACAGATTCTCCTTCGGAAAAAGATTTCCCACGTTGAATCCGTTTTTCTACTAGAAAACTTGCTTCAGTAGCATATTCCTGTATTTGTAATTGTAAATACATTTTGCTAAAGGGTCAATTTTACTACGAGACCTGCGGCTTGTTTTTTCGGATTTCTTCATTTCCATTTGTGCGTAGCTTGCATGTTTCGTTTCAAAATGTCTTCTCAAGTTATATTATTTTAAAACAGTTCGAACTGTAAATAATACAAACCGCCTTATTACTGTATATTGTAAAAAAATAAAATCATTTCCATTCGTCAGTAAATATACAGCTTCAAGATCATTTTTTCGTTTTCTGAAAGCCATCCGTAGTGTTAAAAAGTTTACAATTTCATTTTAATGTACAATACTATTTTAATAAAAATATAATTACATACCGTATAAACATCCAAACTGTATCCCAATCAATTTTAGCAATATTTAATAAGTAGAATGAGATTGAAAGGGTTATATCACAAATAAAACATTTACTTCGTTTTACAAACAGCCTGGAGACGTTTCAGCTATCTGCAGCTACAGTAGTGTCTATGCGTCTTAAATACCTTGATTTCCAACCATCGAATACGCTTCCGCTTTTGAGTAGCTGAGATATCAACTTCCACAGTCCGTCGTGCAATTGAAAATTTAAATCCTATGGTTCCTTTTTCAACTCCACTATTTGTAAACCAAATCTTAGTCAATTCATCTTTAAATAACCTCAAGTCTGCACTAGGTGTAATCACCTGATGATCAAGCTAATCGTATATCTTTTTCACTACCTCTTGATGTTGAGGACCATCAAGCAAAATCCTGAAATCTTCTTCATCAGGCTGTGTTCCCTGCTTTTAACCTTTAGCAAATAAAGTGCACAAAGTTTCAGTAGGGACTGTTTTTCGCATTCAATGTTGGTTTTTATGTTTTCTAAAATTTCTGTACCTGATTGTTTTATATTAAGCTTACCTAATAAATCTACGTCTTGATTTTTTAGCCATTTTGTAAATCCAGGAACTGGAGAAAGAGTTGCATACACTTTTACGCTTTTAAATTCTTGCGATAGTTTTTCTACGACTCTGTTTATTAAAAAGTTACCGAGGGTAATTCCAGATAAAACAGTTTGAGTGTTTGATATTGAATAGAATATAGCAGTACTTTCACTGCTTGGGTCACTTGAAGGAACTGACTCGTCCAAAACGTGTTGAATACTATCTGCAATCTCATTCATCAGTGCAACCTCTACAATGGCCTTATGTTGGCCATGCCTCCTCCAGCCTTATGTGTTTTTAGTTTTCTTAGCATGTGAAGAAAGGAACAAGGTTTCCAGAAACGTTGTGTGGTATTTATATCACATCTTTTGTCTGTATTTGGCTGATTTATCTCATTACTGACTATTTTTTTTGCTTGCTTAAACATGCTGCGCTCTATTAACAATGTAGGCTACATTACAACGATCACAACATTATTTATATTAGTTACCTTTGTAATGTTTACTTTATTTTGACATTTTCTTGTATTTTAGTACTATTAAAACCGACTTGTCCATTAATTAAATTATAAAAAATTTCAGTGATATTCTTCTTTTAACAAAGACAAGTACCGCCAAACAAACACAAACATTTTTTTCCAGTATAGTGTCAGTGAATTTCGGCAGTGTTTATTTGGGTTCAATTTACATATTACATTGTGTAAATCAACCTGGAATAAGTAGGCGGGGCACAACGCCCGAAAAAATCGGCAATGTTTTTTTTTAACAATTTATTTAAAATTTTCTTAATTTAACGCTTGTTTCGAGAAATGAATGTAAGGCCCCCTTCACATTATCCTTTTTTTTTCTCCCGGATTTCCCCGTCCGGGTAAAAAACGGACGGCGAAAATCCTGACCGAAAACACGTTAAAATTCTTCTGGAGAAAAACCGGAAGGGAGCATCTGATTCTCTCAGTTGCTGGTTGACGGTTGTGCTATTATAATAAATCTTAAAAAAAATCTAATAATTTTAAGAATTAACAATACTAATACTACCATACGACCGTCATACACAAACTTGAAATAGAGAAACAATAACTAAGAAACTTTAAATTTTAAAGTGCCAGACTTTTCGACGCGTATTTAAAGTTTTTCTGCATGAATGCCGTATTTAGTATTATTATTTTTGATAGACGTTAACATATACGTTATATTTATCAATTAATTCCAATATTTTTAATCAGTCCTCAAATTGAAATCATATAATTACTCCAAAAATGGTTAATTTAAGATTTTGAGGAACTTTCTGCAATTTTCCATATTCCTCTGTACAAAGTATATCTATGCACTGCAAGTTGTTAAATAATTCAATCCAAAAATCAGTCCTCCAGTTAATCAGTTTTACATTAATACATCATCTTTATTTTTTAAAAAATAGTAGCTTTCGTCAGTTTGTCGTCCTCAAATGAAATTAAAAAAATATAAAAATAGACATCAATTAGAGAATAAACTATATCAAGGATAACTTGGTAAAAATAAAGATGTGTTAATGTAACACTGATTAAATGGAGGTCTGATATTTGGTTGGGATTATTTAATGAAAAACAATTACAGGGCCATTTACATTTTAACAAGGATTTACATATAAAAAAATTTATTCTCAAAATTATATTTTTAATGCTCTTTAAAAACATTAATTTTTATTTTTAAAACCGAAGAATTACTTTCTTAGTTAATTTTGACTACTGATTAAAAACATTGCATTTAACTGCTATAATTAACATGTTATCAATTATCAGTCTTTTAATATAAATTTTATATTTAAAGAAAAATCACAAATTATTTATGTTTATATAATGTTCGCCGAACAGATAACCAAAATGTCAACCTATCTATGAAAGGATGGATTATTTCATACATTAATTGAGTATTTGGGTGAGATGATTTTCAATTTTTTTTAATGTCCACTGCCTTACTTGTCGAATTACATGACAAATTCAAGGATCCTCTTCAGTGCCACTCATTTGAGAAATTGTACGCAAATAAGCGAGATACTGGCCATAACATTCAGGTAAATATAAATATATGCTATGTTTATGTGCGGAGAATTAAAAATTATGCTTCGTTCCACCACAGCCGAAACAAGTACGTCATTGTTGCCAGAAAAACATAATTGTTTCCCCAGATGTACGCAGTGGCTGACAACCTCGGCCCCGTCAGTTTGTTTCCTTACGATGGACAGTGTGAAAGGGCCCATAAGCTTCTTGAGTCGACTAAAAGAATGTCTCCGTCCGTTTTTTCTGCGGACGGGGGAATCCGGAAGAAGAACGGATAGTGTGAAAGCAGCCTAAGGGTAGTTCCATACTCTTTGACAGTCAATAAATTCCGGTTTCTATGTATAAGTGCTCGGTGGCGTGTAAGTTGCATTTTGGAACGAACGCTCACTTTTTGTGATGAGGAGTTTTCATGATGGTCTAACCTCATCATACGATATTGTGATATATATTATAGGATGATGATGTCTATTCTTTAGATTAAGTTTTCACCTAGTACCTTGTAACTTTATACTAATGGTATTTTCCAGTTGACCTGATTTCTGACGCAGGAAATCTTTTGAAGGTAATACAGTACCTTTCCCGCATTCGCCATCAATTCTTTTCACGTCTTGTGTGTAAGGAGCCGACGTTGCCGTCGCACGCAGAAACGGGGCTCGAGTGTCAGGAGCTCATTAGCGTGTCTTTTGGGAATGGAATCGCAAGGTGTCCAAACAAAGACCGCGAATTGTTAAAATGACAAGTTCCAGGACCTCTTTGAGTTGAAAAGATCACTTGATGCTATTATGTCGATGTGTATTTGCGAGCAGGAGCCAGTAATGAAGGAGCACCACAGCTAAAAACATACTACCAACTTTCGCACAACGCCGAACCCGAGAATTTTTTTTTTCTATTAATTTTCAGTCGCAGTTTGAAATAGTTTTGATTACTTCCTCCACGATAATGAAGCAATTTGTACCAGCGTGCGAAGTTTGTTTTCGAGAAAGTTACCTATAGTAAATAACAACTAAAGAGTCCAATGCAAAAGTTGAATGTTTTTCACGTTTATCCCGATTTTATAGAGCGTTATAATGACAATAATTTTTTTCAACATGCATATAATCGAAAATACGTCCTAGTAATGTCAAAATATAATCAATTCTGTCTGGAATATTGTCTGAGATTTTATAGACAATATTAAATACGGATTTCGTCTGCCGTGAGAAAAACAATAATTCAAAGATTTTCGTCTTGGTTATTAAAGAAAATTAAATTTTGATGATGTAGTTACCAATTTAGAGACAAAATTTAACTCTAACAATTACAAGCACGTTTCTTTCACTATTGAAGATCTCACAAAGTGCTGATAATATACTGAGGACAACATTAAACTCATCCAAATGAAAGTAGAACTGTCAAAGAAATTATAATGAAGGACACAGCCAGAAACCATGAGTATAAATATTTACAATTACAAACATATAACTTGTTACTGTAAGCCGCTGTTCTACAGCACTGCAGTTATCCTGGCGCAAATAAACTCGAACTAAAAGTAATGCATAATCAGAAACGAGCATTTTTACGATCAATACACATAGAAATTTAATATATGCGTAACAGTTATCCGTTCGCGATACAAAAAAAGGTAGAATTTGTAAGCGTTTTTTTAAAAAAAGTTATCGGCCGTATTTATGCCTATTTTATAAATTTGGTTTCATAATAAACTATGAGGCGTTGGCCTGGTCTGTATTTGGCTATTTTTATTATTATTAATTTTCAAAACAGACGTATTTTTTTATTAATATTGTAGGTAATCTTTGATATAGATTGGGAAATGAACTACTTTGACTGTCAATTTGAGTATTTTATAATAAACCGATTCTCACCACGCCCCATATCGACTGTGACTGAACACGTAACTTATCAGAATTGGAAAGTCACACTATTCAACTCAGCGACCTATAAAATAATAGGAAAGATAAGGATATTTCTGAGAGAGTTGCCTTTACTATGAATATATTATTTGGTTTTTCTGGTCGCGCCCACATTAAAGTTATTGGCAACCACGTTAGGTATTTAACTAATTGGTGTGATAATTGTTTGCTGGTAATATTGTTGTTGTATCATCAGATGACGGGGGGAGGGATTCTAATTGTCTCGAGGTATTTGGTGAGTCCTTTGATGGCTTTCAGGTTTGTGCAGAGCTCCGTTCTAGATGCACTGTCTGCGTATTTGGTGCATTTAAACAGAATGGTGAGGGGGATGGTGCATGTCTCACAAGTGGGTTTAGGTTCCCTGGAAAAAATATACGAGTGCGTTAGTTTGGTGTGGAGGGTTCTCAATCGGGAAATGATGATTTGCTGTCTTCTGGGAGCGTTGTTTATATGGCGAAGGTCTGCGCTGTCTTGGAGTTCCTGGTGGATTGGTCCGTTGTTGTCGGCCATCCTAGTTCGTTGCCAGGCTCTGTTAATTTCTATTTGAGCTTCTTTGATGATATCTTGTGCTGATGAGATTGGAATTTAGATTGAGGACTGAGATGAGGTCGCTTCCGCCGCCAGTGCATCCGCCCATTGACCATAATTCCTGAGTGTGTAGGTATCCATGCCAGTTGGCGTCTATTTTGGAGTTTGTTTTCTTCAATGAAATTAATTCTGTTTCGGAAGTTAGGGTTTTGTATCTGCTTGATGGCTTCCATGGAATAGTTTAGTATGATGAGGTTTTTAACTTTGGATTTCCTAACCCAGTTTGATTGCCATTTCAATAGGTAGGGTTTCTGCTGAAGTAGAAGTCGGTGGATATTTGTTCGGGGTTATTATGGATCAAGAGTAGGTTTTGTAGATATAGATTAGCCTTTGTTCTAAGAAGATTTTTGGGTATGTGACTGAGTGAGGTGTGAATAGGTAGGTTTTACATGGTGGTATTGTAGAAATAGAGTTGTGGATAATTTTTGGAGGTGAAAAGAGTAGGCGTCGGAGAAGGTACTTAGCTATTGTATGGAAAGGTAAATGGTTTGTTGGATGCACGTAGTTTTGGTAGGGTTAGGTGACCGATCTGAATTTTTCGTCATTTGCTTCCTGCGATCCAGCTGGTTCTTATGTGTAGTGGTATTAGCTTCGTTGAGGAGTCTAATGATTGGGATAGTTTTTATGCATCCAGTGATGGTTCTCAGTGCTTCATTATGTATGTAGTTTAATTTGTGAAGGTTGGTTTTTGTTGCTGCTTGGTGTATGTGGGATCTATAGTCAATTTTGGATGGAATAATAATGAATATTAATGGAGTTAATATTTAGTTTTAAATGCAACCATTTCACCTTTATCAACCTGAGTGAACAAAATGTGAAGATGATTGTGGGAACATGACTTTTTAACTGATTTAACCATTAAGAAATTTTATCTCTTATTCTGACGACCAGATATCACTAAAAAATGTCTACTAAACTCCGCTCGTTTCAGGGAAGATGATTTACCCAATTTTATCAAACAATTTTAAACTAATACGAATGTATTTCCCATACCTCATCATGATTATATAACTGAGGGTGGGTTACTAATAATGGACTCCATAGTTGTGGTCGTTGCAATGTTGAATGATAACAGCCCCGACGTAATTGAAGACTATTTTCAACCACCCCCCTCCATCGGTTTAGAGGGGAACGGGGGTGAATGGGAAAACAATTTATGTATCCGAAATGACGCTGATTTGGTATAGAATTCATTTCTTTATAGGTCGCTGAGTTGAATAGTGTTACTTTCCAACTCTGATAAGTTACGTGTTTAGTCACAGTCTCTATGGGGAGTGGTGAGAATCGGTTAATTAAAAAACACTCATATTGACCGTTAAATTAGTTCCTTTCCCAATCCATATCAAAGATTACCTACAATAATAATAAAAAAAATACGTCTGTTTTGAAAATTAATAATATGAAAAATAGCCAAATACAGACCTGGCCAACGCCTCGTAGTTTATTATGAAACCAAATTTATAAAATAGGCATAAATACGGCCGATAACTTTTTTAAAAAAAACACTTACACATTCTACCTTTTTTTTGTATCGCGAACGGACAACTGTTACGCATATATTAAATTTCTATGTGTATTGATTGTAAAAATGCTCGTTTCTGATTATGAATTACTTTTAGTGCGAGTTTAATTACGCCAGGATAACTGCAGTGCTGTAGAACAGCGGCTTACAGTAACAAGTTATATGTTTGTAATTGTAGATATTTATACTCATGGCTTCTGGCTGTGTTCTTCATTATATCCGATCCGCGTATTAGCAGTATTTGAGAGCGGTGTAACAATTTGGTAGCGCGTATGATGCACGGAATGATTATAATGGCGGTGACTGGTTTGGCGTAACCACACAGCGTTTGAATGCCGAGCTTGGTTGCTGGCGGGGGCGGGGGGCGGGGGAGATTTACGAGGCCCACCTGGCTGCAGCCGATAATCGCAACAGGATTTGCATAGAGTGACACAATCACCAGCAATCAATGCTAGCGACGGCCGTATGTTTGCTGTCGCCGTCCATTTGAATGCAGTCCACCAGGTTGAGCGCACCACGATTCCGCGAAATTTCGCTTCTAATGTGGAAAGTTTGGCTTTGTGGTTCCATCATCCAATTGGCTGTGACTGCAAACAAGTTCACGTCAATATCGCTTCGGAGGCGCTAATTTTCGCAACATTAGTATACTCGGTTGAATTAATTTACTCTATTCTTTAACGTGACATGTGTAACTGATATAATTCATAAACTGGGTTGTAGGTGAGGTAAATGTGCTTACTGCAGGAGGATTATGGAATATTCTTTGATAATAAATATTGCATAAATGAATTCTAAAATTCCTTGTATCCATTGGGTCACGATATAACGTGATCGATCATCAGTTAACTTCTTATCTTGCGATTTTACAGTTGAGATAATAATGAAAAGTATTCTATTGCAGTTAACATGGTAACATGTGGTTGGTTGCAACCATTAGGTTGTCCATAACAATTATCACGTATTAGATTACATTGAGTTCTTATCACTAAGGTCTATAAAATTTAATACAGTATTTATTAGCGGAGGACTTCTTGAAGCTCTGGAGGAATTGGGATTGTAATTTCATATATGGTTGGATTACTGTGCGCTGTTGAGATTTTAATCAGGGATTCAAATGATTTTTATGACGTCTTTGACTGTAGGTATGTCGTGGTCACTATGCAGTATGTTATTTTTGAAGAACCAAGGACATTCTGAAATCATTCAACAGGATTTCTGTTCGATTACTTGGATTTTGTTCAGGTTGTTTTGGCTGCTACTCCCCCAATGGAGCAAGCATATTACCAGGCGGTCTTGATTATGGAGGTATAAATTGCCTTTTTTGTTGCTAGGGATGTTGGAGATTTTCTGTTTCATAATGGTTTGAGTTGCGATAATCTATGGTTGAGCTTAAAATTAAGATTGTTATTGTGTTGTGCCCAGGTTAGTTTGGAGTCTAGCGTAAGTCTGAGATATGTATGACCGGATTTATTAGGTATCGGCGAGTCGTCAAGGTAGAGATTGTTTGTGAACTCATTTTTTTAAGCGAGAATTGGATTATGGTTGATTTCCTGGAATTATGGTTATTCGCAATTTCTTAGCCCATGCATTGATTAAAGTTAATTAATTTTGAAGATTAAGTCTCGCTGTTTCAAAGTCTCGACCTTCGTTAAAGGTGGCTATGTCGTCTGCAAAAAGAGCTGTTGAACTATTGGAGAGTTGAGGGATATCGTGGGTGTAGAGAGTGTATATAATGGGCCGAGAACACTCCCCTTAGGAACTCCTGAAAGGATAGAATTTGGTTTGTTTGTATAGTTATATTTGACAAAAAAATTTCGTACTTCAAACTTTTATTTACGATAATTTCTAGTACATACATTTTTCATTACATTTACAATTTTCATTATGTTTTTATTTTTCTTTAAAATTATTTCAAAGCCTACTTATTCTAACATATGTTACAAATACCACATTTTTCGCCACGTGTACTGTTACCCTTTTCACATTATTTTAATTTATTCGATTATAGATTATACTGGCATAGAAAACCCCATATTCCAAGTATGGGTATGGATAGCAGAATCCATTACAAGGGAAATATGAAAGATCAATCCTAGACAAGCACGGCACTATCACAACATTTAAAAGACATAAATGTGAGTGGACTTACTATGAGTTGTATGATTTTGAAAACTCGATATATAAAAGAGGGTTGCTGGAAGGACTATATATTCAAGAGCATTTAGATCATCTTGTGAATAAAAGAATGGATGCGGGGAATATGGGGGGGTTTCTATGCCAGAATAATAGAAAAAATTAAAATAATGGGAAAAGGGTAACAGTACACGTGTGAAATTTTAAATTAGTGGCGAAAAATGTGGTATTTGCAATGTGTTAGAATAAGTAAGCTTTGAAAATAACTTTTAGGAGCAATAAAAATTAATGAAAATTGTAAAATAATGTAATGAAAAATGTTTGTACTATAAATTATCGTAAATGAAAGAGTGTGATAGGTTAGAAGTATGAGAAATTCACTAACTAGATACAGTGATACACGTAAACATATACTATTCTGTGAACGAGGAAAAAATTGACGTAATGCACTTCATAAAAGTCATTGAAGAAATTTTACGGTAGATGACAGGTATGAAAATACTAATGAAAATGTATTGTGATGTAATGTAATGAATAATAATTATATGTTGTATGTAACATATGATGTTTTTTTTAAAAAAAACATGATTATGGCAAACGACGAAAGCTCCTGTAGGTTATAATCTAAGAAAATAAATATATGAAGAGAACTATTTGTGATTTGATACATAACAAGTAAATATTATTTGAAAAATTGTCAGCCTGACTTCTCTGCTATCAATTAACGGAATCCATTCGGTTTGGCGGAATCCATTCGCTTTGGACAGTACATTCCACACTCACCCACGATCTATTGGACTGTTTGATATCTCTTTGACTATTCCTACATTTTGGGTAGAATTTTCAAAAAATCATTATCAAAGGTAATTTAAAACAAAAAAAACATTTAAGAGACATCATTGTGCGAGAATATATCACAGGACCTGCGTAGAATACTGAAATAGTGCGTAACTTGTTCGAAAAATTAAATTTATTTCAAATATGGACGAAGGAGAAATACTTTCGTGTTAGAAATGCGAGTCAATTTGGTGCTAAATTATTCCGCTTTTAAAAATTAGAGACTAATGGAAAGTAGGTGAATAGAATTAACAATGTAGCATATTACGTGTCAGGTCAGAGTATTGTCGCTCGCTGTTGTAGTAGTTTTATTTTCCATAGCTAGCCTCGTAAAACATGGTTGCTAGTGGTGACGTAGCATAATGAATACAACTCACGAGTGGCCACTGCGCCACTGTGATTATAAAATTACTTTGGCCACGACATAATATCACCCTGATAAACGTAAATTACTTATATACGTCAATGAGTGTATCGCATTTGTGTGATTGTGTGCAGGACAAGAACGGACAAAACTATTTACTTACAATAAGACTTAATACATAATCAAAATTATTCGGGCACTGATTTGATGTTTCTTGTAACAACGCCTGCATTTGAACTAAGGTACTGTTACTTCACGAAAAATTTTAAAAAATATACTTAATCGAACATTTGATCATTTTGTGTATAATTTGTGACTATAAAACGGAAGGTGAAATTGTCTTAACTTTGTGAATATATTAGAGCGAAGGGTATTGTGATGTGGCTTTAACCTAACTTGTTTCTTGCACCCTGCCTCTCTCTTTTTGTTTTTCTTCTTATCTTGTTTTTCTTCAATGGAGTAATTATCTACATCTTTTTTCTGATCTTGTAGTCGATCTTTCACGTTATCTCTTTCTTTCTGTTTTTCTTGTTTTCTTTTTTACTTTTCTTTCCCCTTTTTCACTTTTATTTCTCAGCTACTTACTAGAAGACAATGGAATACCAAAATAATCTAAATAATAAGTTATTGTGATTAGTAAAAACAATTTATGACCTTATACTTTTTTATATCATGTCGATTCGTTTATAAAATTAATTCTAACGAACTTAATTGTGAAAAATCCTATATTGGTCAGACCAAACGAGCCTTACGAACAAGACTGAAAGAGCATAGGAATAATTATAAAACGGCCAACCAAACCGTAGTAACAAACCATAGATTGGAGGAATCTCATTATTTTGGTTTGGATAATGTTGAGGTGTCGGATGTTGAACCAAATGTATATAAACGTAACCTTTCACATCAAAAGCACCATTTCGCACAACGATACACTTATGTTAAGCAATGTTTACAACTCCATATTTTTCTTAATTGTTTACTCCGTTTTCTTAATATAAATTGTTATTTGTAAGTTGTTTTTCTGTAAATTTGTGTTTCTATTTATTTATTTATAAGTTACTTATCAATGTTACCGAGAGTCGCTGACCACGGGGTAACCCTCTGAGGTCACCGGACTGTTATTACTAAAATCGCCAGATGTCAGGTCAAAACCAAAAAACTACAGCTTGTCATTCTGTAACGCGCGTGTTTTAATTTAATTTTGTTTTATTTTCGTAAATGTTTGCTGTAGTTTGGAGGATCCTTTTGTTTCCCAACTCGAGACTCCGACCTGTCGCGTCTCAGGTAGCCGTACGTGGCTATTTTAACCCCGAGATAGTGTACGTCGAGGAACGGTAAACCTTTGGTTCGGCCCATGGGAAAATCCCATGCGGCTAGGAACAACAAAAGCCCGGTGACGCTAAGGGCGTGAAAACGTCCAGATCCGGAGTAGGAGGAGAGATTTTGGGACAGTTGGCGAACAGACGTGGCAAGAGTTGGAATAAGAACTCTGTGGAGAGTGGTTGGACTGACGTGGAAAGGGTTGGCAGAAAGAAGGGGCTAACGTTTGGTGATAAGATCCCGTAGGGTACAAGTGTATGCCGCAGAATATTTGCGAACGAGACGCTCCAGCGAGTTCCAGGATTCAAAAAGATAAAACTGGGACCTCCAACTACAGCGGACAACATGAAACAAGAATAGGCAGGACGTATATGGTGCGGGCAGCTAATCTCTGCAACGTAAAACCACAGGTGCCTGTGATAAGAGTTTTTCGTGCTATTTTAATAAAACTCATTTCAAATTTTTAATAGTCAATTTCTTTTATTTTGCTTTAATATAATAAAATACCCAGCCCAAGAAAATAATTCATTACAATTCAGTGTTACTTCAATCTTGTTATCGTCTCGTAAGTAGTGTGCCTCGGATCCACTTTCAAAACTGGGTAAATTTAATAGCTTATTTCGTTTTATTGAGTTAATTTGATAAGTTTATTGTTGTTTATTTAATTTTTTTGGTGTATACTTTAGTTTTTCTTTGTTTACTTTGTTCATTTATACTATAAATCTAATCAATTGTAAATACCTCCTCTGTAGGTCAATACCTGAAGAAGATACAAGCTACCATAGCTGTGATGTTCGATTTATTGTGAACTTAACCATTCTGTTAATTTCCTTGATGTCACTGTATCCATTCGCAATACTTTCTTCTCACCAGTTGGTTCAGGAAACTTACATACTCTGGACGTGTTCTCAATTATCTTTCTGATCATCCTACTAACCAAAAGAGAGCTATGGTATACAATTTTGTAGACAGAGCTATATTACTTTATAACTCCCAGATCCATCAACACAACTTAAATAGTGTCCGAAACATTTTAATCTCCAATGAGTACCCTTTAAATTTTATTATTAAACACGTAAACAGCAGGTTGAACAAAATCCAATATCCTAGTGTCACTCGTCCCAAAACCCCTCAAGCAAAATGTTTTCTCGTACTCCCTTATTACTAATTTCTACATCAGAAATTTATCCAAATATTCAAATAATATCAAATATCCATCATTTACAGATCCACTAATACTCTTTCCCACTTGATTAAAAACCACAAGGACCCACTTGATACCTACATCAAACATTTTGTTGTTTACAAAATCTTTTGCTCTAATTGTAATTCCTGTTATATAGGGCAAACAAAACGTTTCCTTAATACACATATCAAGGAACATGTGTCGAATATCAAACTTCCCATTGATAAACAATCTACAGTCTCCAAAAATATAATCAATTCAAAACATACATTTGATTGGCAAAATGCTAAGATTAAGACATTGACACCAGGTACAATTCCAGACTCATTTCAGAGATTCTTCACATTAAATCTAACATCACAGCTATTAATGTACAAAACAGATACTATGAAACTCAATAATTGCTATGATGCCTTATTGTTACGGCAAACCTTCTGTTTTCCCATTTTCGTTGCTCCCTTACTGTTACGCTAACCCTTCGGCTCTCCCATTGATGTTGCGTTTTCGTCGCTTCTGAGTTTTGTCAACTGACAAATGCAGTTTTGTCGCTCTAGGTTCTTCTTCGCACCTGACGAAAGGTGCAAGCTTCCCAGAAACGTTGTGTGGTATTCATATTATCAGTTTTTGTGTGTGAATTGGCTATCTTTCTTATTCATTAATTTCAATCATACGTAATTTTTTTCATTTTAAGATACCAAAAGGTACCGAAACGTCGTCATAATATAAAAAATAAAAAGTGTCTGTATAAGGTCATAAATTGTTTTTATTAATTCAAAACAGACGTTAAATTAAAACTTTTATTGTGATTAACATTTCCCGTAATTCTACGCAGTCTGCGGCCAGTAAAATCAAACGCATGGGCACCTTCAAAATAATATTGAATATAGACAACTGTAACACCTCGAAACAATCAGAGTATCAAAACAATCTGTCTAATTGATGAATATATAAAATCAGTCGTTAACCTACAAGAACTGCCTTGAGCTTACAGTCTGAAAAGGTACAAAGTCATATTTAGAAATTGTCCAAATTCATTTGGATTTTAAAATAAAAATAATTTAGGGTGGATTCAAGCGATACGAAGCAAATAGTGGGGTTTTCCGGTATGATGAAGAAGTGTGACGGTGAGTTTGCGTGACAGTAATGTAGTAGGTGCTTGCAGGGGCCGCTGGCAGTACATACACATTCCTGAGGCACACATACCGACCAGTCGTCAGGGGACTTTAAACTATTCCCTGCATTCTACCCTTGTAATAGACGGGGGCAATTCTTGCTGGCTGTGAGGGAGACTCCCATTTGCTTTGGTAGCATTCCGCTGTAGCTTCACGGGTGCCGCTGGAATTGGACAGTAAATTTGGAAAGCTGCAGCGTTACACGAAATTTGTGCGAATTATGTGCTTAATTACAGGTAAATATACCTGCAAATAATCGGTTTCAACACGAAATTGTTTTTCAAGTATGAAATATTTCACTTCATGTGTCTTTATATGTATGAACACTGTTCATTCCACGTGTTCTGTATGTTTTAGAATAACATTTATGTTGCCAGAGCATAATATACAGTGCTGTGTGTAATCAGAATCAAGTCTAGTAGCGTATAGATGTAAGTTAGTTGTATGAACACGCAAATATTCACCATAAATGGGATCAATTAAAATGCAAAAAGAGAGAGATTAATGCTCAATTTCTTTGTTAATATTTTTTGTTCATACTTTAAAAATATAAAAGTGTTATTAAGACCAAATAGTCTTGATAAATATTTGAATATACCTTTTTAAAAAATTTTACAAGTTAGATCAGTTCTACTATTCTGAATTTAATCAATGAATGAGAAATGTTCCTTATATCGTATGCCATATAAATTATCTATGCAGAAATGTAACTGTAATATAACCCACATGGGTTAATTTTGACTGTTTATAATAAATATTTTGAAACTCTACAAGTTTTGTATATAAGAAACCGCGTGATAAAAGAGTAAAGGTCTGCGAAATGTAAAGCATAACTAATTCCAAGAAATGACTCAGAAGAGACTGAATTATCGTTAGTTTTAAGTCACTTAAAGGCACAATACACCTTAAAGTGACGTTTAAATGCATATATTATAATAATGAGCATTGACCAAGGTGTGGGTACAACCTGCACCTCCGAGAATACAAAACTGGATCGTGACGTCACTCGTAAGATGTGGCTGCTTTCTTCCAAGCAGCTGTATCGTTAAATTGGCATTATTTTTATTAGTAAAACGTTAAAATCACGTAAATAATCAGTAAATATTGTAGTAAATTTCTTTACAATACAATACATTATCATGTAGAGTACATAATAATAATATAGTGTTTTTAACCCATCATGTATTCCTTAGGGAGAAAATTGAATCTTAAAAACTCTGAAATTATGAAGTTAGACAATTGAGTTTAATATAAATAGGTTCTCAACCATGCTTTCTAGTTGATATACCTGAAACAAAAAAAAATTGTATTAGTTGCATTATATTTTTTTGAAGATAATTGTGCAAAAATATGAATTTTTCATCATTGGCATCACTTGTTAACAGTTCATAAAATTTGTTTTTTAAATGGAAACCTTTGTTGGGACTTTTAACATTATTATGTGAAACCATTTGTAAATATTTCTATATACCTAGCTGTGCTTTTAACAGCACAACCCAGTGACGTTCGATGACGTCATCTACACTCTTTTATCGTCCCTCACGTACACCTACCATTACATTGTGACGTATAGCAATAGATATTCACGTTTCCTATGCCTTGGGATAACTCTTAAGAAAAATGTGATAAGTCTGATCTTAAAAAGAAACATCAACCGTCAATTGTTGGGTGGTTTATAACACGCCACTGCAATTAGGAACACTATAAGACACATTCAGTTAGATCACGACTGAGAAATTTTGACCACTAATATAGCAATTTCTGAAAACTCAGTTACATTTACAACAATGTATATAAAGCTCTAATTCATATCACATTTTTAAATGACCCCCTAAAAAAACTCTAAAAATGTGTAAGAGGAAAGTCTTCCGATAAGAAAATTATATGCAGTTAAACTTCCCAATGTTTTATCCCTTTTTTTAAATAAATTCTGTAAATAAAATATGTCACTAGTTCAGCATAGATTGATATTTAAAATTTGCCTACAGCAATAATAATTTTACACATATATTTGTGTACATTAAAGCCAAACAAAACAACCACTGTTTATAAACGGAGTGAGTTTGATATTTCATTAATGGCATCCATATCAGTATTTGAACACAAATTAAAAGTTGTTACATTATGAAAATATTGTTGGCTAATGTTTGTAGAGACCAAACAAGAAATTTGTTGTTTTATATCCTTTACGGTAAAAAATTAGTAATCGTAAAAATAATGTAAGTATATTTTTATGCAACAGTTCGATAAAATGCAGAGATAATTAAAATGTAATCTGATAAGAACATAATATATCCGTTAATTCAGTTTAGTTTTGATTGAAAGTAGTTCTTCTTTTTTTGTGTTTGATTATTTTATGCCAGCTTCCAATTTCGCATATCATAATTACCATTAAAAATAATTAATTTCTGAATAAATATGAATGAAGCCAACCTATTTAAATTCTTGCCAGTTAGTTTAAAATTATTTATTTTAACGAAAAACATGTGGAATGAGTGAATGAGTTTCGTATTTACAAAAATAAATAATTTAAAATTCAGGAACTTGAGAATTATACGAATTAATTATAAAATAGTCTAGTTTTGTTAATGTTAAATAAATCTTATAGACACGCCGAAGACATCAAATTAAGAGAGTTAAATAAAAACGGGCGAGGAGCGTTGTCTCATTTCTCTTTTTAATGAAGCTGTAGGCGCATAACATCGCACCCAACTTTTTTATGAATCCAGAGATAAAGAGCATCTAATAATGAAATATTGATCTGCCAACGTTCCTCCACATAAGTTACCCCGAACATTTTTCGTCTCCGGAAATTGCCTAGATGGGAGGGGAAGGGGGGGACGATGATTTTTTATTTTTTTTGCAGTTTAACCAGTGGAGGCGTCAAAATCCTATTTTCACCAATATCTGAAAGAGATTGCCAAAAGTCTTAAGACAACAATCTCTGAAGAATTCTTGATAGATGCTACCGAGCATAGGATAAAAGTAGACGTTTACTGAACCGAATATAGAGAAAAAATTAATTATTCTCCGCAGCACCTTTTTTTTTATTCGAAACGAAAAACAGTACATTGAACCTTATAATTTCATTTTTCAGAATAAAGGAGTGTAATATTTACTTCTACATAAGTTCTTGATTTTATTAACAACTCTAAAACTACATTTCCTTTGGTATAATTTAAAATTTATTCGCCTGAGACATGAAAGAAGTTGTCAGGTGAGTTTACAACTTAATTACAATTTCATATTCCATTATTCGTATTAACTTTTCTCAGTCATTATTTCATGCTATACACTAAATTAATTTAAATAATTCAAAGATATATATAGAGAGAGCTTATATAAGCCTCAATCCATATGGTCATTGTTAAGTTAATTAAGATTTTACAATGTAAAAAAATGCATCTGATTGAATTTAATAATAAGAAAGATAGCGAAAGTCAGACAAAAGAAATGAAAATATAAATACCACACAACGTTTCTGGAAGCCTTAGTCCTTTCTCAGGTGCAGAAAAAATGCAAGAGCCTAGAACAACACAACTACATTAGTCATCTGACAAAACTCAAAAGATTGCGTTTTTTGTGAACCTGAAGATAGGAAAAGGCTTTCAGAAACGTTGTGTGATATTTATGTTATCAATTCTTTTGCTTGTACTTAGCTGTCTTTCTTATTATTTATTGTTATGTGGATGTAAAAATGTCGACCGAATCGGGAATCGAACTCGGGACATCTTGCCAACGGGTCATATTCTCGGACCACTGACCTAATCCCTTCTTCAAACAGTTTTTCGTAATTTTTCAGGTTAGAATGAATTATACTTACCGAGGAGCCGAGGTTATGCAGAAAGGTTAGCAGAGCACGTACGCATTTTGGTTACGTTTGGTGATACATATACTGTAGAGATCAACAATTTGTAATGTACGTTATATTTAAATTATTTCTTTAATATTATTGTCGGCGTAATTATTGAGGCCAGAGCATTGTTTGGGTCAAGAATGCAGAGACTGTAAAGGTTGCTACGCGATTATTGTCGGAAAAGCGTATGTATGACACTCAGAACTTTGCGGAAACAGTGAGAGTGATTTTGGAGCCTGACCTAAGTGGTCATCAGACTATGTTTTTGGAGCCTGACCGGTCTGGTCATGACTTGCGAGTCTAGTTTTTGAGACCAGCCGAGGATTCTCGCGACTACATAATTAGGAATTCTGCAAAGTCTGTCACATTTGGCAGTAACTTACTTCTACAGCAAAACTGTGTGACAATAAGTAGGACAACGTAAAGTATGTGATAAGTTGTTAGAAAGGCGCCGGAATTTTGTAAAGTGAAACGATATTGCAACCAGTGTTATGGCCTGTTAATTACCCGTGCCTCAGAGGGAACAAATTGAAAGAACTATGAGCCGGCAGAAATGGCATCTGCTGATTATTTCTGCACGTGCGCCAGATCTGTCCTAAGATGCCGAGGGTACCATTTCTTTTTTTTTTCAAAAAGAGAAGTAAGGAACTTGAAATTAGGAAAGGATCGAGAGAGGGTGAAGTGCTTAGCCAAGGTTGGAGACCGGTGATCCACTTCAGGACAGCTGTTTGATAACAAACAATGGATCGCAATTTTTTTTGTTAAGTGCCTTCTTTCCTAAACATTTTACACAGAAGACGGAAAGTTCTGTTTCTGAATAAATAATGAAACCACCCACTTTACCCTGTTGAAAAAGAGACTTATTAAATTTTATGTCGGAGAAATTTTGTGTTGAATATTTGCAGACTATATCTGCTGGCTCCCAAACCATTTTTGTATTTTTCATTTATAGTATTAAATTTTTTGTGTATATCTATAATCACTATAAGTGATTGTGTTACTTGTATAATTCTAAAAGAAACACCAAATTCCATTCATTACTATATATATATATATATATATTGTAATAAACAATTATAACAATTAATTAATTTCTGATAAATTCAATTTGCCCCACGTTGTGGTAGCAATTAAATGGAATAACGAAAATAATAACCACTCAAATTTTAAACAAAAATATATCATTTATTACCACACTTTTACAATTAATACAATTTTAATGAAATTTTATAAAATCAGAAAACAATTTTCTCATGAAATACATTTAAATAATCGTACTCGGTACCCTCAAGGTCTTTACTGGGTTGTTAAGGAAAACGGCACAATATGATACAATTACACAAATATAGTTACAATAAAATGAAAAATGAAATGAAACGAAATTAACGAAATAAATTAAATACACGAAAGTAACGAAATCTGACTTTATACCCTTTAATTACAATTTACAATTATAAATTCAGAAAATAGACTTACACGTTCTTGGGTCCACACACTCACTTCATATATGCTTAAAAGGCCCCCAGGCTGCACTCACACTGTTGACGGCGTCACCCTCACGACAAATTCGAACTCCTTTGATGGCAGTCAAACCTCCACGATGACAACTGTTGACGGCCGATGCGTCCGTTTCCAGTCCGCACAAAATGATAATGTCAAAATCTCTCTCTCTCGACGGTCTCCTGCTCCTGACTCTGACTCAGACTTGACTTCCTCTATAACTTGAATGTAACTCGACCAATATTAACACTCCAACACTCTCGACGACGACATCCTCTATCTCTCCTCCACAATTCCACCAACACTGACGAGCATCCGTCCCTGCTGACGCTCTCTCTCCCCCCGACCAACACTAACTAACTTCACCCTTGTTTTCACAGTTTTTTGTCATTACAAGTTCAACAACAACAACATCTGTTACCGTCCATCTGCTGTGCGAGCCCCTCAACCAATTATATTAAACGTCTCCTTTTAATCTCATTGCGTCGTCCATCTGTTACGATGTTTTTCTTAGGGTTCCGTCGGTCACACAATTATTTCTAAAAGCTGCCAAAATTGCACTAATTATCTGTCCTTCCATCCGCTAACAGGTCACTTACCCATAATTTTATCATTACCTTTAATGTACACACCACTCAAGCGTCCCTAGTTTCAGTTTGTCAACAAATCTGACAAACATTAAGGACAGACTTCATGTCCTTCTGAGCTGGTTATTACAATATATATATATATATATATATATATATATATATATATATATACACGAGGGTTGTCTGAAAAGTTTCCGACCCAACAATGATAGAAGATATTTTTTTGATTTTTTTTTTCAACATAGTCTCCTTGTAACTCTACACACTTCTCCCAGCGATGCTCCCATTTCTGTAACCCGTCAAAAACGTACTCGGCGTTTTTCTCTGCAAAATAATTGTTGGAAACTTTTCAGACCAACCTCATATATATATATATATATATATATATATATATATATATATATATATATATTGTAGTAATTAAAGGGAAATAATTAATTAAGGAACAAAATTTAAAGGACGAAACGTTATTTACAATAATAGGGCAATAATGCTATGCTTTCTGGCATTGTAGAAGTTCTTTCGCTAGACGCTCAGTGCTCCAGTGTTCTCGAGAGTGTATGGGAGTAGTCAGTCGAGGAAGTACAAAAATATAGAAATTGTCTGGCTATATGGAACTTAACAGCTAAAATATTTAAAAAGTACGGTCTACAAGTTCCAGTCTGTGAGCAGATATTTACGTCGATCGAACGCTAACTATTTTAGTTCTGAGTCTAATTTACATTCTCACGTTAGACCATTCTTAAATTATTGGGAGCCCAGTTTATTGAATCCAGCAAATAACTTTGGAGTGTGTTAGTAAGATTTGTTAAGAGGAACAGTAAAGCAAGCATTGCGAGTCATTTTGGCAAGCAAAATGTGTTGATTATTAGATTCAGTGTATAAAAATGGTCTGTCTATAAAGTGTTAAGAATTGTGTGTGTGTGCACGAACCCATTTCCTTGAATACCAGAAACATTAAGTAAAATAAAATCTCACAAATTACTATCTGTAAAACCGTAAGTAAATGCTATTATCGTCAGAATTCCGGTGTCCGGATTCAGATTTTAGATTTCATATCTTACAAACTATTGTAAAATGCATTGTAGATTGATTACCACAAAATTGCACTCCAACGTGGGGCTTTAACTGTCATTTATCAGGAATTACCACAATATATTGTAATACTAATTAGAGGCCATTAATAATTTTGATAATTGGATAGTTAAGGTGGATTGTTAGAAGTATAAATTTCAAAGGCGACAATGTATAGGCGAGCTTTGTTTGGCCGCGAGCGCTTTCTGAAGCACTCAGTCGGGTGTGGAAGTGGGAAATTAAAAGGTGAACAACGAACAGCGTGGCACGCATATAGATCTGACCGGAAAGGTTACAAATATTAAATTTGAGTATAAAGTTTGGACAGCAAATCCCATCAAACTGCAAGGAGTAACCTAATAAATAGCGGCACGAATAAATTTCTATAAGTACCGTGACCGTCATCAATTCCACAGAGAGACAATTTTGTAACAATCTGTCCAACTAATAATCCGGAAGGAGCAGAGGTTTCCAATTCCAGAGAAGAGACTCGAAAGTTACGACCGTGTTTTTTTTGTTTAATCAAGTGTAAATTCAGTAATTTCATTGCCTTTTAGTGTGAATAGTGAGGTGAGCCCCAGCCAAAGACAGTTAAGCCTGGTACCAGACAATGTGTTGTAAGTACAAACAAATTTAATCAAGTTTTGTAAACGATAATTAAAATGTAAAGTCGTCAGATTTCGATTTCACGTTTTATTTGATTGTTTAATTTCTTAGTTTATAAAGGAATTTGATTGTGTAACGTAAATATAAAGGTTGTTTCTTTACTTAGAAGGCCCAGATAAATGACCCTGAGAAAAGAGTTGTAAAATCTATAAACATTAAAAAACTTTAAATGTAATTAATCTCATAAAAAAATGTTGTAATTTTCAACTGAATGAAAGTAAATTGTCTTGTAAAGTTCAAAGAATGTCGTAATTATTTTGCAATCCTTCACTTTAAATAAAAATGAATATATTTGTTTCATAAACAAACTATTGAGTTAAATTCATGGAAATAATTTTATTTAATTAATATGTTAAATTAATTAAATACCAGTTAATCATTACAATATATATATATATATATATATATATATATATATATATATGAGTGTGTTGGCATTTTTATTATTATATTAAAGATAATAGCACAAGACATGTCACTGTGTTGGAGCTAATTATGTGGTATTAGAAACTTTTTAAAAAGGAAGTAAATTAACAGGTTTTTACCTTGAATTTAAACAAAAATAATTTTTAAAGATATCTAGAATAATTATTTATTCCAATATATATATATATATATATATATATATATAAGAAGTTACGAGAGAACAGTGACGTGAAATATATTTGTCAAATTTGCTATTTAATGACAGGTGGTTATAATTCACATATTTTTCTCTTTAGGAGTATAAGTGACGTAAATGGAATTTGAGCGTAGAATGGTGGGTAGGTAAAACCAGTAGAGAAATTCCTAAAAAATTATACTTGAACTATTTACTTGTCCTATCCCTATTTTTAGGGAATTGATAAGATAATTATATACATATATATTTATAATATATTTTTACGATTGCATGAATTAAAAATGAATATATTATTATTGTTCAGTTTTGTTTACCTTGTAATTGTTAAAAATTCCGGTTTTAATTATTCCATTCAATTTACCTTTTCAGGTTAAGTTCAATTCATCTTGTGTACTAGAATTTCGCGTGTCGTTGGAGTAAAACGTTTCCACGAGAAATGTCAAAAACTAGATTTTGTGCATACATGCAACGTTCTGCACCCATCTAATTATCGCGTGCTATGAGGCGAAAAATTGATTATTATACGCACAATACGCCGGCCATAATTCTCATAGGCCATTCGTTCGCATTAATGATGCAGCACTAATATCTCCAGCGCGATTTACCGTGGGTAAGCGTCTACAACCGACGACCAAGTAGACAAATGTGCATTTACAATGTATAAGAAGGCCCATAAAGCTGCCAGTTACAGTCAGGAGCAGTTTTCAGGTATGAATCATATTTCCCCATCTTTGTTTGTTGATTTGACATTAATATTACCTACCTTTAATTATTTGAGAAATTTTAATTATGAATAACAAAATTTTATAATGTAATCAATTTATAGGTTAAATTAAACCACGGTTTATGGCTCTTTTCAAGTTCCTAAGCAGGAAATTTTGAGATGTTTGACACTACATTTATAAATACTATAAGCACTGATCATCCCAGTTATACGAATAAAGTGTATGGCATTTTATCATCATTCATAATTCGATAACGTGGATTAGGTCTTTGTTTCACTTGTCCTTCTGTTACAGAATGACGCAATGTAGCGCCGAAACGTCCAGTTATGTTTAAATTCAATTCTCTGTAATTTTTTCTCATGTTACATTTATCTGCATATCATACATATTTAGCAATTAATCATTCGAGGATGGTTAAAAAACAATGCCTTGTATTTTTTTTTCTCCTTAAATAAGTTAGTAATGTAAAATTTTTGAATTTGGCGCGATTCCTCAAACATTCTTCTCTAGTCCACTGCAGTAACAACTGGTGGCAGCACTGCAGCCTCTCGAAAAATGGCTGACATTGACGTAAGTATTAGACAGCGCCCTGTGACTGAAATTCTTAAATGCGCAAGGTGAAACGCCCATTCGCATTCAAGAAAGTCTGAAAAATGTTTATAGTGATGCAACAGTGGATGTTCCCCAATGGATTCGTTGCTGTAACGAAGCTCAAGTGTAAACGTCCGTGCGTCGATGACTTAGGAAGCAAGACCACGCTTTTAACAGCAGTAGAATACATGTCCTTGTTAAAAGGTGAATAAAAACTGTGGAAAATGGCGGAGGCTATATTAAAAAATGGAAGTTTAATCATTGATGTGGGTTTATGCTGTGTAAATTGCATTTAGTTGCCATGACAAATAAAAGAGAAAAAATATTATGCGTTATGTATTGACTCACCCGTGGAATTATATGCTATTAATTAATCATAATAATGTCTATTTCTGTTTATTACAGACAAAATACACTTAATAAACATAGATTGTGTTCTATTAATAACCAATCTTTCAATATAAAACAAAAAAGTTTAGGTTAGAGGCAAGTCTTTTCGCTTGTTCAGTGTGTTATATAATACGTGTTACGTTTTCATAAAAACTGATCTATTGTGACCCGAGAGAAATACGGACAAGAATCCTAGTAATATATAGTATTGTTATGGTATTTCACAACCCTCTCGAACATTACATACAGATAAAGACCTATCGTCTATTGTTTATTCACAGTAGCCGATCCAGGCCAAAATACTTTCAGTTGGACTCGGGTTCTCCTCGACTCACGACGCGTGGGAAACTCTTCTTTACCCAACAGTTGAAACCGACGATTGCTTACGAGTTTATATATATATATATATATATATATATATATATATATATATATTGTGATGATAAAGAAAGGAAATAAAAGAATTAATAATTAGTCATTGAAATAAATTGCTATCGGCGAACACACAAATACAATAATGATCAAGAAGATGTGAACAAGCAGGACATTGTTGTTGGAGCGCGCATAAGCTACGGAGTTCAGCAGTCAGTCACGAAATCTTGTCGAATGCAGTAGTCACGAAACGTTGGTATATGGAGAAGGAGTGAAATTTTGTTGGACTGCCACAGGACATTGTGGAATCCAGATTAATTGAGTCTGGCAGTTGGTGGAGCACGTTAGTAAAGGAGAGAATGATGTTTTGATTTGGTAATATTCAAGACGAGAGCGACAATCTATATTTTGGCTGGAGAGAATCGTAGAGCTCAGAGTAAAGTCGGCTGATATCGGTGAGACGACAGATTTTTGGAACAATTGTGTCTGGTGGTCAATACCGGAGCATTGCAAAGTGAAGTAAAGTAAATTCAGTGAGACATGGCCTGTAATGTGTTCAAAGTGAAAAGAGTGTTATAAAACCCCTACAATTGCCTGGTACCGGTACAACAGTAAGTAGAGAGAAACATTTTAAATTTATGTTTGTAAACGTTAAATAAGAACAGTACATCGTCAGATTTCGATTTCAATTTCATGTTCACTTATTTCGTTCCATTTTGATTGAATTTTGAAGGTTATAAAATTATTTGTTAATAGTGAATGGTAAAAATTTTATTGTTTTTTTATTTAAAAAGGCCCAATTAATGACCCTGAGATGAGAGGAAAGGACATTGTATATAAAAAATTGTTGTAAAGTTTCAACAAGTAAATTTTTTATTTTAAAATAAATTAGTTGTGCAGAATAAACCAATTGTTTAAGAGTTTTGAACCATTGAAATTATTTCAAGATTCTTTCGTTCAATAACTTCAATAATTATGTCAATTCGTTTCAATTAATAATAATGTTGTATATTACATAAATGACACGCCAACGTGGGGAAAAATCAATTCAATTATTATCACATAAATGTTGAATATTACAATATATATATATTAATATTACCTCTAGCTCATAAGTTCGAAGTTTTTGACCATTAGTACACTCACGACCGAACATCGTATCCAACAATATAAATCTACGAGTCAGTATCGTAAATCCTCATCAAGACTGAAACATTCATTTAATAAATTAGATTTTAAATACTGTTTGTTTTTGGTATTTAATGAATTTAGTTTAAAGTTTCTCGATTTAAGATACGGTAACATACATAGAAAGAAATGTAAAGGATAAACTACAGTGTGAATGACGAAAAAAAAGCATAATTAATTGGATATATTTTATCTCCACCTTCGAGTGATTTATATATTAAATGTTTCCATTTCGTATTCAATAATCATCGTTGAGACCTACTAGAAACAAGTATAAATATTTTAATGTTTTATATATTTCTTTCATATATATATATTTACTACGGATATTCTTCTCTAACTCGCAGACATAACAATTCCCTCAGATATTCGCAATAACTCTTCTCCCGCTATCGGAAGGGCGTGGAACAAGTACCCACCTATCTGATGCAGGTTTTTCTAGGGTTTTCTCTGAATTAATATTAGGCGAATGCCGGGTAGGATCATTAAACTATAACCCGGGGGCCCTAGTTAACAATTGGCTACCTTCCTCTACCCTTCCGCATCCCTTCCTATGCTATTAAAGGGGAGTTGCCACCATGTAGATTACCCTAATGTAGCCTGTTACCCTTAAAAAAAATACCAAACTCACAGATATTGTTATACACTACACTTCTCTCGCAAGGGAACCTTCCCAGAGAGCTTTGGCGGAGGCTACCTTTGGGGATGCATTCACATCTTTCTGGTTTCTTGAACTAAGTTTCTCAAATGCCGAGGCACCTCGACCTGTTTTTAGAAGTGTATGTTCCGGGGTCGCAGACCTTGTGCATACGGTAAGAGTTGTCAGCTATTCGTATTGGAATAGTCGGCCAGCTGCCTCCTAGACCGGTTAAGGGACGGCAAGGGGAAATCTGCGACCCCACAGCTAACCCCTCTCCCACCATCGGAAGGGCGTGGGACAAGTACCAAGTGCCGACCTACCTGATGCAGGTTTTTCTAGGGTTTTCCCTGCATCACTTTTAGGCGAATTGTCGGGTAGGATCCTTAAACCATAGCCTGGGAGCCCTAGTTAACCCTTGGCTTCCGTCCTCTACTCTTCCGCATGCCCTCTTTCAAATCCCTTCCTATGCTATTAAAGGGGAGTTGCCACCATGTGGATTACCCTCATGTAGCCTGTTACCCTTAAAAAATATATTCCGTACTCTCTCGAAGTTATTACCAAACTCACAGATATTGTTGTACACTACAATATATTTTTGAATTCTCCTTCTGATTACATTCTACTGTATATTAAATGCATAATCTGATAATCGTTTCGTCCTCGTATACACGATTCAATTTGAAACGAAATAAAAACTAATTGACACCGATAAAATCCGTTTCATTCTCCCACTTTTTGTACAGAGCTTAACGACCGTCAGCAGTTGTTCTGGAATACTGTCGTAGTTGTAAATGGCTGGGAGTGTCAAATATAAGCAATATTGTAAATTAGTGCTTATCGCCGATATGTACTATACAGATCACGAAGATAAAATTTGATCTAAGTGAACGCGAAACTGATTAGCACAGTGAGTTTGTATGACTAGAATGTCGAGAATTCAAACACAGTGATTATCGTATACTCACTATATAATATATTGGATGTTAATATTAATTAGCGCCCGTAACAAGAATTATTTTCACTAAGAGGCAACTAAACATAAAATTCGTGCTACGTTTCTTCTAACACGAAAATATAAGGGACATTTTGGATAATATAGAAAATTGCCGCCTAATTGATAAATAATCATTTTAAATCCTGTTACATACACACAAGCGTTTAAATGTAATAATTATTAGGTATCAATATTTAGGGTAAGAAAAATATAAAACAGACGAATTCCAGTACCTGTAACGATAACGTTTTACTACAAACAACGCTAATTTTAAACTATTTCTAGAGAAGTCAGTTGGTGGTAATATTGCGTGAGATAATAGCTCTTGCAGCTCACTACACTAACTAATTGGAATATCATGGCAGCCTAACATTATTGCCACACCATTGAAGATGGGTCCATTGTGATACAGGATAATAGCCTCTGGCGTGTTGCCGTCAAAGAGTTAATTTATTTTGAATTAGTGAATGAGAAGAAACGAATATACCTTAACATAAACAAATAACAATTATACCTTGAACAAATGTTGCATAGAATATTATAAAAACCCAAATAAATGTGGTGGTTTTATATAAATTCCTCCCGCCTGAAAAATTCAATCAATTAATGTATTATCAAGCTAAGTAAATAGCTAAATAATTGGAGGGAATTATTGATTTAATTTTATTGAGTTATAATCATGAATATGGTTTAGGCTATTAGTTTTATTTTGAGTTACGGCATTCTATTTATCCGGGAAATATTTTTATATCCGTTGAAGAAGGAGTACACGTTGTCTCAGAATGTTAGTGTCGGCGCCGTATAAGTCCCCGTACTTGTTTACAAATAAAAAGAATCGACAGCGTAACCCTGATTTGTTCATACACGTATACATGTAAAAAACGGTTTAACAACTGAAATATATTGAATCTAAAATTCCAAAAAGGCACTTTGTTTAAGTCTAGAAAATTATATTAAGTACAGGAATATTTTAGAAAATATGCCAAGGCGGTATTGGCCAATTTATATATATATATAATTCCTATAACAAAATACACTGTAATAAAGGAACTCATGTTCACCGGAAACGAATTATTATTAATCTAATAAATAAAATAGTGTTTTTGTGTGTTCCGCATAAAAATCTACACCCGTGGAGCAAATTTGACCACGTGTTCCTTATTAACCGGAAACAAACACTTTGGGCGACAAGACACTTCTATCACACCCAGGGGCGGCGGTGGACGTGGGTGAAAATTTTTAAACATATTAAAACGAACGATATTTGCGTGAAATAAATATTTTTCAGGGTCAATGAGATTGATACAATTTCTCTCGATCTTTTCTGTGTAAAATTTCAACACTTTTCGGCATGGAATTGGGGGAGTATCCTTAGGAGTAGGGGTGGAGGTGTGTTACATAACACTAATGTGAAAACATCCGAGATTGAAATCGAATCCGGGGTTATGGATGTCGCTCAGTTTAATTATGACATTCAACTTGTCTTTTAACCCCCAGGGGTGGGGGTGAAAGTTTTTAAACATGTTAAAATGGACGATATATTTTTCGGGGTCATTCTTTAATAAAAAAAAATATGAAAGAACTCAGGTTTAAAAATTCTAAATTGCTTCTAGATAGCAACATATTTATTCACGAGTATACAAGAGTTCTGATGATTGCAACCTTCCTTATTCTGGATTTGAAGTCTGTAGACAATGGTGTTGATATATTTAGTGAAGAAATTATCGCGTGTTTCATTGTCGAATTTTTGGCATTCACCAATACGCGCTGCAAAATGTTTCAATCAAAACGCAAAACAAAAAAATTCACCAGCTATTTGAAATCTCTCGAAATCTATAAGCACCATAAAAGTAGAATTAATGCGTCACAGTTAACAAATTATAACAAATGCGCAGTTCCAGCCCAGGTCTATTATAACGTTATGAGATGTTACATAACGTCACCCCCCTCCTGTTTGTTGCTGGAAATACTCGTAAATGGTTCGTTACAGAATAGAACAGCATGAAAGTACCCACACTAAAACGTCAGTTCATATTGGAAGCTACTACGAGGTGGTTTTGTTTCACATTTACGCATTTATGAGGCCAAAAGACAATTCGCATGCAAGCAGAAGGGGTCCCAGCTATATCGTAATAGACTATTAATACGAGGGCCACACGCAGCTGCTATTGGCAGGCAGTTCTCGATCAGGGTCCATTCGGCACTTCGGTCAATTAGTGCTCAGCGCAGACCTCTCTATCAATCTGGCAGGCAGTCCTTAGCGTCACGTTAATACAGCCGCTAAATGCGAACGCGATCGTTCATAAAGCCCCCGACCAGCTGCAGGCCTAAACAACTCACTGCAAAGTGCAAGCTTTGTGAATGCATTTGATTTCGTTTCAATGTTAATGAGATATTTGAAAAAGAATACGAGAAACAGTATACCCGAGGACAAATCCAGTTGTATTGAAACAACGTTGAAAAATATATCTGTAGGTTCCCAGTTTTAGCGACATATGATTCGGAGGATCTATGTATCTAAACGTCGTTCATTCTATACAACCTACAGCAGCCTTGCTCGTGAACATTTAGAACACCTCCTAAGATTAAATATCACAATCAAATTCGTTCAACTTATTCTTCATAATTGACAGATCCTGTTTTGTATCGATCAATGACAAACACTCCTTCCGCTAACCTCCCCCCAAGGATTCATCTTTTCTCCAATTCTTTCCAACATATACTGTCATGACCTCCCCCACCCTACCGGCGTTAACGATGACGTTTTCCAGTTTTCGCTGACGATACCGTCTCCTGGACATCAGAAGAAAAAAAATCTTATCTCGTAACCTTCCACGAATGGCTCTGCAAGTGGCGAATCAAAGCCAAACCCCTACCAAAACCTCCCTTGTAATAATATTTCGACACCGAAATTGTGATAAAGTCTATCAATATTCGAATTAAACATTTTGTGACTTGAATTGTTGAAAACGTTGTACCATTTCTCTGTATATTTAAATCACACGAAATTATTCTAATGAGAATTACACTTTGACGTTTAGCGTTATTAAAGGTTGAATCATGTTCCTGTGTTGTTTCTTCTAAGGTGGTTCAAAATATTGGACGATCATGAATCGTGTTCACCAGTATGAGAATTATTCTAATGTAAAAAAAAATATTATTCTGGATTTTCCAGACAGATTCCTAGTTAAGTGTTTGTTTTAACATTCTGCAATGGTTGTGTTTGTTTTGAACAAATTCAACCCATGAGTCGACATCGTTTCCGTTCATTACGCTTGTGGAATCAATTTTTTTTAAATTTCATTTTAGAACAAATCTATGTAGAAAAATTCTGTTGGTTAACGTTCCTAGCGCTTATTTTTTTTTCACAAAAGTTTGGGCGAAATGTAAATCGTAAACTAAAAAAAAACAAGGTTTCAGTCACGGCCACGGCAAGTTGGATGGTTTTGAAGTCAGTTTGATCAAGTTGACGATAAAACTAATTTGTTATTCTTAGCTATAAATATATTTGTAGGGAACATAAAGCACATACCCGAAAAAGATTCTCGAAGATGACTTTAAGTTTGCTTTGCACATTGAGAATTTCATAATGTTAAATCGAGTTTATTAATTGTATTCACAACACTTAAAAATGATCTACTATGATATTTATAGGGTTAAGTTAATTGGATGCTTAAAAAAGGGTTACAACTTAGTTTCTGTATAAGAGAAACGTATTGAATTTGTAATGACCATATTCATAACATTTTTCGAGACAACAAAAATACTTAGTTACACATGAAGTTGATTATTTTATATCTACTGTAACGCGTGCATTTAGGTTTAGTTTTGCTTTGTCTCGAAAGTGTTGTTTACTGTGGTTTGGAGAATCCGAAATCGTGCACGTGCGTGGGGGTGGAGGAGATAAATATTTCCATCCAAGTAATTTTCGTGTCCTATCTCGATTGTTGGCCTCAATATGACAGAATAGTTGGCCATTGTTGAATACGGAACTGCAGCTGCGTGCTATAACTCTTGTAACAATGGAAGAATCAGTGAAACTGACATTTCGACGAAGTTTTCTAATAATGAAAAAAGTAAAATAATGGAAGGCTATAATGGAGGGAACGGAGATAAGCTTTTGAAACTGGCCAGTTTTTCTGCGTTCACCGCAGCCGGTGGATGAGATTATGAGAGGCTCCATATTGCGTTACGTGTATACGTTTTAAGTGTCACCGATCTACAAATCTCATGAGTTCTGCTGTAAACTTTTCCAAGTTGTTGTATTTGATATAGTCCGAGGCAGAATCGTCGTCATAATTTGTTAGTGAATAGTTCATCGAAGCCACACAATTTAGTACGACGGCTTGCCAGCAATCAATCCCGGAGGCCGACGCCTTAGCCAGTGGTCAACCACTGAGTCGACGCCTTGCAATGGTCCAGACTAAAGTCATCACTGCACTTAAACCTTTCTGCCGCCTGTGAGATACGGAGACGTCGGTACGAGAGCTACGGCAGGCAACACAACACAGAATAGTAGTACGTATTTGGAACAGGCAGCAGATCTCTGCTACGTAAAAACCACAGGTGCCTGAGATAAGAGTTTTTCATGCTTAACTGTAATAAACTTATTACAAATTCTGTAATGGTCAATATTTTTTTTATTTAACCTAAAAACCCAGCCCACAAAAAATAATTCTTTACACTACTTTTAAAAATAAGAGGTCTTCAAGTTAAGATTAAAGGGACTCTGCCTGGCCAATACTTCAGATATTAAAATCATACCTTAACCAGAGAATTTCTTACGTAAGGTAAATGGGTAAAATTCAAACTGTTATCCTATTCTCGCCGAGATGCCACAGAGCAGCATCCTTGACCATCTAATATACGTCTTATTTACATCAGACTTACCATCCTCAAGGGAAGTAAACACAAGTATCTTTGCTGACGATACAGCAATACACATACAGACCCTGATGCTGCAGCACAGAATCTTCAAGAACATCTACTAAGAATTGAGACCTGGCTAAAACGATGGAAAATAAAAGTAAATGAATCGAAATCATCACACACTTTGCCTTAAAAAGGAACGTTGTCCTACAGTTAAGCTCAACCAAGAGGAAATTCCCAAATTAGAAGCAGTGAAATATCTTGGTCTTCACGTAGACACCAATCTTAAATAGAGGGAACATATAAATAAAAACAAAAGCAAATATATTTCAAATCTTAGGTATTAAACTGGCTGATTGGACGCAAATCAAAATTATTAATAGGCCCTACCTAAAATAAACACACCTGACTTATCTTTTAGAATTATTATTGCTTCTACTGGTAGACCCTTACACAACATTTCCTCCTACATTCATAACATGTTTTCTAAGGCCCTCAATGAAGAAAACCATTCTTCTGTTATAAATTCTTACCAATTTATTCATAAAATCAAGCATCAAAGTCCGTCATGACCACTCTTTAATTTCTCTTGATGTCGTTTTCTTACTCAACTCTATTCCCAACGATTTAGTCATTAGCAGTTTCAAAACCAGATGGCCCATTTTCAGTCAATATACTAAAATTCCATTTCATGAAATGTTATGCATTGTAAATCTAATCCTCAACTCCACTTATTTCAAGTTTAATCAGGTAAACTATAATCAAATCAAAGGTTCTCCCATGGGAAGCCCCCTTAGACCTACATTTTCTGAGATACTCATGAGAGTTTTAGAAAATTTTTGTCTTTCTCTACTTCCTGTCGAACCACTTTGCTGCTACATCAGTTATGTACATGACATTTTTTTTGTATTAATACCTCTCAAATCAACCTTATAGTCAATACTTTCTGTAATTATCATCCCAACTTACAATTCACCCATGAACTTGAATTGAACCGTTCTCTTAATTTCCTTGATGTCACTGTATCCATCCACAATACTTCCATTCTCACCAATTGGTTCAGGAAACCTACATACTCTGAACATGTTCTCAATTACCTTGCTGATAATTATCCAAACCAAAAGAGAGCTTTGTAGACAGAGCCATATTACTTTCTAACTCTAAGTTCCATAAACACAACTTAAATATTGTCCGAAACATTCTAATTTCCAATGAGTACCCTTTAAATTTTATTATTAAACACATAAACAACAGGTTGAACAAAATGCAATATCCTACTGTCAATAGTCCCCAAACACCTCAAGCAAAATTTTTTC
The DNA here is from genome assembly GCA_037074705.1 of Zhengitettix transpicula. NCBI lineage: Eukaryota > Metazoa > Arthropoda > Insecta > Orthoptera > Tetrigidae > Zhengitettix > Zhengitettix transpicula. The sequence goes on from CM073593.1 coordinate 10,691,859, forward strand.
TCGTAGTCCCTTATTACAAATTTCTACATAACAAATTTAACCAAATATTCAAAGAATTTTCCTAGAAAATCCTGACAAAAGGGACAAGGATCCCAGAAACGTTGTGTGATATTTATATTATCACTTTTTTATCTGAATTGGCTATTTTTCTTATTTAGAAAACAAACACCTTATATACAAAGCAGTAATAAAACCTATATGGACGTACGGAGTAGAAATCTGGGGTTGTGCAGCCATGTCTCAGATCACTATTATGCAGCAAGTGCAATCGAAAATCCTTGGCAGTATAACAAATGCTCCCTGGTATGAATCCAACTTACATACATATCTAGAAGACGACATCAAAGATAAAAATCGCAAACATCATACGAAACTTGAAAGCCATCCCAATCCACTACTAGAGCCGTTACTGCAGGCTATGGACAATCAAAGACTGAAGAGCTGCTGGCCGTTAAACTTGAATAGGAACTTAGGTGGCGTTGTTGGATTCTCACCTTTTCACGACATCAGTACAAGAAACTCTTATACATTGTACAAATTATTAAATTAGCTTAAAGATCATATGATTGTTAATTGCGAGGAATAGAATAATAAAAGTTGCAATTGTGTGTAAATGCGGTAAATGTACACAAAGTGGAAAAATTTTAAACGTAAAATGAGTAGATGTTATTAATTTTTCAGTGTTGTAACAACTCTATCCTGGCTAATTGGCCAACAATGCGATGAGCATGTGAAAAAGATTTACTTAATGCTATAAAAGGGGCGCGAAGTGCTGTGACGGATCTGCGTCGCATCGATCGCACAATCTCTTTGGCGGTGTGCTGTAGTCCTGATTGGTTAATGGGGTGGAGTCCCCTTCACTCAAGTGTGCATGTTTTATGGGCGCAGAGCAGAGAGTGTACGGCTGTCACATTAACACGCCTCTTGACACCCCGTACGCCATATTAGCACAAGAGATTTGCGACTCACACACAAAGCATCAGTTATTGCCCTAATTGCACGGTCACGAGTCAAAATCTTAATTTACATGTTTTCACAAGAGCGGCGGCGAACACGGCGTCTATTAGGCTTAAAAGATTTATGTCGTTCGGTTTACGTTCTCGCTAACAAAACATAAAATCGGATTCCATCTATATGTATATTTGTGTATGTTCCGCATACACTGGAGTAATTTCAACCAGATGTTTTACAATCTATGAGCACACTGTAGCGATAATATGTTAATAGCCTCTACTGGTGGATCTACCAGTAATTTCAACCTTAAACGAAATAGTTAGGCACCACCCCAAGGAGGGGTGGAAAGGGGGTGACAAAAGTAATGCAAAAAAGACCGAAATTGATGTGAAATCAGAAGTTTTGGGGGTCGCTGAGTTTAATACTGAAATTTCAGCCCTTATCAGCATAGATATGGGTGGTTTGGGTTACAGGGTGGCGAAAAAAATGTCCAATATATCCAATCCATCGGCTTTCGCTGTCCCTGAGGTAAATAATAACACTCCAGATGTCCATAAAGTTCAAGTTCAGTCTCTTCAACGTGGGTTTGCTGGCGAGTGAAGTCATATAGCATCACTCAATATCTTCTGTTCTGGTTTGCATAGATATTGCGTTATCACTCTGTGACTTTCGTCAAACGCTTAATTAATATTTATTCAAGATATTGATTAAAATATTCAATTGAATTTATGTTTCAAAGTAATAATTATTGTATCGAGTCGAGGAAAAAATGTAAAAAAAATATTTAGTTCACCACATGAAAGTAAAACATTACAATAGTATTCTCTGCATTCTAAAAATAAAACTTATCCTAATGATCTGCTTGCTCTCAGGACATAGTAATTCCACAGATTCCTATTATTGAAATGATATATTTTTAATATTATTATTGTATATTAAATTTGAATTAAAGTATCAACGCGGAAAAATCTTGATCAGAACAGGAATCGAAGCCGGGACCTCCGGATTACCGCCAAGAAGTTCTAACAACTGACCTTTCGTGTCGACTACAGCTTCGGTTCGAAAATTCTCCATCAATTAGATGCAGGCGCGCACCTATCAATTACTAAATCACAATTCTTACCTGGCTCTAAATTTTAGGACTTCATTCAATAAAGCATTTTTATCTGTAAATTTCTCAGGGGATTTAGAACTTTCAATCAAATAATAGAGAGAAGGCTTTTGAAAGCTCAAGTCATCGAGGCCATAAAATTTCATTTAATTAAAATATAAGGATTGTAAAATATTGACTGTTTAGGCAGGAATCGAATCCGGGACCTCCGCTTTCATGGCAACTGAGCTACCCGTGTCAACTCCAGATCCGGTGCGCAAATTCGACATCCATTAGATGTAGGTCTACTTAGAATTTACTAAGTCGCAATTCTTACATGGCCCTAAATTGTAGGTCCTCAATCAATAATATTTTTATATTAAATGGATCAAGAAATTCAGAAATTTCAATTCAAGAGTAGAGAGAAAGTTTTCAAAAGCTCAGGCGTCCATGAAATTCAATTGAATTAAAATATCAGGATGGAAAAATCTCGAGCGGAACAGGAATCAAAATCGGGACCTCCGCTTTTCTATGCATAATCTCTACCAACTGAACTAGATCCAGTGCAAAATTTCTCCAGAATTTACGAAATCACAATTTTTACATAGTTTAATTTTTTGGACCTTATTGAATAACGGATTTTTGTATGCTAATGGATTTTGTGTTCACAGGTAGCTCAGTTGGTAAAACTCTCTACCCGATAATTGAAGGACCTATTTTTCCATCCTGATACTTTAATTGATATTATAAATAAATTAATCAATAATATCTTACCTATATATATTCTTCGTTTTTGAACCGCAGTCCTACTTTCAGTTAATTTTTGTTTGTCCTCTACGTCTCCTATATATAGCAAAAATGACCTTGTCGTAACGGAATTACTTTGTATTACGATTCTTAATGTACAAATACTTAATTATAAATAAAACTAATCCCGATTGATTTGTTAGTTACGCTATAAATTTTTAGAAAGTCGTGCAGTGACTGATCTTACTGACGCAGCCAGTTGTTACATAATTAAGGATGACGTTTCTCAGCGAACCCCTTAACCAAAATGAATATCGAGATAATTTATCGCCCCGAGTATCCAACCCTTTTTGATCTCCGCCCCTGTTCGCGCCACTGCTACTTCGGAACAATAACGGCGTTGGGGGTGGCATGGCGCCAACAAACCGTGAGAAAACAAATGGCGGTAATTGCTTAGCTAATTAATTAATTTTGGCTCTACATTAAGGTATATTAGAAAACAAAGCCTCTTCGCGAGCAAATTTGTCACCATACTGTTTCGGGAACCTGGCTAGAAGAAGTGACAAGTCTAAGACATATGACTCAAGTTAGCGTAGTCGGTGTTCATTATTTACGGAAGTCAGTAAAATATGTTGGGATATTTTCAGCAAAAATAAAGTTCCCTAGATTACAGTCTCTTGTGTCAGAAATTGTTTAGGAGGGCTGATGTAAGTCCGGGAAAAGAAGTTTGTGCTGCTAAAGTTTCCAGACATTACTATGCAAGCTACAAAATGTCTTCAAAACTCACGTTTATTTAAATATTAAGGATTCATGTTTAAAAATATTGTAACGGGTAATCCTTAATTTATTAAATTTATTTTATCAGTATAATTTTTTATTTAACTTCATACAAATTTCGGTGAAAGTTTTAATTTGAACATTAGCGACAATTTCGTCAACAAGCTTGTAAAAGCTCTTAAGAAAATGTTTTGAGCTTATGTCATTGCGACAAAGACGGAGTTAAAAACATCTGGCTGGCAAAAACAAGCTGCAAATCACGAACGATCAGGCGCGCTTCGGACGTGCACCTGGCGCTATTGTCCGAGAATTTGGTGGAAAACCCAAAATTGTTGGGTACGATGGAACGTGGCTTGCTGCGTCGATCATAACCCCGCTCTCCAGGGAGTAATTATGGAAAAGCGAGGGAAAAAGTGGATGATTGATTGGTGGATCGAACCACATGCTGTATTAAGACAACCAATCAAAGGAGGAGTGAAGGAATCGTCGAGAGAGGATTCGGTCTGAGGAGTGAGTAGCGAGAGGTGGTCTAAGAAAAAACTCGAGACTTCGTTCAAGGCAATAGCTGCCTATCTAACTCTGAATGTCTGGGTTTAAGTGATCCATCATATGAATCATCCACCAGGAGAAAAAGAAGGAAGAATAACGTGCGTAAGTACGTTACACGATCGCCAGCACCGTCCAATGTCATCGTGCAGCCATCAACACGGCCGTCGCCGATGCCTTCCTGTTGGAAGCTTCGAGCAGGAAACTAAACAGTACGTCCCAAAGAAGTACGTAAATCTCTCTTGTTCTCTGCTACGCGCGAAAAACACGTAATTCCACTCTGATATAATTATTATAATTAATGTAATTAACTATTAAAATAAACAAATACCCCTTTAAACTCCCATAGCAATTAATCTGATTTTTCCTGTCATCTGAAACTGTGAGACTCGCAGTATACTGCGTCTTCTGTACGATAAATTAAGACAGCATCAACTTATAAATATGAAGGGGCTAAAATATTTCAGTGTGAAATTTAAATTAATAATGAATTGACCGATAGTTACACTTTTTTCGCCAGGATTTAAATGCTAGATCAGCTAAAAGAATTAATATGAACCTTATAACTGCGACCTCGAATGAAGCGAACTTTGAATATCTCACGACTTATTTGGAATTAAGGCCGAAACGTTGTCATAGCACAAAATAAACATTTGATATGATTATATTAATGGTAACGACTATCATATGGTTTCAATATACTTAACATGGATTAAACCACATTCAGTCAACATAAAAATAATTTATTTGACAACAAGGAACTGAAAAAATTATGTTTATGTTGACTAAAGGTGGTTTAAGTCACGTTAAAACATTTAATACTTTTTAACATGAATGTAGTCTGGTGTCTATAGTAACCTAGATTTCTTTTGGTTAAAACGCGTACTTCTTCAACGTTTTAACAATGTATATTTTTCTAGTTCATCATCTGCATAATTTATATATATATATATATTGTGGTAATTAAAAGGAAATAATTAATTAATAAACAGAAATTTGGACTCGCATCGTTAGCGGCTTAAAACACACACGTGTGGCAAGAATGCCATGTTTGTGGGTAATTGTAGGCTGTTTGGTTCGCTAGTTGCGCATAACAGAGTCTGTGGAGAGGCGGGCTACAGTAAAGTCGTCTTGGAAACATATAGCAGCGGACAGACGAAAGGGATAATATCCAGAAAGTGTCTGGATACATGTAACAACTGCTAAATCAGTAAGATCATTTGTAATAACTACGTCATATTCAACGCTGAATGTTTAGAGCGTAGAATATAAATCATTATATTCTCGATTGAAAACACTTTCTTCGATTTTGGGAGCCCAGGCAACTGCATCCAGCAGTTAATAAACTTCGGAACGAGCGTATTTCCTGAACGAACAGTGAACTATTTTGCAAACGAAAAGTGTTTATTAAAATCAGTGTTAAAAATGGCCTGTCTATAAAGTGATATAAGTGTGTGTGTGTACGAACGAGCCTAATTTCCTTGTGTACCGGAGACAGTAAGTTAAAATTTCACAGAATTACTATTTTTAAACTCATAAGTAAAGATATTATCGTCATATTTCGAATTTTGTTCAGAATTTAAAGTTCATAATTTATGTTTTTGCATTGCATTAATCTATTGATGAAGTAAGCTTGATAAAATTTAATTGTTAACAAGTAGTTCTTTACTAAAGGTCCAGTAAAAGACCCTGAGATATATTCATTGTATTATAAAAGATTAATTAATAATGTAAATTGAAAGTTAATTTCTTAATAATTGTAAATTCATTTGATAATTTTTGAAAATTTAATTGTTTGTGAGTTAATAAATTAATTTGTCTATTTGAAAATCTTTATTATTATTAAAACAATCTATCATTTTAATAATTTAAATTACTATAAAATTGACGCATTAACGTGGCGATTTAATTGTCTTAATTAGTAATCATTACAAAATATATAACCTCAATATCATAAACAATTTTAATAGTCTAAAACATTCACAATTCGACCTCAATCGACAGTAATTTTTTCTCTTTAGCTCTGAAACTCCCGTACAACGTTTACTATCTTTCTGCGACAGTACTTTCAATACACACACACTGAAAATGCGAAACCCTCTGTTTAAATAATATATAAAGAATTTTCTTGCGATTCTGTTACCTGGAATTTAAAGGCAAATATCACAATGTTACATTAAAATTTAATCAATTTCTTTCCAAGAAATACTGAAATAATCCTAACGTTCTCTAAATCTCAGGGCACAGAATCTGGGATGCAATTCTTCGCGGAATTCAAAATTAGCTTCGTGGGAATAAAAGCTTCACGAAGACGAGACATCTAGTGATGTGCATATTAAGCCTACAAAAATCCATAGATTGCATTGTAAAGGTGAAGAAAGTATTTTTAAGTAATAATTTCGTCTGTAAGATACTTCACATTATTTAGTTTAAAAACTCATAAATTACGTATTCTATGATCCTAACTTAATTATTCAAATTATTTTAATACAAGTCTAGAAAGAAACTAAAGGAAACGATTTAAATGTAAATGCAAAGAAATTTTCATACATAAATCTGTTTTTAAATAGTTTATGATCAAATAAAAAATAATCTTTCGGATACAGTTATTTAAACAGTAAACGAAACAATATCTTCTACACGATTTAAAAATAATAATTCAGTTTACTACCTTTTCTTAGGAGTTAATTATTATTTTTTTAATTATTAGTTTCATCTTCTAATGAGCTGCAGTAAAAGTTTTATATTTACATAAAGATATTTTAAATCGTGCAGAAACCAATATTTTTGTTGAAAATACGTAATGGGGTCAATGATAATCATGTTGTTTGTGTATAATTTCTACCCTTTTCTGTATTGAGGAAGCACACTTATGGGTGGGGGTGGAAGCGATTACGCAAAAATAAAGCGGAAACAATCAATATTAGAGTCGAATCCGGGGTTATGGATGTCACTAAGTTTAATTGTCATTAAAATTTCCGTTTAAACCCAGAGGCTGGGGTGTACATTTTCAAACGTGTTAAAATGGCCCATATTTTCAACTAAATAAATTTTTGGAGGATTAGTGAGATAGATAGCGTTTTTCCAGGTAATTTTTGCATAATTTCCACCATTTTCGGAATAGGAGGGAAGCACCTTTAGTGGACGGGGTGGTAGGGTATTACACAAAAATAACGCGAAACAACCGAGATTGGAATCGAATACGGGGTTAATAATGCCGATGAGGTTAATTATAACGTCGTGGGCAACGCCGGGCACCCAGCTGGTACTTATATAAAAATCCTAGGCTCTGAAAATTACCTGTGCATATTTTAAGATTAATTTAATTCTGACTTTTTTGTTTGCTGTCAATACTGTTTAGTCACAATGACTATAAAAAACAATTGTATTTATATTGAATAATATTGGAGAAAATATAAAAATAAATGATTAATTCCAATTACTTCATAACATTCACGAAGAACTGGGTAATATATTATCATGAATTTATATAAATTTAAAATATCTACACGGCCGAAATTCGACAGATTCTCTGGGTATAAAAAACATTTTTAAGATTATTTAGATTTATTTATAGATTCCATTATTCCTATAGTATGCAAATAGGAATATTTATTTCATATGTAGATAACAAACACAACAATGAATGTTACATGTATTAATAAAAACTCTAAGATTTTTTATATAGGATTATATTTGTCGGTAGACTGTTGGCTTTATACGGGAATCATGAATTCTTTATTGACGAGTATTAAGCCTATGATTATCAGTTCTGAGGCACACGAATTAATAAGTAATATATCTTCATACGTTTAACAAATTTTATTATTTTAAAACACATGTAATTCTCTTAAAACAACCTTAAATTTACAAATCAAAATATTTAATATAAGTCAAGTTAACGTCGTTTAACACTTTTTATTAATATTTATTAGAGATTAATTAAATAACTCAAGGCTTCTGTTAATGGATTATTAGTCTCAGGCTTAGTAAACATTGTATTCAGCACGTAAAGAGAGAATCCTTCTGAAAGCACTCGAAATGACCAAAGGAGTTCCGCGTAGTTCAGTTTTCCGCATTTCAGAATTAAATGAAATTGATGTACTCGTATTTAATGAATGCAAACGTAACGCATTTCATGACTTTGAATGGATCGAAACGTTTTTGTACTAGAAAAGCGTCCGATCGCGTATTGAACCTCGCTTTCGGGACAACATTGCCTTACATCGGAGCTGTTCTGGGAGGAGCCAATTTACGTAATGGACATTAGGATAACGTTGTATGCCAAGCCCCCCAACAGAACAAGCAATCTGGCAGTAGATGCGACAGTTGTGGAACGATAAATTTACTCAGACTCATTTGTTTCTGTTCTGCTGCTGTTCGCATCCAACTCAAGACCACAGAAATAATATCTACTAATTTGGAAGTTTATGGGAGATAGTCAGCCGCGTAGTGCATGAATTTTTAAGAAATGTTTACACGTTATTACTTGTTTACATTTCATAATTTATATCTAGGACATATTTCAGAAAAATGCCAAATGTCAACAAAACCATGGAAAGATACGTCAGATGGAAATATTAGATATTTTAATTTAATGCATTGAGGTTTCCATGGACACTCGATAATTTATCATTTATATTTTTGGTATATATGTTGCTCCGTGAAATTATATTATAGTGTTATATATATTGTAGAGATCACCAATGTGTTACGAAAGTATTTTTAATAATTTTCATTAATCTTATTAGTGGCGTAATATAGAGGCCAGAGCATTGTAAATAACTGTCAGTGTGGCGTAATAATGCGGAGATTGGAATGGTTTCCAGTGTCTATTATTTTCGGCAGCGTGTGCAATACGCAGAACTTTTGCGAAACAGTCAGTCTGATTTGGGAGCTCGACCGATGATGGTCATGAACGGTCTGGTTTTGAAGTCCGGCCGAGGATACTCATAGAAGGGTCTAAAGCGAGTAACCACGTAGCGGGTTAGAAGATTCATATAAAGGTCTGTTCTCGTGAGTAAACAAGTAACAACGGACTGCCACGATACTAGGGTTGTCCCAGAAACGAAATTTCTAAACCTCACACATTTTATTACGCGAGATAAATACTGTGGTCGGTTTGGAACCCTAGTAAAAGAAGGAGGTGCATATTCAACTCCGTGGTTGGAGTTTAGCGAAGTGAACCAAAGATGTGATAATTTTTCTTTAAACGAAAAATAGTGAAGTGTATAATATAATACAAGAGTAGCTCTAATAAACTGGTATGTAAAGATCTTCTTTTGTAAACGTTATATAAATATGAGTACCGTCAAATTTCTATAAATTCCTGTAAAGTTCACTGGATTTCAGTTTTATTTACATTATTTTATATTAATTGTTATTGAATATTTAATTATTATTCTTTAGATTTCGATATAATTTGTCATAATTGCAAATTACTATAATTATTAGAGACGCAATAAGCGGCCCTGAAGAAGTGAATTCCATTAAAATTTGTAAACTAAATTAAAATCGAAATTTGTATAAATTTTTTTATCTTTAAAAGTTATCATTCAGACATAAATCATATAAATTATCTTTTCCTTTGAATTTGCATATTACATTATTTAGCTCCAACGTGATGGCTTTGAAATGATTAAATTTAATATATATATATATTTACTATTAAATGATAATTAAATTGGCACGTTGGAGCCTCAAAATGTTGTAAATGCAATTAAATGACAATTAAATTTCAAATTAACTTGCCCCAAAATATAATAATTACTATTAATTGAGTTTCTATGTAAGAAAATTAAAATTAAAATGATTGGATTTTAATTAAATAAATCAGAGTTTAAAAAATACAACAAAGTTAATTTATTAAAATCAAAATTTTATAATCATTGACTCATGTTGGTAAAAACTTGATAATATGCCACGGCTTGATCTCAGGGCTGACTATCGGGCCTCCAATGAAGATTATTTACGACAAACAATTTAAAATATTCAAAGTGCGGAAATTCTTTATTTAAACAATCAGTTCAATATTGAAATCTGAAATCTGACGATAAATAGCATTTACTGTTGGGTTTATATATAATAAATTCTTTAATATACATAATCGGTTTGCTGTTTGAAAAAGAAGGATTATTGTTTAACACTTTTATATACAGACCATATTTCACAGAATTTATTTGTGGTTATTATTTACACATACAACACTTCCTGCTCGCTGTATTTGACCACACCAATTGTTACGCTGTTCCCTCGATCAATAAATTATTAAAATCATCAAAGTTTGGTTATTAACTTGATAAAATAATCTGCTGCCCAAGAACTGACGAATCGTATAATTCGTGAACGTATGCTAGACTCCAAAATTATTCTGCATCAGGAAAATAAACAGTCGGGATACTATCGTCGCAGTTGTTTGCCCATAGACTGGAAACGGCGACTCCTAACACACTCCAGGTCTGACAAAATACATATTCTCCTATTTTCTCCCAAAAATTCACTCGTTCTGAATATCTGAGTTTTCTCACTACTTATTGCTTTGCCTCTCAAGAACACACTAAAGTTCCGCGCGTCCAGCAATGTTTCACGACAATACACACAGCAAGCAAGCATTATAGCCAAATATTCTTGTACACAAATCTAATGTTTACGCCGCCAACAATGCAAGTCCCCAAATCTTGTTAATTAATTAATTACGTTTCCTTTTAATTACCACAATATATATATATATATATATATATATATGATTAATATTGCGTATTTAATCACCTATTTGTTCTGTTTGTGTTTAAAAACAGTGTTACTGTTATATTCTGCGTTTAATTATTGTAATGGGAAGCGCGAGTTTATTATCGGAAGCGACAATCTGGGGAATGTGAGATCCATCAAGAGGTTTTTGTTACGGTATAGTTCAGCCAGCAATTTTTGGAGATATTTACGGCTCCCCCTCTCAACTCCGTGTGAAAAATGGTTTTCATGTCTACCAACTGAGCTAGAATCTTCATTTTTTTATAATTAATTTATCAATTTATAAAAATTGAAATATTTATATTTCTTTAAATTTACAATAAAAAAATGTGTTGATAATAACTTATAATTTTAAATAATTAATACATGAAAACAATAATCGTATAAATTTTACAATTTATATATATTGTAATGCCTGTTAAGTGAGGCATTGTTTGTGATGGATAGTCTGAGCTGTTGGAGGGGCAATTTTTGTAACGTATTTATTTAGGTTCTTGGAAACGCTGGTCTTGAGAATTCGGAACCGTGCACGTGCGCGTGGCCTTTCTCAAACTAAATCTGGGGCACAATGTAATGCTTTTTAAGTGAGGCATTGTGTCTTATTGATGGTATGGACTGTTGGAGGGGCAGTTTTGTAACGTATTTAAATAGGACTGAGTATTTCTTCGTCTTGAGAATACTGGGTGTGTGGTCTGGAGAATTTGGAACCGTGCACGTGCCTGTGGGGTTGAGAAGACAAATGAGTCCTACCCAAAGTAATTACGGGTCCTGTCTCGATTGTCGGCTTTGGACATGAAGTAGTTAGCAATTTGCGGACTACGGAACTGCAGCTGCATAATATAAATCTCGGGATAATGGAAGAATCTGTCAACAGGCATTTGCGACGAAGTTTTGGAACAATGGACAAAGGAAGAGACTGGTAGGATATAAGAGAGGAGATAAGCTTTTTAGGAGTTAGTCATGCTGCGATCACCGAAGCTGGTGGACGTGATGGTTAGTCGTACTGAGATCACCGAGACTGGAGGATTTGTTAGTTGGTTGTTCGGCGATCACCGAAGCTGGAGACTATGACTAAGACAGACATCGTTTAATGGAGGAGAATGTGTTATAAGTTGCAGTCTGCGAAAGAAATAGCCAAATATTCATCGATTAACATTTTGTATGCCGAAGTCTAATCTATTCTATCCTCAAATTAGACCACTGTCTTCGATTGTAGGAGACCAGGACACTGCATCCAGCGTTTAGTAATCAGAACGAGCAAATGATATGTCCTTCACGAACGGAGAACCAACTTTTGTCAAACCAACAGTGTGTGTTAGAATCAGTGTTTAAAACGGCCAGTATATAAGGTGTGTGTGTACGAACGAGCCAAATTTTCCTGAGTAATCGTAAGTTGAAATTTCATGGTATTCATAGATGTAAACCGAATTAAAAGATAAAGTCAGATATCGTTCTTTTCTGTTGTGTTGATAAAATAAACTCTTTAAATTGAAAATCAATCTTGTAGAATAAGTTCGTTGATAATTAATTTCGCCTATGTCTAGACGAATAAATATTTCTTTTTAATTTAAAGCTTAATTTTGTGTTCTTTGATTATGGTGAAATGTTCTGCCGTTATCAAACCCAGTTAAGACCTTTGAGAGAATGAGATCCTTTTTATATTTGTTTAATTATATAAGTGTTCAAAAATTACAATAAAATTGTTTTTTGTTTATAAATATTAATCTTTTATTTAGACACCCGTTTGTTTATTACAATATATATATATGACCGGAAACTTTGTGTCAGATTAAGAAAGTACAAGTTTTATATAGGATAAGTTCGATGAAATTAGAATTCAGAAATCACATTCAGGGAATGATTGGACATTTCTTTGCGTCGTCAGATGTCATAAAACCTTCATTATTATAGTTTATCCACAATTTAAGTAGATTTTTCGTATTTTGTACGTCAAATTGATAACTATATTCTAAAGTGTTTAATGAGCTTACTCTATAAGGAGAAGGTTTTGCTAACATATGATTAAAAAAATGTAGAGTCTTGTCTCAAAACAGTCGCTTGAAAGTTGTATATATCATTCCTAATAATCTTTGTCATTTGATTTATTATTTTATGGGCTAATGAAAAATTAACGCCCGTTTCATGCTTAAAGCCAAACGGTTTGGCTGTCGTTGTGATAGAGAAACAACCATAGATGCTTTTAAATAATACTCCATAATACTACATAATATTTCATTCCGATTCATAATTCACATCTAGAGTTGATATACAATACTGCCAAACGTCAACATAACCATGGAAATATAAGTCTGATGAAATTACTACACATAATTATTAAATTTGTTAATTTAATGGATTGAGATTTATGGTGGTTGGTGAGATATGTTTCAATGTGTTTTGCTTGGTACTGAGGATGACACCCATAGAAACACAGCTTTGTTACATAATTGATTTCGGAATTTACCTTTTCAGTGAATGCGACTTTTTTGGGGGGCTTAAGTAAACTGCATTTCTTCTTGGAAAACCCGTGACGCCGGACAAGTATATTAGCATTACACGAAATAATGGGAAGATTAAGAATAAACATTAGATTAATCATCATCTGATTATAAATGAATGATCCAGTTAACCTGATCCATAATCCAATAACACAAAGTGTAAAATACCGTAGTGTAAATTAAATAATTGGGAATATTAGGTTATATTTGGAAACATACACAAACAAAAGTGTTTCCGACGAATCTACGTTCCGGGAAAAAAGGCATTGTGTTTTAAAGGTATACTTTATAATAATGAATTCTCGAAGAACTTAAGCGTATGGATTTCTATTGTAGCTCATGCCCATATTTGGGCTTCCTTTATTCTGTTATTTTCTTTCAAGTGTAATAATTTGTAAAATAAATTTATTGTCTGGATTAATAACTCCTTTGATAACCTCATACGTTATCACAATTTTAGGTAGCGTAGTTGATCAGTTGTTGGTGACGCAACCAATGTATTTATTTTTGTTCGATGTTTACGTCACTCTCCAAGCAAGAGCTGTGTAGTGAAAGAGCTGAATTGACTCAACTCGCATTTCATTCACTCATTCTCCAATATTATTACTACGGTTTGAAGGTACTTATATAAGCTCCGACAGATAGGTATTATCCAATTCTAACTGGAATAAAAAGACGAAAACGCATCACGGTCAGCCTCACAGGACTACGGAGTTTCAATGGGACGTGTGGCAACAACGGAAACTCCTGTGCGTCCTATACGCAGCCCAGCAACACACACACACACTGACCAGCCGCAGGAAGTTGGACCGAGAATGGCTATGGCTACTCTTACTCGGAATGTTTGTTCAAATATAAGTATCAATTGCAAAGTTATTAATAGTTATCATTCAATAATTTTACTACATCAGTTTTAAAATGTGAATTGAACTACACTCATTCACGCCCGATTATCAATGTTCATCCTTAGTGATTTAAGTAAATAATATTTATAAAGGATTAGCTTTGTCTTTCAAAAAGCTAATTTCCTTACTGTTATAAATATGTTTAATTAATTTTCATTCACGTACTGTGATATGTTCACAGTTTTCAGCACTTTTCCTTAAATTCTATTAAAGAGGTGATTTAAAAATATGAAATGAATAGTGCCACGAAATCTTCAATACATTCTATACTTTTTAAGGGTAAAACAATTGATTCTCAACTACAAATACAATAATTTTCTTAACAAGAATAGTTAATTAGATTTTTAAGAAAATAAACCACTATTGTAGTGAAAAAATTGTAACGTAACAGGTTTAATTTGTTTACTGATTTAATTTACAAGGCCAAGGATAATACAGACGCCAGTGCTTTTCTATTTCGCCCGTCTCCCCTTGTTACATAACTTTATATTAGAGGATTTCACCCCTTACTAAAATAGCTTTGGGTGTAGGAAAGGAACAGAGCTTAGTTTCCCCTTAATACGTTTTCTGCGTGGAACGTATTCATTTCGCCGAATACAGAAAAATGAAGCAGATATTAGCTTTAGGGTAAATCAGAAAATAATTATATGAAACTACAAAAACTTCAAATGACTAGAATTTTGTATGAATCATTATATTTAAATTTATATTAACAGAATAATGTTAAAAAATGAAAAATTTTGTTTTACAAACGTTAGAAATATAATGATTTAAGGGAAAGAATCTACTATAACAGTATTTTAGAAATATTTTACAAATCCGAAATGAATTTACTTAAAATCTTCTACCTCTTTTATACTCAAATTGTCGTAACATCAGTCCTTTTTTCCAAAAGAATTGTTTTTAAATTATAAGACATCGACGCGAAATAGAAGTACCAAAAATATAAATTTAAGTTCCGAAACATTAAAACACTAAATCATGATCTAACGTCAAAGTATTTTCTCTTTACATGAAGAATTTCTACTCCAAAACATGTACGTACTATTTTATTATTGTGTTTAAGACCCTGAAAATTTTAAAACGAACATATTTCTTCTTGTTTTAAATATAAAACCTCTATGTTAAAAGTTTATTAATTAGGCAAAACAAAGTTATAAAATAAGTAGCGCACAACCTTTCTACAATCCTCGTCAGGTGATTCACAAACACAAGACACACAAAAATGTCATAGTTCACAATCGAGGTGAATAAGAAAAAAAACTTTTGATTGGATTGCAGGATTTGGGATTTTGAGGTATTTATTTCATCACTTAATGTTGTCTGTTGATTGGAATCTTCTTTATCTAATTAGTATTCTTATTTTTTTGAAAGGCCAAATACAGGGAGTTGTATTAATTCGGTTTTCCTACACCGCGGACAAACTGAAAAAACGCAGCGATATAAATACAAGAGACTGAAAGTGACTTTGAACGCCTGGAAGCTTATATAACCGGTCAGACGTAGAAAATAAAACAGCCTAGGCGTAGCGTTGTAAAAACTTGGGTGTTTACAAGCGAAACGTTGGCAAACTCGCCGAAAATGTGCCACAAAAACCGAAAATCAGGTGGTTACTAAGAACTTTTATCGGTCACGAAAACAGTTATTTTATGATATTTTTACCATTGTTAATTCATATAGTCTACATTGACAGAAAATTCAGTTGTGTTTTTTAAATCGTACATCATAATTTTAGAAGTATAAAAATGTGTATTTGTTTGGACACGAAGAACGTCTTATTGATTCAAATGTGGAAACGTTCAATTGAATTGTTTCTAAATTGCTCGTACAACAACCTATCGGCAATATAAAGATCTGAACACTCCCAAAACCCTCTCAAGAAGACAACAGGTGGTGATAACCCGCGTCAGAATCTCTCACACCAAATTAACTCCTAGTTTTCTCTTTTGCATGATCCCTCCGCCTCCTTGTCATAATTGCAACAGAACCCTAACAATACAACAAGCAAAGATATCAAATCCTCGGAGAAACTATCCCCATCAAAGGATAAAATATTTAATCCAAATAAATGTATTGAACAAAATCTATAACCTATTCTATTTATATGTAACAACATGTTAATATAATTAAATAAAGTTAATAATTTTAAAAATAGTTCCTCGTTTTTTTGTGTGTTAATAAAGGCGTAGAGAGCAATTAAAGAAACCTTTAAAGCCTTAAAATTTCTCCGACATCAAGAAACGGGACTTATGAAGGGCGCTATCTAATAAAGCACGAAAAATTCGATTTACCCATCTCAACCCCGACAACATTACGAACGAAACAAGTCAATGTATCTGTGATTGTTATGACTGTCCGTTGTGTGTCACAGCAGGATAATGATGGAAGGCTTAACCGAAGTACTGGGGACAGAGGCTTAATTGCAGATTGTCCCGCAGCGATCATTCATAATGGAGATGCTATCGTTGTCCGGAAATCCTCGCCTGGCTAATAGGCCGAGGGAGCTGGGATCCATCTAAATGGCGCGCATTAAGGACGAACATAGTCTCAGCCGGCCTTGGTCAACATCTCAAAAACCTTCGTCACATCATTCTCAATCTTGAAAATATCGGGAAGCTTTGGCTACTAATAGTTTAAAAAACTTACATAATTTTGGGTAATCTCATTTAATATAATACAATTTGGCCAATTATATATGACTGTTAACTAACAACGACACATGATTTGATGCGTTGATATGATAGGAAAAGAATATTGAAGTAAATTTCGTTAACAATGTTTCTCTTTAGTTTCCTGAAGATTTTATGTATTTAAGTAATGTAAAAGAAATTCAATAAATTAATTATTATAAACGTTTTTTGGAAAATGAAAGTCTACTTTGAGCGTTCGGAACATACATCACACAGCATGTCAAAACGTCTTCAAGAAGAAAAAAACCGGGAAAGCCTGCAAAAGTTATAACCAAAGTAAATAGATAATTTAAATATGGCCAAAAGTCAGAATTTATTAAAATTAAAATTTACATTAAATATAAAACGTTTCTTCCCTATTGCCATATAGATTTATTAATTTGCTTGAATTTTTTCGGTCTAAACCGCACCAGCCGTGAGGAATTTCTCTTCATTTCGGCTCATGGAGGACGTGTGCGTATCGGATGGATACAATGCGTTAACAAATTTTCACTCGGTTCGGATTTCAGTGAAAACGCAGTAGAAACCCTGTGGTAACCCGTTTTGAGGGGCTCCACTACAGATCACGTAGGGTTGATCTGGACCGTTTGATTGGTTCCCTGACTCCTTGCATGTGGTACTTCACTTTGGAGTCTGGAGCCATTCAAAGTTAGTCTTTCTACTGCCGTCTTGGAACTATCAAGCATCCTGGGTACTCTCTGCTCAGTCTTGCTTTTCTATATTAAAATATATCTTTACCTTCATAGCGCTTTCTGATTTTGTTTGTTGTCTCTGGACGGTACTATAGATAACAAGAACCTTACGTTATCGATTTTCCTATTTTCCTATCCTAGACGTCGACACTGTAGAAGAGCTTTTATTCCGACCTGATCCTATTTCGTTTGATCATTTCGTACCTTAGCTCAAACTAAATTTTATTGACATCCGCCTTATTTTGGTCTCCGATTCTTATCAGGTACGCTATATTACATATTGACGATGAGAAATCAACACCTCTCTGGCAGTCAGATGATGAAACAGCACACTCTCGAGAACTTGATATCTTTGCATATTTATAACACATACAAGTATAACTAATTCTACGCACGCCAGTTCCAAAGATATTCTTTCCTCTCTCTATCGTCCTTCCACCAAGCGGAGAACAACCAAAACCGAATGAAAGAGATCACAAACAATGTCGTATATAATGAATAAGAAAGGTAGCCAATTCAGACAAAAAAGTGATAACATAAATACCATTCAACGTTTCTGGAATCATATTATCACATTTCTTGTGGCGTGCCTCAGGGCTCAATATTAGGTCCACTGCTTTTTCTTTTGTATATTAATGATCTTCCAGAATATATGGATCATATAAAATCTGTCTTATACGCATATGACACTAATTTGTTAATTACGGGCATTGATTTAAATAATCTCAATGCGAAGATTGAGATTGCATCTAGAAACCTAAATACTTGGTTCGCCGCCAATAAATTAACACTCAATGTACAGAAAATTAAGCTAGTTCGTTTTACAACAGAAACCAACAACATCGTAACGGATAAGTTCTCAGATCATGCGACTTTCACTCGGCTTGCAGGTCGACAGTAAATCAAAATGGAACTTGCACATTGATCGCCTTGTGCACAAACTTAGTTCTGTTTGTTACTCATTGAGACTATTGATGCAACAAGTTGATACCAAAACTGCTTCACTAGTCTATTTTGCCTACCTTCATTCACATATGTGTTACGGTATTGCCAACTGGGGCAATTGTTCTCGTAGTGTGGATGTCTTCAAACTGCAAAAACGAGCCATTAAAATTATATCAGGATCAGATGCTAGAGAAAGCTGCAGACCGCTGTTCAAAATACTTCATATTCTTACTGTACCTAGCGCTTACATATTACAAATACTACCATTTGTTAAACGCAACATGAACCTTTTTGCAAGTAACGGGAACAATCATGGAGGAACCGTCCAGTTCTCAGCCTCAGTTTCTACTAGTCTAGCGTTCATTATTCCGGTATCGCACTATTTAACAGCCTTCCTGGCCATGTAAAGAACATCAACAACTTCAACTCATTCGTCAAGGAGTATAAAACTTTTCTTCTAAATGGAACTTATTACTCCGTACACGAGTTTTTCAATCGGTCTCACATTCGCTGAACTGTCTTGCCTACAAAATTTCCGAATATGCTGCAAATATGTAAATAGTGTGTCCAGATTTCCCCTTTTGGTTCTGTTTTCCTGACTCTGCTTTCTGTTTTAGTAAATATCAATGACGACATAGTGACAGGAGATGAATACCAGGAAGTGATAAGTGTCGTGTTAGAGAATTTCTTAAAGATAGTGGGTATGAATGTGGTGACTGGACAAATGTGAACAGATTTTAATTTTTTGTGTAACTTATTAATTATTACTATTAATATCCTCTCTTTACATTTGTAACGAATCCTATTTGCTCATTATAGGGCTAATGGTGAATAAATCTATCGATCTCTCTATCTATCTATCTTTCTTATTCTTTATTTTCAATCAGACATAATTTTTTTCATTTTAATGTTGTATATAATTAGAAAAGTAAAATGTCAACTTATATAACACATTTAACAGAATTGTTTTTGAGAAATACTAAAAACTTCCATAGCCGAATATTTTTCTGTTAAATGGTTTATATAACTTCACATTCTATTTTTCGTGGTGATATACAACTAAAGAAATCCCTTAACATTGAAAAGAAACGTTTAGCAATTAAATGTAGTAATTTTAACAAATCATAACTTTTGGATATTATACACTAATTATATTTATTTGTAATACAAGTTAGATTAAGTTTCTATGTTTAATTATAAAGGGAAAATTTTTTGTATTCTCAAAAAAGGAACTTCTCCATAGTTGATTCTGTGCACCCTCAAATATAATGAACCTGATATCAATTCTCTTTTGTATATATAGCGTTGATTGACAGCTCTTCGAAAATTTATTGTAACCCTCGTTATCGGAATAACGCTTAAATAAATTTCCAAGAAATTTTGTTAGCAAGTGGAAGATGCCAAGAATAAAAGCGAAAAAGAAGGAAACTCTAACTGACAGCATTTTGCAATAATTGTTTATTAACAATAGTTGAAATATATCTAATATTACCTAGGATAAAGTAGCTCGTTTATAATAAATACTTATACAATTGTTTCGTTATTTAACATGTCTTAAAAACGTAAAACCTGGCTAACGTCCTTAAACGTATCTATTGCACACAATGCATATTCGATGTTAAATCAAAGAAAATAAATGAATTTTACATATTGATGTTGAGTAATTGAAACAATGTCTGTAGACATGGCACTACATGAAAAATAGGAAAAAAGTATTTTTTTAAATCTCAGTAAGTAAATAATTCGAAATATTACAAAATTACGGGCATAAAATAAATCATTTATGTTTGATAATATATTATCTTGAGTTTCGTTTGGTTTAATTTAAGGCTCTTCGAATTGGCATTACTATTATGAGAGTTATCAAAGTTTTGTGAAGCTCAAGGTTACAAAAAATGTATTTGACCTTTAATGTATCTAAACGTATATTTCTTACAATAAAAATAAAAAAATTTTACCTTCTAATCTAATGTACGTGTAGTGAAAATATAAATATTTAAACGCAATGGAATCAATCCGAAATAAAATAGCTACTAGGAACTGCAAATCGCAGTCTCCTATATCCTATTGTTAGAAGAATTACACATTCTACAACTTCCCTGGGCGTCTACTTATCAAATAGCAACACTCATATGGAAAAAAATAGCGGAGCACCTTTCCATAAATATGGAAAGTGTTGATTCAAAATATTCATTGCTCAGTCATGGAATGTTTATCTCGTCATTTTTGGTCATATAGAGACTGGCCTTAGATACAAGTCTTTTAACAGTTCCACCACATACTATTTTGTGGAAAAATTGAACCCAAATCTTCATCATGGAAAAAAGATAGGGTGAAAAAGTTAAATTTGTATTTTCACGTAGAAACAAAATCACATCAATAACGAATAAGGCTTGGGTTTGACGACGACAATAAAATAACGAGAGACTAAGAAGTTCGAAAAATCTCATTCAGCAACTGATATACAACACATCGCATGAGCGATTGAGTCACTTTGAGTTTATATCTCGGTAGGAGTCTAGAATCCACCAATCAGAACGCTTAAAATATAGGCCGTCATTGTCCAACAATAGCATGTCAACGTTTTGGATGTTTTCGTCTTACATATAGTAGACGCAAGAAGACGTTGCACCTCGGATTGTTATTAATAATAATTAATTAAGTGATTATTACGTACGTTATTAATCGGAAAATGCTAATTCATCATACTGTTCTTGTTACATGTGATCGTCAATCTATGTATATTAAGTTATGTCTTTAAAATATTCGGTTTCTAAACGTATACACTCTGGTCGTCTCCATCAAAATTTACTTAATCTTAAAAGTATGATTATGTCACTTTGACCGCTGAATTTTCTCCCAACTGCACGTTACTTGTGTGTTAGTTGATTTGTATTCAGTAACAATGCAATACAACAATTACCTAAGGCAAACCTACAATTTCCGAACTACAGAATTGAAGCGTGACTTTAGACATTTGTTTCATATGAATCAACAAACTATTACATTTTATTTAAATAGAGCAAATAACTGTCGCTCCTAATTTACATTTCTGAAGCAGTTTTTTTTATTGTTTCGTCTTCTTCTTAAGCTCATAAAAAAGAAGTAAGTAGGTATCCACTGATTGTTAATAAGTACAACAAACATAAACCGACCTACCAAGAAACTTTCTTCACATATTCCTTGACAGAAAGTGAATTATTATTAAACCATTTGAAAATTTTAAAAGCATGTATTACAAGGATAACTTGCACACACCAAATAGTCTCACTGCCCTTTGAAAATTATTACGTTAATTTTAACATAGATCGTTGTTTTCCTGAACGGTTCAATTATTGAAGCTGTTACAGTTGCGTCAGAAATAGAAAAATAAATAGGTGCAAAGTGATGAATACAACCAAAATTGCGCGTATGTTTTCAGAAACGCTGCTAGTACAACAGTTCGGCTGCGCAGTGACGTCACACGTGCTACTGTGCAGTGCAACCACAAGAAAGAAAGATGTTTCAAATCGTCCATTAGTGACGCCATGTAACAATTTATTTTAATTGCATTATAGACATCGTTTATTTGCCTTGATTTATCGTAAAAATAGAGATGCGCCAGTAGTTTGAGTGGGTGACTAACTATTTTAAAACTACGACGTTAGTGTTAATCAGCCAGAACATTTGAGGAAGACTGAAGCTGCCAGTGCAACTGTGTGTAAAAATCTCAGAAAGTTTACTCCGTATGAAACCTAATCCAACGGTGCGTTTGTGTAGTTTACGTCTTCACAAGGGAGACTCCCGTTTATAGGAAAATTACGCTGTTGATACAGCTTTCCCCGTGTGGATTATTTTTGTAATTTAATTTAGAAAGGGAATGTTTCTTAAGCCTAAGGCGCGTTAGTGCTACCCTCCCCTCCCGATAAGGGCATCATTATCCAGCGCAAGACGCTTCCTCCCCCTGTATGTGGCTCCATTACCACGCAGCTCACTGAGCCAGCTCAAAGGCGTACACGACATTTACAATAGTGCTCTGTTATTCCCGAATGAGGCTAATGAAGCGCAGTGCAGAGCCTTTGTTTCCACCCCGCTCCAGACTGAGTTGCGTATTCTTGGAGGTTGTTAAACTAGCAGGAAATATTATGGTGCGGGGAGGGGGGCAGGGGGGTATCAGATGCTAAGACTGTTCTCGTTGCAAATTAGTTCCGGCAGGGCTATTAAATGTGGGTCAAGTTTGTGCGGACTTCCATTTGCCTTTAAAGCTCTCGGTAAGTTTTCACGGAATTTTGTAAAATAAGTTAACCTGTGATAGAACTTTAAACCAGGATTTTCCTCAATTCCTAGCGGACATGAACTCGTGGTCAAAGCTTCACCAGTATCAGACAAGGTGATTCGAAGCAAAAGGATGCTTGAATTTAATTATTTAACCGTTGTCAATTTATTAGTGGCAAGAAAGATCTTCGTTTTACAAATCCTTTACGAGCCTTATATTTTGTATAATATTTATGGAAGATAAATGGGAACTATTGATGAAAATAAAACCATAAAAGGTAATTTTTGTAATGAAAAAATTCAAGTCCATATTATAAGAGAATACTTTGGAGCGACCTCCTATTGGTACACAGTTTGGTCAATCTATGATTTGCGAGTGTGATATTATATCACATATATCCAAATTACATCATATTTGAAGTACGAAGAGTACACAAGAAATAAACGACCCGTAAAACAGACAACAAGCAGAAACTTATTATGAAAAAAAATTGTAAAAAAAATGGTAGACGTTTATATCAACTGTTGTGATCTTTGTCAATACTATCGCCAGAGTTACAACACATTACAAAGAACATGAACTTAAATTAACAAAGATTATTTAATAACCCATCATAAATACAGTTTAAATGTGAAGTGTCCTGTTTAACATTTAAAGAAAATTTGTTGGACTTAATATGTAACATTTCTGAGATTAACCTTTTATTAAAATTAGTTTCCTTAACTAGAATAATAGTATTATCAAAATTTAAAGAATGATTAAGATTCAAACAAAAAATCAAAAGATTATCATACAAAAATTACATTCCTGGGCTGAATTTATATATAAATAAATTTAGACATGGATGATAATGCTAATAACTGATTAGAAATATAATTTTAATAACATTTTCTGCAACCATTTACACTCTCCCACAACCTAGAACCCGCCCTAATAAGAACATGTGATAACGTGCGTTATTTTTTCCATTCTTCGTTTTTTTTATCTTCAATTGGCAAATTAGTTCACGGTGCTTTGCAATTTACTGTTAACACGAGGAACGCCGTTTCGTTTTAACGTTCAGTTAATTACTAAGTTTCATCAATGGACGTCGCTTTGGTTGTAATACCGTTTGTCGTTGATACGCATTGGAATCAATCAGAACTGAAAATAGCAACGTTATTGGAAAAGCGATTACATGCAGAACTTTCATGAATCTAAATACTGAGTAAATGAGCCGTACCTCAGCTGTAAAAACACATTCCCGTCCAAAATAACAAAGACGTAAACTGCTTTTGTCAAGGTTTTACGTGGCAACTGATATATTATGGAATTCAATACGGACAGTAATTTATGACGGGGCTGAAACTAATTTATAATCCTTATTATCGTATTTAGTTTTACGTAATGTGGACGATAAAGTTGCTCAGCTAGAAGGTCCAATTTAAATTCATGTATTTTTATTCGAGTAAAGTACGAGGATGGAAAAATGTCAACCGCACTAGTAATCGAACCCGGGTCCGCCTGGTTGACTCCAGATCCCGTGCGAAATTCCTCCATCCATTAAACATAATGCGGGATGTCCCAGGTTCGATTCCTTGGTAGGTAGCCTTGTTTTTAATGCCTCATACTTTAATTAAACTTAACCACGGCCTGATGCTTGTGAAAGTTTCCCTATATTCCTATATTTCTATTCCTTGCGGTTAAACTTTCTAGAATAGTACACGATTGTGTCCAATGAAAATTATGAACGTGTGTGGAATTTTAATAGTAGATTAACTAAAGAATTTAACACTATGAGTAATTATTTTATCTAGTTTTTGAATTTTATAGACATTGGTGACTTAATATTGTTATAAGTATTAATCGGGTATTCCATTGCCCAAGTAAAGAGAAATAAGAGACGAGTAATGAGAGAAAGAACCAAAGCAAAAAGTGTATACACAACATAGAGAGCAAATCTGCAAGAAAAAGGTAAAAGAGACTCAAGAAACAAGACAGACGAGCCAGCCAGATAGGTTTATTTAATGGAGAAGTAAAAAAAATCGTCCAGAAGAAGTGGATGTCAAGGTAAATACAGTGTGAAAGGAAGAGATTAATCCAACATTTCTAACAGCAAAGAAACTCTTTTATTCATCAGAGAGAACTCTGTCGTGTTTCTACTGTATTACTCTAATTTCTTGTCTCTTCTGTCTCTTTACTCAAACAATGTAATACCCGAGAAATATTTATAACAATTCTATTTTATCTGTTATATGTTAAAGGATAATTAGAACCCATTATAAAGAAAGCTTTTAACCGTTAGTCGAGCTAGGTTCAGGAGACCGACGCAATTTAATTTCTGTGTTATCTCCGGAACCACAGCTGAACATTATGAAATCCTAGAGAAATTAGTTTAAAACATTCTCACATGGCGACACTCCAAAAACAACCATAGATTCTTGGAAAACAACTTTTTAATAAGGAATTAACGTATCTCCGGTCCAGTAGACCTACTGCGACCACTCCATTCAGTATTTTTCTCGTCCTACTTGCAGTAGTACGGGGTGATTTTCGTAAAAATAATTGTCTATTATTCAGTTTTAGTATCAAATATTTATCTTCTTATAATAGATTTTCTTTAACAAATATTTGGAATAAAATGGCAAGTTTTAATTAAACCAGACTTTAATTGAATATATATATATATTGTAATAAACAGGCGTCTTAATAAAATAAAAGATTTTTACGGGAAACAATTAATCAAAATTTATTAAGGTTTAATTACAATAATATTATATTTGGAATCTCAGGGTCTTTATCTGGGTTTGATAAATGGGTGAATTTTATACAATCATCATAATTACATTTAGCTTTTTATTGAAGTTAATTCGTCTGAACCTCGACGAATTTTGTTGCGGACGAAAATAAGATTAAAGATTGAATTTAAATTAAATAACTAAACAATTAAAGAAGTAAATAATTAACGAAGTGAATAATTAAAGAAACGAAATAATTAAAGAACGGTCTGACATATCTTTTAAAAAGTGGTTTACAATCAATTTTAGAGTTTACTACTTACGGCCGCCCAGGTCTCAATTTTGGTTTTTCTGTGCACACGATTTGGGGATATCACTGATTCTACTCATTAGAATTTGAACACACGGTAGCTGATCTGGATCTCTGCTATTCTGGAACCTCGATCATCTCATCAGCTAGTTTCCGGACGTCGGTCTCCTGGAAGTCTCTCGATGTTAAAAATTAGTTCAGTTTGTGAAGCAAAACTTCTGCTTCCAAACTGCGATTTTATAAGTCTCTCTGTCAAACTGTTTACTTGCGTTTTATTTAAACTATTATATCTCGCCGTTGGACTCTACCGTTTCGCTTCTCGCCGTTGACTGCCAAAACTTTTTATACTGCAAATTTTCTGAATGGGTATCTGCCCGCATCTGTGTCTGCTGTTTCGCTTCTCGCCGTTGACTGACTGTTCGTCTCGTAGATTTTGAGCGCGTACCATCTCAACAATGTTTCTTTGTGTCTCGCCGCCCCGCTGCGGCGTCCGCTTTATACCCAATAATAAGTCCTCTACAATCCAACTTTATAATTATAATAATGGATTAATTACTAATTACTACAATATATATATATATATATATAGTGATACTAATTAGAGGCTATTAGTGATTTGATAAATGGAAATTTATGATGGATTCTTATCGGAAAGAATATCAAAGGCAACAATGCATAGGCAAGCTTTGTCGGCAACAAGCGTTTCTAAAAACCGCTGTCGGTCGGTGGACACAGTTGCGGGCAGATATACATACATAAAGGTCGCAGGTTGAAATTGATCATAAAGGTTTCGGACAGTAATTCAATGAGTAAAAGTTTGGACAGAAACTCATCAAGTAAAGTTAGAGGAAAGTAACTTCATCGAGAGAAAGTTGGTAACAATCTGATTGACCATTAATTAAGAAGGATATGAGAGACACCAAAATTTCGACAGTGTTTTGTAATCAAAATTCAGTGAATTCATGGCCTGTTTAATGTGAACAGTGTGGTGCATCTGAACCCAAACTTAAGCCTGGTACCAGCAGAGATTGTAAGTAGAAAGAAATTTAATAAAGTTTGTAAAAGTCAACTTAAGATAGAATCGTCAGATTTCGGTTTCACCTTTGTTTTATTGTTTTCATTTTAAAGTTGTAAAAGGAATTCGATTGTTTAATTTAAATGTAAAGGTTGGTTCTTTATTTAGAAGGCCCAAATAAACGACCCTGAGATGAGAGTTGATAAAATCTGTAAAATAGCAAGATCTCAAATGTAAATAATCACGTCGAGAAATGTTGTACATTTTACCTGGAATAAATTAATTGTCTCGTAAAGTTTTAAAGAATTTGGTAAATTATTTGAAATCCTTCTCGTTTAAATTTTAAATAAATAAAAATTAATCCATTAATCAACCATTTAATCCTTTTAATATTGTTTATCCATTACATTTTGGTTTCACCAACGTGGCCAACTATTGAATTCATTTTAAATTATAATCCCTTTTTATTTATAACATTTTGGCGTCACCAACGTGAGGAAATAAATTGTTTAAATAAAAAATAATATTTTTTATTTATTACAATATATATATATATATATATATATATATATATATATATATAATGTGCACGTTAAATGTCTTTAAAGATATTCAAAATAATTGATTCAGAAAAGTTATCAGCAAAGGAATTGTTAACCTCTGGACCTAGCGCGACTAGTTTTCCTCTTTATAATTTTCTCACTTCCTTAAATTGAAAGTTGTTCAGTTCGTCTTTGAGTAGAAATCTAAATATATTGTTAGATCAAATACTGTCAAAATTTAACGTATAATAACAGACTTAATGCAAGAAAACTTATCTGTATCAATATAATAAGGTTTCTTCTAGCACACATAATTTCTTAAACATATTCCCGAAAATATGTCAGCGAATAATTTTGACTTCAATAAAGGTAAATAAGCTTTTATTTCTGGTTATTAAATAATATTCTATTTTTGACAGAACTGTGAGAAACTGAGGCTTGATGCTGTAAAAAGTGAGCAATGCTGGGTTGAAAATTTCTGGACAATATTTTGACACTCGAGCAATTACATTTATTTTGCGGCGACTTTACAAAGCAATTTGCCTTTTTTTTTCAGTCACCGAAAAATTTATTAAAGAGCCAATCCAATTACCAAGAGAGTTCGTCCACGGAAGTATAGGGGAAATTTTTCCTGAATGTGATTTCTCCTCTCAACCCCCCCACCCCACCCAACCCTTCCTCACTCTCTCATGTTGAGGGAACACACTGGCGGGAAAAAAAAAGTTTTTAAGCATAGAAGGGACTTTGTGCTTTGCAATTTATCGTTCGTCACGAGAGAACCACAGTGGGTGAGTTATTAGGCTGCTGCAGAGAAACTCGGAATTTATTTAGCCAAAGGTTTTGCCTGACGTGTCGTGTTGCAAACACGACAGATAATTCCGCCCTCCGGGAGCTGTGTCACGGGAAACCTCGAGCGCAAGAGAAACAAAACAGTCCCCAGTAATTTAAAACGACATCGTCCTGCCAGCTACGTACAACATAGCCAATTAGCCACGGTCCGGCGACCCCTAAGGTGCAGCAGGTGGTGGTGGGCTCGGTTCATCGCCGAACCCTGTTCGGAAATTAGTAACCCGAGGTCCTCCACCACGAGCCGATTTAAATCGCAAAAATCCGTTTCACAGTTCAGCAAGGTCTCTGTCTGTCAAAATACAAGCATTCTCTACCGTTTTATCCACTGTTTCTGTCCACCTCAAGTATATTCTACACATTTTTTAGATATATAAAAATGTCTGGATCTACTGTAGAGAATATGGGCTGATTCATCTAACCAAAACAAAAACACTAATATAAACATATGCCTAAACTGTAAATAAATTTACTTTTATATTTAATAATAGATAGAATTTATCCATTTTCCTGTCTAAATGAAATTTTTTTTTATATTGTAGTATACAAAAGAGACTACAAACAAATATGCCAACGCGTTGTAGCCAAATTAAGTAATATTCAAAAAATTATATAAACAAATGCCAACACGTTTTGGCGCAAAATTATGTAGTATAAACAAGATTAATTAAATGAATAAGGGAAGGAAGTAGAAATTAAACCAATATTTTAAAAGATAACAAAGATTATTTATTGGAAAAATTGGTTTTTTGTTGAAATTACATTTTATATTTTTAAGTAATTTTCCTCAGCTTTTATGAGAATATAACTTTCAGGCCTTCAATTAAGACAGTGATTTACAAATTTCACCAAGTTACTAAAGAAAAAAATAATTTAAATTTACAATAAAAATTTTTTATACCAAAATACGGCTCACCCATTGTCGTTGCGTTGTCGTCGCTTTTGATTGTTGCCAACTGACCAGTGCAGTTGTCTTCTTAGCACCGGACAAAATGGACAAGGATCCCAGAAACGTTGTGTGGTATTTATATTACCTTTTTGTCTGTATTGGCTATATTTTTTATTCAATAACTAAAACTATTAGAAATCTGGCGGTAAACTATATTTACCTAAAAGTTTACAGAAGAAAGTGTTTTTTTTTACATACCATTTATTTAGAGTTACCCTGGTTTGTGCACACGTGATAATTTACTTTTATAGAACACTATATTATCCTAGACAGGCCATAGCTCTGATTTTATTATCGTCTCACTTTCCAACACTTTGCAACATATTCGCTGCCTTTCTACTTCGCTGAATTCGTATTGTCACGCTCAGTTTACTGTGGAGAATCTTTAATGGAAAATCTGATGATATTCAGCCCATACTTTTCTGAATTCGACCATCACAGACTATCGCCCGGACGACAACGGCTAGGCCCACCAAAACACACACACACCTGACTGAGTGATTGTAATGTACTTTGTTTCGTCAAGACCTCCAAACACACACTCTGCTCTCTTAATATCTGAGGTTTCTGACTACATTCTGCTCTCTGACTTAGTGTTTTACAGTCCTCTGCTAAAATTCTGAGCCTCTTATATAAGCTTTCTCGACAACAATTCGTAGCACCAATTATAGTGTCTGCATTCTCGCGCCAAACAATGCTGTTCTTTACAACGGTATGGCCTCAAAGTTACGCCGACAATAATTAAAAAAATAATTTTAATGAAGCATTTTATTACACATTTGTAATCTCTATATAACATGTTGATTTATTTACAGTGGCATCAACAGCTCTGGTTATTAGTGACTCAGTATGGGAAATCATTTTTTTCTGGTCGCGGGAAAGTTTCTCTCTAACACACAAACATCCATTCCTTCGCCGGGATTCGAACTCGTGACCTCTGTGATGTGAGGCAGCCACGCTGACCCCTACACCACAGGTCAGCAAAAATAAGATTGAATTAATTAATACCAGGGTATTTAATCCAATTTAATTGTTTTAAGTGCCAATCCAATTTACGAAAACGTTTACTATTTTGTCTATAATTGACAACTCATATTAATTTAATTTAAATAACTATTCAAAAATATCTGCCAATTTGGTATTCAAAAGAATGTGCAATTATGACATTAACACGAATATAATACAGCGTTAAGGACGGACAATTCTATTGTTACTCAAAACTGTGAAGCTTGTTGATCGACACAACAGCAGCAAAACTCGTCAAAAATTTGTGTATTTTCTTTGACTATTTCATGCAATGCTTATTTTGATTCTCAAACATAATTTCGCCAATTATTTAATGTTTTAAGCTCCCAAAATTTATAGAATTTTCTATAATAATTGCCTATGTTTTATATTTATTACTAGGTGGGTGCTCGGCGTTACCCGGGTTGTGATAATTAAACTCAGTGACATTTATAACCCCGGAATCTATCGCAATCTCGGTTGTTTTCGCGTTATTTTTTTAACGCCCATACACCTCTAAAAGAGCTCTTCTTCTACGCCTTAAGGGGTTGAAATTATTCACAAAAATATCTGGAGAAACACTATCCATCTCATTGAAATTTTCTTTCGACAAAAATGTCGGCCGTTTTAATATGTTTGAAAATTTCCACCCCCACGCCTGTGAGTGGTAGATGTGTCTTACTCCCACAGTCTTTCTTTTCCGTTCTAAGGGAACACGTGTATGTAATTTGGTGAAATTTTCTCCACGGGTGTAGATTTGTATGTGGAACATTCATGTGCACACACACACTCATACTCGGTTTAATTTATTAGAAAACTAGATTATAAAACGAATTTATCCATTTTCCTGTCTAAAAGAAGATTGAAATAAATTATTTCCACGATATTTAATCAGACATTAGGGAATTAGATACCAACCCGATTTACGAACCTTTGAGATTTATTTTCCGTATATTTTGGTTGTATTATTGTTTAAATCATTAGCATGATGCAACACATGTAATTTATTAAGCTCCATAGATGAATGCTCTCGAGCATTAGACCGAGAATCTGCGTCGCTTCCGTGCATTATTTAATTATTCACGTACGAATTCACAAAATATGTACCTCAAGATGGATGGAGAAGGTGAATATCATTTTGTCTCGCTACAATTTTCGGAGATAACTGGCTTAGTCTCCAAGTTTCTATTTACAGTGTGCGTTTCGCTTCAATAATAACTACCTGTTTATGACTCAGGATTGTGTATCACAGAAAATATTAAAGAGGCAAATGATGATACTTATAAAACTAAATATCAATTAATAAGTACAGGTTGACAGGTCTAGCAAGGCCTGCGATCTGCGCGATGTAGGTGAAGGGAGAAGATGGAGGGAGAACTTCTCCTTGGAAAGTAGCTGGGGAGACACTACTATTATTTTTAAAAACATTTATTGTGTCCTTACGAACTGGGTAAACAGATGCTCTGTACTTATCAACTCTTAAATTTTATGGTTGAGATTCTTAACGTACAACGTATCCTGAAGGTTGTAGAATTATAGTTATTTGACTTCGGTGGAATGAAGCTTGCAATGCTTTTATTCGAGTATTTCATTTTCTATAAAATGATAATATTTGTAATGTTGTGGAACATTTAATTGATTTCTTAGCTTTACCCAGAGCAATACAACAACAAAGAAGAAACCATATCCGGTACATTACAGGACCGTCGCATTGTTCACATCTGCAGCCAACAATTAGTCCAAGTGGATTGTTAATTATTGGCAGGAGAGTATTTACGTTATGTACGGATCAAATAAGTGTACTTCGAATAAGTTAAATTTAGAGAAGAGTTATTAATGATATTGCAGCTTTTTACAATGTGGAACAATTATTGAATATTAAAAATGGAAGAAAAAAATAAAGAAGACCGTTTATCAGCTATTTGCATAGCTGCCTACGATTACGATATAACATGAACGAAAATTAGAGGCCTCTGGTGAAGCAATAAGACACGTCGACATTTGAATTAACGAGCATAAAAGCAAGGAAAAACTTCTAAATCAAAATTAGCCGATGATACATGTGAATTTAATCATGAATTCAATTTTCATAAATTCCGTGTAGCTGATGTAGAATCTAATTTATTTAAAAGTAAATTTAAAGACGCCGACCAGAAATGTTGTAAACCTTCGATTCGTGCCGACAAAAACTGAATTGCAATGCCCATCACTCTCACCCCAGAAACCTTTGCTTTTTAATGTCATTCTTAATTGAACTGCAAATTTCATCACAACAATCAGGTGTCGTTCTGAAATAAATATAACATCTTGCAACATCTCTACGTAGCTCTTGCATTAAGGTGTGATATTCACTTTTTTTTTTACTTTTAGAATTAATTTCGTGAGTCCATATTCTTCTTTTCTTAAAGATATATAAATAATTAGGACACAGTGTGCAGCGGGGTATATAATTGCCTTGTTTCTTATTATCCTAATGACTTAATTAGCCCGTTTTTCGTCTTCGGCTAGAGCTAGTAAAATTATTCTCTCTTCTTCATCTGAAGACATTATTAAAAACTCTGTCTTGACTTGAATTTTTTATTCAAAACTATTAAAAATACGTAATTTTTTAAGTGAAACTGCTGTGGTTGCTGGAAAGCGTCTAGAAAATGATTTACCGTTGCCGCAATAGTGTGAAGGACCATGCCGTACCTCGTCCCGTACCTACAACGGGATTTCCGCTCCCGTTCCCGGACTGGTGTAAGCTGAGATTAATATTTACTTGAGTCAATGTTTTGAGAATAGTTTTAACAGTACCAAGTTGTCGCGCATTCATACAAATGAATATAAATCAACCAATTTTACATTCACACCTAGAAGAGGTACTTACCCTACTGTAGTTCTAAATGACAATCCAATACATCAGGAAGAATCAGTTAAGTTCCTGAGAATACACTTAGACACTCAGGAAGCACATATTCATAAAACGAAAAAAATTGGGCCTAAAATCCCAGAAAATGTATTGGCTCATGGGCCGGAAGTCACACCTTTCACTAGAAACTAAAATACTACTTTATAAAACAACTATCTGGTCATATGTGATACAGCTTTGGAGCACAGCTAACAGCTCCAACATGGATAATATAAAGAGCTTCCAATAAAATGTACTGCGATCCTTGGTGAACGCCCCATAGTTTGTACCGAATGAAGTAATTTGTCAGGACTAGCGACTATCCACGATTACTGAAGAGGTACATAACAGCAGTGTGCGTACCAAGACAGACTATCTGTTCAACCAAACAAACGTTTAAACATCTGCTAAACTAGGATGACAAATAGCCGAGGCTCAGTAGATTTAAGACTCTGGATTTTTAAAAAAAAAGATTCACGTGAACAAATACTCTAAAATCTTCTAGTTTTAATTTTGGAAAAAAAAATTAAATGGAACGTTTCTCACCATGACTGTTAATATTGTATGTCAAAACAATAACTAAATGTCTCTTTTTATGACAGATTGTTAGAAATAAATCAATTTTAAAAAAAGCTGCCGCAGTAAAGGATCGTGGTACGGCCCTACTCACACCAGTGCGGGAACGGGAGCAAGAATCACGTCGTAGGTACGGGACGGGGTACCGCACGGTCCTTCACACCATTGCGGGAACATTCATTCATTTTCTACACTCTTTCCAGCAAACACAGCAGTTTCAATTAAAATAATTAGTTATTATTAAAATTTTTAATTCAAGTTGATACCGTCAAAAATGTCTTCAGATGAATAAGAAGCTCTAATTTTACTAGCTCTAGCCGAATACGAAAAACGTGCTAATTAAGTTATTAGAATAATAAGAATCAAGGCAATTATTTGCCCCGCTGCACCCTGTTTCCTAATTATTTATATATCTTTAGGAAAAGAAGAATATGGATTCACGAAATTCTAAACGTAAAACATTTGGTTAATGCCAGAGCTACGTAGAGATGTTGCAAGATTTTATATTTATTTCAGAATGACACCTGATTGTTTTGATGAAATTTGAAATTGAATTAAGAATGACATTAAAAAGCAATACGCGAACTACCGTGAACCAAATGTATCCAGAATAACGACTTGCAATTGCTTTGACGTATATTTGTTATAACATATAACGAGTGTGAACGTTTTACAATACTTATTAAGTTATTATTAAGATTTTCTTTGGGGCTTGTACCGAAACAATGGGCAAGCGCGCAGCAGGCAAGCGAGAAATATCGTGCAAGCGGCGGGAAAGTTCGTGCAGGTTTGAATATGCCCACGTCCCGCACCTTTCCCGCTCCCGTTCCCGCAGTCCCGCACTGGTGTGAGAGGGCCTTAACTGAGCTCTGGCTTATCCCCACTACATCCTAAGCGAAAAGAACGTTTCCGCATCTTTTGTCGACACGACTTCTGAAACCTCTCGAGCTATAATAAAGGTATTAACAGTCTATAAATAATATTATAGTTTTATAAAATGTTACAGTCGGTAAGCAACTATGAGTATAGCCACAAAGCAACTGGCCGAGGTTGCTTAAAGCACTGTGAGGAATGTTTTACCGTTTTACTTCCAGGCTACTTATGCTGCTCCGACTTTTAATTAGGACCAGACAATATGCTAACGGCATAATTTCCACTGAAGGAAAAAAATCCCCTCAAACATTACGTTCTCGAAAAAAAATTAGCTTTCAGAAAGATTCTAAAATTATAAAAGTATAAAGAGAAAGCATTTTACAATAGTCATATCAATAAATTCATGGGCTTATACATTTGTTTTCCTATTCGTATATTTAAGGATTTATTTTTCCTATAAATGTTTTCCCACGATCTACATAAATTATGTAGTTATGGTTTCATTGCATGTAAATACAACAATAATTTTGTCCGAACATTATTTAGAATCGTATGATTATAATTTATTTTTATTTAATACGGGTATCAAAACCAACGTCAGTTAAATTTACTCTCTCTGACATCGTTCGCTTTTCACCAGAAAAGTGTCGAATTGATATCCATGATATCTGTCTCGTTGTTATATAGAGCTATAAGAAGGTTTCCTCTGGTATAAAATTGCATGCTGTGTCGAAATGACAGACTTAATTTGATTTTTAACTACTTTTGAAGGGATGTTTTATAAGATATAAAAATCTGTTTTCTATAAAACGTATATGGCGAAAAGAAATTATATTTTCACAAACAACTCAAATTACTGGTCAACTACTTTTTTTGGGGATGATTCACCACAATATTTCAATGATATATCAAGTATATGTAATTTTATGATCTCTGGGAACCATAAAAAAAATCGATACAATTTTGATAGAGGCGAGAAGACAAGCCGCCGTATCGAGAATGGTTTCAATGGTTACGGTTGGTGCCTGCCCGTGGTGGTTTCTTAAAAGGAGTCATGTAACTATTCATGTAACTTTGAGATGTAGCGACAAAACTGTAAAATTAAGAGTCAAGAGTTTTTAGCGTGCATAATAAGGTGACTATGACCCTTTCAGAGGTCGAAAGCTTATTTTTGCACTGACGAAGGTTAAATCAGTTCACTTCCAGCCATGGTAGGGTAAACAGTATCTAGAACTCTTCCAGTGCCCGAGTGTGTTTACATCAGTAGCCGGTGGTTCAAGCGAGGGCTGCCCCGGCGGATTCCGGCTAGCTATTATCGTGTAAAGGAGTGTATAAGTACATGATATCTAAGATATATAAAGGAAAATCCACTACTCCTAGAAAGTGTAAAGAAGAGGAATACCTAAAGATGA
This sequence comes from Zhengitettix transpicula, assembly GCA_037074705.1. Lineage (NCBI taxonomy): Eukaryota > Metazoa > Arthropoda > Insecta > Orthoptera > Tetrigidae > Zhengitettix > Zhengitettix transpicula. The sequence continues at coordinate 10,727,840 of CM073593.1, forward strand.
CGTCCACACAGAATATGGAGGTTAGATTGTATTCGAAGGTGACGGCCACGGAGCATAAACCAGAAGAAATGCATGCCATTATTCTGGACGCTGTTGCAAGTTTAAATACAGATGAGTACCTAATAGGTTCAGATAATATTATTCACCCCATCTGAATTAAGTACATCTCTAAAATAGCCAATTCCAGAATATGCGCATTTCTAACATCTAAGGAGGATGTCGAAAACCTAATAAAAGTTCATAAATCAATAACAATAAAGGGTGAGATGGTTAATATAAGACCTTTAATGCAAAAATACTTCCGTGTAATCTTTTCAAATGTATGCCCAGTTATCCCTAACGAGATTATTGTGCTAGAACTAGAAAAGCTAAATATATTTACAGACTCTATAATATAGGATATTAGAATAAGTGACCGAAGATTTTCTCACATTAAAAGTTTCAGAAGACAATTCTCCATTAACCCAGATAAGCTAAATTCCCTTCCGGATTCGATAATGGTGCAATATGAAGACACTAGCTGTATCTAGCAGCGGAGAACGATAACTATAATTGTAAAAGTCCCGGCCATATCGCGATAAATTGTCCTAATAGAGATGCAATACTAAAGAATAATCTGACTGCAAATGAAAATTATGAACAAATTCAGTGTACGAACCCGGCGCCCGCTATTCAAATAATTAACCCTCAAAAAACGGACATGGATAATTCACAACTAACAAACAAAAAAAGAACTGTATCTACGAGCTCGACGAGCCAAGCTGAACATAAGACAAGCACTAATTCACCCAAGAAAACAAAACAAAGCATTCAGGATCATAATTATAAGGCGCTTAGCCAATCATTAGGTCCACTAAAAATTTTATATCAAGAAGAAAACAGTGCTCCTTGGAATAGTTAAAGACTCTTATACTAAATGCTACACACTCAAGGAACCCAAGAACCATTAGTAGAGATTACCAAATATCCTCTACATCATTCATAAAAATATTGGACTCTTTTTACCCACACTTAAATGATAAAACGGCAAAAAGTAGAATAAAAAGGCTCATAAATTTAGTCAAGAAACAAGAGAATGATACATTCAGAAGCAGACGCCTCTTCTTAATAAAAACAGACTATGACCACAGTACAGTGGAATCTTCAACAGTCGCAGCTTCAAATAAGTTAATATAATTAATTATCCTATTAATATAACAAATACGAATTCTAAAATGTAAGTGTAAGAAGCCCACATTTTAAATGTATACTTATTCTTTCAAACTGTTCAATTGTATGTATATTATTGGAATCAATGTAAATCGCAGCATACTTATGTAAATAAGCACTATTTGTAATTTATTTATGGGTCGCCAATGACCAAGTTTTAACGCGACCATTATAAACCTATAATTTTTTTAAAAAGGTTAAATAAATGACATGGATAGCGTTATCAAACCCCCGATAGATACCTTGATATATAAGGAACAACACGAAACTGAAGTGATGCAGGAGGCAATAAACAAGGCGACACAGTAGGCTGCAAAAACGGGTTTCAATTTTAACCCTTGCAAAGTCAAAGCAATGTGCTTCTCAAGGAAATACGAACAAATAAAGATGCCAATAAAAATTTATGATAAACAAATAGAATATGTTAAGATTATGGGAATTTTCTGGGACTCCAAACTCATGTTAAGACTCACATCGAGCAACTAATCATAGAAAGCAAAAAACGACTATTAATCCGCAAGCTACCAGCTGCCAAGAACTGGGGAGCAAAGATTTTTCTATCGAGTCTCACCTAAAAGGCAATAATAAGAGCAAAAATAGAATTTTTGGAGCACATACATATATATGACAGCGCATAAAAGGATGACATATAAGGGTTGTCCAAAACGAGGCAATGAGAATGATAACCGGATGTTATAAAACAACCCGAATACCGAGACTCACACTTGATGCAAACGAAATCTCGCTTAGACGCAGAAGGACAGCTATTGCAACTAGATTCGCGATCAAGGGAAGAGTGGCGTCGAAACTAATAATAAGAGAAGCTACCATCACCCCTCGACACGAAGAAAAAGAACCACCTAGAAATCTAACCCCGTACTGCACAACACTAAATGATACAGTGCGAAAAGAAAGAATGACTATGGACTAGAACACCACGACAAGCATACTCCCATGGACGCTTAACGAACTGCCAATTGTCATATATCTATATAAACTTAAAGCAAGCAACCTACACATGGCAAACTTGAACGCAGAAGTCAGTTGCTACAGAGATATCTTTTTCCCAGAGTCATTTATACCGACGCGTCCAAGAATTAAAGAGGAGTCGGTTGCGCTATAGTTACGACAGGCAAAGAAAAACCAATGGCTATGAACCGTAATGCAACAATCAATAATGCAGAATTATACCTCATTTTCATGGCCACGGTACTGTGTCTGGAAGCACCTGTAGCGCGATAGTTTTATTATTGATATATATATATATATATTTCATTTTAATATAATTAGATATTAGCAAGGGTTGAGAGCTTGGAAAGTTGGAATTTGACCAGGCGCCGCCGTGCCGGATAGATAATCCCTTCGGTCTGGACTTAGGCTCGTAGAATGTTGACCCTCGGAAGTCACCTGGACTATCGCACCGTGGGAAACGTCTCTCCAAAAATTCCAGAAATTGAATTAACACGTGACTGCCTGAACCAATCACATTTCTTGGTTCAGGAAAGATCGATCGAAAATTGGTCGACAACATCGATTTTTCACATCCAGCGAAGGGGCTGTAAAGCAAGTGTAGAGAGACTCCTCGACGAACCGTCGCCAGGGACGGACGTACAGCCCCAAACTTACAGTTTTCCGGAGGACTCGGAGAGATCGAGGGTGCCACATGATCACGGCCAGATATCAACGCGAGGTGTCTCAATCCTTGACGCGCCTGGGGGAATTACCGTAAACCAAGGTTTAACTTGGGATTAAGGGATCCGATTATTTTGCCCGGCGAGCTGAACACGCATAATTTGTGTTTATTTTATTTTATTTTTCTCATGTTCAGTTAAATGATTATTAAATTCTGTAAAATATCCCTATACTTCATCATTTAAATAAACCTACCACTACACACCGGAAACCAATATAATCATATTAACAGACTCCAAGGAGGCAATAAACAGACTAACTAATACGGCGTACAGAAATGGTTGCATAATTTTAATGAGAGATAATATAGCGAAAGTCCACGTTAACGGCAACTAGATCTCTATAGTCTGGCTACCTACTCATAAGGAGAAGCGAAGATGGAAGTCGATCAGTAAAGGAGAACGAATAACCTGCCAAACTTTACCAGCAGGAACTGAAGAATATGGCTCTACAAGGAACTGGAGGGAAAGTGGAATAAACCAGTAAAATCAGAAGAATGTGAAGTCATCCTAAGAAACGTCAGCAGCATCAAAGAAATATCGCACCCTAAAGATCTATCTCTAAGGAAACAGCTTGTTGTAGCCAAGATCAGAACACTGCACTCCAGATTCACGCACTCATTCTCGATTTCCAGATCTCCGCAGCCGGTATGCAGCTCATGCAAGAAGGCCACAACAATCCCTCATGTCCTCTTTGGCTCCAGATTTAGAGACATGAGAAGATCAACAATTCAATGATGGACTTCACCAACAGACATTTACAACCTTATAGAATTTACTATCAAAACTGATATATATATAAAGTAATTTAAATGTAACGCAAATGTAAAACATAACATATTGTAATAATTAATAATAATAATGGCTGAATTTAACAAATGAAAAAAAACTACAAATTTACTTTTAACTTTATATGGAATCAATGCGTCTGAACATAGACGAAATTTGTTGCGGAAGAAATAATACTAAAGATTGAATTTAAACAATTTTAAATTTTATCAAGAATTAACGATCTCATTTTATCGATAATTAAATAATTAAAGAACGATCTGACTTTTATCTTTTAAACACGGTTTACAAATAATTTTAAAGTTTTTCTCTACTTACGGCTGCCCAGGTCTGATTTTTAGCTTTTCGTGCACAATTTTGGGGACATCACTGATTCTAAGTTCTCACAGACTCTAAATGTTCACAGGCTTTAATTGGCGTTGTTTGTTAGTTGGTTTAACACAAATTGGTTGGTTCTCGATGCTTTACTGCAACCTGGATTTGTAGATCTCGTGACTTTAGTTGAAAATGTACTTCATTGGTTCGTCTATGGCCAGCGAATTCACACTAGTTGCTCTGTCTCCTTCCCGACTGAATAATGCTTTACTTTTTAATATTTGAAAGTATGTTTGTGACTGGCCCACATTCTTTCGTTCTGACTTTCGACTGTAAAACTTTTCGTCTGGTCTATTCGCTGTCTGCTGACCGACTGTACTGTTCAAATTTTCATGACTTGGAATTTTGGTCTTTTCTCCTTGCTGCTTACTGCCCGACTGTACATTTCCTGACTGTTCGTTTGTCTCGCAAGTTTTGAACGCGTAGAACCTTCTCGACTCCTCAACAATGTTTTCTTTGCCTTGCCGGTTTGTTGCGGCGTCCGCTCTATATCCACTAATAATGAGTCCTCTACAATTCAACTTTCCAATTAGAACAATGTCTTAATTACTAATTACTACAATATGTAAGTCGCTAATGACCAATAGCGACTATTCCAAAATAAAATAAAAGGTTAAATAAATTACTTTAACCAAGACTGAAGAACATTTTTGGTTTGTATTCTTTTGATCTGAATTATATTCGTCCTGAAATGTGATCTTGTTGAAAAACAGGTACTTTACAAGAGGCAGTAAAACTATTCCCGGTACCTTATTAGAGCACCAAGCTCCCGGTATCTGGGGTAAAAAATAATCCAACAGTTAACTCTTGGTCATTTATTTTTAAATTGACGCCATCTCAACCGCCGCATAATAATGAGGATTTTAACTAGTGAGAACCAAAAATGATGACTGTTGAGGACTATTTCAACTCATCAGAATCTCACCCCTACCTCAATGCTTCACCAGGAGGAAATTTATGCCAACCGGCATGGTGATCGTCAACGATCCCTATAATTCAGAATTGGATACAAATCTTTTCCGGCATTTAGTAAATAACTCCGCACCACCTGGTTCTGGACTTGAAATTATCCTTCATAATGGATGTCAGGAAACAACTAAACGACTCCGAAAATCCTGAATTCAACACCGATTACGTCCTTTGATATTATTTTTATATCACCCCCATTCCTCCGCAAAACGTACGGCTGCTCAGACCCCTTGTCGTAAGAAGGGTAAAATAAAACTTAAACTACAACTTTAACGATTCCGAAAATTAACATTTTATTTATATATTGTGAAGTTTCATTCAATATCAAAATATTTTGAATCTGAATACAATTATGCCATGCATTTTTCTTCGAAATTTCTCTGCTTAGAGATATTTTTTTTGAAATTCCGCAGATAGCATTATGAGAGGTAGTTAATAGCCAGGATGTGTTTTTCTTTTGGCGAGCGTAGCCGGCCAGGGTGGGTTGTCGGTAGCCTAGATTTCCCCACGGTCAGCGCGGCAGACTGTCCAGCACAGCCAGTCCCTAACCACATTAGTGTCGGCACGTACAAACACGCACAGACGCTGATATTTCCACCCCCAGATTTCCCTGGGGACAACAACTTGTCGCATTTTACCTTACTTCAAATCTACTAATTTAAACAACCATTTTCGCTTCGAGGAATTCATTTATGTAGATTTGTAAATAAATCCCTGACGAAGATACGGATAAACTGGCCGCAAAAGGTTACAAATTTCAACACAGATAACGAACAAGTATGATTTTATTATCATTAACATCCGTACTGTACGATATTTCAAGACATATTTGTGACAATACCTCGCAAGGCTTTTGAGTTTGTCGCCTAGTTTGTGTGGAGTGTCGTCTTAGCGGCTGTTTCTATTTTGAATTACCTGACGAAAGCAACAAGGATTTCAGTAACTTTATGAAATATTTATTTGATAACTTAATTTGAGATTTATGGGTTACTTTTTTATCTAATTATAAATTTATTTATAAAGAGTTCACGGGGTCCTGTTTGAAGGTCACGTAAATTGTCCACAAAGTTCTTGATATGGTGTGTGCATTTTTCCACCAACGGACTCAAGACCCCAGTTACGAGGGTGAATCAAATATAAACGAGACTTTTGTACCTGCGCGCGCAATAGTGATGGAAGAACGTTCCGCTGTTATTGGCTGTTAGGTTGGTTTGTCAGGAGTGGGGGAAGCACGTTACTCATCATCATAGACTCGCTCAGTGTCCATCGTTACGATGTCCGAGCAGGAGGTACCTCCCTATATTGCGCAACGTATTGTTATCAAGTTTTTAGCTGCAGAAGGTGTAAAACCGGCCGAAATCTTGAGAAGATTGACTGCACAGTTCGGGAAAGAGATGCTGTCGCGAGCTAGAGTGTTTGCTTGGCATAAACAGTTCGTGGAGGGCCGTGAACGTGTTGAAAATGAGAGCCATGACCGCAGACCCCGCACCAGCATTACAGCGGCCAACATCGACAGTATTCGTCAACTTGTTGAAGGTGATAGGCGTCTAACAACTTCGGATATTGCAATTGAGGTTGGAATAAGTTATGGGAGCACTTACTCTATACTCTCAGAGGAGCTAGGGTATCGCAAGGTGTGTGCCAGGTGGGTTCCTCGCCTTCTCACAGTTGACCAGAAACTGAATCGTTTTCAAGTGTGTGAGCGTCTTCTTGCACGATTTCGGGCAGAAGGAGACCCATTTCTTTCTCACATTGTCACCTGTGATGAAACGTGGATGCATCACTACACCCCTGAGTCGAAACAAGCGAGTATGGAGTGGAGGAAGAAAGGATGAACCGGACCAGTGAAAGCCAAGTCACGATTATCGGCTGGCAAGGTTTTGGCTACCGTTTTTTGACCAGCGTGGCCTGTTGCACCTTGATTTTTTGCATGAGCGCAGAACAATTAATGCGGCATACTACTGCCAAATTTTGACTGAGGTCAGACTTGCATATCGCCGCAAAAGACGAGACCTTCCGATGAGAAATGTGATTCTCCTCCATGACAATGCTCGCCCCCATACAGCAGCCCTGACCGTACAAAAATTGGAGCAACTGGGTTGGGAGAAACTGGAACACCCTCCATACAGTCCAGACCTGTCTCCCTGCGACTTCCATGTCTTTGGTCCTCTCAAGGAAGCTTTGGGAGGGCAAAAATTCCACAGCGATAATGAGGTTGAAGCATATGTGCGCAATTGGCTACAAACACGACCTGACTCTTTTTACGTGGAAGGAATTAAAAAATTACCTATTCGCTGGGAAAAATGTGTTTATAAATCAGGAGATTATGTAGAAAAATAAACTATGATTGTTTGTACGTTTAAAATCAAAATAAATATTTAAAAAAATAAGTCTTGTTTATATTTGATTCACCCTCGTAAGTATTTCGCCAGGATGTAAGTGGCGGAACCAATCGCACTCACAATTGGTCTCAGTGGAACCAATTCCTTGTGTACCTTAGGTAATCCGTAGATTCTATGGGGCCGCGGTTGCCCTTGGCTTCAGCTTCTTCTCAGAAGGACGAATCAGCGCGTTCGTTCTTCGAACTACAGATGACGTGGGGTCTCGGATAATCTTCCTGTAGCTAGGGTCCAGTAATAGCTCTTTCATCTTGTCATCATAAGTACTGGAAGAAAGAATCTACTTTTGTCAGCCGGAACTACCACAATGTCCTTGCATTCCCGGAGTTTCTTCAACGCCATACGTTCTTCATGGGAGATGTTGGGCTTCGGAAGTCTGGCCCTGCTCACAATGTGGCATGTTTCCTGCCGGATCTCTTCAGCTGTCTCTGCGGGCAAACCATATATAGCACTCTCAATGCCACACATCGTTGGGAAAACTTACGCTCTACATTATAAATTTATTGTTTTTGGGAGGCACTGTCGCAAGTGGACATATTTATGCTTTTCTGATCTGTGGACTTGATTTTTAAACCATTTCTGGGATAGTTTCGCAGAGGTAACTGCTTTTTCTGTTAACTGGTTAAAATAAATTACAGTCTTGAAATACATTTCACCGTGCAAGGTCGTTATAGCGTCGAGGAAAAATTAAAATATTTGAAAAACAAATAGAGTTGATAGCTATCAATGGCGGCGGCGTGTATGCGTTGGAAAATGAGATTATTGAGCGCAGAGAAAAGGTGTCGCTCAACTCTCAAAGAAGACGTTTCTTATAACTCGTTTTTGTGAGTGTTGGTTGTAATGAGGCATTAATTAAGATGCGTGGTATTTTATATAAGCTACCCAGAAGAAACTGCGATTTCCACTATACAGCGTAAATATGTATTGTTCTTGCTTGAAACGAAGAATGTTGGTACACGACCATGTTTAAAATTGCGGGACTCTACTGCTCGACTCAGAAAAAATATCACTGTGTTAGTATTGTTACACTTGCAAGGACTCCGAGAAAAAACTTAATATTTTTTCCGGTAGCTGTGGGCACATCGTGCCATAACCAACCTTAAAAATACGAACGATAAAATAAAATAAAAAATCTCTGAATTATGTTATAAGTAAAAATAATAATATAAATCAGGTTTACATTTTAGCGTACTTGAAGCTGTTTGCGAGGGCTTTTTCTCGCAGGCAGAACCTTGTAGGAGAGACAGGAAGGGGCTACCTTTGGGGATGCATTTTCCTCTCTCCGTTTTTGAACTAACGTTCCCACAAGCCGAGGCACCTCGGCCTGTTCTGAGAGGTGTATGTTCCGGGGTCGCAGACCTTGGGAATACGGTAAGAGTTGTTCTCTGTTCCCATTGGAACAGTCGGTCAGCTGCCTCCTAAACTGGTCGAGACACGGAGAAGGGAATGCTGCGACCCCACAGCAAATTCTTCACCCGCTATCGGAAGGGCGTGGGACAAGTACCCAATGCCCGACCTACCTGATGCAGGTTTTCCTATGGTTTTAGACGAGTACCGGGTAGGATCCTTAAACTATAGCCCGGGGGCCCTAGTTAACCCTTGGTTACCTTCCTCTACCCTTCCGCATCCCCCCTTTCAAATCCCTTCCTATGCTATTAAAGGGGAGTTGCCACCATGTGGATTACCCTCATGTAGCCTGTTACCCTAAAAAAAAATTATCTGTAGATGAGTCCCACGTTGAAGCACCAATTTTGTAATAAACAAAAACAAATGATAATTAAATTTCTCTGTAGATAAGCCCCGCGTTGAGGTGACAATTTTGTAATAAACAAATTAAAAGTAAAAATGAAAGGATTGAAATGAAAACAACAATTTAAAATATAACTAATTTAATAAAACAAATTTTTATCTTAGTTGAAATTTTACAAATTGATATTGTTGTGCTACGACTTAATTTTCAGGGCCTCTTATCTGACATCCAATAAAGATAGTTACATAACTGACAATATTGCAAAGTAAAAATATTCCTGACTTAAATTATTATTATTTTAAATGAAATGATCGATATTTGAAATTGACGATATTTATATTTAGACTACAAGGTTTACAAGGTTTACAAAATTCTTTTTATTTACTTTACACTAGTCTGGTCATCTGGGCTCGATCTCACTTGTTTTTTAAAAAAATTCATTACAAAACGGTTATATTTCACTGAATTTAAAGATGTTTTAATTTGCAAACACAAATCACTTTCTGATCCGAACTGTTGATGACTTTGTTTGAACCATCACAGTTGATAGCTTTGTTCTCTAAAACTTTGATAATTACTCGAACATGGCAATAGACGCAATATAATTCCAAACTGGCGATTTGCAATTCCAAAACCGTGGAATTTTAATGCAACATTTCTCAGTTTCCAAATCACACTTGCCCAATCGTGGTCCCTGGAACTCTGAATACGGACGTAATTTAAAAATTTCTTTGATATTAATTGAATTGGTTTCGATATTAGGCCCGTTACACAAACGGTGATTTTTTTGGCGGAGATAATTTATCACTGCCGTCATAACCGCAGTAGTCCATTGAACTGAATGAGAGGTTGGACACTGGACGGTAAATAATTCGAGGATAAAATTGTCGTGTAAGACAACTTGAGCAGTCGCTTGTTACCTCTAGCGCTCAGCGATAAATTAATCGCCATTTGCAACTAGTAGCCTACGTAACCCAATTCATGTTTGCACACAGGACGGTTTTTCTACCTATGGAGTTTTTTTCATTCTTGATTTGAATTTTCGTATGGAAAGGTTGTTTTTTTGCCATACTATCTCTTATGTCCTTTTTTTTTCATATTTCGAATATGAATAATTTGAGTGACATCATGAATAATGAAATACTTATTTCATTAATTAAATAAAGACCTGTGCTATTGGATAAACCCCTGAACATATTTTGCGTCATCGTGCCTCAACTCTTCAAATAGCGTGTAGAAAACTCGAACCTTCTCTCTTCTTTCATTAATTAGATGAACTCAAATTAGTTGATTTTTCTTCTCATTTCTATTCAACGGCGAAATAGCAGTAATGCTAGAATCTGCTCTCTGATCATTTCTAACTACTCTGTTCACAGCACTCTCAGCGGAGAAAAGTACGACTAATAATTTTCTACTAGCGATATCTTCGATAATTTTATCGATAAGATAAAAATCTCCGATATTATACCGGGCTTCCGATTTTTATGAACTGTGACGATAATTTTACCGCCGTGTTTAAACGGGTCTTAAGTTACTTGCTATTTTTCGTACTACGAAGTACATTGTACGGATTATTTTGAATATTTTTTATTTTAAATATTAATTGATGAATTGGAAAGTTAAACCTACTTCCCCAAGGATGCTATCACAATTAATTTTTAGGTTGTAACAGCATGTAGTTTGCGTGTATATAAGCCATACTGATCTCAATATCGTACATGTCTACTATAATAAACTCTTTAATTATTATATTATACTTCAGGGGTTCAATTCATTTGAATATATATATTGTACTAATTAGTAATTAATTCATTATTCTAATTGGAAAGTTGGATTGTAGAGGACTCATTATTAGAGGATATAGAGCGCACGCCGCAACAATTCGGCGAGGTAAAGAAAGATTGTTGAGATTATACGCGCTCAAAATCTACGAGACGAAGTTAGTTAGTCGGACGGCGGACACAGTTGCAGGCAGATATCAATTCAGAAAATAGAGTCAGGCAATGAACGGCGAGCGGACCGCAAATAGAACAGTCTGATAGCAGTTACAAACATGCTCTAATTATTGAAATATTAAAACAATCTTCAGTAGGGAAGAAAAGATTGAAATTAACGTCGTAATCGGTGGCGGAGCGGAAATTCAACCCGGAGAACCATAGACCAAATCCAACTAAAACTACACGAGATCTGCAAATCCAGGTTGCAGCAAAGCATCGAGAAACTACGCCAATTAGAATTTGTTGAAATTTAAAGCCTGTGAATACTAGAATCAGTGACATCCCCAAATCGTGTGCACGAAAAACCTAAAACGAGACCTGGGCGGCCGTAAGTAGAAAAACTTTAAAATCATATTGTAAACCACTTTTAAAAGATATGTCAGATCGTTCTTTAATTGTTTAGTTCTTTAATTGTTTAGTTCTTTAATTATTTAGTTCTTTAATTTTCAAGTATTTAATTATTACATTTAAATTCAATCTGTAGTGTTATTTTATCCACAACAAAGTTCGTCTATGTTTCAGACGCATTAACTTCTATAAAAGCTAAATGTAATTTGATTGTATAAAATTCACCCATTTATCAAACCCAGATAAAGACCCTGAGATCCCAAATATTATTGTGTATTTAAATTTGTTAATAAATTTTGTTTGTAGTTTTTCACGTAATAGTTCTTTTTATTTAGCCACAGCCATTTGTCGTTTTATTTAATTGTTACAATACACACACACACACACATATATATATATATATATATATATATATATATATATATATATCGAGGTATGCATATTAATAAATAAAATCCTCATATTGAATAAATAAAATCCGTCTCCTTTAATTAATTTAATGTTCAACCTCTCCATTACCAAAGCAACTAACAACACTAAGATTAAACAACTCTAAAAACAAATTCAAAGATATAACCCCCCCCCCTTCTTTTTATTATTATCAACTTATAAATGTAATATATTTATTTCTTTATCCCCCCTCTTTTTTAGATAGTCTCGACTCCCCCCCCCCCCCACATAACTGTGTTCTCCCAGTTAGTCCGAACAATGCAATTTGAACACAATACCTATTTCCCTATTCACATTCTTCTATGAACTTCTTTTCCAACACATGTTCCATCTTCTTTCTAGATATACATTTCACACACATTTCAAATCCAAATTAGTCAGAAGTGCTTCACTTATCCTCCTGTTTCATCATATCATTTGATCTGTCTCCGAACTGTTCTTCGTCCTTACAGATTCATTTAATTTCCAGTTACCCACCAAATGATTATAAATCTTCTTTAATACCATTTATAATGTTATATTTGCATTACCGACAACATTTTTAACTTTAATTGGACACTTTTGTAGCAATTATTTCACTAGTTTTCTGTTATTTCTTCATACATATCACATCTGTAATGGTCATTAAACAATATTAATTATTTAATTGTTTGTAGTCATTGTTATCACCATAATGATTGAGACAAGACACAGACTATCCTCGCACATATCTGAGCAATATTACTTAATTTCAAATCTCTGAACCGCATTCATTTGATCTCTTAAAGTAACCGTCAATATGTTACACTCAAATATTCATAATTGATAATTGTATTAATGTAATCACTTTCATCGCCATTTGATACTAATACGGGACACATGTTTTAAATATTAACACACATTTTTATATAACAGTATCCTGTAGAATTAATACATTTTCTGAAATCATCACATAATTTTTTACCATTGATATCATTAATGTAGTTAAAATAATCCATTTCTCATGCACCAATTTTTCCATAAATATTCTTAATATAATTGTCAAATATATTTGTATTTCCCGACACTGTTGTAACAGTAGTTATTTCTATTGGTAGTTGCTGTATTGATTTTTTTAGGATTGAAAATTATTTAATACCAATATATCGTTGTTATAATTAATTGTTTGAGAATCAGAAAAGTGAGACATTTTCGGACAATATGGTGATTACTGCTTACACACTAACATTGTTAAAAGTTTCATTGTCTTTCCTTGCTTACACTTTTCTTCTCACACACATTTCCATCCACACCCTCAAATACATTTGATTTTATGGATCTATTTAAAACAGTTGCAATTGTTTTTCCATTAATTATGTTCAATACCTTAATATGAACAATTGTATTCTTATTCACATACACCTCAGCAATGTTGGTCCAGTTATGTGAATTGTAGACTGCTTTAAGTTCATAGACTTGAAAAGTCTCAAATTTATTATATCCCTGCGATGCGATTTTAAATTTATTGTATTCCTTGGCAAAATTATTTTTAAGTTCTTGGTACTTTATGTAAGAAAAATGTGGAATTTCAAAACTGATAATTAAATCTGGCATTTCGTAATTATTACAAGCTTAATTAATTTTGTTTTCTGAAGATTCTTTCCCTTTACACAAAGGTCCAGGACAATTTGCATATAATGATACATTTTGATTTTCTTCTAAATTTTTCTCTCCCATCTTCCTTTCTGCCCACAAACTTTTCTCCAACTTATCCATTATCTTCTCCAACCTTGTTACGTTACCTTCTTCCTTTTTCAAACTATCATTCACTTTCTTCTCCATTTTGTTAAATAATATTTTGAAACACTCCCTCATTGTAATACACTTCTGGTCAATAAACAACGTCATTTCCACAACATTTACTAACTCTGACACTTCCTCCACTTCTGCATTATCTTGGACTATTTGGTTCTCCATAATAAAATTTTACATACACGTACCACGCATTTCAAATTCCACGTTCGGGCGCCAATATGTATAATAAACTCTTTAAATATTTAATTATACTTCGGGGATTCAATTCATTTGAATATATATATATATTGTAATACTAATTAAGGAGGCCATTAATGACTAATTATGATGAATTGTTTAGCGGCACCGATCTCAATGACAACAATGGAAAACATAGACTAGCTTTGTTGTGAACCGCTCGCATTGTACGGAAGTTCAGTTCTTGGTCGTTGTGGTCTGGATTGTACAGGGATCAGACATCGTCGAGCATAGTAAAATAAAAGTTGGCGAATCATTGGAGAATAAAAGCGCCCGTCGGTAAAAACGTTGTAGAGAACGGTCTTTATAAAATTGAGCAGATTAAAACATTCACTGCAATATTGCAACGTGCATATTATAAAGTAATACCAGTTTCGTCAAAATAGAACTTTGTACAATTTTCATGAAGGAATTGTTGCGGAATAACATTGGTGAATTATTATGGAGCGGAGTGTAAAAAAAATAGTGTACTCAATCCCCGAAAACTAAGTCTGGTGCCAGCAGGCCATTTGTAAGTACAAAACAAACTAATTAAATTCTGTAAACGATAGTTAAAGGTATTAGTCAGATTTCGTTCTTTTCATTTTGTTAGATTTCGTATTCCGTTCGTCTGAATTTGGTTTTGAATTGTTAATTCTTTGATTTATAATTTTTTGATTGTTATTACTTATCAAGCCCAGTTAAAGACCCTGAGAAGAAGAGTAATTAAATTTGATTGTTTGTGTAATGTAAAAGTTTGTATTTTATTTTGATCGGCACAAATTATAAATAAAATATTTGTTTGTTAATTTTGTAATTATTGAATTCGGCGTGACAACCTAGGGCAAATTATTTATCAAACTAAATAATCACCTGTTAAATTAATCTTTGGTAAATTCAAAGCTTTCTTTTAATCATAGCCATTTGTTAATTAATTTTTTTATTAATTAGCTTCTTCGAGGTATGCATATTGAATAAATAAAATCGCCTCCTTAAATTAATTTATTGTTCAACCTGTCCATTACCAAATAAACTAACAACCCAAAGATAAAACAATTCTCTAAAAACCAACCCGAAGATATAAACTCCCATTTTTCTTATTATCAACTTATAAATGTAAGAAATAACATAACAAAAACTTTAATAATAATTTTGAAAAGAAAAATTTATGTCTGATTTAAAATTAATAATAAGAAACATAGTGAAATACAGATAAAAGATGTGATAATATAATATCACTTAACTTCTTTTGTCTGTATTTGGCTATATTTATTTTTATAATAATAATTTTAATTAAATAGAAAATATTTAATTGTGTTTCTAGAAAGAAGGAAATAGTATATTTTTATTGAATGGAATAATCTGTTTGTTTTTTTACGTCCTTAAAATTGGCGTGGCGGCGTCTCTGACTGGGACACAGTGTTGAATTGCCGGGGGTTTAATAGAGGAAACGTTGTTGTCCTGCAAGGGCGACCAACGAGACAAGTCTGAAGAGCTTTGAAGACCCCGGAGCAATCATTTAACCGGATTTTCTGCGCACCAGGGATTAATCTGGCCAGTTCGTACGGCAGAATGAAGAGAGAAAAGGCGACACTGGCGTTGTGCCGTTATCTGCGCGGAGCAGGCCAGCCAACCTGACAGAGACTAATATGCCCACAAGGACTATGTCTGACCTCAGTTCTCAAACTCACATCCGTTTACCGCGTAATTCATATCGCACAAACTTCGGCCGCGCCAAAAACACGATTCTGTATGCTACGCTTGGCCAGTGGTAACTTTTTATTCGTAAAAAAAAGAAGACGTGCGAGTCATGATAAAGCCGAAATGTTTGGTTATCCATAAGGGTGACATTTAGAGGAAATGCCATTCTGATGTTATTAATCCTAGTCTTTAATCAAATTCAACCAACGCCTGTTAAATCACAGCTGTTACATACAGATTTAATTACTGACTCGTCAAAAAATCAATAAAAAGAATTCGCCAGGTATGGAGTAAATTATAAATATATTTTGAATGTCGTTTTATGCTTGAAATCACCGGATACTATCACTGTGAAAGTAACCTTGGCCGTGGGAGACGTACGAGTGTGTTTTGGGAGTTTTCAAAGAATAAACGTTGATGTTCGTAGAGAAATCGGTCTTTGGACTTGAACCAATGATAGAGTGAATATAGTTGGAGACCAGCCGAGGATTCCCGTAAATAAATAGGAATTCAGCAAAGTAGAGGATCAATATATCACTTTTCGAATTAAAGGTTTTTATACAGCCAAATTAAGGTTGACAATACGAACTACAGTAAAGTTCGTGTAACAGTAAAGTAGAATGGCGCCGAAAGTTTTATGAAGTGAAACTATATAACAATCAGTGCTACGGCCTGTCCATAAAATATTGTTCTTTAAATTTAAAATAACCACGAGGGCACGAACGCTACCAGACCAACTCTAAATAAAAATGGTATCACGTAATTTTGTAAACCTTTACGTAAATATCATTTACCGCCAGAATTCTATAGTTTTGGCAAATTTCTAGATTTATCAGATTTCTCTAGTTTTTTTTGTGGTGTTAGATTTTATAAAATTTGGTTATTGTAAATTAAATTCGTATTTTTCTTCTGTAATTTTGGTGTAAATTGCAAATCAGTATCTTTATTACAGGCCTTGAAGTTTTTGATTATCGTTAAAGCTGGATGATTTACTAAAATCATAACTGTACAAAATTCAATGTAAAATATGAATTATAAATTAAATAATATTTTGTTAAGTTTGGTTTAATTTCAACGTAAAATCATTTAAACTAGCTTTTTTGTTTTATTTAATTTGTGCATACCACAGAATTTGTTAACTTCCCTTTCATATTTTGAATACCACAATATACTCACATTTTTTGGTATGTTTGCGAAAAACATCCCAATTTTTCTGTATTTATAGTTGGTAAATAGTAATAGGTTCAAATTGTGTAATTTTGGATTAACCCTCGTTATAAACTAATAGTTTTCAGCTGTTAAAAAAGGGTTTTTCCAATTTTATGTACGGGTATAATAATGTAACACAATTGAAGTCTGAATATGTGAATGATTCTTCTCAGATTTTAGTATCTAATGTTTCATTTGATACTACTGTCACTAATACCCTTCTTTATATGTATATTAACTAAAATAAAAGAAAGTGAAAAGTATTTATACCCTTGAATTAAATCTTCTGTTTCTATTTTTGAATGAGAAACTAAATCGTTTCACTTGAAATAGAATTCAAGAAACGACAAACTTTGCTGATGTTTTAGTAGTGACAAAGTAGTAATCACGGATATACTTCAATGTTTATTTTCGTGTTATGTTTATATAAGAATAGAGGCAACAAATCAGACAACAGCCTCCATTATAATCTATCAACGGTATGTAACCGCGAGTGAAAATGCGCGTTAGTCTTCAGATAAGTGTGTTACTATAGTCTGATTTAAATTAGAAGACCAATGGCGGTTAGTTACCACGTGGGGTATGACCTTGAAACAACCAATCACAGCGTACGAATTAAAGCAGCGTTTCAGAGAAATAGTGGTGTTATTCTACTGACGTGGCACCTGTGTCCCTTTCCACGCGGACACGCCAGGAGACTTCTACTTTAAAACGGACTATACATGTGACAATATTGTTTATACACAATGAGAAATCGTTTTTGATGGCATTTCCCTGTAGTAGTTTTACTTGTATATTGACTAATAAGAATAATATTATTTCTTGTAAAGTTTTAATTCCAGTGACAAATTAATGTAATGTCCAACATCGAAATCTCTTGAAATTTTTAATTAACGATACAAAACAAATAATATACCCGAGTGAAACTCGAGAACTCTTTTACAGCAATTACACGGGGAAAATCTACGATCTTTGATCAAAATAAATAAGTTCGTGAAATTCGAGAGGATTTGTTTTTTGTTGAAACCGCTCATACAGTTAACGGAGTTTCATTTATTCAGTGAAAAGATTTATTTTTATTAAAATGAAAGAAAATTACGTATGATTGAAAATAATGTATATGAAAGATAGCCAATTCATACAAAAAAGTGATAATATAAATACCACACAACGTTCCTGGGATCCTTGTCGCTCTAGGCTCTTCTTCGCAGCTGACGAAAGTGACAATGATCCCAGAAAAGGTTGTGTGGTATTTATATTATCACTTTTTGTCTGAATTGGCTATCTTTCTTATTCATTTTCTTTACTTTCCGTGTCTTCTGGCTGATGGTAGTTGAACCCACGAAAACTAGCACCCGATGAGCACTTAAATATATTTAAGAATTTTAATTTTGCTATTAAACCCATAAAAGATTGCAATTTTTCCGAATGATACATACTGGAAATTCGAGAAAGACTGGCCGTGGTACCGAAAGTTCTCCACAGGCAATACGAGGATAAATTGTGATCAAGATTCTCTTTGCTTTGTTTTTATATTAACTAAAATATTTAAAATCTGTAAATTGACACCCCACGTCTTATACAGGGTGTTCGTAAAGTCTCTTTTTTTTAGGGCAACAGGCTACATGGGGGTAATCCACTTTTGGCAACTCCCCTTTAATAGCATAGGAAGGGATTTGAAAGGGGGGATGCGGAAGGGTAGAGGAAGGTAGCCAAGGGTTAACTAGGGCCCCCGGGCTATATTTTAAGGATCCTACCCGGCATTCGCCTAAAGAAATGCAGGGAAAACCCTAGAAAAACCTGCATCAGGTAGGTCGGGCATTGGGTACTTGTCTCACACCCTTCTGATAGCGGAAGAGGAGTTTTATGTGGGGACGCAGCATTCCCTTCTCCGTGTCTCGACCAGTTTAGGAGGCAGCTGGCCGACTATTCCAATGGGAATAGCGAACAACTCTTACCGTATGCCCAAGGTCTGCGACCCCGGAACATACACCTCTCAAAACAGGCCGAGGTGCCTCGGCTTGTGGGCACCTTAGTTCAAAAACGGAGAGGAAAAGGCATACCCAAAGGTAGCCCCTTCGTATCTCTCCTAAAAGGTTCTGCCTGCGAGAGAAAATCCCTCGCAGGTTAGTATACGTACTGCCGAAGCAAGTACTTGTAAAGTCTCTGTACACTGGACTACAAGGTACAGGAAGTAAGCCTGCGAGAGGATTTCT
Source organism: Zhengitettix transpicula (assembly GCA_037074705.1). Lineage (NCBI taxonomy): Eukaryota > Metazoa > Arthropoda > Insecta > Orthoptera > Tetrigidae > Zhengitettix > Zhengitettix transpicula. The sequence continues at coordinate 10,746,932 of CM073593.1, forward strand.
CGCAGGTGAACCTTCCCAGAGAGCTCTGGCGGGGGCTACCTTTGGGGATGCTCTCACATCTCTCTGGTTTATTTGAACTAAGGTTCCCACATGCCGAGGCACCTCGGTCTGTTTTGAGAGGTGTATGTTCCGGGGTCGCAGACCTTGGGCATACGGTAAGAGTTGTTCTCTATTCCCATTGGAATAGTCGGCCAGCTGCCTCCTAAACTGGTCAAAGCACGGAGAAGGGAATGCTGCGTCCCCACAGCAAACTCCTCTCCCGCTATCGGAAGGGCGTGGGACAAGTACCCAATGCCCGACCTACCCGATGCAGGTTTTTCTAAGGTTTTCCCTGCATTCCTTTAGGCGAATGCCGGGTAGGATCCTTAAAATATAGCCCGGGGGCCCTAGTTAACCCTTGGCTACCTTCCTCTACCCTTCCGCATCCCCCCCTTCAAATCCCTTCCTATGCTATTAAAGGGGAGTTGCCCAAAGTGGATTACCCTCATGTAGCCTGTCGCCCTAAAAAAAAATGTACACTGGACTACTTCTACTTTGGAAGTTCTGAAATAACTGCGTAGGTGAGAAGCAGATCACAATCATATCTGCATAAATTTGTTTTCCAACAAAATTAAGCGGGTTTAGACTAGTACAGCCGCTCTTGTGACAGGAATTATTCCATAGTAACTGCACAACTTTCGGAACTTACAGTATATGTTTTAACAATTCCCTAAAAATTAAATAAACCAATTAATTATCTTATTTAAATATGAAACAATGAAATATGTCTAACGATTTAAAATCAGGTATCTAATAATTAAAACATGGACATTTTTAATAGTGGAGATATACAATTGAATTAACTATCTCAATTGATATTAATACCAATTAATACGTCACAGCGATTACTTTAAGTTAGTGATAAGAACTTAACGTACACATCAGATTTTCAGAAGTGTCTTTTGATTGATCATCGGTGGAAAACGAATCTGGGAATTTGAAGGTCATGAGAGATCATGTGAGTGTTACTATTATAATAGCTAAACTGTTTCACTATAAGCGATTGCCGGCTGCAAAGTCGTTTTAATCTCTTTGAGGACGTATTGATGAGCAAATGAAAATTCGAGTTTCAATTCTAAGTTTCCAGAGGTAAGTGAAGAGAACGTCATTTTCTTATCAGGTCGACCTCTTCAGCCTTGCTGGTTGGTGACACAGCCAGTTAACAGAACAGAGAAGGGGGCTAAGTCTATTTCTCACACGGGGAGGGAAAAGCAAGATTAATGAAATACGTCGTTTGGAAAACATGCGAAGCTTTTAAAGCAGTAGGGGGGTCCCCAGTGGTGTCAAAGAAATGATGAATTGTCTGCTCTGTTGACTGCATACAGCTCCCGCACTTGTATTTATAACTGACTGCAAAGAGAGTCAGGTTGTCACATCCCTTAAAAAAAATGTCTCCCTAAGGGAAATATAGTGTTTAAAATACCTGCTAAAATAAGAGCACATGAAGTCCCATATCAACGTGTTTAGATGTTGAAATCTTCTTTGTTACGATTTATCTTGTCAAAAGCACTACGATTATCTAGTGAAAGAAACAAGGAAAAGATTTTATGATACAATCGTTGTAAAAATAAACAAAATAGTGCTAAAACATCAATGTAAAAAAATACTTATTGTGCAAATTAAACGAGTAATAAGAAATCCGAATATCTAAGAATAAGAATATTGAAAACTTTTTTTTCTCGGCCACGAAATCAGCTTCTGAAAGAAGTATAGTGTCAGTGTATTTTCATGGGGTAAAAACAATTTTTTTTTAAATTTTTCTGATATCTCCCTATCTATTTAATTAATGTTCTAATAGAGGTTTAAATATAATATTGATTACAAATTATCCCCAGTTGCCAGCCCGTAGGCAATTCCCAGATAATTTATTAGAAACGTTTGTAGATAGAAAAGTACTTTTACACTTCTGTAGAATAAAATTCGAGCTACAAGTTTTTTAAAAAAGTTTAAACTGTGATGGCAATACTTACTGTAATTTCACTGTTTTGTAGAAATTTTACTATTATTCTGTGCAAATTCTGTTCTACGTCCCACATTATTAAATCACATAAAATTAATTTTATATGTTCATAGATGATAAAATAAATGATTAACTGTACTACCTATTGATAACACTATCGTGTCTAGATTTCATTCATTCGAGTAGAAAGAACCCTCAGTGGAATTGTAGAAAATTTATACCGTTCCAATCTTTCTAAATTGAATTCGACTGTCGTTCTGAATAATTAACTGTTCCATCTACCGGAAATACTCCGTAGAATGGTAGAAAATTTATGCGGTTTGAATATTTCTAAATTGAAATCTTCTGTTGACCTATTATTAATGTAATGAAGTTCTAACGACTCGTCTACATATTACTCAGCAAATTATTAATTTTAATACGTAAAATGAACTCTGCCATACACGTCGACGACAAGTATAACTGATGAACATTCTAGTTCTGGTAATAAAAGTCAAAAGCTTTCTGGTCGAAAAGAATGATTAGAAGGATGATCCAGATTTTTTCTAGACAGTTAAACAACACCACATAGTTATGAATGGAAATATTAATAAAATATGACTGACTCCAAAGCCAAACTGATTCATTTCTTATTCAGATTTCAGAGTGTCTTTCCTACTCTCCACAGTTTTCCCTCTAACTCCCTGTCACACGATCATCTTCGGGTTATCATGTGATCTATATTTAATCCATAACTTTCTGATTAATTCGCTTCTCCCAGTGACGATTTCTCGCTCTAGGCGGAGTTGAGAACCGTAGTTTGGAGGTTTTACACCAAGGGTGAACGAACTTGGCCGTCGTTTGTCATGCTTTCCCCTTGGCGCCATGTTGTCGCCGTCCATACTATAATATAGTTTACTCTCACGTCTCGGTCTGTGGGTTTTCGAGTTTTAGTCGCAGATCATTCATACCTGTCACAAATGTCTTCACTCTTCGTGTTGTCGTCTTAGATATTCCGTGCGCCGTCTAGAACATTCTACATGCAATGCTTGAGATCTTTTATTGGATAATAATTTTATTCGCACAATAATTCATTATGTACCTATGCAAACTATTAGAGAGCCACTACAGTGAAATCCACGTTTTGAAAATATTTTATATACAAGGGTGAGTTAATAAGTAAGGACTCCTATTTTTTCTCTCTTTTATTAGTCAAGAGAATTCAATGCAATTTACACGGAATAAACCCACAACACTAAAGATTAAATTTTCCTTTTTCAATATAGTCTCCGTCCTTTTGCACTGTTTTTGTTCACCTTTTAACAACGGCGTATATTCCATTGCCGTGGAGTCACTGCAGTAACCGGCCTGCCTCTTCGCTTTTTATCAGCCAACGGTGTTTGCCCTTCAGCACCGTTACAGCGACGAATCCATCGCCGAACATTGCTGACATCCATTTTCATGAATGCGAATGGGCGTTTAACCTTCAACATTTAAGAATTCAATCGCAGAACGCCAAAGTCAGCCATTTTGCAAGAGGTTGTAGTGCTGCCACCAGTTGACTTAGGAAATTGTTACTGCAATGGAGTGGAGAAGAATGTTTGAGGAATTGCAGAAAATAGAAAATGTTTACATAACTAACTTATTTAAAGAGAAAAATTAGGGGCGTCACTTATTGAACTACCCTTGTATTTTAAAAGCACTTTCAGATTTTTCGATTCAGATCTGGAATAAGCAATTGAGATCAACCAACATTGGCGTTCCCTAATGGTAGAAAAGATTGGTTAAAGAGTTAAACGACGATTCATCAACCCAATAACAGCTTCTTTCGGATCATATTTGTGATATGGATGATAAATACAGTAGCTGTAGTACATAATTCATCCAAAAGGTTAAAGGGTTCAATGTCAGTTTCCAGTTGATGCATAAATGATTTCTATATGGGAAAGTCATACAACGTCCCCTGTGGCTCCTATTTCATAATGATAACTTGACTGGATTATTTTTTAGGGTTGAATAAAATATTATATCAAACAAATCCGTGGTGATGTGGTGAAATGTTGTCGACAGTAAAGTCTATCTAGATTTTTGCAAGTGTCAAATGAGACGAGGAACCTCGTTCAAAATCCCGCTATTAACCCCACCGCAATTCATTTCCTGAAGCGCTCACACCAGCTTTCCGGGGATCTGAGCTTACTGAAATACTGATTTTGACTAATAATGTCCGTCGTTAGCTTTAAACACATGTGTTGCGCCTCATCAGGCTTAAAAGGTGGATTTGTGGGCGAATTGCGAAACGCCACTGAGGGAAACAGTGGCCAGGCTTCTACTGGTTTATATCGAGGCGGCCAGATGGTGTCGTCACGTGAAATGGCCACTTCATCCTGAGCAGGCTTAGCGCCGCGTTATAGCGCCATGTCGTCGTAAAGGAGCCGGGCTTACGTCTCCAATTGCGGCCTGCAAGAATGCGCATTCATTCCGGAAACTCTAATTATTTGCAGTTACGGGTTTGGGAAAGGATTCAACGCGATTTAATACGTCTCCATAAAAAAGAAAATTATTTTGACTGCGAACGAACTTGATGCCGTCATTCTGACCCCAGGGCATGAGACCAAGATTCATGTACTGGTACGCGGTTATTAAATTTTGTGATCCGCAATCATACCTCTACCAATCAAGCAACAACCTAAGAAATTACGTCACATATTAATTACTTAATTTGAAAACTAAGCCGGAAACTAATAAGTACTAATTGATCAACTCAGGCTTTGAGAGCGGATATGACGTCACAAGTAACATTTTATTTACTACAGCTGAATACTAAAAATACGTATGTAAGGATTCAGATTAAAGTAGAGAATAGACACGTCGTATTTACATATAAATATTTCACCTGATTCTCACAATTTTCTTATAAACAGAGAAACACACAATTCATTTCTCACCGTATATTTCTAACATAAATATTATATCACAATATTATAATTAAATAAGCTAATAAACTGTCCAAACAATCTAGTAACAAGTATTTCTTAAATATTCTTCAGATAACTTGGCAATTTTCCTTTAAACATGATTGCATTTCATATTTCCAAAAGCGGGATCCGAAATGTTTTTGCGTGGTTTTATAGTAGGTGAGTTCCTTAATCTTAATTCCCTAATCAACAAAGGAGATACGGCATTAACAACATCTATGAATTTTTTCAAGAGTATGTCTGACATGTGTAACTCATATTTACTTTCTAACTTCAGTTTATCTACAACCTGTGGTTGAAAAAAAATCTACACGTAGGTCGAAACGTAACATCGTTAAGATTTCAAAAATTAATTGCATTAATAACATCTGTGGTTTTTCTCTAGATAATGACTGACATGTGTAACTCATATTAACTCTCAAACTTCAGTTTATCTACAACCTGTGTTAGACAAAAAAAATATAGGTAGGTCGAAGCGTAACAACTTTGATATTTCAAAAATCTTTTAATAACCTGTAATCAAGGTCAACGTTCTAACCAAATAATAGTAATAAACTTATTTGTTTTCATAAGTACCTCTATATGAAAGTCCTCATTCGTTTCTTCTTCTTATCCATTCTACATTTGATTTTTTTCCTGTAATTTAAATTTGATTATTTTACCGATCCCTGCAATTACTTCAATGTCTCACTTCTGACATGGAATTTTCAACGAGTAACATATTTGTTAAAATAAATAAATTAAATTCATTCGTAAAGCAAATCGAGAGATCAAGGACCATTACGTCTGATAAGCGTAGCATCTCTGATTGGGAAATTATCTTTGCATGTGACTCGAGATTTGAATAATTTCAAATTTTTTTTATATACAACAGTTAAATAATATTAACGACACGTACGTTTTGATAAAAATGGGGCTAAAATAGTCTTAGTTGCTTGCGTCAACAGTGAGTGTGTGTCCGATACTTGAAAAGATCGTATTGTGAAGTGGAAAAAATATTAACCGTGACGGACGTGTATCTTTACGTGGAGTTTATATAATTATAAAGGTACGAAAACTTTTTCACGGCTGCAGAAAATATCGGGACGAGTATTATGAAATGTAAAAGATTTAGGAAACACATAGTCGTACTAAGTAACGAAAAAAATATTAATACGGTCTTTATTGTTTTCATATTTGTTATTTAATAGACTATTTAACTGAATTATTGAACTGGTCCATTACTAAAAGAAATATTATATGTTGTGGGAATATTATTACTTATGTAATCGTTAACTTATTGTTCATTTGATTAACGTTTGTGTGTTTATTCTAACGTTTTGTATATTTTTTGTATGACGTCATAACGACGTATCTGACAGTTATGGCAATCATCGCGGGGCCAAGATTACGATAAAATTAGACTTCGTAAAATAAAATAAAAATAATTAAAAGTGGTGAATTTTGTTTTAAGCTGTATGTACATATGTAAATGTGTGAATGAATGGTGAGAGACAAGTGCGTGCAGTTTTATAAACGGAACTTAAATATTGGGATAATTATTTAAGCTGAAGATCGGAATGAGAGAACACATTGGATGATTTTTATTTTTGTAAAGTTTGTATATATATATATATATATATATATATATATATATATATACATATATATACACATTTATATATTATTTCGATTTGGTTACAGGTTTTGGTTTTTTGGTATTGTTTGCTTCTACGTTTTAATTATTGAAATTGGAAGCGGGAGTTAATAATCGAAAGCGAGGATTCTGATTGTCCTGTACGAGGTGGAGCAGCGTCTACCAGCTGAGCTACAACATTGAACAAATTATTTGTAATTATTTATCAATTAAAACATTTGTATTATTAAATTTTGGATGAATATATATTTTGAAATTTTGATGTTATAATTTGAAATAATGTTAAATAACTAAAGTAATTTATGTTATTTGACAGTCTGGCAGCCGTCTTTGGACTTCAAGGGCTGTAGAGCCAAGGAGTAAGTAAATAAGTAATTAAAGCAATAAAACAATTTTTACAATATATCTATTTGTTTGTGTGTGTGTGGGGGTGAGCATGATCCGCATACAAATCTACAGTCATGAAGCAAATTTGACCACATTTCGTACACACGTTCCTTTTGAACCGGAAACAAACACTGTGGGTTGTTTCCGGGTGAACGGGACAGTAAATATTCAAACATGCTCAAACGGTCAATATTTGCGTCGGATAAATATTTCAGGGGTTAAAGAGATTGATAAATTTTCCCTCGTTGTGTTTTGTGTTTAATTTCAACTACTTTCGACATAGGAGGAAAACCCTTAAGGGGTGAGCTGGAGGGGCGTTACAAAAAAACAACCGATATTGGAGTAAAATCAGGGGTTATGAATATCGCTGAGTTTAATTGTGTCATTCAACTTGCCCTTTAACCTCCAGGGTATCAGGTGGACGAAAGTGAAAATTTTAAAATATGTTAAAACTGCCGATATTATTGTCGAAAGAAAAATTTTCGGGGTCAATAAGATAGAGTTTCTCCAGATATTTTTGTGTATAATATTACCCCTTTTAGAGGGAGGGAGGGAAGGAAGCATCTTTAGGGTGGGTCGTTACATAAAAATAACACGAAATTACCCAGATTTTAGTAAAATCCGTGATTATGGATGTCGTTGGGTTTAATTTTGACAACGCCGTTAAACCAGCTAGTTATTAGTAAATATGAGACACTGAACAACGATTTCGAGGTAACACACTTTCTTAAAAGTACGACGAACGGTATGTCATGTGAGTATTTTCGTGTTAGGACTAAGAGCAGGTAACTATGAATTATTTTTCTGGAATTAAATTATGATAATATGGCAGACAGATCATTATTGACACTAAAATTTACAACTCTGAATAATAGTTTCAAAGTTTAATGAAAGATATATGACTGTAGATGATGTTCATCCCGACAGAAGTTGTAGAATCTCTTGGCGTAGAATTGTCTCCAGGCATCCGGATCGTAATGAAGAACGGTTAGGCATGTCCGCGGCACCCTATTACTTTATCGTTTGCAGCTACCTTGTCGTATTGTATATTAATGCAGGCTGGCTGTGCAATTTCTCGGAGAGCCGGGAGCCGTTCTCCTTGAGACCTTTCACTTGTAATGAGTGTGTTCAACATTGATGTGGCTCGGTCGGGCACGTCACCGGGATCGCTCAATCATTCACGAGCTCTCCTTCGCCATTCCCAACTCTGCAAACAAAGCACCTCTCGGCCGAGAGCGTAAATTACGCTATAACTTTCAGCACTGCCAACTGCGCAAGTCCTACTTTCACAAACGTTTTTTTTTCTTCTTTAAACTCTGTGAGGAGGGTTTCAAAAATCGTGAAAACTTTTACCGCGAATGTTAAAAGAGCTTTGATTGCATTTGAATGTTGACACCACACAAATTTAATCAAGTTGCCTGTTTACGCAACCATTTTCATGAAATTTAGAACGTGTAATTTTTTTAAAATAATTAGCTGAATTTAATATTATCAAAAAAGATTATCCGATAAATAGCAACGATACTATGCATGGAAGAACCAAATAAAAATAATATAATCCCAACGGAATCACTGGCTGCAATAAGTCAATAAAATCAGAGAAAACATTATGACTGTCCTAAAAATCAATAGGTTGGATACCGACACACAGAGGAATACGAAAGAGCTGACGACGTGCTAAGTTGGAGGCACCCTAACAGCAGATTAAAAAAAAACAATCCAATATGCACTAAACAGAACGGAGGACAGTGTAGAAGAGAAAGGAATGAAGGAATATTTCATAAGGAAGTCTAAAGCTTCAAGGAAATAACCTACGCTGACAATGTATCACGGAGACAGCAAGTAGTTGTTGAAAGGATAAGAACTCTCCACTTTTATCTGTTTGCAAGGTCACCGAAATCTACATGTGACTTATGCAAAGTATTAACATGTCCTCTACGAATGCCCAAAGCACGACAGTATTAGAAAAGCCACAATTCGCAAATGCACAAGAAGGAAGATATGTACCTCAGCAGCAGCAATAAATAACCTTGAAAAGTTGAGTAAGGAAATTATAATTCAAAATGTAATCTAATTAGACAAAGAATCTTAGGTTAAGAATAATATGTATATATTATATGAACCAAATGTAATAATTTAATTTAGTAATTATGAAAGTTGCTGGTGACTAATATTCTGACACGACTATAAACAATAAATAAATAAAACATAGTTGTGATATTTCGTTGGTAGCACCATTGAATCTAACATTTTAAATGAAAAGAACCTTCCAAAATTTCTATACTGCAGTTAAAATTTCACAATTAATCCGTTCTTTAAAATAATTTGCGTAATATTTCAGACTACTGAATAAATGAATACTACAGCTGTAACGCTTCAAAATTATTATTAAATGTTTAAGAATCTCCCCGTTCCAAAACATAATTTTTTTTCAAAAGGCTTTTATTCAAATTCATTGAATGAAATGTACTTATAATAATTAAATATGTACACTGAATCATTTCACTTGAATTGTGCTTTTAATATTTTATTTATACATAAAAATATTCTAATGAGTGTCTGCGTTTTCGCATACAAATCTTCACCAGTGGAGAAAGGTTGATCAAATTTTGTTTACGTGTTTCTATTGAACCGGAAACAAACATTGTGGGGTAAGACACGGTTACTACCCTCAGCTGCAGGGATGAAAATTTTCAAACATGCTAAAAAGGCCCAAATTTCCGCCAGCTTATATTTTTCGGGCTCACTTGATAGTGTTTCACCAGGCGTTTTTTGTGTATAATTTCAATCCGTTTCGGCATGGAAGGGAAGCACCTTAAGGGTGGGGGGCGGAGGGTGTAACATAAAAATAACGAGAAACGGCCAAAATTGAAGTCGAATCTGGGTTTATAGATGTCGTTGAGCATAATTATGATATTCAACTTGCCGTTTAACCCCCAGTGGAGGGGGATAGAAATTTTCAAACATTTAAAACGGCCGAAATATTTGTCGAAAGATAGTTTCTCGGGGTAACTGAAATAGCGCTTCTTTAGATATTATTCTGCATAATTTAAACACATTTCGGCATGAAAGGGGACCACGGCAGGGATGGGGTGAAGGGGCGTTATATATAAATAATGCAAAAACAACTGAGTTGGAATGAAATCCAGGGTTAATTATGACAACTCGGTCTTTGCCGGGCACCCAGAAACTTGTATATGTCTTGAAAATCCCTAGTCTTTCATTCGGCAACTTCAATTGCAAAACTACGGAAACACGTATACTTTAAACGAATTTGTAAGTTTCAATCTTATTCAAGGCCTGTGTTAACGTTATGAATGTAGATCCACAGTATTCATCCTTTATGAATATATGTGACGTTTCTCAATTTGTATTAGCTTTACGATATTAAACGTTCATTTTCACCTCAAGTGTGTCGTCGAGCAACAGACCTTGGCATACGGAGGATCTGTAGCCAGGTGTAATTACAGTAGCTCACATATCACACTGCCTGTTCTGCGGCTGTTATTGCGTGCATAAAGCACATGCGGTGCTAGCAGAGATATCGCAAAAAAGGAGAGAGCATAAAATGTAACGACCTATATCTGTGGCAATATATATCGCCGACTGCCTTGCTAAATCAGCAGGGAGCCGCCGTACAGACGAAGACACGACCGACAGAGAATTACAGTCCATCAAACCCCAGAACAACTTAGAAAACTACCCGTTCCACGCCATTGAGTCAGCGCGAAAGTAAAGTTCTTATTTTAAAGGAACCAGACTTCGCTATACTTTCAGATTGAGTAAAAGATAAGAGCAAAAAAGAGAGCATCTGTACTACTGACTTTCGCACATAAATTTCTGAACGTCTATAAGAGAATTTGAAATGAAAAAAAAAATTCTATTTTAAATTGTAATGAGCTACGTAGTTACTAGTTTCATGAAATATTATAAATAATATAAATCAACAAAGAATTTTATTTTTATAAAACTGGAAATCATATATTAATGGTCTTTCGGTGAAAAAAAATACTGTCTCTGAACCAGAAAGAAATATATATCACGACATTTGTTTACATCAGCGCTACTTCACGGCGGGGATCAATCCTGGCGAACAAAAATGGCAGACAAATTAGCAGATTCCAGTCTGCCCGCTCCAAATTAGACTGATGTGCAACTAAATCGCTTATAGACACAACTAAAAGCTGAAAAAATGGTTGATTTTTAATTCAGAGTTTTTCCCTTGCCTTTCGAATTAATTAAAGGACATATAGGACTCTCTCTGTCAATTAATCCAAGGGTTATAGAACTGAATGAGTTTTATTATGACATTCGCTGTCAGTTAAATCGTAGTTCAGCCCCTAGGCGTGGAGGTGGGTGAGGGATTTATAAATGCCTAAACTGTTGTTTTATCATCGAATAATCAGTTTTAGGGGTCGATGAGATTAATAGTTAAATAAAAATAACGCGAAACAACCAACGTAGGTGTCAAATCCAGGGTTATAGAATTTAATTCTGACATTCACTATGTCAGTTAAGTTGTAGTTCAGCCCTTAGATGTGGCGGTGGGGGAGGATGTGGCTGAAAGGCCGAAACATAAAAGTAATGATTAAACAAAGGCGACAGCAATTGAATTTGGGGTTATGGAAATCACTAGATTTAATTCTGTCATTTACCATACTGGTTAAGATGTAGTTCAGCCCCTAGGAGGAAGGGGTGGAAGGGGGTGAAAGAAACCTTATACAATCGTAAATGCTTAGACCAATTTATAACATACTTGATATTCCTCTGACGATCCAAGAACAAACACTGAGCAGATTAAGACACACCTATGGAGGTGGGGGTGAAATTTAAAAAAATTTAAACGGCCATTATTAGCGTCGAATAAAACGTTTTTGTGAACACTTAATTTGATAGTTTCATTCTAGAATTTTTCAGTGTCTAATTTCATCTCTAAAAGGCAACGGAGGTAAGCACCCTTACCGTACGGGTGGTTCAATCAGAGGGTTACATAAAAAGTAATGCAAAAAAGACCGACATTAATGCTTATATATAGTCCGTCTACTTCTTATTCTTTTTTCTTTTATTTATTCGCTCCTGCTGATGATGTAAGCCAAAGATAACAACGTCTCGACTCAGGAAAATTATCTCTGTCAAATCTATGGCACAAATTGAATACAATTAAAATTGAGAACTTTATTCGTTTCGAATAAATACATTATATTATCGTAATCCTTTAATTTCATAGAATATAATTTGCGTTAATTTACAAGTTTAAGATAAGTTTTTTTATACAGGCGCAATACACAAAACAGCTCTTAACTCTTAATAGGCCGCATCTGCAGTATGTTAATGATATGGAAGTAAATAAAGTAAGTGTGGACATTTTAGCAGTACAATTTCATGGACTTGAAGCAACCAGTGTTTTGTGAGTGTAATAAATTGAATTTTTTCTGTTTATAATAATTTATTATATGTGAAATTATTTTGTTTATATTAAAATACTTATGTTAACGTCAATTTAACGATCAACTGCTTTTAAACAGTGTGACGCAGTTCGTAATTAAACCAGTATTTCTGAATTTCTTTGACACTATATTTAGTTCTTGAAGACTTTCGTCATTTGATGCTACTTTAAATATATAGCATTCTGCTGACGTAGACATGCAATACCATGTTTTCCCCTTATGTTACTAATCTGATTGGCTTATTTCTTCTTTAATTTCGACCTGTTTCATTGAAAAAGTAAAGACTTGAATCGACAGAAAATAGCCAAGCGTAAGTGCAATCATTTTTTGCAATATATAAATTAAAGATAATTTGATTCTGCAATGCGGTCAACAATTTTACCGTGATTTAGTGACAGAATATCGCGCCCATAACAAATTGAGTACGGTCAACTGTAATTATCCCATTATGGGCGTGGTGGCATTGATTAAAATCTAATTCCTAGTCCAACTAATTAAAAGTTTAGTAATTTAACTAAATTACCCAATTAATGTCATATAAAATTAATACCAATACTTGAAAGCTATTAGATCGTTTTTTTCAGTACGGATGTTAAAATCTGGATAAGAAATCAAGCCTTGAACAAAAAATCTAACTCGAAAATTAATTAACTCATGCAACTTTCTGAAATTGAAAAACCATTTTCGCGATGAATTAATTTAAGCGGTTACGAGGCTAATAAAGTTAATTTACGATAAATCTGGACCATATGAAGATGAATTACTAATTACATTCCAGACCTTACTTCATCAAGTAGAATCTTAAAGATTGTTGCTTTGAAATGCTGAGTTTTTTAATTTTTATGTATATCTGTTATGTATAGTATAGCTCAGTTTTAGCCCCATTGCATTAATTTCTGACTATGGAAAAATTATGATTAAACGTACAATATCAAATATACAGTAGCAATTCAAAAAAATTATGATTTCAATACTAAAAAAAATTATGACTTTCGTAGCAGAACATAGAAGCACAATAATAGTATCATTTGAATGAGCAACTTACTGAAAAAAGAATCATAGAAAGGCTTTTCCATGAAAAGATTGGCATGTAGTTTGAAGAAAAAATTCATTATACAATGTTCTTTTGTAACACCCGAAATATTTTTTATAGATTTCCCGTTGAGAATTTAGCATTTAAAAAGTAGGTCAAATTAAAATTTTAATGTAACTTAAAAACATTTGGGCTACGTCGCGGCTGACAGTCATCGATTGAAATATTAATACAAAGTAGGAAAACTCGAACTATATTGAGGTCATCCGTTATTAGAATCAAACAAGATTTAATGGTGACTTTAAGAAATGTGAGTGTATTTTTTCGTATTCACGAAGTATAAATAAACAATTTTCACAATAATCCTTATACTTCAAAAAATTTACACACAGTACAAGTACGTAATTATCTAAAGTGCCCATTAAGTTTTCCTTAGAAATTCAAGTACTAGGAGTTTTCAACCCGAGATGTAAGGGAACTGTGACTTATTATTATGATGTATAATTAATAAAACTTTTGCCGAAATACTGTGACCTGTACCTAGCGTTGACAATTTTATTCTAATTACAATACACTTGTACTAATTAGAATGCCGTCAATACAAGACGCGAACAGGAGTTTCCTGGTGAATGCCTCCCATTCTTAACAAGTAATATGATATTTGTTGATGATAATTTTCACGGCTTTTATATTTTTATTAATTTTATTGTAGTGAAATATGTGAGAGCACAATTTGAATATTGCGTATGAAACTACACGTGTTACTTAAATATTTCTCTGAAGCGAAAAAATGCGCCAGAGTTTCCTCACTGAGCAAGTAGGTCGTTGAACCTGCTAATTTCAACGAGACTGTCGTTTAGTAAGATTTCGTCGGGTGTAAATATTATACGTCAGTTAATACGTAAGGGAAAAACTATTAAAATTCGTTGGCAGGTATTCAGCTCACGTATGCGGTCGCGATCTCGTATTCAGGCTGTGGCTCTGTACTAAATGTTTTAACGAATCCCACAAATAAAACCTAGCAACGCGGGGCTCTTGAGGTTACGGAAACAAAACACGTGCCGAATATCAACGCATCTGCAACACGGCATCCTTTCCGCCCCACCATCTGCATGATACGTGTCATAGCGACCAATCGCGGTTCATCTTCGTCGAAATCTTAAATCTTTACAACTCAGGGAAAAAACTCAAAATTCATGAATGGATTGCCCTGAACTTATACTAGAATTACTTGTAGCAAATTAATTCCAGACACAACCTTGACCTGTTCTCACAATTCAATAAATTAAAAACTATAAAGGATACTGATTGATTTTAATAATAGAAGATTATTTTTAAAAATAAACATAAGTTGAAAAGTAATTATAAGCCCAGTGGAGATGAATAGGCCAAAGGCAGAAATCGCCATAATCATTTTGAATCACCTTGTATTACAATTGAACGGAATATCTTTTAAACCGTCGTCCAAGCATCGAACTGGAATGATATTACGTGTAACGATGTATAATAAACATGCCGATGGTGGCTGATCCTGAAATCAATAAAAAATTGAATCTGACGCAAATCTGTCAATTTTGGTTTTGCATTTATCTTGTAGAAAAATCAATTATATAAAAGTAGAAAAAAAATTTTAAACGGGAAATTTTCATTATCAAATTATGTTAAGGTTGTACAGGATGCGTGGCGCGAAGTAAAAATTTAGAAATGATACAAAATTATTCATTTAAAATTTTAAAATTATCCGAATTAGAAAAAGTAATACACTGGCCATCTTGATAATTTGGAATGTGCGTTCCGTGAGATAAATTGTTGTCACTGCGCCGTTCCCCTTTGCTAGAAAAAAACAGTCGTAGTGAAAATTAAAAAGAAATTCCATGTTTATATAAAGTATATATATATATAATGTAGTAATTGGTAATTAAGGTATTGTTCTAATTGAAAAGTTGAATTGTAGAGGACTCATTATTAGTGGATATAGAGCGGACGCCGCAACAAACCGGCAAGGCAAAGAAAACATAAATTGTTGATCAGTCGAGAGGGTTTTTACGCGCTCAAAATTTACGAGACGAACAGTTCAGTCGGAGTAAGCGAATAGATCAGACGAAAAGTTTTACAGTCGGCAGTCAGAACGAAAGAATGTGGTCCAGTCACAAACATGCTTTCAAATATTAAAAAGTAAAGCAATATTCAGTCGGGAAGGAGACAGAGCAACTAGTGTGTATTCGGTGGTCGAGCGTAGATTCATCATGCTGGCCATAGACAAACCAATGAAGTCCATTTTCAACTAAAGTCACGAGATCTACAAATCCAGGTTGCAGAAAAGCATCGACAACCAACCAATTTGTGTTAAACCAACTAACAAACAACACCAATTAGAGGCTGTGAACATTTAGAGTCTGTGAGTACTTAGAATCAGTGATGTCCCCAAAATTGTGCGAAAAGCTAAAAAGAGACCTGGGCGGCCGTAAGTAGAGAAAAACTTTAAAATCATTTGTAAACCGTGTTTAAAAGATAAAAGTCAGATCGTTCTTTAATTATTTAATTATCGATAAAATGAGATCCTTAATTCTTGATAAAATTAAAATTGTTTAAATTCAATCTTTAGTATTATTTCTTCCGCAACAAATTTCGTATATGTTCAGACGCATTGATTTCCATAAAAAGTAAATGTAATTTTGATTATATAAATTCTGCCATTTATCAAACCCAGTTCAAGACCCTGAGAACCCAAATATTTATTGTATTTTATACTTGTTTTAAAATTGTTAACAAATTTTGTTTAATAGTTTTCACTTAAGTTCTTTCATTTAGAAACGCCACATTCATATTATATTGAATTATTACATTATATATAAACTAAGATTAATTAACATTAAAACTATACTAATGAAATAGTGATAAATAATTCAACATTTGGTAGTGGAATAACGTTTCTGGATCTCAGATTCGAAATAAAATTTAATATTTTGGAAGTAACGATGACGTGCTTGTATCGCACTGTACAGAATCATGAAGGTTTAAAACGTAAATGCAGATATTATCTTATAAATAAAAAAGAGTGTATGTATGTTTGTATGTTTGTTTGTATGTTTGTTTGTATGTTTGTTTGTTTGTTTGTATGTTTGTATGTGGAAATATTTGAACATGCTAAAACAGTCGATATTTCAGTCGGATAAATATTTTTAGGGGTCAAAGGTATTTATAGTCTTTCCACTAATGATATCTGAATATAATTTTCAACCTCTACACCCTGGGGAAAGAGCACCCCTAGCGTTTGATATTTTTAGGGGTCAAAGGTATTTATAGTCTTTCCACTAATGATATCTGAATATAATTTTCAACCTCTACACCCTGGGGAAAGAGCACCCCTAGCGTTTGGGGTGGAGAGTACAAATATACACCGCTGGAGCAAATTTCACCAAATTTCGTACACGTGTTCTTTACGACCAGGAAACAAACACCGTCGGGGTGAGACGCGTCTACCAACCCCAGAAGCGGGGGTGGACGGGGGTTGAAATACTTAAACATGCTGAAACTGCAGGTATTAGATTTGGATAAATATTTTCGGGATCAAAGATATTGATTGTGTTTCTACCGATGTTATCTGAATATAATATTCATCTCCTACGCCCTGGGAAAAGGGCACTCTTATGGTTTGGGGTGGAGTTGCTTTACAGAAAAATAACGCGAATACAACCGAGTTTGGAGTCAAATCGAAGGTTATGGATGTCAGTGAGTTTACTTCGGATAAATATTTTTAATTGCCGATTTAACCCGAAAGGGTGGGTGTTGGAAGGGAAGATAAATAGTCAGTTCTTGCGCGTTCTTGGAGGAGAAATACGTGAATAGTATTTCAACAGATGTTGTTATAAAGATAAATCCCTTGAGACATTACTGGTGAGCTTGGTTAGGGCTGGGGGTGAGAATTGTCTATTATTCTAAAACTGCCAAAATGTTATGTGTTTATGGGTAAACTAGATTTATAGTGTGTCTACCGATGTGATATGAGTAAAAATTCAACCCTTTCCACCACGGGAAAGTAGCAGATTAAGGGGTGGTGTTGTTCATACTATTTTAACCGATGTTGTTTCCATTAATAACGACGTTTAATTTTATAAATAAAAATGAGTGTATGTATGTATGTATGTTTGTATGTTTGTATATTTGTATGTTTGTATATTTGTATGTTTGTATATTTGTATGTTCGTTATACAAATCTACACCGCTGGAGAAAATTTCACCAAATTTCGTACACGTGTTCTTTGCGACCAGGAAACAAACACTGTCGGGGTGAGACGCGTCTACCACCCCCAGAAGCGGGGGTGGACGGGGGTGGACGCGGGTGGAAATATTTAAACATGCTAAAACAGTCGATATTTCAGTCGGACAAATATGTTTAGGGGTCAAAGATATTTATAGTGTTTCCACTGATGATATCTCAATATAATTTTCAACCTCTACACCCTGGGGAAAGAGCACCCCTAGCGTTTGGGGTGGAGAATACAAATCTATACCGGTGGATCAAATTTCACCAAATTTCGTACACGTGTTCTTTGCGACCAGGAAACAAACACTGTCGGGGTGAGACGCGTCTACCACCTCCAGAATCGGGGGCGGACGGGGGTTGAAATATTTAAACATGCTAAAACAGTCGATATTTCAGTCGGATAAATATTTTTAGGGGTCACAGATATTGATAGTGTTTCTACCGACTGTTGGGGTGAGACGCGTCTACCATCCCCAGAAGCGGGTCGGGATTATCAGTAGAGCATTTTTAGGTGTTGGGTGGAGGAAAGCTGCAATAAAATAACGCGAATACAACCGAGATTGGAGTAAAATCCAAGGTTATGGATGTTGTCCAGTTCAATTATAGCATCAAATTTCCCATTTAGCCCCGAGAGGCGGGAGTGGATGGGATGGAAATTTTCTAACATATTAAATCATCGATATTAGCGTGGAATAAATAAATGCCGGGACCATTGACGTTGATAGTATTTCTACCGATGTTGTTTGTAGGCATGATAGGGGTGGGGCTGGAGGGGATTTCCTTGAAAACAACGGGAAAACAACCGAGATTCGAGTCAAATCGAAGGTAATGGATGTCCCTGAATTTATTTATGACAATCTGGACAACGCGCGGGTATCGGCTGGGTTGGGATGAGTTGACCGGCTGTGTTTTGCGTCGATTAAATATATTTCGGGATGAATTACATTAATAAAATTTCCCTACATGTTCTCTGTGTATAATTTCAACCCCTTTCGGACTCATAAGGGTGTACATTTAAGGATGGGCGTGAAGTAGCATTACATAAAAAGAAACCAGAAACTATCGGGATTGTCACTGAGTTTAATTAATTTCCTTAAAAATAACGGGAAAACAACCGAGATTCGAGTCAAATCGAAGGTAATGGATGTCCCTGAATTTATTTATGACAATCTGGACAACGCGCGGGTATCGGCTGGGTTGGGATGAGTTGACCGGCTGTTTTTTGCGTCGATTAAATATATTTCGGGATGAATTAGATTAATAAAATTTCCCTACATGTTCGCTGTGAATAATTTCAACCCCTTTCGGACTCATAAGGGTGCACCCTTAAGGGTGGGCGTGAAGTAGCATTACATAAAAAGAAACCAGAAACTATCGGGATTGTCACTGATTTTAATTATGACATTAAACTTGACCGTTTAAGTCCCCGAAGCGGGAGTGGTCGGGGGTGAAAAATTTCAAACATGTTAAACGGTCGATAATTATTTCCTGGGGTTAATTACTTTGAAAGTATTTATACCGATGTTGTTTGTGTATAATTTAACCCCTGTGAGGGGAGCAAGCTTAGGGGTGGGGTGGAGGTACGTTAAATAAAATCCCGCAAAAACAATCGAGATTCGAATCAATTCAGAGACTATGAGTGTCGCTGAATCTAATTGTGACAACCTGGGAAACGCGACGGGTTTGGGAGGTGTTGGGCGGGGGAATAAATTTTCAGACAATGTAATCGGCCGATTTTTGCGTGGAATACATTCTTTTTCATTATCGCATATTTGTGGGGGTGGTCATCTTCTAACATGTAAAAACTGGCGATATATTTAGTCAATGACTTCATCCCCCTTCGTCATGGGAGATGAGCACATTTAGGGATAGGGTTCGAGGAGCTTTACATAAAAATAGCGCAAAAGTAACCAAAATTGGAGTCTTATGGATGGTTATAGATAAATGACATCTCGGGCAACGCCGGGCACCCAGCTAGTGGTAAATAAAGGTGATTATAAGATTTACATAAAGATTGAGGCCAACGTCAATAACATTCTGCAAGTTGGAAAAGTAAACTAACAGGTTGGGAATCTTATCCGTTTCACCATGCTTAAAATATATATTTCCAATTGTGAGCGAAGAGAATAGTTATCAATTTCTTCTGAACGTACCTACTCCATGTCAATATGCGCCACAGAAAGCTTAATGTAACATTACATGTATAACGGTGGTGACGGCAAGAAGAGTGATCGAGATCAATTTTAGACGGAGATAAAATACGATTACATCCAAATATTATTATTAATCATAGTTTGGTGACAAAGCTACGTTGTCTATTATAAGGACTGCAACGTTAACAGTAACAAACTCTTCACGATTTCTAAAACAATTGTTGAGATGTCGTGGAAGAGATAATATTTTATATAAATATAGTAATATTAATTATGTTTTATTATTAATAAACAGTAATACTTCAAAAATTCCTGAATTGAGCTATATTTTAACTTTTTAATAGTGGATGAAATTGAAAATTGAAGATAAAGGGATACTTGCGTATTAGTAGCAAAACTCAAAAAAAAATGTTTCACACACAATGATTGGAACTAATCGCCAATAGCAAGCTATAAATACATCAACTTCAACAAGGAAATAAATATTTAAATAATAGTGATTTATTATTTACTTACCGGATGCTGGTATTACCTGCACGTACAGCTCCTCTCGGACGAAAAGCATATAACCAGGTAGCTTACGGTGCCCAAGAGGTTCTGCGTATCTGCATCGAACGAATATTACGAGGTAAGTTGGCTGCTGTACAGTTTTTAGGTCTTTAAAAATTGTGCATAACTGTTGTTTAAACATGTTAATAGTTCAATGAAATTAAGTTGATGTGACCTTCACCAAATTGTCGAAGATGAAGGCACAAGTACACTTCTAGAAGATGAGAATCATCTTGCTGTCATAACATTCGTTACTATTAAAAATGGCGCAAGTAATCGAATAGCAAATGACACGTATACACTAAATAAATAATGCATATGATGTCAGTTATTACCTGCTGTCCGCTAACATTACTCCTCCGCCGTTGAATTTCAGCTCTGAACTGACGTGGCGTTCAAGACGGAGTAGTAACTTCTGGTGGATCTTCACAGCTGCAGTAAGAAAAAAACAAGAAAATTTGGTTATAATGTTAACGTTAACAATGTGTAATATTTGAAAAATAAATGGAAAAAATCGCTTTCTGTATATTAATTACGCCACCATTTGAACTTATCAGTCGAATGTTGTTCCTCTTAATTCCACACTGGTGCCGCAAGTAAAACGACCAGCTCACAACGATGAATAGTACAAAAGTACAACAGATATATATATATATATATATATATATTAGAACCCATTCGCACTAAATCCATGTTAATCAGCCTTGCCAGAATTTGGAACGCTGCGACTGTAGCGTTGAACTGTCAATAAGATTCAGTAACTTCGGAAAATATATTTAAACAAGTAAGCATATCGAATTTAAAGAGTAGATGTATGCCGAAATGGAATTCCATAGCGAGCGGGAAAAATAAAAGTAATCACATGTTACCTCAAGTTATTTCGAAATTAAAATTAAATAATTTCGTAATTTTTTTTGTAATTGTAATGATCGTGCAAATTAAAAATGTTGGTAATACGTACGTAGAATGGTGTTGTTAACTTCTTCGAAATTTGGAGATGCTTGAGGTTGGCCGAAATTATTTTTACTAAGCAACGGACCTTCACTGTAATCTATATACGTAAAATAGTTGTATTGTCTGTACTTTTCTTATAAAGATCATATTTACGTTTAATCGTACACGAAATGCGAAACTGTTATCTTCTGGATTCACAAGAAAACGATCGGACTAGTTAGAAAAAATATTGGCCTCTCCTGTTGCGACCGGTATGAAATTCTTATTATGTTTTCTAGAAAAATATAACATATTAATGTTAAGCGTTTAATTACGGTTGCAACTGGAGAGGCAGCAGATACGAGACTCTAAATTTTACTCAGCAATTGTGTACAAAATTATTAAAAACTGAGAAAGGCGAAACGTCGTGACATTAACATTTTTTTTGATAAGAGAGATTAAAATTTTGTAATTCCAGACCGTGTATTTATTTATCAGAACCATAAATGTCATCCACCGTATAGCAAAAATTAGTGAACGTTATAATGGAATCTTAATCGCGTGTTTCTCGCGTTGCATAAGAATGTCCGATTTTCCGTCTGTTCCTTGATTACAATCGAGATGTTTTAGAATATAACATTTGTTCCGTGTGTTACAGAATCCCAGTCTAAATTTCTGCCTGTGTGTCACTCTCAGTTTGCAGATTTTAGTGAAAAAACGGTCACAAATAAATCGACGAAACAATTAATTTGTTATACAGAGGCATAACAAGGTTTTAAATAACATAAAACGTCAATCAGCCATCGCAAGACTTGATGGAAATCGCTCAGAAACCTAATTTTAATTGATTGGGCAGACGTAATTTTTGCTTTCCGGAAAAAAGCGGTATCAGGTTACTTGACCGCAGGTCTCTTACCCGACGCATTATCCCCAATGACGTTTACAGAAGAGGTCAATACCCCGATGAGACATTTTCACGAAATTCTATTATAATAATGTCGTCTTTTGGAAATTGCCACTTTCCCGAAACTCGTTTGTCTGACTGATACTTGATATATTGCGTGTCGTCTTATACATTATTCTATTGTTGGTTTTATGTTTATTATATTATATTTATTATATTATATTATATTATATTTATTATATTATATTAAATTCTATTTATTATATTATATTATTAGCTAGCGTCATTTGTGATATTTTTTATCCATAACCCCGATTTTACTGCAGTCTAGGTAGCTTCTAACGTTATTTTTATGTAACACAACTCGACCCCTATCCTTAAATGTGTTCACCTCCCATTCCCAACGGGGTTGACTTCAGTGACCCTGAAATAGTTTCATTCAACGAATACATCGCCGTTTGAACATGTTTGAAAATTTACAGTGGATTAAACAATTAATTCGATGCAAAAATCGGCCGGTTACATCGTTTGAAAATTTCTACCACCGCGCGTTATCCAGTTTGTCACAATGAAACTCATCGATATCAATAACCAGATAATTGATTCGAATTTTGATCTATTCGCGTTATTTTTATGTAACCGAACCCCACCCCTAAGCGTGCTCCTCTTCCATGGTGATAGGGATTGAAATTATTCACAAAGAATATCTACCGAAATATTATGAATTTAAATAACACCGAAAAAATTTTATTGGACGCAAATGTGTACCAATTAACATGTTTGAAAATTTCTATCTCTGTTCAGCCCCACCCGTGGGGGTTAAACTGCAAGTTGAATGTCATATTTAATTTCAGTGGCATCCATAACCACTGATTCTATTCGTATATCGGTTTTTTCCGTTATTTTACGTAATTCAACTCCACCTGGTATTCTCCTATCAAGTCGATAGGGGGAGGGGGTAATTATACATAGAATATATTAAAAAATATTTTGTTTCATTAAACCCGCTAAATATTTATTTGACGTAAATATCGATAAGTTAAAATTTTTTAACATTTCTACCATTCTCCCACGTCCGCCCAGTCCCACAATCCCTACCTCGCGTCTACGCGTTACCCTGGTTGTCATAAATGAATTAAGCGACATCAATTCTTACGATTTGTCTCGAAATTCGGTTGGTTTTGAGTTATTTACTTGTAAGACTCCTCCACACCTACCCGTGATCGCCTCTCATACCGAAAGGTGTTGAAATTATACACAAAAAATGTGTAGAAATATTATCAATCTAATCAATGCTAATGAAATTATTAAAAGTATTATGAACCTTGATTGCATGTTTCAAAATTTCCATCCCCGACCACCCCGTCCATGGGCGATAAATGGCCAATCATAATTAAACTCAAGGACATCCACTGAATAACCCTTGATTCGACTCCAATCTCGAATGTTTTTGCGTTATTTGTATTTAATGCCATTCCACCCACATCCTTAAGGGTGATCGGCTCCCAAGCTTCAAAGTTTTGAAATTATTCACATATAGAGAAAACCCCATCCACTCCCGCCCCTTGGGGTTAAATGGCAAATTGAATGTTATTATTGAACTCGGAGACATCCATAACCTTGGATTTGACTCCAATCTCGGTTGTATTCGCGTTATTTTATTGTAGCGTTCCTTTCACCCCACCCCTAAACGTGCTCATCTGATAAACCCGAAAGGGGTTGAAATTATACTCAGAGAACATATAGAGAAATTTTATGAATCTCTTTGATCCCGAAAAATATTTAGTCGTTGCAAAAATCGGTTGATTAACATGTTTGACAGTTTCCATCCCCGACCACCCCCGTCGCTGGGAGGTTAATTGCTAGTTTAATGTCATAATTAAAATCAGCGTTATCCAAAACTGTGGTTTTGTATTCAGTCTAGATTGTATCCGAGTTTTTTTCTTGTAACATTCCTCCACCCCCACCCCTAGGGTGCTCCTTTCCAATGCCGAAAAATGTTAAAATTTTACTGACATACATTGGTACAAACACTATTAATCACTTTTACCTTGAAAATATTTATCAGACTCAAATATCGACCGTATTGACACGTTTGAAGATGTCCGTCTCCAACCACCCCCGCTTGGAGTCCAATCTCGATTGTATTTCCATGTTTGAGAATATCTTACATCACATCAATTTCTCAGTTTGTTATAAATAGCCTCAGCGACATCCGTACCCCGATTTGACTCGAATCTCGGTTGATTTGGCGTTAATTAAATGAAACGGACCTCCTCCCCCACACCTAAGGGTGCTCCACTCGCATGCCTAAAAGGGTTGAAATTATACACAAACAACATCAGTAGAAATACAATCAATATAATTAACACTGAAAAATATTTTTTCTACGCAAATATCTGCCGTGTTAGCATATTCAAAAATTTCCACCCCGCTGATCCTGCATCTGAGGGGTAAAGTTGAATGTCATAACTAATCTCAGTGACGTCCATAACCCTCGATTTGACTCCAATCTCGTTTGTATTCGCGTTATTTTTCTGTAAAGCATCTCCACCCCAAACCCTAAGGGTGCCCTTTTCCCAAGGTGTAGAGGATGAAAATTATATTCAGATAACATCAGTAGAAACACTATCAATATCTTAGACCCATAAATATATCAAATATTAGCTGTTTTAGCATGTTTAAATATTTCCACCCCCGCTTCTGGAGGTGGTAGACGCGTCTCACTCCGACAGTGTTTGCTTACTGGTCGCAAAGAACACGTGGAAATAATTTTGAGGATATTTGATGAACTGGTGTTTATTTCACAAACGTACACACTGTATATTAGATAGATAATTCTATGGTAAAGATGTTCATTAACACACGGAGTAATTTCAGACATCTTACTTACGATCCGGGAACAAACACTTTGGAGGTAAGGCTCCACTAGCACCGTTATGGGTGGGGAGGGTGTTCTTGGATCGTTTTATTGATAGTCTCACTCTCCATGTTTCTAGTGACTAATTTCAACCCCTAACGACATATTTCTAGGAGTGGGAGTAAAATGGTAGTTAAAAAAATAAAACGAAAACGACAGAGATTTGTTTCCAGCTCCCAACATTTATACCTAAATTCTCATTCCCAAGTTTAACATTGTAGTTTGACGGTGAGAATCATCTCTAAATCTGTATATAAATATAAAATATGTAAATCTATTAAGTCCCACAATAAAAACAAATACATTTCAATAGCCAAGGTTTTCAATTAATCCCATAGAGGATGGGGATAGAGAAAGAGATGATAATTAAATATTCAAAATGAAAATGGGGTTCAACCTATACAGATTATTGCGATCGACGAGGTAATTGTTCACAGTGAGCTGTGTGCAAATAATATTCACACAGTGTAAAAGTAGCGACTATCTTAACAGGACAGGGGGAGGGAGAAACAGTTTTTACCCCTCAGATACTATTCATTCCGACGGATCTCCCTTTTAACTTAAAGAGATTGCAACTTCCACTGAGACTTGATCACGATCAACAAAGTAACAGTTGCAATCTATTGAAAGGATTAAATTTCGATGTGTTTCTCCCATGAGTAAGATATTAAAGGGTGCGTTCATCCAAGAAAAATGTATTTTTGTTCCTGGTAATTGAAAATAAAAATATTGTTTCAAAATGAGAGAAAAATTATTTACTTCATAATTTGTATTATGTACTTTGGACTATAGAAAGAGTTACTTCCTTCTCCTGAAACTTAAATAAATAAAATCCCGGGGGTAGCATTGGATAATACGATATATTTCTACAAAGCATGCTTACATTCCAAAGTACAGCAGATTTTACGCAAAATCTCCAACAATCAATTCTGTGATCTGTGATGAAACGAATTGAGGACAATAATTACTTTGGAATATTTCACATCTGATTTGCAATTGCTCCACTTATTCATTAACGGAAACACGATAATGTTCCTGTTGAAATTATGAAATTTATAACAGGACAGGAAACAGATTAAATCCTGTGTCCTTCACTACATTAATTGAATAACGGTGATTGACCAAATTTGTAATCTAGTAATGTCGATAAATGAATGGCAAATCCAATTTAAATTAGCGATGTCTCGAATAATTTATTGTGGTGTTAGGGTACGAAACGCAGAAGTGATTTGTAACGGATGAGCTTGAAATCGACGCGTTAGTAAGTTATTTTGTAATTGCTTTCCTAGTATAGTGTTTCACAATAAATATATTTTGTTCATGCATAATAACTTAAATAACTTGTATCATTCCTTTTATTAATATGTCCTGTATTATCAGGTTCCTCTGCTCTTAGTCTAAAAATTAATACCCAAAAGAAGGAAATAAGAAGATCAAGGGAAGAAACGTGAATGAAGTAGGACTTTGATGGGTGAAGATTAAACTTCAAGAAAACATCGACCTATATCTTCGGGTTCAAACACGTCACTTGGAAATTTTACACGTAACAATAATTGTTAACTTTTGAGAACGAAAGAAACTCGGAGTTATATCACAAAGGAAGTTTTTATATAAAAAATTATCCTCTACGTTAATTTTTAATTTCTCAACTACATTATTAATTATTACGTGCATGTTAGTTGGTTTAACCACCCTTGAAAATATAGTAGTTTGCACCGCGGGAAAAGTTTGCTTAACATAGTGCACAATAACTATAATACACAAGCCAATTCATTAAATATGTTTAAACTATACGTTAAATTAGAACCATGATATGTTAGAAATTTAAAATAGTTAAATAGACGATGAGACAATAGTAGAACAAAAACCACAGAAAATATAATGAATTGTCAGTTTTGTAAACACGTTATGTCTATTACAGTCTGTATTAATGATAAGATTAATTTATCTAAAGATAATACGTTTGCCGGCGTACATGAATTTATTCTATGAAATTATTGTCTAAATACGTCACAAGCGCATACGAAAATTTTATGATAGGGAAAATATAAAAAGTCAGTTTTGAAAATTTATCTATATAATAAAAAAGGATGTATGTATAAACTTGGTACACGTACACTGAAAACACGAGAAACGTGTACTGTGGGCGTGAGAAACCACTAGCAAAAAAGTGGAAATGTTTATAATAATTAAGTGATAATTAAATGTTAAATTACTGGGAGCCAAGAGACCGTGACGTCACGCGCTAGACACAGAGATAGACACACCGAATCACAGACCAATATTTTCTCCAATTATATCATGCAATAAGCACTGGACGAGACATAAAATGATGGTAATCATTATAAACTAATAGATTTAATTTTAAATGTGCTAAATCTGACGAATTACTTCGAGTGAGATTCTTGAAAAATTTAAATTATTATAATTTCACATTTTTGATTGTAAATGTGTAAAGACTAAAGAATCATTTCATGTAAGAACTATTCAAAATTAATGACATTGCACAAAATTGATATTTTTCTATTGGCGTATTTCGGTATTTTTGCATTAATTTTATACAATGAAACATTTTTCATTCTTAAGGCTTTGTGACACCAAATATGGCTAGTTTTTGTTTACAATCAGCTAGATCTTACTTATTTTATTAATTGAAGTTTTAGCAACTAAAATTTCGTTCAATATGACATGATCTGACAACGCGTATATACGTTAATAATAATTAGACAATAGTTGTATGCGTTGAACTTGAAAGAATATGATCATTATGATCCTCAATCGGTTTTTAAAAGATAAAAAATATTTTGTAAAAAGTTATAACTAAATAAATAATTAATGAATCTATCAAAAAGTATAGCCAAAAAATATATTTTATTCGGTAGGCTTCTATTGAATAGTTGAGGTATTGTGTAATTTTTTTGCATTAATTTTATACAATACTACGAACGTCAGACATCGAAATTCACCAAAAAGGATTTTGACTCCTTTAAGTTACCTGGAGTATATATGGTCATATTAATAAAAGTTATGGTTATATACCATAAAGAGGCCAGAGTATTCTTAACACACTTAAGGTACAGTGAATTTGTTGAGAATTAAAAAAACAGCACACTCTAGGAGTCGGGGGTAAACGGGGGTGAAATTTGTAAAAAATATAAAAACGGCCAATTAAATATTTTTTGAGTAAATGAGATAGAAAGTTATTCGCTTGATGTTTATTAAAGGGACCAGCACCCTTAGAGATGGGAGTGGAGGTGCATTACATAAAAATTACGCAAAAGCCACCGCTTTTGAAGTCAAATCGGGGTTTATGGTTGTACGAGAACCCAGGAAAGATTAAACAGTATGTTTGTATGTGTTTATTGTTTGTATATATGTTCTGCATACAAATCTACACCCGCGGAGATTTTCACCAAATATCATTCACGTGTTCTTTGCAACAAGGAAACAAATGCTCTGGAGGTGAGACAGGCCATCAGCACCAAAAGCGGGGAAGGACGGACGATGAAATTTTTAAACATGCTAAAACGGAGACGGGGAAATTTTTTTCGGGGTTAATAGGATTCATAAAATTTCTCTACATGTTCTCTGCGTATAATTTCAAATACTTTCGGTATGGGAGAGGAGCCCGTTAGGGGTGCGGGTTACATTAATATTGCGCAAGATAAATTGAAATATGATGGACCTCAAGCCGGCAGTAACATTGGGAGTTGCGAACTACCACTGCTACCGCACGGATAGGCCCACCGCTGGAGAGGAACGGCCATCACCTTCATGAGGTGCATCCCGCACTACTTCTTCGCACTATCGCCGACACAGAGCATCGAAGTAACGGGAGTCATACTCCAGCTGCGCGACGGAGCGTCCTCGTAGTCAGCGCCTATCATTCGCCGTCGCATCGGATCGCTGCGGACGACGTCAAGAAGCTGCTCGCCCTGCGAAGGAAGGTCATCTTGAAGGGTGACCTCAACGCTAAACACACGCAATTGAACTCCCGAGTATGTAATAGAAGTGGTGTCGTGTTACGGCGTGTTGTCGGAGAGGAGTGCTCGTTTGGTCCTTAGAGGAACCAACTCACTACCCGCCCG
The DNA here is from genome assembly GCA_037074705.1 of Zhengitettix transpicula. Classification (NCBI taxonomy): domain Eukaryota; kingdom Metazoa; phylum Arthropoda; class Insecta; order Orthoptera; family Tetrigidae; genus Zhengitettix; species Zhengitettix transpicula. The sequence goes on from CM073593.1 coordinate 10,776,202, forward strand.
GAAGACGAGCCCCAGACGTCCTAGACATTGCCGTAACAAAGGGAGTTAGTTACAGGTATCTGGGATTGCATTACGTTGGAAGCCCTGTCGACTGACCTTAATCCTGTATTTTTCAAAATGAAAGCAGATCTCGACCTCATTGAAGCGCCGAGAAACTATAAGAACGTCGACTTGGCGAAATTCAAGAAGAGACTCGCCGACTCCATCTCAGAGGCCCCGGATCCTGAGGACACCGAGTCTGCAGTAGATTTCATCACGGAGATGACCGTCCACTGCGCCAACTAGACCTCCGCGATTCGGCAACCCATCGGGCAGAGGACGACCGACCTCCCCGCGAACATACTGGAACTGATCCGGGAGAAGAACCGCGCCATAAAGTGCTGGCAGAACACGCGTGATAAGTCGGCCAAAGCTCAGATGAATCGGCTGGTGCGAGACCTCAGAGCTGCGACCCAGCAGCCCAGAGATGCGCACTGGGAAGCACGGCTGATGATCCTTAGCCTGTCTGACGGCACTGTCTGGACGGCTACGAGAACCTACGTCAAGAAGAGGACTCGGATTCCCTACCTAACAGGAGAAACGGCACGACGTATAGTCACTACGAAAAGGTAGAAGCGCTCGCAGACGCCTTTGAAGGGAACTTTCTCCCTGTCGAAAAAAATAGATTTAGCTCAGGTAGAGTATGTCCACAAATACTTAAACATCAAGGATGCCTGCGAGAGGATTCTCTCGCAGGTAAACCTTCCCAGAGATATCTGGCGGGGGCTACCTTTTGGGATGCTTTCATAACTCTGTTTTTTTTAACGAAGGTTCCCACATGCCGAGGCACCTCTAACTGTTTCCGGGGTCGCAGACCTTGGGTATACGGTAAGAGTTGTCCGCTATTCCTATTGGAATAGTCGGCCAGCTGCCTCCTAAACTGGCCAAGGCTTGGCGAGGGGTAAGCTGCGACCCCACAGAAAACCCCTCTCCCGCCATCGGAAGGGCGTGGGACAAGTACTAAATGACCGACCTACCTGATGCAGGTTTTTATAGGGTTTGTCGTGCATTACTTATAGGCGAATGCCGGGTAAGATCCTTAAATTATATCCCGGGGGCCCTAGTTAACTCATCGCTACCCTTCTGCATCCTTCCGCAATCCCCTTTCAAAACCCTTTCCTATGCTATAAGAGGGGAGTTACTCTATACATATCCTGTCTGCACCCCAAAAAAACTGGCAAAATTAATTTTCCAGGAAACAGGAAGAAGACGATGAAATTCCCCAGATTACAACCGAGGATCTACAAAGCATCCTCCGCAAACTGCCGGCCGACAAAGCGCCAGAATACGACGGGCTCCCTAACGTTCTGCTGAGGAACCTTCCACCGGACGCCATCGAGTACTTCAGGAGGTTATTCAACGCCCAGCTACGCCAGCGTAGAATCCCCCGCGCCTGGAGGCACGTCATCATATGCGCCATATCTAAGCCAAAAAAGGACAGAAAGAAGCCTAGCAACTATCGACCGAACTCCCTGCTGCCGACGCTCTCGAAAGTCTTCGAGAAGCTGTTTCTGGTTTGACTCCAGGTTGGGTTAGACGATCAGAAACTAATCATTCCTTTCAGTTTGGTTTCAGGAAAGGCCACGGCACGACGCAGAAGATCATGAGGATCCTCGAGATAGCCTCTCTTGACTTGAACAGGGGGCAGCACTGTGGTTTTGTGCTCCTTTATGTCGCGAAATGCTTCGACTCCGTCTGGCAGTCGGGGTTTTTGTTCAGTAGGCGAGGTCTGCCGTGCCAAGTTGTTACGTGAGCATCATAGGTCACTACCTGCAGATGCGAATCTTCTCAGTAAGGGTAGGCGAGGCTCTTTCATCAAGAAAGAGCATCCTGACAGGCGTACCGCAGGGCAGCGTCCTCGGACCTATTCCATTATAACGTTTTCACCGCGCACATTCCGAAGCGGGGAACTAGAGCAGACATCGCGCAGTACGCGGTCGACACTGCAATCTTCACGGTATCGTGAGACGAGCACGCCGTGGGAAACCGGCTCAACGTAGGCCTAGAGAAGATCACAAACTGGAGGGTTATGATCAACGCGTCGAAGAGCCAGGCGTTGCTGATCACCCGTCGTCGACCGGACAAGCCAGTCCTGCTGCTCTTTGGAGAAGTGATTCCGTGGACCACGAAAGCCAAGTATCTGGGGGTAACCTTAGATACAAGGCTAACGTGGAGGCAACACGTTAAAGATATTCATAAAAAGGTACAGTCTCTTTTTCCGATTTTTAATTCTAGTTCGAATTTCATCGAGAGTGGGGCTCTCCATCTACATATCGCTCATCCGTCCGATCATGGAGTACGCCTCATCAGTATGGGCCTGCGCAACAGAGCCCCACATGGAGAAGATCTTCGCCCTGGATAGGAAGTGGCTCCGGCGATCGCTGCATCTCCCGCACGGATCTCCAACACCGTATTCTGGGACCTGGCAGAGATTAGCAACCTGTGGGACCGGATCGTTGAAGACTCCGAAAGGTTTTATGAAAGGGCCCATGACTAGTAATGAGCTGGTCTCATCGCTAGGCTGCTACGACCCAGACAGGAAGGTAAACAGGAACCGATCTTTGTCGATCTTCCTGTAAGTATCGCCTTGTTAATTTAAAAATATTACTTTAAAAGGTAACCTTAATCCGAAAGATGAAGCGGAAAGCGAAGAAGCAGCAACAGCAGCGGTATAAGTGAGAATGAATGAGTGTATGATTAAGAGTGTGTATCTTACAATTAGGTAGTTGTAACGATATTGTAATAAACAGATATAAAGACTAATGATTGGCAAATTACAAATGGTTGTGGCTGAATAAAAAATATTTATTTGATCAATTAAACAAAATTTATTAAAGTTTTAATACAATATAAAAAATTACACAATAATATTTAGAATCTCAGGGTCTTTACTGGGTTTGATAAATGGGTGACTTGAATTTATAATTACATTTAGCCTTTATTGAATTTAATTCAATAAACCTCGACGAATTTTGTTGCGGATGACAATAAGATTACAGATTGAATTTAAATTAACTAACAAAACAATTAAAGAAATGAATAATCAAAGAAAAGAAATAATTGAAGAACGATCTGACGTATCTTAAAGAAATGGTTTACAAATAAATTTTAGAGTTTTTTTACTTACGGCCGACCAGGTCTAAATTTTGGGGTTTTCTGTGCACACGTTTTTGGGGATATCACTGAATTTAAATTGGTTACAAAACACTGTCGAAACTTTAGGTTCTCTCAGCTGGAAACGGCTACTCCTTCCGAATTAATGGTCAGTCAGATTATTACCAACTTTCTCTCGGTGACATTGGTGACGGTCTCTTTACTTATTGAGTTTTTTTACTGCGGCATGACTTATTAGGTTACTGTTTGTGGCAGATGAACCACTTGCCCGCATCTATGTATGCCGTCCAATCAACTAAACTGTTTCGCTTCTCCCCGTTGACTGTTGTTCGTCTCGTAGAATTTTGAATGCGTACGTCTTAACAATGTACTCTTTGTGTCTCGCCGCCCTGTGTCGCGGTGCACGCTTTATATTACTCTAATAATGAGTCCTTTACTTTGCAATTATAACAATGGATTAATTACTAATTACTACAATATATACAATTGTTATGTATGAAAGTATTATCCAAATAATAACATTTTAGTAATGACAGAATATAAGTATGTTATAGGCATAATATTTCGTCATCGCGGAGCAGATTCTACTAGGAAGGAACTCTGACAACTAGTAGAGGAGTTAGATGTCCAGTTAGATGTCGAAAATTGAATCAAATCGTAGTTTCTGAATATACGACAACACGAGCAACGCCGGGAACCAAGCTAGTAATAAGGTAAAGTAGCCAAATACAGACAAAATAAGTTATGATAGATCGGCTAGAGTTAAGGAAGTTTTTAAAAAGAAACATAAGTTGAAAATGAATTCCTGGCCCCAGTGGAGACGAATAGGCCAAATGCATGAAATATAGCAACAAAACAATTAACTTCCTTTTACACTGTGTTATTATCCATTAATTATTTTAAATTAAATAGTTACAGCCGTTTATAATACCCTCATTCATTTTGATTCACCCTGTATTACAATTGACGAAAATAGCTATTAAACCGTCGTAAGTTAATGTTTATAGACCAAGGATCTACCTGTAATAATATTAAACAAATATTTAACCTGACAAAAATCTGTCAATTTTGGTTTATCATTTAATTATCTTTCCAAAAACGCAATTCAATAAAATTAAATCACAAATTTTCAATTTTACTTATCAAATTATGTTAACGTTGTACAGGATGTGTGCCACGGTATAACAATTTAGAATTGATTCAAAATTTATCCATAACAATTTTTGAAATTATCCTAATTATAAAAAGGAATACACTGGCCATCTTGATAATTTGGAATGCGGGTTCCGTGAGATAATTTGTTGTCACTGCGCCGTTCCCCTTTGCTAGAAAAAAACAGCCGTAGTGAACATTAAAAGGCAATTCCATGTATATATAAACAAGGATTAATTAACATTAAAACTATACTAATGAAATACCGATAAATAATTCTGCATATGAAGGTTGGAGAACGTTTCTGGATCTCAGATTCGAAATACAATTTAATAGGTTGGAAGTAACGATGACGTGATTATAAGATTTGCATAAAAGGTGAACTAACAGTTTGGGAATCTCGTCCTTTTCACCGTGTGTATAATGTATATTTCAAACGGTGAGCGAACAGAAGAGTTTGCAATTTCTTCAGAACGTACCTACTCTAAGTAAATACGCTACACAGAAAGCTTAATGTAACATTACATGTATAACCGTGGTGGCGGCAAGAAAAGAGATCGAGATAACTTTTAAAATACGATTACATCCAAATATTAATCATAGTTATTTGACTAAGCTACGTTGTCTAATATTAGGAATGCAAAGTTAACAGTAACAAACTCTTCACAATTATTAAAAAATATGTTCAGATGTTGTGGAAGAGATTATATTTTATATAAATATAGTAATAATAATAAACCAACACAGTTTGTTTTAAGTGGTTGAGTTCGTGAAAATAAGATCTGGATTTTAGTACATAACATGAAAGGAAAAAACTAGAAATGGTTGACGTAACAAATGTGGGATATTCAGTAAAATGTGGTGATAGTAATAAAATTTATTTTGGACAAACTGATACCATTTTAGAGAAACTAATGTTATGGTCATAAGAATAATTTTATAGACTTCAGAAAAACTCATACATCGTTGTCTTTACATATAAAATGCTTAAATATTCTGAAGACCCAAATTATATAGAATTTGTGAATAAAGATAAAAAGGCACCTTTTAGAAGGCATATGAATGTTTAAGAGCTTTTGACTGTAAATTTTAAAAAACCAATTGGGACTGTTGGCATATGTATGGATAACTAAAAACAAATTCTGCAATTAATAAAATTATGTAATATTTGGCTTTATGTATGCTGCTTACAGAGTGTAATAGTCGAATAATTAAGGTTAAGGCCATATATATATATTAGACGGCCAGACATCATGCATTTGAGTCAGGTGATGTGGACGATATGGAGTGGTTATTCATGATTGTTGTTAGTAATGAGCTTGGATGTTCGTAAAGTGTGTAATTTCTACAATATATTTCTCAATGTGTTGAGTATGCTTCCTATTTATATGTCAATGAGTTATATTTACAGATGATCTTGAATAAATTCGAAAACTTCGGTCTAATACAGTGAGAACCTAAATCAGGATGTTGTGTTTTATTATTACTAAGTAGTAATACAAGAAAAATTTCTGAATTGAGATATATTCTAACTTTCTAATAGTGGATGAAATTGTAAATTCAAGATAAAGCAATCCTTGCGTATTAGTAGCAAATCGCAAAAAAAAATGTTGCGCGCACAATGATTGGAACTAATCGCCCATCGCAAGCATTAAATACATTAAAATAAAAATTGCAATAAAGGCGATTTACTATTTACTTACCGGATGCTGGTATTAGCTGCACGTACAGCTCCTCTCGGACGAAAAGCATACACCAGGCAGCTTATGGTGCCCAAGAGGTTCTGCGTATCTGCAACGAACGAATATTACGAGGTTAGTTTTCTGCTGTACAGTTTTTAAGTCTTTAAAAATCGTTTCCCCACATACTTAGTGACCCCGACGTGATATCGTACGGCTTTCCTACGTCTAATTAAATTTCTAACGCTAATTTACTTACTGGAACAATTATTGACACCCCGATGACCGAAGAAGTTATGCCTAGTGCACGAATTATGGCCCAATTCCCTGCTAGATCGTCCGCTGAAGTCGAAGACTATGAATACGTCGTCAAACACGTCTCTAGGTACGCCAGATGCCTCTCACGTCCATGTCTTCGAATCAGTAAACATTTCACCTTTATGGCGTTCCAATCCGTGACGATGGTTCCTCGTCCTTGTGGCCGCTTTCTCTCTACGCAAGATTTCATCCGGCACATAGAGATACCATTTTGTGCTAGTGAATCTGGACGAGACTATTTTGGACGCCGTCAGCGAACTTGTGGACCATCCGCCAGCAACGGATAAGAATGCCATAAAAACCGTATAAAAATGCATTTGGTGAGTCACCGGAGAAGCGGCCGCGTTGTTTGTGCGGAGGAGAGATCATCTCTCATATTATAAAAGATCCGTAACCTGGCCGGTGGACAGTGCATCGACCAGATATTTCGTACTCTGTTCTCTGAATATCTTCCCGGCCACATTCGGGGCATTTTGCCTGCCAGCTAGTCACAGTGTCTTGATTCGGTAGCTGCCGTAACGGATCTCGTATTCGATGTCATGAAACCACATATTGACGACAACCAAAGGAGCTACAGGTTCCACGATTTCCACTGATTCACCTATAGCTAAGGAGGTGCGGGAATTGCGACAGATGGTATTAGCTCTGTCGTGTCGTGACCGGCGAAGGCATTCTGTGAGTCGTAATCGCAACGCTAACCGTGGTCGATCGCATCCTCACTTGGAGGAAATCGTCCTTTGCTGGTATCATCGCCGATTTGGTTCCAAGGCTCTGAAGTGCACGTCTCGAAGCCCAACAAAAAAACTGAATTGCTCGTCCTCAGTTTCGGCGGTGGGGGACAATAGCAATTGTGAAGACCGCTTGAGCATTTTAGACCGCAACAGTGGCCTCCGCTTCTTAACAGACACAGGAGCAGACGTTTTGGTCCTACCACGTAGGATGGCGAAATCAAATTCTTTTCAAACTGATATGGCTCTGCATGCAGCCAACGGTGCGAAAATTCGAACTTTCGTTAAAAAATTACTCCACTAGAACCTGGGTTTGAGATGCGTGATCTCTTGGACATTTTTAATAGCCGATGTGTCGCAGACTATCATAGGCGCCGACTTGCTTCACCATTTCAACTTCGTTGTGGATTTGCGCGACAAGCGCCTTCTCTATAAAGTCACCTTGCTATCCCCGCTACGTCTGTGCCCCGTCAACAAACACCCACGGTAAGCACGATCGCCTCCAGCGGTTCGACGTTCGTGACGGTACTTCACAAGTTTCCGGGTATAACTTTTGCCACATTCCCGTCGCAGACTGGGAAACACGATGTATATCACCACTTACTTACAGTGGGTCCGTCGGTGTTCCAGTCTGCACGCGGTCTATCGCATGAAAAATTATGCGATGCCAAACGAGAATTCCAGCGCATGATGGAACAAGGGATCTGTCGTCCATCTTCCAGCCCATATACGAGTCCGCTACACATGCAACGCAAGAAAGATGGAAGTTGGAGACCGTGTGGCGATAATCGTCGTCTCACCCCCGTCACGACTCCGGATCGTTATCCGATTCCTCATCTTCACGACATTTCTTACCGTCTGCATGGATGTACTGCCTTTTTCACATTGGATTTAGCTCGAGCTTACCACCAAATCCCTATGGCGCCGGAGGACATCCCCAAGACCGCTGTCATAACTGCATTTGGATTATATGAATTCACTGTTATGACATTCGACCTTCGAAACGCCGCCCAGACATTTCAACGCTATATTGACTCGGCGTTTCGAAACCTGGATTTCGTGTGCTCTTATATTGACGATATTCTTGTTTCGTCTAATTCCGCCGAAGAACACGAACAACACCTTAATACAGTTTTCCAGAGGTTGAGCAACTTTGGTCTGTAACTTAACACCGCTAAGTGCGTTTTGGGGGCAAATACTCTCACATTTTTAGGTTACCAAGTCAGCGCTGACGGGCTGCAACCGACGCCTGACAGGTTCCGAGCAATAACTAATTTTCTGCTGCCTAAGTCAATTGCTGATCTCCGGTGTTTCTTAGGCATGTAGAATTTATATCTCCAAAGTTTACCGCATGCTGCCGATGTTTTGTTACCCCTTAACCAGTTTCTGCACGGGGCCAGCAAAAACGACAAGCGACCAGTTGTTTGGACGCAAGAATTAGAGACAGCGTTCGACAATGCTAAGCAGTTGCTCGTTTCTGCTACATGATTGCATTTTCCAGATTATAATGCACAAATCGCCTTAAACACAAACGCTTCGCAGACCGCTGTTGGCGCAGTTTTGGCGCAACGGCAAATGGGTGCCTTTAGTTTCTTTTCGAAGAAGGTGTTCTGCAAGAGGATCTTCCTTCTAACCCTCAGATTTTCCTGGAAAAGTACCGCACACACATGCGACTCTTCCGGCCATCACCTGCTTCTCACCATAGACGTGACGCCGTATTCGTTCAACGGGACTTTTACCACTCTGACCACGTGTTCGTTCGTGCAGACAATGTTCCGGGATCTCTGGAATGCCCATAAAGTAACCTTATCGCGTTTATTTGGTAGACACACAAGTGTGTCACTGAGCGCTTATCAGACTTCGATTTCGTTTGAGACATAAACGGGAAGCAAATGACTGTCAATGTGAATCGGTTGAAACCCACTTTTGTGGTAGCTAGCGATTCTTAGACGGTTCCTGTTTGTCCTGCTTATACTTCCAACATGCGTTCTCCTGCATCTAGTTTCAGTGGTCAAAGGGGTTCTGAAAACGTATCCCGGACCACGCATGAAACGAGTTTCTTTTACGGCTGATAACAATTAATTTTTTTACTCTATCTCCTTCATAGCTTGTGTTTTCTCTCATGTTCCAGGATTCGCAACTCTCTTCAGTTGCTAGGAGGGGAGTATTATGAAGACTTAACCGATCGTTTGGCGGACATTCGAAATTCCGAGTTACACGGATGATGAGTGGCCCAATCGGCAGTCAGTGTTATTTTCAATTAATATCGCTAGTTGCCAACAACAATCCGATAGAGAGAAGAGCTTTTGATCTGTGACGACACGCTTCTGCCACGACTTTATGTGTACTACATTCTATAGTCGCAATTTATTATTTATTGAATAAAGTTAAATTTTATAAAGTTGTAATTAAGTTATCATTTCGTTTTAGACTTCAGCATTTTATGGGGGTGTAAATCGATACATAATTTATATACAGAAATCGTGTTCCCCACAGAAACGTTATGTTGCATATATGCTGCAGTATTCTAAACTAAAGGGTTAAGAAATTTTAAACGTATATATCTTACTAAGACCAACAATTATTAAAGCGTAATACCTCCCTCAAAATGAAACAGAAAAGATTATATTAACGTCTGACAGAGGGTTGTATATCTCTGATATATTATTGCGAAACCTGATTAATTGGTAGGCACACAAGTGCGTCACTGAACGATTTTGAATCGTGAGAGTGTAATAATGTTATTCTTTTCATCTTACTAACCATATTGCTACATTTCTCTAAACATTGTGACGAGAAATAGGAGATAAGTTAGTGGGGTGTAGTACTAAGGATGCGCAAGAATACAAATATTTTGATACGAAGTAAAATTTTCAACTATTGTCGTATATACATCAATAAATTAGGCATTTTAATAATATCACAAGAAAAACAAAGAAGCATAAGACCTCATTAAAAATGAGAATATTCTTATCAATAATACAGATAAAACAAACCAACGTTCAAACGTCATTCTTATGCGCATCTATATACGTAAAATAGCTCTTTTGTCTGTATTTTTTTTATAATGATCACATTTACGTTTAAAGGTACACGAAATGCGAAACTGTTATCAATTGGATTCACAAGAAAACGATCGGACCAGTTAGAAAAAAAATTGGCCTTGCTTGTTGCGACCGGTATGAAATTCTTATTATGTTTTCTAGAATATATAACATATTAATGTTAATCGTTTCATTATGGTTGCATCTGGAGAGGCGGCAGAAACCGGACTCTAAATTCTACTCATGAATTGTTATCAAAATTATTAAAAACTAAAAAGAGGACCAAACGTCATAACATTAATATTTTTTGGTAATAAAGATTATAATTTTGTAATTCCAGGCCGTCTATTTATTTATAAGAGTCATAATTGTCATCTGCCGTATAGAAAATAATTGGTGAACGTTATGATGTAATCATAATCACGTTTTTCTCGCGTTGGATAAAATAGCCGATTTTTTGCCTGTGCATTGATTACAATCGAGATGTTTTATAATAAAACATTTGTTCCGTGTATTACAGAATCCCAACCATAGATCGTCCACATTTCTGCCTGTGTGTCACACTCGTTTTTCAGATTTTACTGAAGAAAACGGTCAAATATAGGCCTACTTCTAAGACGCGTAACAAGGGTTTTAATAACATAAAATTTCAATCAGGCATCGTAAGAATTGATGGGAATCGCTGAAAAACCTAATTTTAGCTGTTTGGGCAGAGATAATTTTTGCTTCCCGGAAAAAAGCGGTATTAGGTTACTCGTACATAACCCCTGAGTATCTGTAATTTTGGGGGAAACACTGATAAGGGACCGATCGGACAGGTAATTCATCTGTGAGCTCAATTTCACAAAACTGACCATTCATAGTACCAATTTCTTACTAAACAAATTTGGATACTTCCTTATCAAACTACGGAAATCTCCTAAGCGTTCCTGTTCAACAACTTCCCCCAACACCAACTCTCTTTCCTCCTTTATATAGTTAACGCCGAAGGATTTAAAGTTTACCCAAGACGAAAAAATCCTGCTACCACCACTTACAAGTTTCTGGACTGCCTATTTTGAATAATGTTTAATACAAGACATCTGCTTCTCATATGTTCTTAACTTATACATTTAAAAAAGTATTGCCATTGTTTATTTTGATCTGCCTTCGATGGACACGCTCATTACTGGATCGAGAAGTCGTAGGACACCCTTGACCAGAACTACGAACAGTAGTCTCAAACTGTGCAAATAATGAGTCAGAAATGTCACCCACAATTCTCAATAGCTCCTGAAAAGACACAGACCTTTCGGTAAACCAAAAAATAGGCTGTAAATTCTGCAGAATAATTTTAATAATCTTGTGAAAAATGTCTAAATATATTTCCTTTGTATATATCTCTAATACAGTCCGAGGAGGATTATCAGAGTTTCTGAAATCTACGGGTTACATATTCTCTTAAGAATTATACTTTATATCTCTCGGGAATAATTAGCCCCACCAAACGTAACTCGATTACTTTAACTAATTCCATTAGCGAATAAGAACGATAGCCAATACACACAAAAAAGGGTAATATAAATACCACACAATGTTTCTGGGATTCTTGTACCTTTCGTCAGGTGCTAATAGCAGCCTAGAGAAACACAACTGCACTGGTCAGTTGACAACACTCAAAAGCTAAAAAAGACAAAAATTCCATTAGCATTTTCAAATTCGACTTATCAAACATTTACATATAGCAACAATTGAGAATTACGCGATAGTATTTCCATATATCTTGAATCTACAGATTGCTTCGAAACTAGAACCTTTTTTTATCTTCCAGTAAATTGTTTAGATAATAACACAACCTGTGGTAGATCTTCATGTCGCGCCCGGGCTGTATTTGTTTCGTCGTCATCTCTCTGCTTCCTGTATTCTGTATTCTTCATGTACCCTGCACATCTCAATTTCTGGATGAAGGCCTCTTTCGTCAGATCATGCAGCCAATTCACCCTAGACATGAAGTCACATGAAACAAAATCAAACACCATGATTTTTCTATAAACAGTTTTAAATGCTAAATCCACAAGCCAACTTGTCTTTTAAGACCATCATAAATAATAAATATTTAATATATTACCTTCTTTTTTGTTTACCACGCTCTGCTACCATTTGTTGAACTAACTCAAATTTAAATACTGCCTCTCTTTCAGCGAAAGTAATAACTAAGATGAATAATAATTGTGTAGACATGCAGAATTATTTTCACACAACTTTATAAGTTCCAACTAATTTTCAAACACTCTTTCAAGCAAAACTCCTCTTTGAAGATAAACAAAGATATTCTCAGAACAAAGATATTAAATAATTTCCACAAGAAAAAGATATACATTTTTTTAATATCGTTCACAGATTACATTGTATCAGCTGGCCAAAGCCGTCACACTTCGTCGAAATTAAAAGTCATCAGCTATTCAAAGAAACGCTGGATTTGGTGAACGAAAAAATATTTTTCGGTTCACTAAGAATATGTCCAAAGAACGTGTTTCACTGAAGGGATAATTGCGTATTAGAAGCTAAACGCACACACAATGATTGTAACTAATCGCCCATCGCAAGCATTAAATACATCAAAGCAAAAAGAATTGCAATCAAGGTGATTTACTATTTCCTTACCGGATGCTGGTATTAGCTGCACGTACAGCTCCTCTCGGACGAAAAGCATACATCGGGCAACTTATGGTGCCCAAGAGTTTCTGCGTATCTGAAACGAACGAATATTACGAGGTAAGTTGGCGGCTGTTCCGTTTTTAAGTCTTTAAAAATTGTGCATAACTGATGTTTAAACATGTTGATAGTTCAATGAAATTAAGTTGATGTGACCTTCCCCACCTTGACGACGATGAATGCCGAAGTAACCTTCAGGAAGTTGAGAATCGTCTTGCAGGCATAACATTCGTTACAATTAAAAATGGCGCAATTAATCGAATAGCAATTGACACATGTACACTAAATACATAATGCATATTTAATCAGTTATTACCTGCTGTCCCCTAACGTTACTCCTCCGCCTTTGAAGAATTTCTGCTCTGAGCTGACGTGGTGTTGAAGACGTTTCTTTACAGCTTCTGGTGGATCTTCACAGCTGCAGTAAGGAAAACAAGAAAACTTGGTTGTAATGGTATCGTTAAAAATGTATAATAATTGTAAAATAAATGTATTAAATTGTATTCTGTTTGTTAATAAAAGAAATCGGCATATTCCATCGAATATTGTTCCTCTTGAGTTCCCCACTGGTGCCGAAACTAAAACGACCAGCGCACAACGATGAATAGTACGAAAGTATTGCAGAAATATTAATTAGAACCAATTCGCACGAAATCTTTGTTAATAAGCCTTGCCATATTTTAGAACGCCGCGACTGTAGCGTTGCACTGTCAATAAGATTCAGTAACTTCGGAAAAGAAAGTGTATTGAATTGAATGAGTAGATTTATGCCAAAACGGAATTCCATAGCGACCAGGAAAGTTAAAAGTAATCACATATAAATTCAAGTTATTTCGAAAGTAAAATTAAATTTTTTCGTAATGTGTTTTTGTATTTGTAATGAGCGTGTAAATAAAAAATGTTGTTAATACTTTCGTAGAATGTTGTCGTTTACTTCGTGAAAGTTTGGAAGGCCGAGATGCTTCAGGTTAGCCGAAAATATTTTCACTAAGCAACGGACCTTTTTTTTTGGAGGGGGGGGGAGGGGGGGGTAGACAGGCTATGTATAGGGTAATCCACATAGTGGCAACTCCCCTCTTATAGCATAGGAAAGGGATTTGAAAGGAGGGATGCGGAAGGGTGGAGGACATTCGCTGTTCACCTTTATATAGGCCAATGGCCTTTGTTGTACGTTCACAACGGTTGAAATCGAAATTTTACAAGAATGCTTTGTGGCGAATTCAAATGATTTTCTTTAAAAATCCACTATTAATTATATATATAAATTCTCTCAAATTTGATTCACCTCATGCTTCTCATACTTTTTCATGGAATTTGTTTTATTTTTGTAAATAAAAGTCGGTTTTAAAAAATTACTCGCAAACTTTTTCTCAATTTCTTTAAATATAAATCCTTAAGATATTATTTCTAGAGGTTAACTTTAGAGTTGGTGCATATTTCAATCAACAGAAACTATTATAGAAAAAAATATTCTACCTTTTGTGGACTAGTAAAACGCTGTGATTTTCGGGGTTGCGAATTAAACTATTCAACTTAAATTTTCAAAAAAGTAGTATTGCGCAATTTTCGCCAATTATAATAATTTCAATGTGTATGAAAGGGAATTTAATTGTCTGAAACTTTTTTCCATGTCAAATTAGTGTTCTGCCAACTATATTGATTATATCAGCAGTAGAAGTGTGCCAAACTGCATTCTTTTGGAAAATGACGTAAATGTTACGAACGGTTTCTACCACTTTAGTCACCTTAGTAGCACCATACGAAGCGGAATTGTATGCTCAACAATTTATTACTGTACATTATTTTCATTATTATGCTTCATACTTTTGTTATTAGCGAAAAACTGAAAACAGGTGCAAAATTTATTGGTTTATAAGCAACAGAAACTTTTCTCGAGGCCTTCAGAATGTAAAGATAGTTTTTCACTAATGGCCACAGCATCTACAAGTTGGAGGAAGGAATAAAACACCCAACCTTTTTGCTACAGGGCTATTGATCTATCAATTATCACGACCAATAGGGTTAAAACGTTTTAGGAATTTTTAACTACATGTACATGGGTCGAGAAGACATCAATACCATTTGATTTATATTTTAGAGATATTTGGGGAAACAATCGTCCCAATACATCCGGAAAAGTTGTTGTTTTTCTCTTCAAGAATTATCTAGATCAATGTCTGCCCGTGATAGCAGGTAGAGCGTTCATACTACACTCAGGAAAATCACAATAGTTCAAGTACCTGCTTTCTGAATACAGAAAGAAAGTATACAAAAATTATGTCAGCACAATATATAATAATGAAATAAATAACTGCGAAAAAAAAAACAGCTTGATTCAAAATAAACCTTAACGTGATTACAGAAAAGTTATTTCGCTATGAATATCTAGTTTTCATCCTTATAGGAAAATTCATTCTATTGAGACAACTGTGAGATCCTTTAATCAACGAGAAGATCCACAATTAATAGCATTTGGTAACTCTCATCTAGACCAATGAAACTGGTGCTGAAGAACATTTATATGTATACGAGGGCGGTATGAAAATTTTCAGACAAAACAAAGACACAAGACATTTTACTTCCATTTTAATTATCTTTTCGAAGCGTACCTCTTAGCTTATGGAACAAAAAAAGTCACTTGTGGCTAAATCTGGTGAGTAGTTCGAAGTGTAATTCATAGATTATCACTATGGGAATCTCTGAGTTGTGAGACGGCTTTGTCTTGGTGAAATAACATTCAAACACGTTTTTTAGTCATACAAGAGAACATGCGGCACCCAAACGCAGTTTCTCATGCCTAACTCTTCAGTCAAACACGTTCTTTGGACATATTCTTAGTGAACCGAAAAATATTTTTTCGGTCACCAAATCCAGCGTTTCTTTGAACAGCTGATTACTTTTATTTCGGCGAAGTGTGACGGCTTTGACCAGCTGATACAATGTAATCTGTGAACGATATTTAAAATTTGTATATCTTTTTCTTGTGGAAATTATTTATTATCTTTGTTCTGAGAATATCTTTGTTATGTTCAAAGAGGAGTTTTGCTTGAAAGGGTGTTTGTAAATTAGTTAGAACTTATAACGTTGTGTGAAAATAATTCAGCATGTCAACTCAATTATTATTCACCTTAGTTATTCCTTTCGGTCAAAGAGAGACAGTAATTGAAATTGAGTTAGTTCAATAAATGGTAGCAGAGCGTGGTTAACAAAAAAGAAGGTAATATATTAAATATTTATTATTTATGATGGTCTTAAAAGACAGGTTGGCATTTAGATTTAGCATTTAAAACAGAAAAAAAATGTTTTTATGAATCCTCATAAATCTTGGTGTTTTATGATGTTTCATGTGACGTCATGTCTATGGTGAATTGGCTGGATGATCTGACGAGAGAGGCATTCATCCAGCAATTAGGAGGTGCAGGGCACATGAAGAATACATGAAGCAGAGAAGAGACGAAGAAATAAATGCAAAAGGGCGCGACATGAAGATCGAACACAGGTTGTGTTATTATCTAAACAACTTACTGGAATATAAATATAAGTTTCTAGTTTCTAAGGAATCTGTAGATTCAAGAGATATGGAAAAACTATCGCGTAATTCTCAATTGTTACTATTTTGGTGGTAAATGTTTGATAAGTCGAATTTGAAAATGCTAATGGAATTTTTGGTTTTATTTAGCTTTTGAGTTTTGTCAACTGACGAGTGCAGTTTTGTTTCTCTAGGCTGCTCTTAGCACCTGACGAAACGTACAAGAATCCCAGAAATATTGTGTGGTATTTATATTACCCTTTTTTTTTGTCTGTATTGGCTATCTTTCTTATTCGCTAATGGAATTAGTTAAAGTAATCCCCCATTTTAAGGCAGGTGATCCGAGTGGTTCTTTACAATTTCTGATGAAATTAATTTCGTTGTACGACTTACGTTTGGTGTCCGACCAACAGTTTATGTGTTGTATATCAGGAAGAGCGTCAGAAATGTTTGGTCAAGCTAGGTTGGACGAATGGATCTGGGATCAACAGAAACAGCATTTGGTGGTGCTAATTATACCACTGTGAACAAATAGTAAGGTGAATTTATTTATAAAATATAAATTCTTTATTTATTCTTCCAAGTCAATTTCATCCCCTTAAAAGTAATCCCCGTCCGATAAAACGCACTTTTTCCAACGCTTTTTCCAGTCCACGAAATATCGGAATTGTCTTTTTCCGGTATAGCCTTCAAGACCTTCTCAGATTCGGTTTTTATCTCCTGAATCGTGTCAAAACGGCGTCCCTGCATTGGCCTTTTGAGTTTGCTTAATAGCCAGAAGTCGCTCGGAGCCAAATCAGGCGAATACGGTGGTTGTTTACAAAAACAAGAGTAACTGTAATTAAACCTTTTAACAAACAGACGGTTGGCAAATTTTATTGACAGTCCTACCAACCCAAGGAAAAAAATTACCTCCCTTCCTAATACCCAGTAGTTTTAAATGGTAATTTAACCTAACTTTTTGATCACAGTGGTAAAGTATAATTCTTAAGGGAATGTGTATTGCGTAGATTTCAGAAACTCTGATTTACTGGAAGATAAATATAAGGTTCTTGTTTCTAAGAAATCTGTAGATTGAAGAGATATGGAAATATTATCGCGTAATTCTCAATTGTTGCTATTTTGGTGGTAAATATTTGATAAGACGAATTTGAAAATGATAATGGATATTTTTTTTTTTTTAGCTTTTGAGTGTTGTCAACTGACCAGTGCAGTTGTGTTTCTCTAGGCTGCTCGGTACCTTCTCGGACTGTATTAGAGATATATACAAAGAAAATATATTCAGACATTTTTCACAAGATTATTAAAATTATTCTGCAGAATTTACAGCCTTTTTAGTTTACCGAAAGGCCTGTCTTTTCAGGAGCTATTGACAATTGTGGGTGAGATTTCTGACTCATTATTTGCCAAAGAACAACAACAGTTTGAAACTACTATTCGTAGTTCTATTTGAGGCCAGTAATGATTTTAATAATTGATTTGTTAGCGGTACCAATTCTTCAAAAACGACAATGGGTAGTCTAGCTTTGTTGTGAGCTGCTAGCCGCTGAAGGCAGTTGGTTGGTTGTTGTGGACGCGTGAGGAAATCAGAATCTGGGAGCGGAGAACGACCAGCGTGGCCAGAGTTTAAATTCAACTGAGAAAGGTACAAGTTTTTTTTTAATCCAAGTATAAGGTGTGGCCAGCGAGATATTTTGTAAAAAAAACTGCAAAGAGTAATCAAATATTTAGCGCCACATTAAGGTTCCTGAGATACGGAGATCATCATCATTTTCCACATAAAGACAATGTGTAACAATATGTCTGGCTGATGATTCGGAGGTGCAGCAGTTCCAGTTCCTAGAGGAAAATTCAATAACTACGATCGTGTATTTGACAATCAAGTGTAGAGGCAGTGTTTTATGGCTTATTAGCATAAATTGTGAGCCCGAGCCAAGGAATCTAAGTCTGGTACCAGCCGAACATTTTGTAAATAGAAACCAAGTTAATTAAAATTGTAAACGATAGTTAAAGGTATTCGGCAGATTTCGTCTTCACGTTTCGGTTTTGATTGTTAATTTCTTAATTTATAAATTCTATGATTGTAACGTAAATACAAAGGTTGTTCTTTACTTATCGAGCCCATGTAAACAACCCTGAAAGAAGAGTTATCAAATTTATAAACATTGAAACTTTAAATGTATTTAACCTCAGAGAAAATGTTATAAATTTCTATTAAATAATAAATCTAATAAATAAAGCAGAGAGTTTGTATATTTGTATGTTCTTAATACAAATTTTATTGCGTGGACAGAATTCAACAAAAATTGGTATATATATTCTGCCAAAACCGAGAATCAGCACTGTGGGGGTGAGAAACCCCTAGAATAAACGTAGAAATAATTATAGTTGAAATAAGTTACGAATTAGTGTTAAATTACTGCGCGCCAAGAGACGGTGACGTCATTGGAAAAACATTGACGCATCATAAAAAATATAGTTCTGTATTTCGTAATGAAATAAAGCAGAAATATTTTGATTGAATAAAAAGTATTACCTTTTTCCAGTAATACTCCATCGAATAGATAAAAAACAATACGAAATACTTTACCATCTTTGCTCAAAGTTAATTTGGAAAAGTTAATTACGCCGCCGTACTTAAAAAAGCCAATATGGCGCCTTATAATACATTCAAATATGTGTCGGCCGATATTTTAAAGTTTCATAATATAACGTACTACTGTATCCTGTATAATATTTCAGAAGATAATAAGATTTGTCTAAGGTACGTCTGCTGAATTATGTGTTTGTAACTATAAAGGTATTCAAAATGACGTACGGAACTCCGAAAGTTTTTATGGTCGTTATTCAATTCATGCACTCTCAATCAAAGGTATTCAGAAATAGGAACATTTTAATTGAATTAAAAGTACAATTAATTATACTTTACGCAACGTATTTCTATAAATTTGTATAAATGTAAACAAATTATTGCGTGCAATTTGTGTCGTGACACAAAAATTTGAGGTTAGGATAGCAGTATTTGTTTTCCATTTTTGAGATCGACGTTCTAGATGTTCAATTTCTGAGAAATGAAGCTGAGCAAAAATATTTTGATTGAATAATAAGTATAATTAAATCTACCAATACCACATCGAGTGATAAATAAAATTCATTATCAAAGGTTATACAATCCATGGCATTAAATTTCTTTTAAATAACTTGACTTTTGACGTGGAATATATAACGGGATCAGGGACCAATATGTTGCCAAATTATATCTTGCAATACGCACTGGAAGATACATAGAATTATGATAAAACCGATACATAAATGTTCAAAATTGATATTTTTCTATTGAAGACAGCGTATTTCGTAACGTTTTGTATTAATTTTAAACAATGCTACCAACTGCAGACAGCTAAAACAACCAAATAGTTTATTTTCATTATATCTTGCAATACGCACGGGAAGATACATATAATTATGGTAAGAACAATACTTAAATGTTAAAAACTAATATTTTTCTATTAAAGAAAGCGTATTTCGTAATGTTTTGCACTAATTTTAAACAATGCTGCCAACTGCAGATTGCTAAAACCACCAAATAGTTTATTTTCAGATGGAAAAATTATATATCTACAAATTTAGTAATTGTTTTAAATAGTGTATATATATATACACTATTTAAAACTAGCTTCTATTATATAAAATTGGCTTATGCGGGTATTTATGTGTGTATACATGTGGGCATGTTCCGCTTACAAATCTACACCCTCGAAGCATTTTCACCAAATTTCGTACACGTGTTCTTTGCGTCAGGGAAACAAATATTGTGCGGGTGTAACACGCCTACCACCCCTAGGAGAATGATTGGACGGTGGTGGAAATCTTCAAACATGCTAAAATGTCCGATATTTGCGTTTCATAAATATTTTTCAGGGTTAATTAGATTTATAGTATTTCTACTCATGTGATTTTTATTAATTTTAATCCATTGTGGCACGAGGGTTGAGCACATTAAGGAGTGGCGGTGGAGGGGGTTTCCAAGTAAATAACCCTAAAAATACCGAGATTCGAGTCAACTCAAAGGTAATGGATGTCGCTGAGTTAATTTATGACAATCTGGGCAACGCGCAGTTGTAGGATTGGGTAAGAAGGGTTGGGCGGAGGGTAGAACTTTTAAAATAGCCGAATTTTGTATCAAATAAATATATTTCTGGACCAATGATATTCATAAAATTTCCCTACATGTTCTCCGAGTTTAATTTCAACCCATTTCGGGCTTGGGAGGGATGCGCCCTTAAGGGTAAGGGTGGACGGGCGTTACAAGAAAATAACGCGAATACAACCGAGATTAGAGTCAAATCAATGATTATGGATGGCACTGAGTTTAATTAAGACAATCTATTGGTGTTTTAACCGCCAGGAGCAATGGTGGACGGGGGTTGAAATTTTAAAACATAATAAGCAGTCGATATTTGCGTCGAATAAATATTTTTCTGGTTCAGTGATATTTATAAAATGTCTCTAAATGTTCCATATATTTAATATTAACCTTTTTCGTGGTTTTGGAGGAGCACCCTTAAGGGTGGGGTGGAGTAGATTTATATAAAAATAATGCAAACACAAACGAGATTGGACTCAAATGCAGGGTTAATGTTGTCAGTGAGTTTAATTATGATATTCAAGTTGTTGTTTAGTGTCTCAATTAGGAGTAGATGGGATGGATATATTTAAACATGCTAACACGGCTGATATTTGAGTAGGATAAATATTTTCGGGGAAAAAGTGATTAATAATGTTTGTACCAATGTATGTCAGTAAAATTTCAACCTCTTACGGAATGGGAAAGGAGCACCTTAGGGTTAGGGGTGGAGGGGTATTACAAGAAAATAACGCGAATACAACCCAGATTGGAGTCAAACCAAAGGTAATGGATGTCGCCGTGTTCGATTATGACATTCAATTGGCCTTTTAACCCCGAAGGGTTGGGGTGGACGGGGGTGTAATTTTTCTAACATGTTAAACGGTCGATATTTGCATTAAATAATTAATTGTCGAGGTCAATGACATTTATAATATATCTACCGATGTTGTTTGTAAAATTTAACCTTTTTCGGCATTAGAGGGAAGCACACTTAGGAGAGGAGCTGGAATCATTAAAATATGCTAAAACAGCAGATGTTTAGGCAGATAAAAATTTTTGGGATCAAAGAGATAGATAGTAATTTAATCGATGTTATTTGAGTATGGTTTCAACCCCTTACATCATGGAAAAGGAGCACTCTTAGGGGTGAGGGTGGACGGGCATTATAAATAAATAACGCGAGTAAAACCAATATTACAGTCAAACCCAGGTTTCTGGGTGTCACAAAATGTAATTATGATATTCAATTGCTCACTTAATCCCCAGGGGCGGGAGAGGATGGGGTTGAAAATTTTCAAACATGTTAAAAGGTCTATATTAACGGAAAATATTTTTTTTCAAGGTTAATTAATTTATAGTATTTATACCCATTTTATGTATTACAATTTCAACCTCTTGCGACATGAGGGTGAAGAACGCTTAGGGGAGGGGGGGAGACGTGTGTTACAAGAAAATAACTCGAAAACAACCAACATTCGAATGAATCGAACGTAATTAATGTCGCTGAGTTAATTTATGACAATTTGAGCAACGCGCAGGGTTGGGCTGGACTAGGGTGGGAGGGTTTGGGTGGAGGTGAGTGGAGAATACAAATTTTAAAGGAACTTAAGCGGCTGAATTTTGCAACGATTACATATATTTCTGGAACAATGAGATTATTAAAATATCACTACACGTTCTCTGAGTTTAATTTGAATCCCTTTCGGGATTGAGAGGGAGCTCACATTAGGGGTGGGGGTCAACGGGTGTTAAAAATAAATAACGAGATTAGAGTCAAATACAGGGTTATGAATGTCACTGAGTTTAATTATGACATTTAATTTGTCATTTAACTCCCGAGGAGTGGTGTTTGACGGGAGTGGAAATATTGAAACATGAAATCACGACCGATATTAGAAGTGAATAATATTTTCAGGGTTAATTAGATTTAAAGTGTGTGTGTAAAAATTGAACCCCTCTTTCGACATGAGGGCGATGCATGGGGGTAGAGGGCACCGACAAGAAAAAAACGAGTCAAATCGAAGGATGTCGCTGAATTTATTTATGACACTCTGGACAACGCGTGAGGGGTGGGCTGAGGTGGGAGGAGTTGGGTGAATTTATTTATGACAATCTGGACAACGCGTGAGGGGTGGGCTGAGGTGGGAGGAGTTGGGTGAATTTTTAAAAAAAATGTTGACCGGTCGTTATTAAATATATTTCTGGATCAATTTGATTAATAAAATTTATCTACATTTTCTCCGCGTATAATTTCAACCCCTTTTGGGATTGGGAATGGAGCTTCCCTTAAGGGTGGGGGTGGAGTGTAATTACAATATAATGATGCAAAAACAATCGAAATTGGAGTCGAACTCACGGTCATGGATGTCAATGAGTTTAATTATTACACTCAACTAATCATTTAACTCTCCCCAAGGAAGGGTTGGCGGGGGTGTTAATTTTAAAACATGTTTAACGGTCCATTTTTGAAAGGAATGAATATCTATCGAGGTCAATGTACTGATAATATTTCTACCGATTCTGTTTTTAATTTAAACCTCTTAAGGACGTGAAAGATCACACTTAGGTTAGGGGTGGGGGTATGAGGGGCGTTACAAGAAAATAAATCCCAGATTGGAGTAAAATTCAAGTTATGGATGTCACTGAGTTTATTTATGACAACCATTGGGAAAGTGACTGGGGGAGGTAAGTTCTGGGCGGGGGTATAAATTTTCAGAAATGTATAATGGCCGATATTTGCGTGAAATAAATATTTTACGCAGGCAATGTCATTGATAGTATTTCTACCGATTTTGATTGAGTATAATTTCAACACCTTACGGCATGGTAGGGAAGTACGCGTAGAGATGGAGGTGTGTTTCATAAAACTAACCTCAAAAAACGAGATTCGAGTCACTTGGTAACATGGTCAATGCGCGAGATTTGGTGGGGGTGTGAGGGGCCTCGCGGAGTTGGGCGCGGGAGGAAATTTTCAAACATTTTAAACGGTCTATATTTGCGTTAAATAATTATTTCCCGGGGTTCATGACTTTGATAGTATTTTTACCTATGTTGTTTGTGTACAATTTCAACCCCTGTGAGGGGAGCAAGGTTAGCGGTTGGGGTGGAATTACGTTAAATAAAAATAACGCTAAAACAACCCAGATTCGAATCAATTCAGAAACTATGAATGTCGCCGAGTCTAATTTGGACGGGTTTGGGAGGTGGTGGGCGGGGGTAGAAATTTCCAAACAATGTAATCGGTCGATTTTTGCGTGGAATAAATACTGTTTGATTATCGCACATTTGTGGGGGTGGTCATCTTCTAACATGTATAAACGGCCGATATATTATGTCAATGAGTTCAACCTCCTTCGGCATCGGAGGGTGCACATTTAGGGACAGGGTTCGTGGAGCGTTACATAAAAATAGCGCAAAAGCAACCAAAATTGGAGACATATTGGGGATTATAGATAAATGACATCTCGGGCAACGCCGGGCACCCAGCTATGCTATAATAAAGTTTAAAGTAGTAATTATTTCTCGATTCTTCCTGTTAAAATAAAATAAATTGTTTCAGAACGAACTGTCAGTTTAAAAAAACTACAAATTAATTGTTTAAATAGTAATTTAAATTTGTTTAATTAATATCCGTTTAAAGCATTACATTTTGGCTTCCACAAGGTGGAGCAATCAAATTGTTAATTAATCACTTTTATATTTAATCATTACAATATATTGCCGTCATTGTTGTCTATGGCGACTTTTTGCTTTCGATTCGTAAGGTAAGATTTGCAAATTAAGGAGTCATTTTCACTAATTCCTTAAAAATCAAGTTTATCTAGTAAAATTTTGTGATGAGCCGTGTCGAATGCTTTGGAGAGATCTGTTACTTTTAATTTGTCTTCCAGAGAGTCCTGGACTGATTGTACGAAATCGTTCATAGCGTTGTCAGTAGATTTATTTTTGAGGAAGACATGTTTTATGTTTTTCTAATAAATTTACAACTTGCAAATGTATTGCTTTTTCTAGTATTTTAGAGACAGTTGGAAGGAGGGAAATAGGTCGGTAATTCGAGATATCAGTACGCGTACCCATTTTAAATAGTGGAATTACTTTAGCTGCTTTTAAAGAACGGAAATTTTCCTTTTACGAACGACGAATTAATTGTGTATTGAACTGGTTCTGCTTCTGCGCATTCCTGTTCAAGTTTGCTGTTAATGCCGTATATATAATTTGAATTAGAACATTATATTGAATACGTCACCCCTAGTCAACGGTAATGAAAATATATAATGATCAGCCCTTTGCGTTGTTAAGAAGTTGGTGAACGGAATTGTCTTTAGGTGTCGTAACATAATCCAGATATTGTTTATGTACATACACAAAGTAATGGTTAATCGCAGAAGCTGCTTCCATGTTTGAGTGTAGCGCTGAATTTCTGGTTAGATAAGCTTAAAATTCGAGATAATGACTGAAATATGTTGGGAGCTTCCGACAGTAAGAGAGGGCACAAAATCCGGAAATGGGCTTGGCGCAAGAAATCGCATCCGCCAAAATCGAGCGGTGTGGCCGTGTTGAGAGTCACGCGCTGGCTCTGTCAGAGGTGATGGATGACCCTGAAACCCACGGAGGCGGAATTTGTTCTTCACGTCACCCTTTACTTCTTAATGCAGAATTGGTCATTTATTCCCGTCAGGAAGCAGTCTATTATCATTTATGTCGAGTCCATATTTTGTAATGGCTGATTTATTAACGGCAAACATTTTCTCACGTCGGAAGTACACAAAACCGACACAAAATTTTTATAATAAAGTGTCACGTTCTTCTCTTTCTATGAAATATATTCGGAGAGCATTCTTCATAATCGACAATATGACAATACAAACGTAGGTGGCATGAATGATAGATAATTGATAAAAAGGGTGAATGATTTTATGAAATATGATTATATCAAATTAATCCTATACCATTTTAAATACATAGAATACGGATTTTTTCGCGGAAACTATATTATGGAACTATATTAGGTATGCTTAGTTGCGTACCTATAAGATAGTTCAACCTGTTATCCTATCAAGTAACCGTAACCGAGAAATAGACATGTAATATCCAAACAATAATATTAATAGCAGAAATAGTTTTAATCATATGACATAAATATTTAAGTCTTGAGCGTTTGAATAAGTTTTCAAGTCAGAAATATTTTAAATTGACATGCACAGTAAAATGTTCTAGCCGGCCTGCTGTGGTGTAGTGGCCAGTGTGATTGACCCGAATCACAGAGATTCCGGGTTCGAATCCCGGCATGGGCATTAATGTTTGTTGTCGTCCTGGTCAAGAAAACTGGGGTTAAGGCTGTGGGAGAATCGACACTGACCAGGTGTCACTCGTAAATCCAGAACGTGTCATGTAAGATGGCAGTCTGGCAGTCGTCTCGGTAGGCAAGGCCCTTTATGGGCTGTTTAGCCAAAGAGTAAGTAAAATGTTCTATGGTGAAATTAGCATTTTTCTTTTTATTTTAGCTCAGTGTTTCCAAACGTGGGACACACGTCCCACAAAGGGGGGGGGGAGAAATTTTAGTGTTCAGAGGGACAATTCGAAAATGAGCTCGTCTAAAATTTAGAACCCGCTATCTATGATTTAACTTAGAGCCTATATAGAAGGAAAAATTGTTGGTACCCATGCCCAACCTACCTGATGCAGGTTTTTCTAGGGTTTGTCCTGCATTTCTTTTAGGCGAATGCCGGGTACGATCCTTAAACCATAACCCGGGGGCCCTAGTTACCCTTGGCTACCTTCCTTCACCCTTCCGCATCCCCCTTTCAAATCCCTTTCCTATGCTATAAGAGGGGAGTTGTCACTTTGTGGATTACCCTATACATAGCCTATGTACACCTCCACAAAAAAATGGTATCTCAATTCGAAATAATCATTTTGTGAGTTTGGTGCTTGCCATAGAACCACACTTGAAATATTGGAGTAATATAAACTGTGTTATGCTCAGAGACTACTGTTTACTATATTCAGTGAAGGAGTAGTACGTATTGTAATGCTATGGCTGTAGTGCTTGTCTACTGTAGTCAAGTTCGCGTGTAAAAAAATAATTTAATTTCAAAGAAAAGCTCGAATGCGCGATAAGTTTAGCGATCTTGGATTGAAATAAATTATTACTTTGTTTATGAACTTATGTATTATTACTACAGAAGAACAGTTGTACACAAGTTAAAATAAGGTTAGTTTAGGAAATAATTCAATTTTTATTAATTAATAATAGGGTTGGCATTAGAAAGACTTAGGTGGTGCATGATAAAAAAAAAGGCTGGAAAACACTGGTTAGGTTTTTTTGCAACTAACGTGATCATTAAACTTGTACTCCGCTGCGCTCAAAGATTCTTCTTCTTCTAAATGACGTGGTTTTTAGCAACACGAGCGTATAAAGAAATAATTCTCTAACTATTCAAACACAATTCTTGGAATACGTTATAGACATTTGATCTAAAACACTTTTGTCAGAATCTTGAAATATTTGTATTCCAATTACTTGATATGTTTTCTTCGTTAACAATTTTAAACGCATTACGAGTTGAAAAAAAAATTACCATTAAACGAAAATAAATTGAAATTTAATGACGAATAGAACTTATATGACTTTTTTGTCAATTTTAAGCTTTAAAATGTTGCAGTAATTGGTAATTAAGGCATTGTTCTAATTGAAAAGTTGAATTGTAGAGGACTCATTATTGGTGGATATAGCGGACGCCGCAACAATCCGGCAATGCAAGGAAAGTATTGTTGATCGGTCGAGAAGGTTTTACGCGTTCAAAATTTACGAGACGAACGAACAGTTGGGCAGCGGACAGCAAGTAGAACAGAGCAAAAGAACGAACAGTTGGGCAGCGGACAGCAAGTAGAACAGAGCAAAAGAACGAACAGTTGGGCAGCGGACAGCAAGTAGAACACAGTAAAAGAACGAACAGTTGGGCAGTAAACGGCGAGGTGTAAAGACCATAAAATTCTAATTCACGAAAACTTGAACAATCTTTGTCAGTCAGCAGCGAGAATGAAAAAGGTCTAATTTAAAGAACGAGAAAGTGTTCCAGTAACCAGTACGCTGTTATATCAAAAATGAAGAAACTGAACTAGTCTTCAGTCAACAGACAAAACCAATGAGGTGCATTTTCAACAAAAATCCACGAGATCTACAAATCCAGGTTGCAGTAAATCATCGAGAATCGACAAATTTATTTTAAACCAACTAACAAACTACGCTAATTAGAGTCTGTGAACATTTAGAGTCTGTGAGTACTTAGAATCAGTGATATCCCCAAAATTGTGCACGAAAAGTTAAAATGAGACCTGGGCTGTCGTAAGTAGAAAGAAAACTTTAAAATCATTGTAAACCACGTTTAAAAGATAAACGTCAGATCGTTCTTTAATTATCTATAAAATGAGATCTTTAATTATTCAGATCATTCTTTATTTCTTGATAAAAATTTAAATTCAATCTTTGGTATTATTTCTTCAGCAACAAATTTCGTCTATGTTCAGATGCATTGATTCCCATATAAAGCAAATGTAATTTTTGTGATTTTGATTATATAAATTCTGCCATTATCAAACCCAGTTCAAGACCCTGAGATCCCAAGTATTTTGTGATTTGAATACTTGTTTTAAAATTGTTAATAAATCTTGTTTAATAGTTTTCACGTAATAGTTCTTTTCATTTATAAACGCCACATAATTCACATAATGAATTATTGTCAAAAGAAACAAGCTATCGATATAAATCATTACAATATATTTGATACACGTCTTATCGTAATTATTACAATACAGAATAAGCGAAAAAACAGAAAAATTGCCGAAAGTTGAAACCTAAATTTCTGATTTCACGATAGGAATTCTTCGTTGATTTCAATTGTTCTGATTAGCTATGCTTATCACACGCGATCAAAATATTCAAATAAATAATTAATTTTGAGGCATCAGCAGCATCGCCAATGGTCAAACGATTTTGAAAATTTCTACTACATACATCTCGTACTAAGGAAGGTCGTGTAAAGTTATTTAATTTAATAATTAAATTGATATTAAAATCTCTTTTCCATAGAATATTTAATAAAATAAGACGTATATTTTTTAAAACCAAACTTAAATAAATATAATATACGTTTCTTTTTAGTTACTGATTTATAAATTATTTTAACACCATCCAGCAGTTCACAGCTTTCACAGCCTAAAATTTAATAAGAAGCTAGTAAATTATATAAGATACTGTAGGCTGTGAAACATCGGTGGAGGAATTAAATTATAACTCGATTAATGCTGGAAGGTAAAAGTATTTAGCATTTTTTGATCGGAGTATCCCATCTATAATTTGATGCCATTCTCATATTTGTTTGAATACATTCTTGAGACTATCTAAAAAACAGAACAATGCAGCTTACATATCAGCCAAACAACATAATTTGCAATTATACGTACGTCAGATAATATTTTCTAGTCCGGTAAACAGTAGTATATTATATTTTACAAATAAAACTTACATGGTTCGGTTAACAAAAGTAATAATTTCTATTAGCTCTTTGTTGAATAGACGTTCATAAATTCTATATCAATATAAGTTACTTCACATTGTGGTCACTTATCTAATATACATTACAATACAAAAAACTTAATCTCAAGTTGGTTGAGTTTAATTTAACTGTGTTACAGTTTATTCTATAATTCGCCAAAGAGACTCCTGCGCGTATTTGACATCATTTTTATTCCTTCTAGGGTTCGTGCAGTAGGAACTCGTTAGCCAGCAGGACAGGCTGTAATTACAGGTACTCCAAGGTACTCAAGGTAGGATCGGAAATGAAGGACGTCACATCACACGTCATACGCGACTTCCAAACTCCAGACACACACACACATACATACATATACATATATATAATATATAATTGAATTAAAATTATAAGTAATTAATAAATCAAATATTAAAAAATCATTATCTTACGCGTTTCAATCGATTAAAAACACAAAAAATTAATCATTCGCCACAATATTAGAGAATTATGATTGCGTAAGATTCCTGATGTTTGAATGAACCAATTGCTAACTTTGTAAAAAAATATATCATTAATAGGGACTTAATTTAACTCTCACGTTAGCCTTTGCATACAAAATATGAAGTACAGATTTTAGGTAGCCTATTCCTTGTTGAGCCGCTCAACACGTGAAAACTTCTCATCACAGTCCTCATCGGAAGTCTCGATAAACCACACCAATAATAAAAATCTTCATTAATTTTTTTTACGAAACAAAAACTCAGTATAGACTTTAAGTGACACAAACTTTTCTCGTTTAATTTAGTATATCACCTTGAGTGATACTCTCTTAAAATTCTTTTACAAGTGTAAAAGTCCCTTAATACGTAACTGGAATTAATTTTTGTATTAAAATTGACTGTACCATTGTAACGTATCACTAATAATTTTTCGGGATTAAATTTCAGAGACAGTAATGCAACTTTAGCGCCGTTTACTATTCATGGCGACATAACTGTGTTATATATTTGCTCGCGTCTTTAAAAAGGTTATAAAAATTCAGCGGCGTTCGCTATAAAATAGCAGCTTCATCCTCGGTAAAGCAGGCCACCGAGTTGAAGCGAACGAATATAGCCCACTGATAACTGCACGAGATACATCATTTAGCCTGTTCCTTGAAGAGACGCTCCGTCTGCAATTTTATAAGAAAAAAATTAATTACTCCCCATTTTACTAGTAACTTTAATTTGGTAACGTAATAGAAAAAATTCCAAAATGTCTGTCGAAAGCGGAGAATATTTAAAATTATTGTTCTACAAAAGTTCTGGATGAATAGGTTCAGAACGTATCCATTCAAAATCATTTATTTAACAACCGCCTAAAATTTTTGTAATACGAATAAAATAAAATAAAGGTTGTTCGGTCATTATAAACATAATAAATTACCTTCAAACAAAAATATAACTGTTCTTTAAGGTAATGAACGTGATTTATTCTCGAAGTCATTACACCTATCTACAGAATAGGTTATTAAACTAAATTGTGTTTTCCCTCAGTCTTCGAAGCGATTCTATCAAGCGATGGATCCATCACATTACTCCTGTTTTATGGGGTAACATTAACACAAGTAATGACGCTCTTCTCCAGTTCCCCTCAGTTTGTTTATCCCAAATGAGCACCCCGTTTAATTGGCTGCAAGTAATTAATTTAGATACAGGATTAACCTCAGTTGTTTGTTAAAAAGTTATAGCAATACTGTATCGTTATATTTTACTATTGAAATGCCAATTGCCTGTCTGTTCAAATTTATCGTTCTAAACATCTAATTATACGGACTCATTTTAATGTTCCACAAACAGATCGTATGGATTTTTTTTTCAAAATTTTAAATAAATCTTTTGACTAATGGAAGAAGTTATTTACTCATCTGTCTGGTAATAAATCTTGAGGTTATTTAGAAATATTAAAATATTAAATTCGTTCAGTCTACAACTATAATATTTTATAAAATTATCAGCTTTAAACCCAATTTTAATCGCTACTGAAGTAAAATATAATTTCGTTATTTTACTTTAGGTCTAATAATCTATAATATTTGCATTTCAATCTTCGATTAATTATTTTTCCACATTAAATATCTCTTTCCGAAAATCAGTAAGGTACCTTTAGAAAAAATAACATTTTACGCCCTATAAATGTCCCGTAATAACGTTTTGCAAATATTAAAAATGATAATTTAATTAATAAAATTCACTGTAATTATGCTCGATATTGGAAGGTCATCACTTAATTTATTAACAAGGGTACTATTATCATTAAATAATACTGTGACATGATTAGAAATGATAATGTCAACGTTTAAAATTAATTATACACAAAAGTCGTTTCCAAATTATATAAAAACTTTGTTTAATCTTAAGAAGGTGGCGATAGCACGATTTTAAGGATTCTGAGGAGGAATTACGTTAATCCTTGCTTAAGAGCGTCCTCCAGTCCTTGGGAGCAACAGGTTACAGGGTTGGAGCTTTACAGACTCCTGCATCGCGACTCCAAAGTGCGTACATTTTCGTAACATTTTAATACCGCACAGAGTGAAATTATGATAGTTGGAATATTACTATCATAGAAATCACAAACTTCTGTAACGTCTCAATTTTTTTCTAGAAATATCCTTAAATTATTTAATTTGACGAAAACCGCTGTATCAAAGTAACTTTCAACTTTTAAATGAACAAACCTGCCAAATTTGTCAGAAATATATTTTAATTTAATTAGAAATGAGAATATATTAATAAAAATTAGCCACAACGTATCCTTCTTTTTTGGAACCTTTTCATGTGCAAATGTAAAAAGCTTCCAAATCAAAATGTAATTTATTTTTTGAAATTTATCTTTTGTGGAGAAAACCTGAAGAGGTTGCAAAAAGAAACGATAAGTCGTGCCAATTTTTAAAAATATATTCTTATTATTTATTTTTTTAAACATATACTGGCTGGTTTATTCATTTATATTTTAACATACAAGTTGGATTTATTAGTAACTAATAAAACGAACACTTGATAATAAACATAAGAAATGTGAGTGGACATAAAAAGCTTATTAAATTATATTCATGTATGCGAAACGGTTACAATTATTTTCCCTGCAGCATGAATAATTAAATACTTTTATTATATGGTAAGTAATGTAAAAGAACAGTTGAAAAATAACCACCACGTAAGGAGAAAATTTCTTGAAATGAAATATATTATTTAAATATCAGGATATAAAAATCTCGACCAGACTAAGAATCGAACCTGGGACGACAACCCACCGGGCGGATGCTCTACCAACAGAGCTACCCGTTTCGACTTAAGATGTTGTACGAAATTCCATTAGCCCTGATACAATTCTTACATACCCTAAATTTTAGGATCTCAATGAACAGATTTTTTGTATTTTAGAATTATCAGTTGACGAATGGAGAAACATTAGACAACCTCAAGCCATAGAGGCCACGAAATAAAATTGAGTATCAGGATGGAAAAAATTTCTACCTACTAAGCGGGAGGTCCCGGGTCAGATTCCTGGTCCGCTCGAGATTTTTCCATCCAGATACTTTTGTACAATTAATTTCATAGCCTCTACGGCCTGTGTTCTTGAAATAAAAATATATTTTCTAAATAATATCGAATAAACCCCTTTTGATAGACGACGAAATTAATAAGCCCTTGATTTTGTAACAAGCAAACTGCAGTGTCTACTACAAAATTGTTGTCACTGTTTTAAATGTTTTAATTCGAGTTTTGGAAATGTCACCAGAGATTCAGTTACTATACTTATTAATTTTATTAATTGTTTGCCCACAGTTACCCGAGTATTTCTTCATCTCAATCTTATATCACACGGGAAATTTTGAATACTTTATAATTAATCCGCATTCCGGCGGATCTATGAGAAATAGGATTAATTGCATACGGATCTTATATTACTGCTTCATTACATGTCATTTACAACATTCACATCAATACACACTCAACAATTATTTATAATTGCTAACATCTTTGGCGTTTCAGTCCTGTTCGCTTGCAGTATAATCTCTGAAATATGATCTGAGAGTGTGCCGACGTGAGGAGGAACTAATGAAGACGCAAGATGCCATTAACATAACCCTTTACAACGACATACCTCCGTAGTAATACGGGAGGTAACCTGCCACGATAATTGATAGGCTTCCACGTTGGGGATAATTCATATGCATTATCTCACTATGAAGGTCCCTCTTACAGGTACACCTTTCTCACTTACTCTAGTAGTTGTGGAACATTGCCCGATATATGACAGAAGCTGTGAGAAGTTAAACTAAAACTATGATTTTTGTATTAATATTAATAGTCACTCATATCATCATTAAATAATCTATGAAATTTTTATTAATAAATTTACAATTTAAATTCAGCAAATAATTTATTTAAACTCATTTTGTTTCATATGGTTATTGTTCGTTCGTACGTGCTACAAATTTTGAATTCATTTCTATTTTGTAGAATATATTGTATGTGGAATGCTTTTACTAGATTTTCCACCACCATATCGGCCATAAATTAATTTAAAATACTGACTTTTTCCTTCATAGAATGCCGATTTGAGAATTGATTAAAAGTTCTTTCAAATATGTTCTGATGCTAAATTTGAAAATCTATTTGTGTATTAAATAAAACGTAGTCATAAAGTGATACTTATATTGCTTTTTAATAAGAACATTTTAGTCAATATTACTATGAATTGATCGTTAATATTATTTAATGAAGCATAGTTATATTTATTAATCTGTTCTATTCAATTATATTATGTTATATTATGATTAGAAAAAAAGCATCCATAATTTTGAGGAAAAGTCTGAATTTTTTTATTTTGCAAAGAAAGAAAGAAAGATTACTGACGTACATGTAAAACCTCAAATTCCATTAAATGTTTTTATTTCCAGTCTGTGTGTATTTTAGAAGTAGGTTCCAGAATCTATTAAATGAGTAAACACTAATAAAGTATATCTCAAGCCATAAAGTGGAACTTAATTTTTATTTTTATTTGTGAGGAGGGGGGGGATCAAACCGTCCAGGAATCTAGAAACCTTTTTTTTTACTGTAACAGGCTACGTGAGGGTAATCCACATGGTGGCAACTCCCCTTTAATAGCATAGGAAGGGATTTGAAAGCGAGGATGTGGAAGGGTAGAGGAAGGTAGCCAAGGGACTAACTAGGGCCCCCGGGCTATAGTTTAAGGATCCTACCCAGCATTCGCCTAAAACCAATGCGGGGAAAACCATAGAAAAACCTGCATCAGATAGGTCGGGGATTGGGTACTTGTCCCACGCCCTTCCTATAGCGGGAGAAGAGTTTGCTGTGGGGAAGAAGCATTCCCTTCTCCGTACCTCGACCAGTTTAGGAGGCAGCTGACCGACTGTTCCAATGGGAACAGAGAACAACTCTTACCGTATGCCCAAGGTCTGTGACCCCGGAACATACACCTCTCAGAACAGGCCGAGGTGCCTCGGCTTGTGGGAACCTTAGTTCAAAAACGGAGAGGAAAAGGCATCCCCAAAGGTAGCCCCTTCTTATCTCTCCTACAAGGTTCTGCCTGCGAGAGAATATCCCTCGCAGGTACTGCCTGCGAGAGAATAGCCCTCGCAGATCCCCCTAGAAATCGTTCCGTAAATTTTGGTGATTTTGATTCAACATTTTATTTGAAACTGCGAGAATAAAATTATTAATATGCTGATGTAGAATCAGCAGTATTCCAGACTATGTACACAAATACTTTTTGATATTATAGAATTATTTATTCTAGCACGTGTGATTTGTTCTATAAACTAAACCGTCCAGACCAGCCCACTTGATCTGTGACGGGGACCCTATAAACGATGGGTTCCTACGAAGTCTGCAAAGTAACCCAAAAAGAGGTTTAAAACTGTCGAGCTACTATGACAACCATCTTGTTAATCGATCAAGCGACATCCGTTCGCGTTTCGATGGCTTCCTACAGAATACACAGGTAAATTCTCAAGAATAAAATACAGTTATTGACAAATTTAAAACTATTCTCAATAAGTGGAAGCAAAAAGATTTTATTGAATCATCCGCATTTTACTCCTTATTGTTCACCTCAACCAACATTTCCAGAGCTTATGCACTTCCTAAAATACACATTTAGAATTATTATTGCTTCTACTGGCAGTCCCTTATAAAACATTTCCTCCTACATTCATAATATGTTTTCTAAAGTCCTCGATGAAGAAAACCATGATTCTGTTAAAAATTCTTACCAATTTATTGATAAAATCAAGCCCCTCACCTTCCCTCATGACCACTCTCTAATTTCTCTTGATGTCGTTTCCTTATTCAACTCTATTGGCAAAGATTTAGTCATTAACAGTTTCAAAAAAAAGATGGTCCATTTTCAGTCAATATACTAAAATCCCACTTCATGGAATTTTATGAATTATAAATCTAATCCTGAATTCCACTTATGTCAAGTTTAATCAGGTTCACTCATCAAATCAAATGGTTCTCCCATGGGAAGCCCCCTGAGTCTCTTTTTTGTTGCCTTCTTAGTCGTGACAGATTTAGAAAATTCTTGTCCTTCTCTACTTCCTGTCCAACCTCTTTGCTACATCAGATATGTAGACGACATTTTTTGTATTGATAATATGTCTCAAACCAACCTTATAATCAATACTATTCATAGGGCAAACAAAACGTTAACCCAATACACATATCAAGGAACATGTATCAAACTTCCCAATTGATAAATTATCTGTAGTCGCCAAATATATAATCAATTCGAAACATTCATTTGATTGGTATTATTCAAAGATTTTAGACATTGAGACCAGGTACAGACTCATTTCAGTAATGCTTCAAATTAAATGAAACATCGCTGCTAGAATTTTACAGACACTATGAAACTCCCTTATTATTATGCTAAACCTTCTGTTTTCCCATTGTCGTTGCTCCAATATTGTTACGCTAACCCTTCGGCTCTCCCATTGTCGTTGCGTTATCGTCGCTTTTGAGTTTTGTCAACTGACGAGTGCAGTTGTGTCACTCTAGGCTCTTCTTCGCACCTGAGGAAAGGGAGAAGGATCCCAGAAACGTTGTGTGGTATTTATATTATCACTTTTTTTTCTGAATGGGCTATCATTTTTATTAATAAAACTAACGTTGAAAAATAATAAGAATACAATAAAAAAATGAGTACGACTATACGACAGGTATAAATAAAATAATGGCTAAATACAAATTATTTTAGTAACAATTCCGTAACAGAAAGAAATCGAGTACGTAACAAAGTAAGCATTTTGAGATAATGAAGTAAGGATAATTATAATTGAATGCTATAGATTAACTTACAATTGGCAAGAACAAATATACTGTACACATCCTGAATGTAGATAGCGTATGTAGTATACGGAAATGGAATAGGCTTTCATTAAAGTGAGAATTTCGGGACTAATTTCAATTGGACGTCAAATATCAAGGGACTACTTACGCTGGTGCTATGACGCTATAACAATTATGCAAGTAACTTACCAGCGGACGAGTTTTATCAGAATACTGATCCGCGCCATAATTAACCTGTCGTTATCGCATGAAATTATTAATCAGCAATGAGAGTACAGCTCGTTGGACTCATCGTAAATTTTGTAGAGTTCATTGTCTATCTGCATAATAACTGTATTGCTATGTCACTCATTCAAAGTCCTGGAGTGCTTACATTTCTTATAATTACAACAACTGACAGAAATTTTAAATTCTAAAATAAAACATAATTATCCGCAAACACATCGAAAGCGTAGAGTGCAACATAATGAATCAAAGCCGAATTCCAACAAACCGTTTGAAACTTTCTATTCAATTATTCGCATTGTTTTAATTTCCACGCGTTTGCGCAGAATCATTTAACTTATCGTCCACTTGAAATTATGCAAATTGCGTCAACTGTATTACCGTTGCAAATTAAACTCGACGTTATGTTGTTCCACTGACCCGACAATTATTACGTAATGCAGAGAGGTAAATTATTCAATTATTGCGAACGAATTACTGAGAAAGCTTTTTGAAAGCTACTGTGTAAAATCTGATGCCGGAAAAGCGGAAGTGAACAATTTTTTTTTTCACCTCTCCTCTTCTGTCTCTCTGTGTGTGGTGTAGGATTTTTGGGGCCGTCATTTGATACCCCTTGGGACCGGCGCTGCGTAGCTCTGTTCTGGAAGTAGACGGCTAATTGAGCAAACTGCGCCTGCCGCTGTAGTCTTCGGCTCAAACTTTTCGTCTGGCGCTCTCCGTTCTTAGCCAGAGCCAAAACTCACCAAATAAAAAAGTCGCTCCTGCTAACGTTTAATACTCTGTAAAGTTTCTGTATTTACTTTCCACAACTTCTGTATTAAATCAAACGGAGAAACTGGGGCAAAAATGAAATTCTTATATTACTTTCGACGTTTTATTTTCCAGCATAAAAGCATTTCCATTACAAACTGATCATATATGTATTATACCTTCCAATAAATTTGGAAGAATAATTTTATGTGAATACTAAAATTTACTTTGTCGTAATTACGAGCCTTCAGTCGGAATAACAGTTATAAAGTTCAGTGGGAAAAAAAATATATATATTAAATACACAACGTTTCGTCATCTTCTAGGACCTCATCATATATGATTTTGTTGCATTGACTGTTTTTTTTTTCGTTTACAACTGGCAAATCAGCAGAACCTGGCCTCCAAATTTTACTCTTAGACAAAATTATAAACATTGTCATACCTGATGAGGTCCTATATTAGGACGAAACGTGTGATATTTAATAAGTAAATTTTTTTTTGCAAAAAACCTTTTAATCGGTTTTCTGACTAAAGTCCATTTACTTACGATTATAATTACTGTAACATATACGCATGCTCTAAAGTGCTTGAAATTTCAATCGGGGAGGAAAATATATTATCTATTCAATCAGAAAATAAAACTAGACAATGTTCATAATTTACTTATTAGAAACTATTTTCTATGTTCGTACGATGCCGGATAAATTTTTGTGGTTCAGTAGCGTAAATAATAATAATAAATATAACATAATGTGAATTAAAATCTTGAGTAATTTTGGTGAGAATTTTTTTTAGGGTAACAGGCTACTTGAGGGTAATTCACACAGTGGCAACTCCCCTTTAATAGCATAGGAAGGGATTTGAAAGGGGGGATGTGGAAGGGTAGAGGAAGGTAGCCAAGGGTTAACTAGGGCCCCCGGGCTATATTTTAAGGATCCTACCGGGCATTCGCCTAAAGAAATGCAGGGAAAACCTTAGAAAAACCTGCATCGGGCAGGTCGGGCATTGGGTACTTGTCCCTTGCCCTTCCGATAGCGGGAGAGGAGTTTGCTCTGGGGACGCAGCATTCCCTTCTCCGTACCTTGACCAGTTTAGGAGGCAGCTGGCCGACTATTCCAATGGGAATAGCGGACAACTCTTACCGTATGCCCAAGGTATGTGACCCTGGAACATAAAGTGAAAATAAATAATTTTATGTCTTAAATTTTATTAATCCAAGGGTTAATTTTTTTTTTAGGGCAACAGGCTACATGAGGGTAATCCACGTTGGGCAACTCCCCTTTAATAGCATAGGAACGGATTTGTAAGGGGGGATGTGGAAGGGTGGAGGAAGGTAGCCAAGGGTTAACTAGGGCCCCCGGGCTACATTTTAAGGATCCTACCCGGCATTTGCCTAAAGAAATGCAGGACAAATCCTAGAAAAACATGCATCAGCTAGGCCGGGCATTGAGTACTTGTTCCACGCCCTTCCGACAGCGGGAGAGGAGTTTGCTGTGGGGACGCAGCATTCCCTTCTCCGTGCCTCGACCAGTTTATGAGGCAGCTGGCCGACTATTCCACTATTCCAATGGGTCGCTTTACCCTCTTTCGGTATATATATATATATATATATATATATATATATATATAAGTTTTAAAACTTAACTATTATTCGAAAATTTATATTGATAGTTAAATTTCTACCATGGCGATCAAAAATGCCGTTATACACATATACGCTAAATTAGGAAATATGAGTTCATATTTCTTAAATTTGGATTACTTATTTAGCTATATTTTTTCATATTACATATAAAATTTACTATTTAGGTCTAACCTTGGAATAATTAATTCTTGGTATGTAATATTACCACTTTTATCTTTGTTATTTAATGAATTTCATATATTCTCTAATTATCCATTAATGTCTTTGTACAATTATAAGCATAATTTTTAACAAGTATTTGTTTTTTAACTTGATGAGGGTCCACATTCCAACAAAACGTGTTGTTAATTTATTATTTTTTTGTCTGTTTTCGCTTTTTAAAAATTTATTGCAAATTAGTACAATTAA
Organism: Zhengitettix transpicula; assembly: GCA_037074705.1. Lineage (NCBI taxonomy): Eukaryota > Metazoa > Arthropoda > Insecta > Orthoptera > Tetrigidae > Zhengitettix > Zhengitettix transpicula. The sequence goes on from CM073593.1 coordinate 10,815,554, forward strand.
AATTGTTTTGAATTTAAAAGAATTTATCTTATATTTTGAGAAATTATCAGTTTGCTAATACTTAAGATTCATTCGTAAATGCTTTTTTAGAGATATGCTGATGTCTGCGAACTGCTTAAAGCCTATATGAAATTAAGGAGAGATAAATGTCACGATGTGCAAAGAAAACTTGTTTTTTTTTGTAGATTGCGTGGATATGAATAAGTTCATTTCTACTCGTATTTCTCAGTGTGTTCCACACTTCACCACGCAGTTATCTCACGTTGCCCCTATAATTTCTTACATTGTAAAGCTTTTGTTTGAAACTTTAATTACCCTTATTTATCAGCAAACACTTTCCTTAAGTACATAGTAAATCGAAAATGTTTATTTATCAGCCAAGTTACTGCACTAAGAAATTAAAATTTCTATGGATTTAGAATATTATTATTTTTTAAATGTCACTAGGTCGGAAGTGGGGATTCAAAGCAACTAATTGGCATCTGGGACACGTCTCGTCGTACAAAAACTAGGGGCCAGCTGCAAAAGGAGAGTTGGGGTAGTTGTTCCTAAGAGCTCGCCGACTGTCCAGGAGGCAAAAACTCAGAGGTCACGTCGGAGGCACTGAAATGAACTGTTACGGGTTCTTCGTGAGCGTCGTAAAAACGGGGACACCACTCAACATGGTCTTCTTCAGGTGATAAATTATCCATTCAGCAGCGAAGTTTACTAAAGTCTCAAGACCATTAAACAATAAACAAGCGTGTTTTTCGATAATTGACCAGTGAATTATTTACGATACAACATTACTTTCATTACAAAAGTAAGAAGTATTTTCATTTGTGAAACTATACTTTTACTACATAAGTAATTTCTGTATGAGTTATTAGGGATCGTTCAAAAAATGTTGGTAGAAGGAATAAGCGACTATTTGTAGTTCAAGTAGTTGATGGTATGTGACATACACTATGGATGCAACAATATTTATTTGACGGTTTAGTTGTTGTAATCAACAGAAGTAAAAACAATGTCACTGTTGCGTGAAAAACGTATGAAATATATATTCAAGCAATTATAGAAACCTTCCTTGTAAAACAGGTATGTCAAACTCCTCCTGGCTATATTGCACTCTCTTCAATTATACATGTAGTTGAAGTATTATAATAAAATTATTTCAATATAGAAATATGAAACAGTCTCAACAAAAAAGTAAAATAATGAAGTACAGTTAGTTTTTCACTAAAGAAAATAATATGCACGGCAACGTATATTTGAATTGAACAGGAAATAATTACTATAGTTCAAAGTGGTCTTTCAATTCTAATCAATTTTAACAATTATAACTATCTAAATTAAATATTAAAATTTGTAGTCTTTTAGTAAGAAAATAAAATTAATATCGAAATTATAAACAACGTTTCGTCCCTGATTAGGACCTCTACAGGTGTATGGATGTTACAATTATCTAAACAAATAAATTGAGAAACAATTCTTACAAAATGATAAATTTTAAAAATACAATTATGTATTAATATAATTTCTATCGTTAAAAGAAAATTTTAAGTTGACAAAAATTACTGATGTACAGATTTCCCGCAAGTAGCAATTTTAAAATTATTTGTAACATTATAAATTATTTTCATATATATATGCATTTTTTAAATTTATCATTTTGCAAGAATTTGTTTCTCAATAATTGTAACATCCATAAACCTGAAGAGGTCCCAATCAGGGATGAACCGTAGCGTTTATAATTTAAGTATTAATTTTTTTTAAATATATTTTATTCAAAGAACGACCGAGTATTTAATCATTTTTAGAGTTTCACAGCTCATTTTGCTGACAAATCTTTGGTATGTCACACTGAAATTTCTATGTAGTTCCGTGTTTGATCAGTTAATTGCCTTGAGAAATTCTTGGTTGATTTGATTAGGAAAAATAATTGTTGCCAAAGTAGAACTGAATATTGCAATAATCCCTGTAGCATACTTTTTGATGGTATGAAAATAAAGCAGGTATCCCCACTTCAAAATAATCTGTTCTAAGTAAAGAACCCAGCTGCATTTTTATTTGTTCCTTTCGCATAATTTCTTCAGCTTTAACGTTAAAAAAGAACGTCGCAGAAAATAATGCAAATCAGTATTCAAAAGAATGAAAATTCTTTTTGACAAGAATTCCGCGTGACTGACGTACTTGGCAAGGCTAAATTCAGACTTTCTGCTCGTTTTTTTATTGCCAACGCGACGAATGAAAGGTCATAGCATAAAAAAATATATAATTAGAATATCTCCTTTTTTTGGGGTGTAGACAGGCTACGTATAGGGTAATCCACATAGTGGCAACTCCCCTCTTATAGCATAGGAAAGGGATTTGAAAGGGGGGATGCGGAAGGGTGGAGAAAGGTAGCCAAGGGTACCTAGGGCCCCCGGACTATGGTTTAAGGATCCTAGCCGGCATTCGCCAAAAGAAATGCAGGACAAACCCTAGAAAAACCTGCATCAGGTAGGTCGGGCATTGGTTACTTGTCCCACGCCCTTCCGATAGCGGGAGAGGAGTTTGCTGGGGGAACGCCTCGACCAGTTTAGGAGGCAGCTGGCCGACTATTCCAATGGGAATAGCGGACAACTCTTACCGTATGCCCAAGGTCTGTGACCCCGGAACATACACCTCTCAAAACAGGCCGAGGTGCCTCGGCTTGTGGGAACCTTAGTTGAAAAACGAAAAGGGAAAGGCATCTCCAAAGGTAGCCCCTTCGTATCTCCCCTACAAGGTTCTATCTGCGAGAGAATATCCCTCGCAGGTACTGCCTGCGAGAGAATAGCCCTCGGAGGCCTTGACGTCGTTCAAAAGTCAGCCTTAGATTATTATATGCTGGATACTGTACCGCTTACTTACAAGAGATAAGAAACTATTCAAGCAGACCAAACCTGAAGTGTGCCATTACTATATTAATGATCTGTTTATCGAAGAAAAAGAACCTGTCAACTGAACGATATTAACTTTATCTGTGAAAAATTTACTCTTTTACTATCCGAAGTATAAACTTCGTGCTGTCTATCTCTCAACATTATGAAAATATCTCATTAGAAAGATTCCAGTTTCTATAACAGACACCAAAGAATATTTAATTATTCATTATTAATAGGCTGAAATAAATATTTCACATTGCGTTTATGGATTATGAGAAATTAATTAGTGGCAATGATGGGAAATTCCGCGAGTTTCGGCTTCCAATTATTATGGTCAAAGTATGGAATTCATAAAACAACGTCACTCTGAACAAACAACGTTGTAGAGGCCTGAAATTGAAGGACTAACTCAAAATTAGGACGAACGGGACCAATTAACAATATTTTCAATTTTAAACCGGGCAGTGCTGGACTCTCATCCGAAATTAAATCAAAATATTTGGGCCAACTGAGAAGTAAAAGGCGTGAGAATACATATATGCTGATAGAGCGAATAACTTTATGACTAAGAAATAACGAAAATAATATTTTAAAAAATTTAAAAATTCGTGATTAATTTATTTAATTGCATTAGTAAAAATTAATTTTAGTTATTACGCGAGAGCATTAAATAACCGATAAATTTTGTACGTACTGCAGCCGCCATAACCATACTGAAGTTAATTCTGCCCCTCGCACGAGGAATTTTTTGCGGTCAATGTCCGATTCGTACACGGTAAATGTCCAAAACACAGCTCATCGTAAATTCCTCAATACAGGCCTGTTCTCCAAGACAAACAGAACGCCAAGGCAATGATGGCAGAAGAAAAAAAGGTTAACATTTGGATTATCGGTGAGAAGTTTTTATTGGTGCGTGTAGGTGTTGCTATAATAATGACCGAGTGATATTTAACCGTTCAATTTTTTTATATTTGTCACGAACTTCTTGAGAATAATTTCGGAAACAGCTATCGAAACTCGATGTTTTCAATTTTAAACCGGGCACTGCTGGACTCTCATCGGAAATTAAATCAAAATATTTGGGGCACTCTGTTAATAATGCGACTTTTCAAAAACCAATTAAGGGCACGAAAATATTTGTTTCTAAATCAACGAATGGAATAAATTGCCTTAAAATCTGGTTATGAATTTTCCACACATAAGATACGAATTTAGCAGCACGGTTAGTGTTACAAAACGTAAGTGCTTTAAAACTCTTAAGTGAAATATAAATCAGTGCTGTAGTCTGTTTAAAATTAGAATACCGATGGCGGTTAGTTCCCGCGAGGGGTCCGACTTTTAATCAACCAATCTCAACGTTTGAAATAAAGCAGCGTTGCCGAGAAGCGGTGTTATTCTACTGTTTTCAGCGAGCTGTACAAGTCGTGAGTCGTAAGTGACATCAGTGACTCCCTCCTCACGGGCAGGCCAGGAGACTTCTAATTTTAAACGGCCTATAGTGTAGAATGAAATGTGATTCCTCATTCTAGTACCTACAATAAATACAAGTTTACACAATTTAGTATATTAAAGCACTAATAATTTTTATAATAACCTTATATTGCTTAAATGTAACTCCTCCATCGGTATTATAATTTTAAACAGACTATAGCACTGATCTACACTTCACATAAAGCTTTAAAGCATTTACTTTTTCTAACACTAATTCTGATATCCCCAAACAGTTTCGCAGATAATTTATTCCATTCATTAATTGTTTAATTTACTTTCAGTGAGTACTACATATTAAAATGTGGAATAGTTGCCGCTTGTAACATATTTGCATTTTAAGTCCATCTCAGGAATGCAGACTCCGATGTAGAGAAAGCCGGCTGCCTGGCGATCCGTGCGTACCAAGAACACCCTAGTGGTTTAGGGAGGGGGTTGCGAGCCTCGTCGTCAGCCTTTGTGAGCAACTTGAGACTAGTTTCAGTCTCTTCCAGCCAGGGGACGCTAACAATCGAACGGCTTTCCTGCACTAACACTGCTCCTAAGCTTACCTCGTTGAATATGTTACGCTCCTTGATTTCTGTCAGGGGCTACGATTCTAAAAACAAAATCAAATAAAGCCTGAGTAATTTTATCATTGTTACATCTGGAATAAAATATATTCCAAATCATTATTACTTCTTTGAAAACATTGAAAATTTAATCATTACTGTTCCGCAAGTTATATTTCTTGTGAAAGGGATAATCTTTTCAACCATGTTTTATCATTACGGAACCATATCTATTCTCTACACATTAAGTGACGGATTTATACTAACATTTATAAACGATCAGGTAACTTTCCTATGGGAACATAAGTAATAAATGAAAATAACTCAAAGACAATAGTATTTAACTGAAACAAATTAAACCTCGTATTTTGCGACACTTTCGTGGCATTAACAAAGGAAGAATAAATATGGTAGGATTTTTAATTAATAAATCAAAGAAAATAATTAGATGAAATACCTGGATACAGACAAAATTGAAAACTTCCAATCAATCAAATATATTTATAAAATTAAATGCCAATAACCTTATTCAACGTAAATTTTCACCAAAATAATAACAAACAGCACTCACGTATCTGTGTAATTAATACAGAATATGCAGAAATCGAATGTAGTGTAACTATATTTTATGAGGGTTCATATTAATAAGAAAAAAAGTTTATTAAATTAACTTTTACTTTGACAGTAATATTTGACTCAAAAAGAAAAAATTATTGGGGGTTTTTATGGACCCTCTAGCAGAGAATTTTTTAAGACTCTGAAATATATTATATCGTCGATTATCGGTATCGTCTTTCGTGCTTTAGTCTCTGCGAGCGATCTTCCTCTGGTAGTCTCAGAAAACTTCTAACTCGCTTCTAGTTGCCAGTTCTCTACCAATTATGTTTCAATAACTCCCCCTTTTCCTTCTCGTAGATAAAGTCCTTCAAAAATTACTGCATTCCTCTTCGATAGTAATTCCGCTCTGTCCTTTTCCTCTGTCCTTCTCACGGAAGTTTCCGTTCTGATCGCTGGAGTGTCACCGGGTTTCTGACCTCCAGTGACTTTAATTGTGTTACCACAATTTCATGCCGGGGTCGAAATCTTTGTTTACGTGAAAGTCACGCGCGTATTATCTTCGTTAACGGTAAAAATCTAATCGCAAAAAATCTATTACGGAAGTCACATCCTGGGGCCGCGGTCCGCGACATGATGGTGTTCCGTAGCCGCTACTTTACCGTCTCAATATATATATATATATATATATATATATATATATATATATATATATATATATCGTAATATACAAACGGATGTCTATATAAAAAGATTAAAATTTTAACAAACAAATAAAATTTATTTTAATTTTTGAACACTTATACAATTAAACAAATATAAAAAAGATCTCCTTCTCTCAAAGGTCTTAACTGGGTTTGATAACGGCAGAACATTTAAACATAATCAAAGAAACAAAAATTTACATTTAATTTAAAAAGAAATCTTTACTCGTCTAGACATAGACGAAATTAATTATCGACGAACTTATTCTACAAGATTGATTTTAAATTTAAAGAGTTTATTTTACCAACACAAAAGAAAAGAACGATATCTGACTGTATCTTTTAATTCGGTTTACATATATGAATACCATGAAATTTTAACTTACGATTACTCAGGAAAATTTGGCTCGTTCCTACACACACACACTTTATATACTGGCCGTTTTAAACACTGATTCTAATAAACACTGTTGGTTAGACAAAGGTTGCTTCTCCATTCGTTAAGGAAATATTATTTGCTCGTTCTGAAGATTATTAGACGCCGGATGCAGTGTCCTGGTCTCCTACAATCGAAGACAGTGGTCTAATTTGAGAATAGAATACATTAGACTTCAGCATACAAAATGTTTATCGATGAATATTTGGCTATTTCTCTCGAAGAGAACTTATAACACATTCTCCTCCCTTAAACGATGTCTCTCTTAATCTCATCCTCCATTCTCGGTGATTGCAGTACGACTCTCTCATATCCTCCAGTCTCGGTGATTGCAGTACGACTCTCTCATATCCTCTAGTCTCGGTGATTGCAGTACGACTAACTCTCAAAAGCTTATCTTTCCCTTATATACTCCCAGCCTTTTCCTTTGTCCATTGTTCGAAAACTTCGTCGCAAATGCCAGTTGACAGATTCTTCCATTATCCCGAGATTTATATTAAGCAGTTGCAGTTCCGTAGTCAGCCGACAATCGAGACAGGACCCTCAATTACTTTGGACTTGTCTTTTGCACCCCCACACGCACGTGCACGGTTTCTCAAGACCACACCCAGCGTTTCCAAAACGAAGACATACTCAGTCCTAAATAAACACGTTACAAAACGGCCCCTCCAACAGTCCAGACTATCCATCAAAAACAATGCCTCACTTAACAGGCATTAAATTATGCCCCAGATTTAGTTTGAGAAAGGCCACACGCACGTGCACGGTTGCGAATTCTCAAGACCCGCACTTCCAAGAACCTAAATAAATACGTTACAAAATGCCCCTCCAACAGTCCAGACTATCCATCACAAACAATGCCTCATTTAACAGGCATTACAATATATATATATATATATATATATATATATATATATATATTGTAGTAATTAAAAGGAAATATAATTAATTATTGAACAAGATTTTTGGACTTTTATTGTTGGCAGCGTAAAAACATACGAGTTGTGTACAAGAATATGGATTGATAAAGCATGCTTGTGTTTAACATAAATATTCTTTATTGAATGGGACGATGGTCTGCCCTGAGATCTAGCCGTGGTATATTGTCAAGTTTTTATATGCAATAAGTTCAATAGTTTGTTTTAATAAATTAATCTATTTGTATGCTCAAAATATTGATTTTCAATAAAATCCAATCATTAAATTTTAATTTGCTGACCTTTTAAAAGTAAATACTACAAATTGACGCTTCAACAAGGCATTTAAATTGTTTATTTATATAGAATACTATTATATATATATATATATATATATATATATATATATATATATATATATTGTAATGATCAAATAAATAGTTGATTTTAAATTAAAATTTACCTCACGTTTGCGCACAAAATTCAATAATCAAATTATTAATTTAGATTTTAAATGTACAAATTAAAAGTTGAAATGATAGGATTTTAAATGAAAAACAAGAATTCAAAATGTAACACAAAATTAATTTAATAAAAACAAATTCTTATCTCAATTGGAACTTTTTTTTTTCAATGTGGTTATGGGTCACGGCTTAATTTCAGGGCCGACTATCGGGCCTCCAATAAAGAATGTTACAAAATGACAATTAAAAACTTATAATGCGAAAAATTCTTAACTTAAATAATTATTGAAATACGAAATCTGACGATAATTATATTTAAACATTATGTTTTCTATTAATAAATTTATTTTTTGTTTACTTTACCCTTAGTCAAAGAGAAGTGTCCACCAAATTCGTTATTAAACAAGGGGTGAGACAGAGTGATACACTTTCCACTATACTGTTTAATATTGTATTAGAGCAGTTAGAAAAGTGAAATTAAACCCTGGCGTGTCAATTTACAGCAGAATGATGCAAATATTGGCATATGCAGATTACATTGTATTAATCAACAGATCAGCCCAAGAATTACAATTAAAGTTCACCCAATTAGAACAGGAAGGATCTAAACTAGGGCTGAGGGTGAATATGAGAAAAACAAAGTATATGATTACATTTAGGAAGGAGGATAGATGGGCAAATGTTACTAACATTTCAATTTTGACAGGGTTTGTAGTTATAAATACTTGGGTTCAGTAGTAACAGAAAATAGTACCAATAGGGGAAGAACTTAGAGAACGACTACAAATGAGGAACAGATGTAATTTGGCCCTACTTCCTCTTTTGAAATCTCAGCACCTCTCAAAAAAGGGAAAGGTAAAGATTTATAAAACTGTAATTAAACCAGCAGAAGCCTGGTGTATGCTTAGGTGCGACGAATTCAGATAGCAGCATGGGAAATAAAAATCCTACGAAGAATTTAGGGGTTAAAGTATGAAAACGGGGAATTAGAACTAATAAAGTACTCTATGAACTCTATGGTGACCGCCAAATTGTGAGCTCCATAAGGAGTGGAAGACTTAGATGGGCAGGTCATGTGGAAAGGAGTGAAGAGGGAACCCTACTACAAAGAATATGGAAAGGAAAACCTGGAGGAAGAAGGTGTGTAGGCAGACCTAGAAAGAAATTGGAGGAGAATATAGAGGAAGATATGAAGGAGTTGGACATAAGAGGATGGAGGAGGAAAGCAAGAGATTGAAGAGAGTGGGCTTCGATAGTGAGGCAGGCTCTAGCCCTACAAGGGCTGTAACGCCATGGTGCATGTGTGTTCGTCTGGGCTGGATCTTACTCGATTTTTGTTAAACACATCACAGAAAGGCCATATTTCACTGAATTTAATGGATGTTATAGTTTTCAGACACAAAGCACTTCCTGCTCTTAACTACTGTTTTCAAGACTTTGTTAATTGCATAAATATGCCAATAGACAAAATACTTCAGACTGTCGACTTCTAATTCCAAAACCCGGAACTTTAATATAAAATGTCTCTGCTGCCTAATTACACTTGCTCAAATATGGTACCAGGAACTTTGAATCTGGGACTCCACAAAAAAACACCGTTCGCTTTCCTCCAAGAAACTGTGAATTACTTCCTCCTCAAATCACAACTTTACGCCTTCATGGTCCAAGCAAATCTCAATTCTATACTCCTCAAAAAAAAACATTTCGCCTTCATGGTAAAAGCAACTCTGAACATCTCAGGTTCTGTACGTCCCAGTGCTGCCTGAGGCAACAATGCAACTTTAGCAAGCAAGCATTATAGGCTCCATATTCTTGTAGACAATCCTTATATTTACGCCGCCGATAATGAAAATCGTAAAATTTTGATTATTAAATTATAACATATTTTTAATTACAACAACATATTGTAATATACCAATAAGGAGACACCTTGTATCTTTGTCCACCGTTGTGGTAGCCAAAATGTAATAACCACATAAAGGCATATAAATAAAAGGATAATTTTTATAGACAACAAATAAATTTATTAACATGAAAAGAATTTACAAATGAATTTATATTCTACCATTATAATATGAAACTCTTGCTCTCCTGGGTCTCTACTGGGTTTGACAACGGACAGAATCAAACTATTAAAAAGGCCCAGCATTTATGTTTTTAAATTATACAAAAGTACCTACTAAATTTATTTATAAACTTAACCTATAGCTTGCTTCTAACTTTATTATCAAAGAAGGGAACGAGATCTGACTGTTATCCTTTAATAACGTTTACATTAGTTAATATTGTACATTCCAACTTACTGTTTCTCAGGTCTTCTTCGACTCGTTCTTTAGACACACACTTTATAGCCCTGACATTCACTCACTGACTCTAACACAATATCACTGGTTCGCCGATATCTGGTTCTCCATATACAGAGAAATATTCCAGGTGTTCGTTGTGCCACTCCTTGACGTCGTTTTCTGCATGCAGGTCGCCTACAATCGATAACAGGTCAAATTCTCGTACTCATACAGATAGAGCTTCTGTATGTTTAAAATGTTCATAGCTGTTTTAGTTTTGCTGACTGTCTCTATCTCCTCTCCCACGCTAATTGTCTCTATCTAACTGTCTAACTGTCCAACTCTTCGCTGCGTCCTCCGTCTTTCTCCCGTGCTAACTGCCAACTGTCTCTTCTCCCACGCTAATTCCAACTGTCTCCTCTCCCACGCTAGCTCCAACTGTCCGTACAATAGGTGATTTCCCATATATATACCCCCTAGCCCCCTTGTTTTTCTCTTGTTGCTAAGTTTCGTTGCAACGGCGCGGTGACAGAATCCCATTACTCTAATTTTCGTTCCGGCCACTGGGGTCCTTCCGCCTTCCGAACCCCGATAATCGTGACAGGTCCAATTTGTCTTTGGACCTCTCCGCTCACAAGTGCGCGATACTAATTTCTCCAAATCCTAGGTCAACAAGTGTCTGGACCCTCATCATCCCAAGTAATTGCGATATTCGACACGCTCGCAGCTGCTGTACCTCGTTCCCGCAATCACTCATGACTTGTCGGCTGCTCTCTTTTGTCCGACTCGCACAAAACCTTTTCTTGCAAGTCCCAAGTACTTGTCAGGTCATTCGTTAGAGACAAAAGCCTGCTCTAACATAGCCCCTTTTGGAACATCTGCTCGCCCACGTTCTGCCCCACGAATTCTTCTCGCCGTTTCCTAAATCAATAGGCTACTGGAGTCCTTCCGCCCTCCTTAGACCTAATTGTCGCATCGTCACACTCTGTCTACTAACTTACGGCTTCCTCTCTGCCGCTCACCAGCACTCATCGCAAACAAATGTCTTACCGCTCCGTCTTGTCACCTCGTGACAGGACCCGCGGTCCCTTTTCTCTCGCATTCTCTTCACAACACGTGCGCTGCCTTCAATCCAATGCATTATATTATATGCATTACAATATATTAATGCAATGCCCGAGTTCTCATACAGACACTATGTCCAAAAGGAACAACCGAACTACGGCAATTACAACAAAAGGAACAGAAGTTAAATTCAGCAGAGTAGACAAACAAGGCCCTCAAATATGTTATCAGCAACAAGTCGCTTAAGACTACATTAGTTGAGACAAAAATTAGGTTCGAAACCAAATGAATTTATTCGCTGATGACATATTATAACGAATAACATACAGTAATATCTCGTAGTGTTTAACGGACCAGTGTAGCAACCATATGGCAATAACATTAAAACAACGTAGATTAATTTGACTACCTAAAATAAATAATATATGTGTCATAGGCAGATAGAAGTAAACAATTTACATTCAGTGCAAGTGGAATAAATCATATACATTAAAATATAATACGCAATTATAAATTAAATGGACTGTAATTTATCTGTGTGTAAATATTAATATTTAACGCAGTGATGTGGCTCTGCGGATTCAATTTATGTATAATGTTATAAGTAAACAAAACATTATTAATTTTTAAGCTGATATTGAAGTTTAATACATCAATACTAATGTATGTGTTCAAAACAGAGGAAACTAGATGATTAAGGAAAATTCTTGGTGTTAAATTGACTTCATTTCTTCTTATGTAGTTTAGTTCCTTGTAGAACAACTTTGCACAGGAGATGCGGCGGACTGTTGTGTATAGTTACATCTATTTGCATGATGGCGCCGCACCTTTGAAGCTCTGTGAGGAAGCTGGGAACTCCTGCACCAGTTTGAATTAATTCAAGATACGAATTCTAAGCAGTTGCTAGCTGTTATCCTTAGCACGTAATATAATTACTTTTAATTGCAAACTTCGTTCCACCTTAGCTTCAAGTCAAACAAGAAAAAGCTCTAGTGTGAAGTTTGACTGACAGGGACGGATACACCAATGACGGTATCGGATACTTTCGGCTGAGAAGGAATTATTAAAGATAAAATGCGTAATTTTTTAATAACAATATTAATCTACAAAAAAGCAATATTTAGGATCAAATCTTCGTAATATTTCCCAAAAGGTCATCATCTACATTTAAAATTAAGGATTTTACTTGTCTAATTAACCGATAAAAAGACTTATATTTGTCTTTCTTCTTCTTTTTAGACGCTATGACAACTTCTGTGATGTCTTGACCCGATCCACAACGTGTCTCCACTGATCTCTTTCTGGACCTTAGACGTTCACTTTCCATTTCCGAGACTCCTCATATCACTTTGTACCTCGTCTCTCCATTTAACTTTCCCGCTTGCAGGAGAGTTCTCACACTCCAAGAGCTAATAATCATTTTGCCTGTTCCTCGCCTAGGTCGTCTTCTGCGATCATTCTGGTTCATCCGAGGCTGGATGTCGTCTCTCGCAGGCAGAACCTTGTAGGAGAGGCACGAAGGGGCTACCTTTGGGGATGCCATTTCCTCTCCGTGATTTGAACTAAGGTTCCCGCAAGCCGAGGCACCTCGGCCTGTTTTGAGAGGTGTATGTTCCTGGGTCGCAGACCTTGGGCCTACGGTAAGAGTTGTTCTCTGTTCCCATTGGAACAGTCGGCCAGCTGCCTCCTAAACTGGTCGAGGTAGGGGAAGGAAATGCTGCGTCCCCACAGCAAACTCTTCTCCTGCTATCGGAAGGACATGGGACAAGTACCCAATGCCTGATGCAGGTTTTTCTAGGGTTTTCCCTGCATTACTTTTAGACGAATGCCGGGTACGATCCTTAAACTGTAGCCCGGGGGCCCTAGTTAACCCTTGGCTACCTTCCTCTACCCTTCCGCATCCTCCCCCTTTCAGATCCCTTCCTATGCTATTAAAGGGGAGTTGCCTCCATGTGGATTACCCTCATGTAGCCTGTTACCCTAAAAACAAAAAATCATCGGAGGCTGCGTTGCGGGTCTTTTAGCAGTGTATATTTTTTACAGGTGATGGGGAGCTGGCCCACTCACAACCTTCCTCCTTTTTCCGGGCTTGGGATCGGCAACGGTGGCCACTGAGGTACTCAATCCCCCCAGCGTCTGCCGCAGGCGGAGTTCTTATATTTTACTATTAATATTATATATAATAAATAACTTTATGAACAGTCAAATATTAATTTCATTATAACATTAAAATATGTCACGATTAAAATTCAGTCAGTAGATTTCGGTTAATTGTAACCATATTAATCTGTAAAATTATTAAGTACAAGATTAGATTAAAATTATGTGCAATTATCTTCTGTCGTCTTCTTCAGCTCTTGTTCCCTGCACGTTCATGAAGTTGGATATAGTTGAATTTTTCTTTCTTTACGTTTGTGATGCATCCGGTCCATGTTGCTTTAATTGTCATATGTGAATTTTAGGTTTGATTGTTACAGATAATTTTTGTCGTAGAAATGCATTTCGCTCCAAATATTTTCTGTAATGTTCTCATTTCTGAACTTCGTACCACTGTACTATTTTTTTGGCAACTACAGAGTCATCTTTCAATCTGAAAAGAACGTTTCGGTCACAACAAAATCGGGTGAAATATTAAAATGAAATGAAAATTCTGGGGGTGGGGGGTGGATGTATTTAAGACTACAAAGTCATCCAGCCCACCATCACGGCGAGGATCGTGGCTGATAATATTAAACAACTATTAATACCTCTGTTTTTTTACAGTTTTCTTCCCAAAGTGTATTTATGGAGTAATTTTTGGGTTTCGATCTTTTTTAGCCTGTGTACTAATTATAACTAAAATTTGTGATGTATCTATTAGCGAAATATCGTAGTAAATTTGAAGATAAGAGCATAGTATAAGACAGGATGTTCTGCTACAGTATTCTTAATCAAATCTTTGAGGCATAAATACGTTTCAGATTCTTATCTCTGTGCCATTTATCATTACAAGTTTATAAAACAAAAGCTGAATGTTGTGCATGGTGGGGAGGGCCGCGTAGGGAAAACGCGTGCGAATTATTGGCAGGCTGTGCGAAATTCATGGTGTGGAGCGTTGCTGTTAGAAGTTTGATGTGACGCACGAACTGCGCCGTTTGTCAGAGAGCTCGCTAACAGGGTAATATCGTAATTCGGCAGCAAACGTCTGCCGTCTACTAGCGTTGAAATAATTTATAGCGCAGACTGCGTGACCCTAAATACTCATCCTCTGTAAAAAATGGAACACACGTAAATGCTACACTAAACGTGATTTCTCAACGTCTTTACAATTAAAGGTTCGTCTTCTTGTAAGATGACTGTGAAATATTTCTCAAGTAAATTTGATACTCATGCAGGATGTAGTTTTCTTCTACATAAAGAAGAAATTAACTTTTGATTGAAATTTACAGATACAGTTAAGCGATCAGAAAGTGGTCAGAAAAGATCTGAAAATATTCTACGGGTGTTGCTGAGAAATAATTGTTAAGAATATAATTCTATACGTCGGGCCGTTTACGATTTTGCCTTGAAGTTAACCAATCAGGTCTCTGTGCGGGAAATTCAAGCAACCCACCCGAGGCGGTGTTGCCAAACGTGTTCTTCGTTTGCTTAGCTAAAACTCAACAAGAGAGCGAAAACACAATAAGGGAAACCATTGAACGGTATTACTGCGTATAACAACTCGACGAATTAATTATAATTTGGGTAAGAGAATCATATAAAATAAGATATCGAATAATTTTTTTTAATAAAAGAAATTACCTGAAGAAAGAGAAAAAATAATTACCTAACTCTAGTAGTTAAAATGAAAGTAAAGGACCAATGTTGCTGGTCACGAACGTCGACGTTCAATTTAACGTCTCATAGAATCAAATAACATGCAATTATTAACCTGACAATAAAGACGAGAGAGATAAATGTGACAAGCTGAACATGCATCCCGTTGGGATTCATTTCGATGTATCACTTTTATCTCTACTGTTGTTTCCTAAAAAAATTTATAAAAATACTGAATACATGTAAAAGTAATCTGTGTGTACTTAACGTTTTAAATTCACTGTGACTTTGTTATCAGCCTTTGTTTTGCATGTTTACTCGTAAATGTTTACTAATCACGACAGAGGCGTCTCAACACTAATCCGGTCTTCTGATTAGGAATTCAGAGGACTGTGGTTGGAATATTCGGCGTATAAGTCTTATTTTGGGGACTAACACTTCCCTATTGGCCACGAAAAACGGAAGATAATACAAAAGGTTAATAATCTACCTAATAATATAACATGAATTGTATACAGCAATTACGACAATTAAAGAGAATTCAGGAAAGAATGCTGTTAATTAATAGTAATGCAAAGATAGTGAATAACGGTAACGAAAGAAAACTTATTAAATATGTTAAATGGAACTAAAAAATAATTTCGTTGAAAAATTCTTACTCGTCACCACACCCCAGGTTTTAATATGTTTGTATATATCTTACGTATATAACTGGTGACTCATTGGTTTCCAATTCACGTAATCCATCTCTCCTTGTTTCTACCTTAATCTAAAAAATGTTTGTACTCTTTAATCAATTTTTTCAAACGAATGAAATTGTAAAATTTATTTCAGTTTCTCGTTCAGTATATTAGATAAAAGAAAATGTCTCTGTGGAATTTTCTTTTAGAATAATTTCAATCCGTGCGTAAATTAAATTAGCAGTTATCTTTTCTTCAATTATACTCTTGTCTAAACAGACTTTTTAAAAAATGTAATATTTATCGTGAACAAAACATGGTTATTAATTATTCCGAGTCGAAGTTTATCATGACAAAAATCGTAATATATTTTAATATGAATAAGCTTTCAATGAAGAAACGCCGTCATATACGCCTTGAAATTTGTATCTTAATCCCTAACACAAACTTTAGTTTTAAAAAACAGCTCTAACAAACTTACTTTAGTACATCTTTCACAACCTAAGTTGTAGACAACTTCGAAGTTCTACTGATTAAATGTTTGAAGTAGCTTTGTGACTAGAGTATGTGCACCAAACACATCATAGACCGAATTACCAATATTATTAATAATAAATTTATTTAACAAAAAAAATTCTACTCAATTCTACACTATTCACTTTTTCCAAAATTTACGTTTGAATAAAGTAATCTTAAATTTATTAATATCACATTGTCTAATTTGTATAGGCAACTGGTTAAATTCTTTTATTCTTTTAATAAATCTAACCTAGCCCAAGGTGTATATAATTCTACCTTATTTCTAAGATTGAAGATAACATTTATTGAAATAGGACGCCTTCAAATTATTATACATTTATACAAAAATATCATTGAATGAACCTTGGCAAAATCACTGAAATTATTTAATTATTTAATTAAAGACATTTTAATACGTTTTCGTCCATATACAATTGCACGTACCAGTCAACGATTCGGTAGTAATGCTAAATATTTTATTCCTACATAAAATAATTCTTAACGCCCAACTTTGCAACTTTTGAGTCTGTCGATTTATTTATTAGATACACTTCACAACAGTAATTGAAACGTGGAAGTATAAATTAAAGTTTTAAATTCTTTGGTTAAAAGTTTTCCTACTCTATATAAAAATGTATATGACAATCCATTTTCAGATTTTGGTCCAGAACCACTCTTAAATATTTAAAATTGATAACTCTATTTATCGTTCTTGCTTTTAAACTAGTTCATAACTATCGTCTAATTTATTACAGCGGAATTTCGTACCACTATTCATCTATTTAGTTTGGCGGAGTTACATTTGTTTTTTATTTAAATTCACCCTGAATGTGGGAATACTGTGGATGACTAAAACAATTATCAAAAATAATTGTGCATAATTTATGACACTGAAAAGTTAACTTTCTACCAATGGAATAGCAAACCATCATAACAGTTCCCAAAACGTTGATAACCAGGAAACAAATTATTCAACGTTGGGAGTTCCTCAAGGCTTAATAATGGGTCCATTAATTTTTCCGGTATTTAAAAACGTTCGGCCACACAGTCTAAAATCTAAAAATTCAGGAAATTCGCGGATGAATACATCATCTACAGAAAGATAGAAAAATGAACTAGATACGATCGTAATACATGAAAACAGCAGATTTAATGGTTGGGCTAAAGAATATAAATTTAAATTAATCGTAAGAAAAACAGTTCAATGTATTTTACAATTTATAGATTAATATATCCATTCTGCTTTGACGCTGAAAGCAGATGAATATGTCGAAGATAAACGACGAAAGATTCTGTTAAATATTTAACCAATGGATGAAAGTTTGTATATTGACAGGATTAAAGGCTAATTTAATATTGAATTTTCACCTGTTTTAAATTGGATTTCAAGATTAAACTGAATAAATGTCATATGGCGACGTAATTTCAAGCGCGTACAACTGCAGATATGAATATTTCTCAACGATAATATTAGGTGGGAGGTGTAGGATAGAGTAAGGATAGAGTTGAAAGTCTTTGCTACGTATAATTGGTGACACACAAAATTCAATAGGAAACAAAACGACACAATCCGCCTTCACCATGGAAAGTTCAGCTGCCACGTGGGTTAAATAAGAAAGGAATGCTGAGTTTTTCTGACGAGGAGTGTACAGTTATATGAACAATTTGATGAATGAGAACAGAAATTTTACGCTCGAAAATATTTAACCCTCCGTTAGTCGCGCTAGGTCCAGGAGACCTACGGAATTTAATTTCTTTTGTTTTCTCTGGAGACAAGTCAGATGCAGAGATGAACTTTTGTAACATCTCAGAGGAATGTGTTTACAATATTCTGCCGAGATCACACTCCAAAATACACTTTAGTTTCTCGGAAAATGACATTTTAATAAGGAAGTAGCGTGTCTTGTGGCAGGGGGAACTACTGCGACCACTCACGTCAGTATTTTTCTCCTCCTTGCGCCAGTAGTACGGGAGTGATAACATGCATCATTTTCGTAAAAATCATTGACGATTATTCAGTACTGGTATAAAATATTTCTTTTGATACTTACAATTTTATTTTCATAAGTGGATATTATATTTGTGTTTTTTTTAATACTTTCCGTTTTTCTGTTTGTTAACGAAGGTGGTAAATGAGTAAATATATATATATATATATATTGTAGTAATTGGTAATTAAGACATTGTTCTAATTGGAAAGTTGGATTGTAGAGGACTCATTATTAGTGGATATAGAGCGGACGCCGCAACAATCCGGCAAGGCAAAGAAAACATTGTTGAGGTTCTACGCGCTCAAAATCTACGAGACGAAGCTTGACAGTTGGGCAGCGGACAGCGAACAGTTCGAAAGCTTTACAGTGGGGCAGTCAGAACGAAAGAATGTGGTCCAGTTACAAACATGCTCTCAAATATTGAAAAGTAAAGCAATCTTCAGTTGGGAAGGAGAGAGTGCAACTAATGTTGTATTCGGTGGTTGAGCGAAAATTCATCATGCTGGCCATAGACAAACCAATGAAGGACCTTTTCAACTAAAGTTACGAGATCTGCAAATCCAGGTTGGAGTAAAGCATCGAGAACCTACCAATTTGTGTTAGACCAACTAACAAACTACGCCAATTAGAATTTGTTGACATTTAGAGTCTGTGAGTACTAGAATCAGTGATATCCCCAAATTTTGTGCACGAAAAACCTAAAATGAGACCTGGGCGACCGTAAGTAGAGAAAACTTTAAAATAATTTGTAAACCACTTTTAAAAGATAAAAGTCAGATCGTTCTTTAATTATTTAAATATCGATAAAATGAGATCGTTAATTCTTGATAAATTTAAAACTGTTTAAATTCAATCTGTAGTATTATTTCTTCCAAAACAAATTTCGTCTATGTTTCAGACGCATTAACTTCCATAAAAGGTAAATGTAATTTTGATTGTATAAATTCAGCCATTTATCAAACCCAGTTTAAGACCCTGAGATTCCAAATATCTTGTGTTTTAAAATTGATAATAAATATTGTTTTGTTTTTCCCTTAATATTCTTTTACCCTTAATAATCTTTTTTATTTAGACACCATTATTGATTCCCATATAAAGAAAGTAATCAAATTTGGTGTTCTTTCATTTGTTAAATCCATTATTTGTAATAAATTTAATTATTACAATATATATATATGTATATATATATATATATATATATATATATATATATATATATATACAACTTGAATAATCGTCAAGATGTGGAATCGTTGTATTCTTTTAGAAGAAGATAATTATGACACAAATGTTATGTCAGAAGACAATACTGACGAATAATCACATGAATCAGAAACTGATGATATTTAAGGAACTAGGTCTGATGACTCGGATACGGATCATGAAATTGACCAACTAGATTTGGAAAATACTGCGGGCCATTTTTCAAGTGAACTAAGAAACAATGTAAAACAAAGTATTTTTGTAAAAAATATAAAAGTTTTTATTCAGAAATAAAAATTTTTGCAAAAAATACCTTGACAAAAATTTTTTTTAAATAAACATTGCAACAGAGTGATTAATAAATTTATTTTACAAAAATGTAATTTTTCAAATATAATATTATGCGTACAAAAATTATTTATGAGCATTATATCAGAATTTTTACAAAAGTATAATACTTTAAAATGCAGTTAGTTGTTTATATAATTAATTTTTGTTGATGTTTTAAATAAATATATTTCAAGCACTCTAAAACTGTGTATCTATCTGGCATCTAACTCATGTTTGGTTAACATAATTCTCATTGTTTTATTATTGTAATTCAAAAGGATATTGTGAGGTTAGAAAATCAGAATTTTTTTGATAGCACATTTTCCTTAAGAAATATTTGGAATAAAATGGCAAGTTTTAATTAAACGAGTTTGTAATTTGATGTATGAATTAGGTATATATGTATCTTAAATTCGTATGTAATGTTTTTTTAATATTCAAAATAATTGATGCATAAAAGTGATCAGCAACGAAATAGTTAACTTTAGATCCCCTAGACCTAGCGCGACTGACTGCGTTACTTTAGGGGGGCGCGACTAACGGAGGGTTAACTGGTGCTCTATAAAAATTTACATTTATTATATTAAATACGTTTGATGCTATAATCATCCCTAAGAATCATACCAATGGCTTCAGGTCTACCAAACAAGTAAAATCACAAAACGACTGTTTCAGTAATGCCTCGAAACAATATTTGAAAGTTCGGACTGTTTCATAAATTAGTTTAATTCTCCCACTGAAAAGCAATTGAATGAGAGCAACAGTCTTACACAAAGTTAAAACGTTTACCTTTTCGGTAATCTTCAAGTTATAGATTTAATTATCATAATTATAACAAACCAAATATTTCAAGTGTCAAGGTTCCGCTTACAATTTTGCTTATGGCAAAAGATCATATTTTCATGGCGATCATTTTGACAGGTTGATCCGTCTTCGTCTCCAATTGAATGGTTTCGCACTACTTTTATTGTCGTCCGACCCAAATAATTTGTTGTCTCCAGAGAGGATTTGCCTGTTTCTGCACGCAAACGACAAACTCCGGAGACCACGGTGATTTATTGGAGCAAGTCTCTCTATCGTTCCAGTTGGCGCCAGCAGCCGCAAGACGAATAGTGTCCAGGCTCTTAGGGGCTCTAGCAAGCTCGCCACGGAATCTCAAGTGGCCCTGTCCTCCATCTAACCAGACTAATTTGCGTAATGGAGTTGGACGATGTGGTTAGACAACACGCACGTCCTCCTGCAGGCCCCCAAGCGAAGACTCCGAAGCTCTACGTAACTTCAACCCGACAATATTTATTTATATAATAAATTATATGTCAATATTTTCAATCATCATTTCCTTAAATTGGCTGTTCTGTTAGTCCCTTAGAGAATAGAAATTTCTCTATTCCCCATTTATGCTTTAACTTAAATTTTTAATTCTCTTAGATTCTTGCAATTCATGTATAGAACTTGGAATGTATAGAATCAGTTCATACAGCATAAATATGCATTATTTAATTAAATAAATTTTAATACGTTTTCGACCATATACAATTGCACGTACCAGTCAACGATTCGGTAGTAATGCTCATAAATTATAACAAAGTAACACCAAGTAACCATGTCCATGTTAGAGATAAGTACATTGCTGAAATGATTATGTTGTTTTGACGTTGCTCTGTCCCCCCTCCCCTCCCCCTTCCCGTCGCTAACGAAGTTTTCTTTGATGGTGCTAATGTTTGTAGCAAATTAATTCTGTTTTTGGAAGTATCAATCGTGACGCCGCGCAAGTCTTCCAATATGGACCAGACCTCTCTGTGTGTCCCGTGTGGCAGAACAATCGGTCTATCACATCCGGTGATTAGCTACCAACAATGCAATTGGCAATCACTGGGCACAATTGGCTTTACAACTGTTGCCATGGTAACGTCACGCATAGCTACCTATATCTGCGCGCATTCAAACAAATTGGCCACCATTTTTTTTGTCGATCAGCTTTGACGCAGCGGGAAACTACTGTGCCACTCCCACAATGCAACGCACGTGACCTAACACCCACGCAGTATAGCATATTCCATTATCGTTATCGTTTGTTGTGTCCAGAATCCTAGTTAATTGCAAAACTTTAGTACCACTGTAGATAATTGTTACATGTAATGTTTACTTACTAACGATAAGTTCACATAGTAAAAATTAATCATTTCCGGTTAAAGTCTGATACTTGCGAAAATTCTACCAAAGGATTTGTAAATTCAAACTAAATTTTCTACACTTAATTTTAATTCTTTAAACTATTACCTGATTCATTTCATTTGTTCATGAGCAGTATCAGCTATATAAAAAAAAGTCAATTCCATTACAGTCCAATTATTTTTTTAAAAAATCAGTGCCATCAAATTATATTGATATAAACTCGGTAAATAAACATTTAAAGTTGATTTGGTGAATTCTTTACATTTTTCCATAAACCCACCATCTCAAAAATTTATTGTGCACTTTCTTGCTTTAGTAAAAAAAAAAAACATTAACACGTTTGAAATCGGCTGCAATGACACTTTGCGTTTTGGTCAATATGCAAAAATTATTATCAAAGATCGAAGGCTTTCCCGGTGTATTTGATGTAGAAAAAGTTCTCGGGTTTCCACCCAGGTAAAACAGCGATTGTAACGCGACGTTTCGCGATCAAATGCACTGCCGTCATCTTCTAGGTCTGGGTGGAAACCCGATAACTTTTTTTTCTGCAAAAATTATTGTTTCTCCGGTTTATAATTTTTTGTATCCGATATAAATCATTGAAATAGGTTAATTTAAAATCATTATTTCGCTCCAAAAAAGGATAGAAGACGTTTGACTATTTTTAAGCCTGTTATTTTGTTAACCTGATAATTTCTCTTCGCGTATGTTTATTCCACATAATTCTTTTTATTTTTCTTGTCGGAATAATTTCAATTTTTACAACATCCATTGATCTTTCGTGACCCTTATTTGTCGTTCTCTGCCTAAGGCATGATGATGATAATATTTTAATGTTTTTCTATACATCCGATTATTCTTTAGGTAAACTAAATAAATATTGATCTCAATACATAGGATATATCAATATAATTCAAATCGAACCGAATCAAAATGGGCGCGAATTGTAACTTTCGAGAATTTTGATATTACGTTCTAGGAAACACGAAAACAATTATTATCAAGTGATTTAAGATTCGAACATATATACGTTCTGTTACTTTCCGTGATATCTACTGTACTTTTACCAATGCATTATAATTCATAAATTATATTAGAAAATGGATTTGTATTACCAAATTTTGCGATATGTTACAAATAAACTCGGTCGGCAAGTCTAGTAAAATCACAAACTACTAGTGTGTCTGGCGATAGTTTTTTTTAACTACATAACATACAAGACACGTTTGGTCTTTATAGCATAAAAGATATATAACAAGGAATTGTCGAATAAGGAAACATACCCTTTTCTATCAAAATTATCACTCTGGCGAGCAAACTGAATACAAGATTAATTTTTAAAAAATCTAAGTTATATATTTCTGTAAGTATGATAGATAAATACGCGTTACAATTATGTAAATTCCAATTAATCGTTCCACAGTTAATACTTATTCTAATAAGGATTACAGGTTGTCTGTTTTTGGCTAAACGTGAAATAAAGGTTACGTTTACATTTTTTTATTCACAATTTCTAATTTTCTAATTAATCGGTTAGTAATTCACGGCTTTATCCATTTTGTCTGTTTTTGTGAGACACTCATCATTCATTCCTACAAAAAATTAATGTTTCACGGCTACATTGCCATTTTATATTATCTTCTATACTAATTATGAAGCTAATTTAGACATAATTATATCATAGTCATCGACGTCTGTAGTGCTTATTTTATATTATTTATTTTATTCATTCTTGATTGTGTAATTAAAGTATATTTATTCGTTGTGTTCCATATGTAGAAATATCAGTCTTTTCGTCGGAAAACGTTCCATCGATACATTTGGATCACTTACATATTAAAATATTATTCTCTTAATTCATCCTACTCGGATGCTTTCCCGTGTGGACTGAAAGCCTTCCAGGCTTCGAGGAACTCGATTATTTATCTTATATTACAAATGTACATATGGTACCGCTAATATTATTCTTCCAAAGAAATACAGGAAACAACAAACATTATGGAAGTAATAATTATGCTTAGCGCTTTTTTTTAGAAACACAAGCGTAAATTTGTACAACTGGGAAATATTTTCTGTTCGGTAAGTTTTTGAAAAATAAAAATAAGAGAAAAGGCAGTCTACAAAATGAAAAAAGATTGGGCAGACAACTATGGGTTTAATTTTAATTTTGTAAATGCGTCCCAGTTATTAAAATTTATGTGAGCGTTATTCGACCGACTGATATGTTATGTACGGTTAACAACTTGTAAAAATTGTTACATAAGATCAATAATTTCAATACCGACTGTAATTGTACATCCTAAGTCCCATTGCACTGCTTGAAATCAATTAGCTGTCTAGACTAAAAAAGGGCGATAAAAAAAGTAGTATTCACAAACAAACATTAAAAAGACCCCACAGTCACTAAATATAAATGGAACTACTGTGCCCTATGATAACGCCAGGTACCTAGGCATGACTCTAGACACCAAACTTAGGTGGAAAGAGAATGTTAAGAAAAAAAAATTGAATTAAACCTAATCTATAGACAAAACTTTCAATTTCCAACAACCTACTGATTTACAATGAAATATTGAAACCTACGTGCCTCTGCGGAATTCAGCTTTGGCGCTGTTCCTGTGACACAAACATTAAGAGCATACAAACATTTCAAAATAAAGTGCTAAGAAAATATCGTGAACGGCCCCTGGTATATCCGAAAAGCAGATGTCCATAGGGATCTCCAGATTCCAACCATAAAAGAAGAAATATAAACGTGTGCTGGGAAACATGAAGGTAGGCTTCACCTCCACATCAGTCCAGTTGTTCGACAAATTCTGGAAATACAAAACAGTCATAGAAGATTGAAAAGAAAAAACCCAGCTGAACTTATGTCAAAAAGCAGAGCAAAGTGCGTGAGTGAAGTGTACAAAGGATCAGAAAAATCTAGAAGGCAAAATTGGATTGACTCTAGTCGTTAAGTATATTGTAGTGAATAACATCGGTAAGTGGCCGCCCCTTGTCTCCGGGCCTGAGAGGGAATAAATTAAAAGTGCACGTGTGCCGGAGAGACCCAAAGAAGCCGAGGGTACGCGTCCCTTTTTTTTTTCATCATTTGGGGGGATATATACTCCGCACCCGGGAGGACTGAAAGTGGACAGACAGAGAGAGAGGACTGAAAGTGGAGTGAGAGAGGCGAGAAGATGAAAAATTTGGCGAGCTGTAAGGAACAAAAGTTTTGGAGAGACGTCCATCGCGGGAGGCCGAAGAAGGAGATCGTGGGCTGCTACAAGACCAGTGATCCGCTGCAAGTCGGCTGACGCTACAAGTTAAAGTAATGGTCACCATTAATGTAAAGTGCCTTGAGAAGTTAAAGAATTTTTTACACAGTACGGAACTATGAATTTCCACCGAGCGCCCACATTACCTTGTAGGAGGATTTCATTAACCAAGCCGGAGCTAATTATTGTTAATTTTTTTCAGACTATATGTATATCTGCTGGCGCCCAATCAATTTTTTTAATGTATTTTTTTTGTATTTTTATGTAATAAAGTTTTTTTATATATGGTAATAAAGTCTAATCATTACAATATAGTTTGAGATTTTTAGAAAGAAATTAATGGTTAGTCTTAAAAGACTAGTTCTAATGCCAGGTACACAGTTGCTAATAAAGAAAAAGAAAGGATTTCGTCGGGTGATTCAAAAAACGAAAGAACCGTAAGAATAACACACCGCACAAACCAGGTGACGAACTCAAAAATTATACTTTTGAGAGGTTAAAATATATTTATTGCAAAAATATTGTGCTGTATTTATTTACCTCTTATATTTGTCTGTTATTTATAATATACTTTTAACACAGATGTTTAATATTTTATAATTTCAATGGAACTTTAAAACAAAAGTTCTATTCTTGCTCGGATACGTACATCGTGGTCGAAACGTGATTTTCTCTCTAATTATGGCCGCGTTATCACATACGATGTACAGTACTTAATTATATCGGGCATGTAATAGTCTAATTTAATAAACGTGTGCGGCAATGTTTAATTCAAAATCGCTTCCAAGAAGAAATTTACATTACGAATTCAAAAATAATAGTTATGTTGACTCAGTTAATTTCTTACATATTTTTCGTCAGGGGTCCAGATGCAATTTTCATTATCTTATACAACTTTATATGATCGCTAACAGCACGGGAGTCTATACATTAAGGATTTTTATATTTTAATTACTACAATTTCGTTGTATTCACGAGAAGAATTAATTCCTTTTAACGTGTGATTTTTGTACAGTGTACATGCATTATATTCGAAATGAATAATTTTATTATTAAATAAACTAGTGTAATTTTCTGTGTAATGAATCGAAGTGGATTTGTTTTAAACTGGGGAGCAAGACAGACGATGAGATTTTACTTCGGTGACTTCGCTTAGCCGAAATAGATTTTCCAGACGTTTAAAATTCAATTCTTAATATGTGCCTAACCTTGGTATTTGCAGCTCATATTGGCAGGCTCCAGAGAAGCCAAACAGCGATCCGTCTCGTTTCCTGTCCCACCGGTGATGGATATTCTTCGTGTCGCCTCGGCCAACAAACGCCCATCAATATTTCCTTTCAGAAGCGGAAAATTCGTTGAATTGGAAAGATGCCTGGGTAAATATTGGTTCTGTGTGGGTGACTCGTACCGATAACGACCTGATGTTCGTCCACACCTGCGTTACAGTTCAGCAATAACAAGATGCTTCAACTTTAAAAATTTTCTTTTTGTTTAATGCTTTCTAAATCAGTAGCCAAACCATACGACGTTCTCTCTGCCGACCTTCAAAAATTAACGCTTATCTATTCAATTACCTAGTGTGGCAACCTGTTATAAATATTTACATGAATAACACCGCCAAACCTAGTAAAAAATTTAAAAAAAATCACACTAGTGGCTCTGGAAAAACGAGCCAAGAAGAACAACATAAATACAAAACATAGAAGATATAAATAAAAAGATAGACGATGAATAGAATGACAGATGGAAAAATCACAAAAATAATATATAAAATTATAAAAGAAAGGAATGAAAATCCAGAACCTGAAATAGTAAAAGAAATAACACACATAGTTACAGGACTTGGATATTATAACGGTAAACCCCATGAACTAGGAAGAACAAACACAAACTGTAAAGGTGAAGAAACAGAAAAGCCAGAACACGCAGTACTAGAATTCCCCCAATAGAACGAAACATGCAAAACTGCAAGGAAGGAAAACAAAACAATAAAATAAATACAACGTCAACATTCATAAAGGAAACAAAAATATATGAAGTGGTGAAGTTCAAATAAATTTTCAGAAAAAAAATAAAATCAAGAATTCAGAATCAAAAGATTTTAGGAGATTTTTAGGGTGCTGAAAGTTCCCCACTGACCCAAGGGGCGCCTAGACCGGACATAAAGCCAGAGGACAGTCCAAGAAAAGAACTGTAACCTCTACACTTTCTTTCCGGCCCCTTCGCTGGATGTGAAATATCGATGTTCTCGACCAATTTTTGATCGATCTTTCCTGAACCAAGAAATGTGATTGGTTCAGGCAATCACGTGTTAATTTAAATTCTGTGGTTTTTGGAGAGACGTTTCCCACGGTGCGACAGTCCAGGTAACTTCCGAGGATCAACACACTACGTGCCTAAGTCCAGACCTTAGGGATTATCTAACCCTGCTCAAATTCCAACTTGCCAAGCTCTCGACCCTTGCTAATATATAATTACATTAAATTACATTAAAATAATATATATATATTGTAATAATCTGAAAAAAAGACTGCTAATGGTTGTGGCTCAATAAAAATATTTATTTGAACAATTAAACAAAATTTATTAAAGTTTTAAATACAATATAAAAAATTACACAATAATATTTAGAATCTCAGGGTCTTTACTGGGTTTGATAAACGGGTGAATTGAATTTACAATAATTAATAATTACATTTAGCCTTTATTGAAGTTAATTCGTCTAAACCTCGACGAATTTTGTTGCGGATGACAATAAGATTACAGATAGAATTTAAATTAACTAACAAAACAATTAAAGAAATGAATAATTAAAGAAAAGAAATAATTGAAGAACGATCTGACGTATCTTAAAGAAATGGTTTACAAATAAATTTTAGAGTTTTTTTTTTTTACTTACGGCCGACCAGGTCTCAATTTTGGGGTTTTCTGTGCACACGTTTTTGGGGATATCACTGAATTTAAATTGGTTACAAAACACTGTCGAAACTTTAGGTTCTCTCAGCTGGAAACGGCTACTCCTTCCGAATCAATGGTCAGTCAGATTAGTACCAACTTTCTCTCGATGACATTGGTGACGGTCTCTTTACTTATTGAGTATTTACTGCGGCTTGACTTATTAGGTTACTGTTTGTGGCAGACAAACCACTGAGTTGAAACCTTTTACTTGTTTCAACCTGCAGCGTCTGTAGATGTATATTTGTCCGCCTTCCGACTTGCAACTGAACACTTTCGCTTCTCCCCGTTGACTGACTCTTCGTCTCGTAGATTTTTGACTGCGTACGTCTTAACAATGTACTCTTTGTGTCTCGCCGCCCTGTGTCGCGGTGCACGCTTTATATACTCTAATAATGAGTCCTTTACTTTGCAATTATAACAATGGATTAATTACTAATTACTACAATATATATATATATATATATATATATATATATAAATTATAAAACTATCGGGCTACAGTTGGTATTACGTGTAAGTTTACTTAAGTTGACAACAATGCAGTCTGTTATCATTTGTTGTTTTATTGTAAACTGACGTAAAACAATAAGGCCTGTTACGAACTCGGTGATTTTTATCGATTCAGTAAAATTATCGTCGAAGCTGAAAAACAATTAGCGATTATTATCGCGGCGGAAATTTTCCGTCGTGCGATTCTGAGTTGAGAGTGCTGCGAACAGTATAGGTCGAAATGAACAAAAAACAGATTCTAGCATTACTGTTATTTCGTCGTCGAATGAGAATGAGAAGAAACAACTACTAATTTCAGTTCATCTAATTAATGAAAGAAGACAGGAAATTGGAGCTTTCTACACGTTGTTTGAAGAGTTGAAGCAGGATGACGCGAAATATGTTCAGGGTTTTTATCCAATAGCACACGTCTTTATTTAATTAATAAAGTTAGTATTTCATTGTCTATGATGTCACTCAAATTCTTCATATTCGAAATATGAAAAAAAAGGACACAAAAGATAGGATGAAAAAAAACTTATCCATACGAAAATTCAAATCAAGAATGAAAATAACTCCAGGGGTAGAAAAACCGCCCAACGTGCAACATTACGTAGGTAACGTAGGCTACGAGTTTCAAATGGAGATAAATTTATCGCCTATCGATAGAGGCACCGGCGATTTCTCAAGTTGTCTTACACTACAATTTTATCCCCGAGATTATTTACCGCCCAGTGTCCAACCTCTCATTCTCTTCAATGAACTACTGCGGTTTCGACGTCAGCGATAAATTAATTCCGCGATAAAAATCGCCGGATGTGTAACAGGCCTATTTTGTTTCCATATTAACTGTTTCTCGTAATATATGATAATAAATATCCTTAATGTACAAATTTTCGTTGATTTACGTGTTTAAGGTTTTAAGCGAAATTCTTTGACAAATGTATGGATCATTTAGGTATTATTGATGTTATATTTTTTCATAATTATTTACATAGGCTGTCAGGGTTTATTCTGGTTAACCCTCCTGTAATGGTATAACTAAATTAAGATAGCAGCATAACACCACTTCCGACAGCAATGATGGTAGTTATCACAATTTTTTGTCACTCTCTTTCACTCCACCTCACACCTGTCCTTTAGGGGATGAAATTCTACACTAACAGCATCAATAGTGGCAATATGAATCTGAACTACAAAAAGACACAGACGTTTTATATACTAATAAAGTAGCTAGACACACATATAGCCTGTAAAGGAAAAGGAATTCAGAGTAGTTTTAAGGAACTTGCACCGAACAACAGAGGAAACTACTATTAAGGAAGGCCAAGGAAGGCCATGAAGTTCTAAATGTTATGAACGTAATGAATAGGGTAACTGAACAGAGAAAAAAGCTGTTCTTAATTGATATTGGAAGGACAACTAGCAACATCGTCATTTTTAAAATAAAAAACATAGGAAATGTTATAATAACTTTCGAAGAATCAAGACGTAAAACTCACATATTGCAGTGAAAAAATTGCCGGTGTCATTGTATTATTATATCATATCTAATATTTGCTTATTGTGATAAACAGATAGCAAAAGAAAATAATTTTTTTTAAAAATATTGGTATCGATTTCTAACCATTCGGAAACTTTCATTACAGTACGACTGTACCCACTCCGTAGAACTAACTTACTCTTCTTTCAGCCTACGTCACAATAAAGCACCATGGTAACTCTAAGGAATTATGTAAGGATCGAAGTTCGAATCCGCAATAATCTGTCTTGGACTCCATAAGTTTTAGGCGAAGTCACAGTACGAAACCGGAGTAACCTTGCTCAAATTCACACGAACTAACGAAACTTTCTCTTCCCAGAAACCACCAGTTGCAAATGGACATTGAATTACCACGAAATACGAAATAATTATGTGAAGAACGACATGATTAGGTCAATTCAAGAGACAGTTGATAATTAAAATACACAAAAACACATCGTTCGTCCGTTTTTCAAATGCAGCTAAATAAAGATACTGAGTACTGTTAACCAAATCCCACGTATTAAAACCCATCAATGATAAAAACATCACTTACAGCTTCAGTATCATTCTGGACATTAATAGAATTGTTCTTATTAATCGTAATATAGATCATTTCAGATATCAGTCTAGAAAAGTAGTTAGTTTCAACGTCGAGGATCCTGACATCTGTCCAGTTGAAGTTATGATTATTTAAATAAATATGTTTTGAAATAACTAAGTGCTTATCGGTGGGTCATTTATCATTCACTTTGTGTTCTTTTATTCTCGTTTTGAAAGCCCTTTTACTGGCACGTATATTACCATATTACCATCCTCGAGTCCTTAACTCTCACTTTAACAATTCATTGCAATTACCAAATTTCTAACACTATCATAATGCTCTTGAGGACACTTTGAAAAAAAATTCTTGAATCACCATGCTTCAAATTTCATCTTGTATTACGTCAATTTAGGGGAATATTTATTAACAATAATATTTGCAAAATTCAATTGTAAATGTTTAATTCCTTTTTGTATTAACCAATTCAGGTTGTAGCATTTCAAACCTGTCATTAAAAATTATGAACACGTATTATCTTAAAATCATTAAATATGTTCAAAATCACGGATTACATTAATTGAATTAAATTTTATCGAATTCAATATTACATTAAATAATTTTCAACTGTAATGTAAAGTATAATTTTAAAACAGTAATTTTTTAAAAAAAAAAGTAACTGGCTACATGAGGGTAATACAGATGGTGGCAACTCCCTTTTAATAGCATAGTAAGGGATTTTAAATGGTGATGCGGAGGGGTACAAGCAGGTAGCCAAGGGTTAACTAGCCCCCGGGTTGTAGTTTAAGGATCCTACCCGGCATTTGCCTAAAAGTAATGCATGACAAACCCTACAAAACCTGCATCAGGTAGGTCGGGCATTTGGTATCTGTTCCACGCCCTTCCAATTGCGGGAGAGGGGTTTCCTGTGGGGTCGCAGCTTTCCCCTCGCCGTACCTTGACCAGTTTAGGAGGCAGCTGGCCGACTATTCCAATAGGAATAGCGGACAACTCCTACCGTATGCCCAAGGTCTGCGACCCCGGAACATACACCTCTCAAAACAGACCGAGCCGAAGTGCCTCGTCGTGTGGGAACCTTAGTTCCAAAACCAGAGAGATGTGAAGGCATCCCCAAGGGTAGCGTCCTCCAGAACTCTCTAGTAAGGATCACCTGCGATAAAATGCTCTCACAGGCTTCCTTGAGTAGGTAATTAAATATTTAAAATTTAAATATTAAATAAATTTCTCCTGAACTGTAGGCAAAATAAAATTGAAATTAATTAATAAGCTCACTTTTTATTACAATATATACATATATACCTCTTGAAACTGAACTGCTATTTAATGCATTTTCAGTTTACCATTTTCGTTATTTTTTCCTAATGTTAAAGTTTTTATTGTGGTTATAAATCTTTGAAAACTAAAAATATCTCATACATGAAGTTTTATAAATATTGTCATTGTTCTCTCATACTTTTACATATTGTAAAGATTTCGAGTATCGGCAACATAATATTTATTTAACAATCATCAGTTTGCTTCTGTGATTGGTACTTTTATGACACTTTTGTCCCAAAATATGCGGTTAACGGAGAATAATGAAGCCCGTGATGTGACGAAGCAGCGGTGTTGATGTGCAAGGTATGATGCCGTCTCCCAAGATTTACTGCAGCAACGGCTGTGTGAACTCAGCGGGGACTCCCCGATTGATACAAATAGCCCGCCCTGGGACTTTCCCCCCCACGGATGGCCTTCCCCGTTGCTTCTTCAATGCGCCATTTGTTAAACGGCGCAGCGTCCCAGAGGGAGGCGTTGCCCACGCCTTCTACTACGGATGGACGTGTTGATCTTCTCGCAGTTCTGCTCATCAATAGTTAATTCCTCTATCCTTTTCCCGCGGCGTCCTATACATAAAATATTTTTATTGTGTTTCCATGCTCCTCCGCTCGCTTCTGAGAAAACCTGGGAAGGTTTTTGAATCCTAAACACTTTACGAACTGTTGCACGGAGATCGAAGAAGCAATTGCATGAGATTTTCTGTGTAATTTTAATTTTTCTCAACAGCCTACTCAAGCCGAACAAATTAAACTTGATTAAATCAGCGAACAATATGAATATATTTTGTACGTTCTGAAAACTAGTCACGTTCTTCCATCACTGGCTCTGAAATAGCTTTGTTGAACATCCACCATATTCATTTACTTCAGCCGTAATGTAAATGAAGTAAATGCATATGTTAGACTTGAAGACGGCTAAATTCATCATTGCTTAAGAATGCTAGGTACGTATGTTATTTATTAACGCGAATTCATCTAGTTTATTATCTCTATTTTACTGCCAGATGGAATATTTCGCTAATGATTCACCCGGTGTTAATAGTGAGCGCACGAGTTTGGGATTCGACGGCGCAAAGCAGAGCTTCAAGGTTAAATCAACTCCATAGATTATTAAGTAAATATAAAAATTTTCAGTGGCAGTGTTGGATTACAAAAATTAATTACATACAAGTATTTAGTAGATTTGATTTAGTTTAAAGATCGCTTTCTCTCGGGGCTGTTGTGAGTACAAATTAGAACTGTGGTTTCAACAATAATATAGATAGATTTGTTTATTTTAAGTACTAAGTTTACAAAATATTAAGAATGAATTTTCGCTTGCTATCGGATTGGTGATGTCCTCTGATAATTTGCGATGTCGGACGTCATCCAGCTGTAATATATTGTAGTAATTGGTAATTAAGGCATTGTTCTAATTGAAAAGTTGAATTGTAGAGGACTCATTATTAGTGGATATAGAGCGGACGCCGCAACACACCGGCAAGGCAAAGAAAACATTGTAGATCAGTCGAGAGGGTTTTTACGCGCTCAAAATTTACGAGACGAACAGTTCAGTCGGAGTAAGCGAATAGATCAGACGAAAAGTTTTACAGTCGGCAGTCAGAACGAAAGAATGTGGTCCAGTCACGAACATGCTTTCAAATATTAAAAAGTAAAGCAATATTCAGTCGGGAAGGAGACAGAGCAACTAGTGTGTATTCGGTGGTCGAGCGTAGATTCATCATGCTGGTCATAGACAAACCAATGAAGTCCATTTTCAACTAAAGTCACGAGATCTACAAATCCAGGTTGCAGTAAAGCATCGAGAACCAACCAATTTGTGTTAAACCAACCAACAAACAACACCAATTAGAGCCTGTGAAAATTTAGAGTCTGTGAGTACTTAGAATCAGTGATGTCCCCAAAATTGTGCACGAAAAGCTAAAATGAGACCTGGGCGGACGTAAGTAGAGAAAAACTTTAAAATCATTTGTAAACCGTGTTTAAAAGATAAAAGTCAGATCGTTCTTTAATTATTTAATTATCGATAAAATGAGATAATTAATTCTTGATAAAATTAAAATTGTTTAAATTCAATCTTTAGTATTATTTCTTCCGCAACAAATTTCGTCTATGTTCAGACGCATTGATGTCCATAAAAAGTAAATGTAATTTTGATTATATAAATTCTGCCATTTATCAAAACCCAGTTCAAGACCCTGAGATCCTAAAATATTTTGTGTATTTTATACTTGTTTTAAAATTGTTAATAAATCTTGTTTAATAGTTTTCACTTAAGTTCTTTCATTTAGAAACGCTACATTCATATTATAATATTTAATTATTACAATATATATATATATATCATATATATATAAGGTGTGCCTTTTTGAGCACTAAGGAACTGCTGAGTAAGCATCAGAAACAACGCGTCTTTGTGGGCACTCTGAGTAAGCACCAGAAACAATATGTCTTTGTAAGCATTCAAGAATTTCCGAGTCAGCATAATAGATAAAGACTCCACGTGTCCTGCTGAGTGAGGGGCACGTGTTAATGACGAGGCTCTGTGAAGAAGGTACCACCTCCTACACAGAGCAGGAGATCCTTGAATATCATTGGTGAACACTTGTATAAAAAGGCCGGGTTTCTCTGATGGAAGGAAGTCTCTGCACATTACTTCAAC
Organism: Zhengitettix transpicula; assembly: GCA_037074705.1. Classification (NCBI taxonomy): domain Eukaryota; kingdom Metazoa; phylum Arthropoda; class Insecta; order Orthoptera; family Tetrigidae; genus Zhengitettix; species Zhengitettix transpicula. The sequence goes on from CM073593.1 coordinate 10,850,369, forward strand.
GTGGTACATTTGCCACTCTGTCTTCTATTTTCATGTTATTGTCTTAGCTCTAGACTGCAGACTAAGGTTAATGAAACTTCTTTCTTATTCTAATGGACTAAAGCCTCATGTTATTTTTCTAAATCCTTTAAGCTCTTATAGAGTGCGACTGAGTGCGCACTCCGGACCCAAGTCTCAATTTCATCTTAAATATCTCGTAGTATCGAGACCAGGGGAAATTCGATTATTATATAGTGGCAGCGGTGGGATCTTAACCACCGAGGCCAGAAGAAGAATTATATTATTACACAGCGTTGAAAATTCTCGTCTTAACCGGTCTCGGCAGGTCACAGTCCAAGAAGTTATGAAGTTTAATGGCCTTTTTCTTTAAGAGTCAATACCGCGCCGGCTCTAAAGCCCGGTATACACCGAAAATGCCAACAAATGTTGTCAACATTTAGAGAATTCTAGAGAAGCTGAGAGGTGACAGAAAATGTCGACAACATTTGGAGTAAACGAGACTAATGTTGGCAACATTTGCTGGTAACAGTTTTTTCATGCTGTCAACATTACCCACTGGCCATGAGGTATCAACATTTGATGTCAATAACGGGTGCTTTTTGCACAAAATGTTGCTAATATTTGTTGTCCATTTTTGTTACGAACATTGTTGGTAACAAAAAAGGTTATAACATTTGGTACAAACGCAACTCGTGAAATTTGCCCGTCTTCCAAAATTTTCAATATAATACCACCTTAACTGTGCGCGACACCTCTAAGATTAACATTGCAACGACAAATTGCTTAGGCCGCTTTATATAACATAAAATGTTGCACGAGGCCATTTCTGTAAGAGACAAGCGTCACGTTCCCACTACTCGGCGCTGGACACTGGTGTGAACCATCGAGATTTTTCGTCTTCAACACAATCATCTACCACCTCACTCACAGTATTTCAGTGTTTCTCCCCTAAAGCCATTTGTTTTGTTTTTTTCGCTCGACTGGCAAACATGTTCTCAAGGTATCCAAGTTTATTGTGTCTTTGTCCTCAAGTAATGAACAAATTCACAACAACGATTGTAGAAAGGTGAACTCTTCCGTTCCACCTAAGTAAAGAAAATATATTACATGAGGAAAACATTTTGGACTATACGTTATGAACATAAAAACTTTGTACTCCAGATAAAGGAGCTAAGGAGTCCAAAGTGTAGTACATCTGCATAATTCAATCAAAGCAAGGCCGGCGGCCGTTTCCGTCTTCGCCACTGTTTATACCAAATTTTTCGCTTCCTTTAGAGATAAGTCAGCTGTAGTAAATTTAGTGACAAAGTCCTATTGATTACATTTCTTTCAATAACTTTATTTATTTTAATCTGAGGAGGGTCCAAATAAGGAAACGAGACATGTTGAGTAATTTAATAAATTAACAAAACCAAACATTTTTAATTTTCTGTTTAGTGGCTGTTTTTCCTTCATCGAACTAATCTAATTTGCTTGAGGGGGGAAATTATTTTTTCCAGAATAAAAATCAAAGAAGAGTTTTAAAAGTCTGATTGAATAGAAACAAGAAGTTAGGAAACAACGTGGATGTCAATTTAAAAAATGAAAAACCATCATGAAGGAGGTTATTAATTTATTTTTTATGAATTTGATTAAGTAAGGAACTATATATGTCTTCTCATAAATTTAATTAAATCAGGAATATTGAATAAAAATTAATTTTATGTCTTGGTTCTTGGTATGTAATGGAAAACAAGAAATGTGTTAACCAATTTTGGTCCACCATCCCTTATAAAAGTATAAAATAATGCTACATATCGGGTGAACATTTTTCCTCTACATAATGTGAAATTTAATACCAAAATTTTTAAAAAATGTATACAATCCTGGTATCACGGGAAAACATTACATCACGGCGTCTATAGTTAAAAATATTTTAAATGCAAGAACGAAAGTTCTTGAATACAACCTGGTTACTGGTGATGTCGATCTGGTTCTTCATGTATATTATGGCGAGTAAATTCCTTTCTAGAATATTTTAAAAAAACGCAGTTAAATTTTCTCAAGTTTACGACCCCTTTTTGCTACACGTTGCCATATGGACTTATCGCGTTCTGACTAAACAAGTATTCCAGCGTAACAGAGTTCTTCTGTGATGTGAGATAGACGAGGAAACATAAACATACTGCAAATAGGAAGCAGAGTATGACAGCTGTGATTGTGAGGGGTTTTTCCAAGTGGATACATTAGGTCGGCTCCCTGAAGTCCGCGAGGCGAAGTGGATCACCGAAAGGGGACGCGAACACGCCCCAATCTGCATACGATTACGAACTGGCGCCAGGCGTCTAAACGCTTGTGCGTCGGACGCCTCGAGACGTGGACTGCCGTATTAAATGGAAATGGGCTGAAAATGAGACTGTCACAAGACGGAGACTTTTATTAGAAGGAAGTTTTATAGATTTACCATAAGGCTGTCAACAAAGTTCGTCAATATTTTAATGCCGCTTTATCACCGTTATTATAACGTTATTATTTATATTATTTATTTAAATTCACTCTTTCATATTTTAAAAGGACCAATTTCCAATCTCATTACTAACTTTTTCTGTTTTACTTTACGTATCACGTCGCGCCATCATGACACAATACTTCCAGTACCTTTCTTGTCGAAAGGTTTGTGACCCAAATTACATCTTATTCTATATTATAATTATCTCAGACCCACTCTTTTTATTAGTTTGCACACCGACAAATATTTACTCTGAATGCAGTAACGACACAAAGTCCCGTGTGATACGTTTGTAAGATTATCTCGAATCGTGCTTAGAATTTCTTCTTCATACGCGACATTCGCAAGATTGATCGCCACGCGATTTTTTTCCCCCACAGGCCGAAGATTTCATTCGAATGAAGTATTCTGTAGATTAGTTAAATACGTGTTTTGCGGAGTTTAGAAACAGTTTATTCTGAAGGCATAAAGAAGATGAAAAAGCGAAGGACTTCTTCCGCGTCTGAAAAACAGAAGCCTGCGGAAGACTGCAACAATAATATTCCTCGTACTCATCTCCAAGTGTAGTAAAGAAAATTTAAATCTAGGACTACATCAAATGTACAATGGAGTAAATAATTTCCACATAGAAACATAAAAGTCAACACAACGTTTCGCCCTCAATCTAGGACTTCAAGTGTACTACGAAGTTATAATTTCCATATTGCTAAATATCACTCAATGTTAGCCAAATACTGAAGATGGGCAAATAACTGTTGCTTATAATTTCCATACAACGCCAGTTGTAACACTTCGATTTTTCATGTTTTTTGTTAAACATAAAAAATAAATTAATATTGGGAAGTCTTCATACATTTATATTTATATTGAAGTAAGATAAATATAACTATTAATATTTTAATGGTTTTTGTTAATAAATTATTTCTGACTATTTGGATGTCTTCATACATTTATATTTATATTGAAGTCAGATAAATATAACTATTAATATTTTAATGGTTTTTGTTAATAAATTATTTCTGACTATTTGGATGTCTTCATACATTTATATTTATATTGAAGTAAGATAAATATAACTATTAATATTTTAATGGTTTTTGTTAATAAATTATTTCTGACTGTTTGGATGTCTTCATACATTTATATTTATATTGAAGTAAGATAAATATAACTATTAATATTTTAATGGTTTTTGTTAATAAATTATTTCTGACTATTTGGATGTCTTCATACATTTATATTTATATTGAAGTAAGATAAATATAACTATTAATATTTTAATGGTTTTTGTTAATAAATTATTTCTGACTATTTGGATGTCTTCATACATTTATATTTATATTGAAGTCAGATAAATATAACTAGTAATAATTTCTTCGTTGATTCAAAATCCTGTATAAAAACCATTTTCAAAAAAGTACCACATGTTAAGAAACATTTATAAACGCTGTTGGTGTTATATTAAATTTTTTTATTCAGAATTTCAATTTATCTAAATGAGCTGCTAATTGTTTACTATGCGAAATAAACATTTGATTAATAGTATATTAATAACATCTATGTTGGTAAGTATTTATCTAATTTCAGTCACAGGAAGACATGACCGAACAGTCAAAAATTCTGCCTGGGGCCAAATGGAGTCAGACCAAATGGATCACTCATGTCAGGCGGCCTGAAGACTTGTGAATGGTTGAAAAAACTATTGTTTCCCGATAAAGTGAAACCGTCTAACAGTGGAACCAATTTATTAAAATTATCAGACGGGAAAGCCGATTAACGTAAGTGGAAATTTTCTTAACGAGTTTTAATTATTATTTATAGATACTGTATTGAAATCCTATAAGAATATTTTAAACTGTGTTTATATCCATCCCAGTTGCACAAGTATTTATAAATTTCCTGAAAGTCAGCGGTACATTATTTAGGAAAATATTGTGAAGTCCTCAGTCCTCTTGTACACTGACACGAGATAGTTTGTACTGCGGTTTGCTGAATGCATGTGGACAAATGTGAAGCTACCTGATTGAGTTTCCAGTTGCGGAAACAGACAAAAAGTCTGTGGTGCCCCTGGCTGTGACAATGCGCCACTCATTAACGCACTGGAAATCTGTCATCAAAGGGACTGTGTGCAGAAAGTTTATTTGCAACTTAATGACTGTTACTGTTAGTTGTTGAACGGCAACCTTCTATGTTTCAGAGATTTGTTGAGCACCAAATGCAAGCCAAAGGTATTTTCCACTTGAGAATCTTTTCTGTTTGATAGCATTATTTAATCAAACTCGTCAGAGGATAATCACAGGTCTTGAGGGTTTTATCTGAGCAGCCGAACTCACGAAATATTGCGTGCGACAGTGAAACGGAAGATTCCTAATTTTAGATTCGTAAAAATCCCCAACACTTTAAAATGAAACGTATCGAGGTATCAAAGATTGGATGTTTTGTTACATTATTTCAGCCTCGTGACATACTTTATTGTTGAACCTATTTGATTTTATAAGTAACACGCACAGTCTGTTCGTGATTATAGGTTTGTAAACCCAGAAACAAACCTATTGTAAATCTTTTTTTTTCGGAATAGTAGAAAATAAAAAATATATAGCAAAAATATAGGCAGTGAATTAAATCATGAGGGTTTGCATTATAAGAATTTTCGAGTGCAGTTCGCATAGTCCTCGGAAAAATGTTAGGTTATATTTTCCAACGCTGTCCTTTTCTTTGGATTAAAATTATTCTTAAATCAGGACAAAAAATTCATTGACCCTTTGAACCAATTTTTGAACCAGTGTGAGAAATTTGGTTTTGACAGGTAAATGTAACTACCTACAGTTATCTAACAAAACCAACTTCAAAATTGCCCCAATTTTCCGCGGTCATAAATTTGTTGTCTTCCCTTCGACATCCAGTCCAATCAGTCATTGCTACTGTGGTATAGGTTTTTTTTAATTTGTGTATGACAAAACTTCTCGCTTGAACTTCATACATAAAATAATACAAATTTAATAATAAAGAAGTATTTTAATATGTCCTCAAGGAAGGCTGCGAGAGAATTCTCTCGCAGGTGAACCTTCCCAGAGAACTCTGGCAGAGGCTACCTTTGAGGATGCCTTCACATCTCTCTGGTTGTTTTTTTTAACTAAGGTTCTACATGCCGAGGCACCTCGGTCTGTTTTGAGAGGTGTATGTTTCGGGGTCGCTGACCTTGGGCATACTGTAAGACTTGTCCGCTATTCCAAGTGGAATAGTCGGCAAGCTGCCTCCTAAACTGGTCGAGGCACAGCTAAACCCTCTCCCGCCATCGGAATGGCGTGGGACAAGTACCGAATGTCCGACCTACCTGATGCAGGTTTATCTAGCGTTTTCCCTGCATCACTTTTAGGCGAATTTCCGGGTAGGATCCTTAAACTATAGCCCGAGTTATAGTTAAACCTTGGCTACCACCTTCTACCCTTCCGCATTCCCCCTTTAAAATCCCTTCCTATGCTATTAAAGGGGAGTTGCCACCATGTCGATTACCCTCATGTAGCCTGTTACCTAAAAAAAAGTATTTCAACAGGAGATTTACTTGGTATAATAGTTACAGTGACATAGTTATATAGTTATAGGTGACATTACGCATGAGTATATACAGTCCAAGTATGCCAACGAAGTTAACCCGTGACAAAATAGTCACTCATACCAACATCATAGAAAAAGTTGTTAGGTTATTGTAGAAAGCGAAAAGTAACTTGATACATACAATAACAATTTAGGAACATTTATATGGAGAATCGAAGAAAATGAACGAGGTATTAGAAAAAACTACTGTGAAATGATGGTTTTTTTTTTCTTTTCTTTTTATTCTTTATTTCTTTTCTTTTTTCTTTATCAGAAACTGTGTGACTACAATTAAAACTACTCTTTTAAGACAAACCATTAATTTACTTCCAAAAATCTTAAACTTAACAACTAGAGTCCGTCCAATTTTGTCTTCTAGATTTTTCTGGTCTTTGTAGACTTCACTCACGCACACTGCTCCGCTTTTATACACTGCACTTTACACAAGATCAGCTGGTTTTCATTTTTCAATATTCTGGGACGGTGTTGATTTTCCAGAAGTTGTCGGACCACTGGGCTCACGTGGAGGTGAAGCCTAGCTACATGCTTCCCAACATACCTTGTTATTTCTTCTCTTGGTGTAACTGGTGTGATATTTTCTGATCTTACGTTGTCAACGTTAATCATATTGCTATTATTATTATTATTATGGTTTGGTGAGTATACATCTTCCAGGTGTTCAGCAAATAAATCTGCTCTTTGTTTATTCTCTTTAGCCCATGGTCCATTGTTGTTTCTAAGAGGAGGAATGGAGATTATTGGCGGCGTCTTAATCTTCTTGGTTGCTTTCCATATTGAATAGTCACTTTCTTAGTAGGCTGATAATTCCTGTAGATAGGAGTTTATAAATTCTTCTTTAAGCTTTAGTATTTCTCTTCTCAGCCTTTGAGTTTTGTTGTTATGCATCGTTTTATCTGCTGGGTCTCTTGATTGTTGTCATTTTCTTCTAGCTCTTCGTTTTATTTAGACAATTTATCTTTACTCTGTTTGATAGTTTATTTATTTGTTTTGTTAGGTCTTATTTTTGTGTTGTTTGAATAAGCCTGGTGAAGCTTTCGACTTCTTCTTCAAGTTGTTTGGCTGTTCTAAAGCAGACATTCAGTTGGATATTTTTCTGGAGGTCTATCTGAAAGCTTTCCCGGTCTGTAGTTTTGTTAGTTAGGCTCTCTGGTTTCCCTTTTTACTATCGCAGTCCAAATAAAGATTCTCTTCAACTTCAATGAAGTTCGATGCTACTTTTCTCGTAATCAAGAATTCCAGTCGATCAGGGATTTTATCAATATCAGAGGGCCAGTAGATAGGTTTACCTGTCGAATGATAATTGCAATTCATGTCTAGAACTGCTTTCCATAATTCTCTTCCTTTTTCGTGGATAATCTACACCCCCAGTTTTTGGAGTTGAAATCGCCTCCAACTATGAATCTATGAAATGATCGTGATAAAAAAAACTCGTAAATTCACGAAAGGTTGATTCCACAAAACTATTACGTGTATTAGCAATAAGTTCAAAACGAAATTGATATCTATGAGTTTAGAATGAGGCTTAATTGACTACGTTACAACTAATTGTATACCGTTAAGTAATAAATAAAGAGCATATACAAAGATCCAGGTGCAAAAAAAAACATTTTCGCAATATAACTTACTTTCACTGGATCTTAAGAACTCGGGAAAGATTAATAAAGAGGAAATTAGTTATAAAAATATATAAAAATTATACTGATGGTTTAAAATATATGTTGAGGTACGGTAGAAACAAATAATTTGCATTAGGTCGTTTTTCATAGGTTAAAAACTATCTCGGATAACAAGATAATCCAGAGAAAAAGGACATCAATTAAAGGAATGTAAGGCATTGGAATCAGTTTCAATATGTACAGCAAGATTCACAGTTAAGTGTGAGACAATAACAAATATTTCACTAGAATAATGTAAAGAGTTACGAGATTGGAGTTCTGTTCTGGAAGGTAAGGGATCAGAAGTTGCAAAATAAGGAACGTTAAGATGAAAACAAATTAATTTAAAAATTTTAATAGTGTGGTTGGTAAAAAAAATATTGAATAAAGTAGCGCTCTGGAAAAAGGAAAGCGGACAGTAAGACTGTAGATTTTGTACGAATAATCTATTTTCTGGGAAAAAATATCCAAACTTAACCACACTCATTTGAAAAGTTCACACCATTTTCTACTTCCACCGACGTTGATATTCATCTCTAATTAGTATGCTGTTTTTCCAGATACCAGTTTTATTGTCTTCAACACAGTTCATTTCTCACCACCCTGGCCTATTTTATAAATAGGGTCATTTTCAGAGTAAAATTTAGGAATATCTATAGTTTTTAATTTTCTTTTACCAGCTGAATGTATAGGAAATAATGATTACGATACGACGATGAGATTCAGACATGACGGATTTGGGAATCGCAAACGTTTTTGCAGTGAAGCGGACCATTTAAACTCCTTTGCCGTGGCTGTGAACGGTTTTGAACACAAGTTCGACATTGTGTCTGACTGACAAGCCGCTGCTCAAAGGTTCACAGATCCCTCGGGGCAGAGGCCGAAGCCCGTGGTTTAAAACGCACGGAGATGTTGGTGCGCTTTGAGGATCACAACAGCACGATGGCACGCCTTCCGTGTCCGGCAACCCAGGCCTGTTGCTTCTGCAATGCAAATATCGCACTGGAATCCATCTATATGCAAATAATGGATGCTACGTACTGTTTGGCCATGTGATCGATATCCGCCCCCGTTGCGTCGTTTTAGTCCAGATTTGGGCGACGCTCCGTGAGCTAGACGTGGGGAATGCAAAATGGATGGGTGACGAAGACGCCTGTTTGTTGTGGAATCTCTTACAAATATGGAGGAACCTTCCTATCTAAAACGCATTTAAAAGGCTCAATTAAAACTACAATTCAGTTTTAATTGGTCTTAAGAATTTAAGCGAATTAAAGAAAATTGTGAGAATAAAAAAAAATCCCAAAAAGTACTTCATAATTGCATTTACACTGACCAGGACTGATACAAACGGAAATAATAAACAACAAGTAAGAAAATTCATCTAATATAATAAGACGAATATCGCATTGAGGGTCCAATCTCTCATATTACATTTTTCCTTTTGCTATAGCGCGACGGAATTGATAGATAGATATATTTATTCACCGTCGGCCCTCTAATGAGGAAATAGGATTCGTCACAAATGTACAATAGATAAATTACATATAAAATGAATTAATATTAATAGTAATAATTAATACGTTACAAAAAAAAATTCATATGTGTTCCAGTCACCACATTCATACCTAATATCTTAAAGTAACACGCACACAACACTTATCACTTCCTGGTATTCATCTCCTGTCGCTATGTCGTCATGGATATTTACTAAAACAGAAAGCAGAGGCAGGAAAACAGAACCAAAAGGACACCCTATTTACATATTTGTAGCATATTCTGCAATTTTCTAGGAAAGGCAGTTCAGCGACCGATTCATAAACTCGTGTACGAAGTAATAAGTTTTTACAAGAAAAGTTTTACACTCCTTGGCGTATGGGTTGTAGTTGTTGATGTTCTTTACATGTTCAGGAAGGCCGTTAAATAGTGCGATACCGGAATAATGAACGCTAGACTCGTACAGACTGAGGCTGACAACTGAACGGTTCCTCCATGATTGTCCCCGTTACTTGCAAAAAGGTTCATGTTGCTTTTAACAAATTTTAGTATTTCTAATATGTGAACGCTAGGTAGAGTAAGAATATGAAGTATTTTGAACAGCGGCCTGCAGCTTTCTCTAGCATCTGAACCTGATATAATTCTAATGGCTCGTTCTTGCAGTTTGAAAACTTCCACACTACGAGAACAATTGCCCCAGTTGGCAATACCGTAACACATATGTGAATGAAAGTAGGCAATATAGACTAGTGAAGGAGTTTTGGTATCAACTTGTTGCATCAATAGTCCTGATGAGTAACAAACAGAACGTAGTTTGCGCACAAGGCGATCAACGATCAAGTTCCATTTTAATTTACTGTCGACCTGTAAGACGAGGAAAGTTGCATGATCTGATAATTTATCCGTTGCATTCCAAATTTCATGAAATTTAGTTCATTCGTTCTTCCAGTTAGCGTGCTACTGTTGAAGAATTTTGGTGCGGCACTTCATCGCAGGAACATCTCCCGTATTTTCCTGATATAATACACAGATCTTGAGAAATGTGAGTAGCGGCATATGCAAATACAAAGCTGAGTTACGCGCAGAATACAAAGTATTGCGTGTCGTATCCAGTTTGTGTTGCAGAGGTAGAGCGATCGCGACGCTTAATTATCTGCAAAATTAAATAAGTAATGTAGGGTAAGTACATAAAGTAATGAAAAAAATTACAGAATTATCAGATTAAAAATATAGCATTATTTTAATCATTTTTGGTATTCAGTTTGCTTAATATATTGTAATGCCAATTAATTAAGACATTAATTGTGAATTTGAAAATCTAAATTGTTTGAGAAATCTATTCTTGACGGCGGTACAGAACAGAACATCAATAGACAAGAAGAGCATTGTTTCTTTGTCGGAAGAAGTAATGCGCGCTCAAAATTGCGAGACGAGAAGTTAGTTAGCAGGAAAGCTTGGTCAGATGCAGGTCGCAGGAAGATATTGAGAAGTTTGAGTTGGCAGTCAGACACGACAGAAATTGGTCGTGTTGAAATAGACAAGACAATTTCAAATATCCCTGAACATTTTGCTCAAGACGAAATATTCACTCGAGCAGAACTACGAAACCTGCTAAGCACAAACAGTCTTGTGAACATAGCCGGGCAGAATTAACAGAAGTCAACCGAGAGAGGGACGAAATGAGGATCATCCTGGTTCCTGAGTTTTGATACAAAAATATTAATTTAGAATCTGTGAGTTTTAGAAGAAGTGCAAAAACCCGTCATAGTGCTTCGACAATTAAAGGTATCCTGGAATGCTGGGCAGCCGTGAGTAACAATATAAAAACAACTAATTACGTAAACATGATTAAAAGATAGCCGTCAGATTTCGTTCTCTTCTTTTGATTAAAATTTGTTAATTAGAATCCATCTTTTTAGCTGACAAGTAAATTTCGTCTTAATTAATTGACGAGTAAATCTTTTCTCTTTTAAATTGGAATTTGTGTTTAAGTTGAGAAATAAAATGATTCGCCATTATCAAACCCAGTGGAGACCCTTAAATATATTTTTAAATTGTGTAATTGTTTTAAAGTTTTGATAATAAATCTATTGTTCGTTAAAGTTGAATAATTCTTTACGCATCTTTTTTAATTATTACACTATATCAGTCCGAGCTCGGAAAATTATTGTCGGAACACATTGTGTGACGTTTTTTACGTATTTTACGAGGGTCATAAGAAATACGAATTCGGCGCTCAAGTAGAAATCTGTTGCCCGTGTGAAGAAGCACAGTCTGTAGTTGATTTTAAAAAAAGACCGATGATATTGTCGTGGATTTCGACTTAAGACAATTACAAATTTCTCTAATATTCAGTTTTTAATATTTCTGTAATCGTTTTTAATTTGGACATTTTACGTTCACAAATATATTCTCTGAACAACTCAGTCCATATTCATTGTACGTCCGTGTGCTATTGATACTGGAAATGAATATTTCCTTGTTATTGAATATTACTTTTTAATATGCTTTACTCTTTTGAGTTTGACCAATCCATATAATATATTTAATACTAACTGAGTGTACGGCGTTACCTTCATATTTATTTAAATTAGCCAGAAGAAGTAATTAACCTCCTGGTAAACATTTAATTTAATCAGCATCAATAGCTTCACTGTTTGGAACATTTACACATGTACGTACTTCTTTCCAACCTAACTCCTCATCATCTAATTTCAAATATACCAGGATCGTAACTGACGGTTCTTTAACAACTCGGAAATTCTCCTACTACATAAAATAAAAGTTTGAAAACTACTCGCTAACTTAAAGACTAATATACTCCCGGTAGCTTCACTGAGTAACAGAATACAACCTTGCACTAAAACACACACAGCTGGTTCACTAACGAAATCAAAAATACACCCGGAACCTTAAGAGGGTTAAAACTACTGCGGGTAACATTTTGTCAACCACGTCCACCTCCACGACAAAGAACATAAAATTTCTTTAAGCACCAATTATAGTCTGCGACTACTGAACCCCCGGAATCAAAATCATCTCGGTCTTTTTTGTATCATTTTTATATAAACCCCTTACACCACCACCCGTATTATAAGGGTGCTTCCCTCCTTCGCCTTTTGGAGTTCAAATTAGACACTTAAAAATTCTATAATGACACTATCAAATTCAGCGACCCCGAAAACGTTTTATTCGACGCTAATAATGGCCGTTTAGGAACTTTTTAAATTGTACCCCTCCCGTGGAGGTGTTAGGTGTCTCTTAATCCCTCATTGTTTGTTCCTGGATCGTAAGTAACATGTGAACAAATTTTGGTAGAAATTGCTTTATGCATTTAATATTGTACACAGATATTTGATTCGCCACTTTCAACCCTAGGGGCTGAACTTTATCTTAACCACTATGTAAAATGTCACAATTTATCTTAGTCACTTCCACTACCTCTCTTACTGGTGTTGAAATCCCATGCTGTTAGGAGTTGAAATTATACACTAATAACGTCTGGAGAGAAACTATCAATCTCAACGAACCCGAAAACTAATTAACCGACGCTTAAAACGGTCATTTTAGCATGTTTTTTTAAATTTGATACATTAGAAGTATCCAAACGCTTCGAAAGGCCGACAGAAACCTGCGTGTGCAAGGTTTCATAACAATCGGATGAATGGTTCACGAACGCATAGGGTACACACAGACAGAAATTTTTATATTTAGGTCTATAAATTCTGACAATTATCTTTTAATACATAAATAATCAATACAGCAAACATGTCAGAAGAGTTTCTGAAACCAAAAATTGGTTTCAATCCAACGTTCCGTCCATAATTTTGTGACTTCTTCCGGTAATCAGGTAAAATACAGTCTTAAATTTAGAGTCATAAGTAGTATAGCAAAGTTGCTTTTAGCATGAAGGTCAAACGTCTATGTTGCTTGTAACTTTAATTCAAGGTCACCCGGTTTTGCGTGACGTCACTCTCTCAAGGTCACCCGGTGCCTTACGCAGAGGCTATGACGTAATGGGGTCATGACGTCACGTAGGGTGCTTACAGATGACGTCACGGAGGGTGGTTAGGGTCAATGACATCTCGGAAGGGGTAAGATGGCACAATAAGAATAACCTCTTGGAGGAGGGGGGGGGGGCTTACGGAAAATCGCATGGGCTATGACGTCACGTAGGCTGGTTACAGGTGGAACGATAAAGCAGTGCCATTGGCCTCTTGGAAAGGGGGGGAGGGAGAAATTCAAAACCTCGACCTTACAGCAAGTTATGACGTAATGGGTGTTACGACGTATAGACTACGTGGGAGGTGGGATAAAGATAAGGTGGGGGGGGGAAAGAGCGGTGTGTGAGATAGAATGTGATTAGGCGCGCATCTGGATGAAATTAGGTTGTAATTAAAACATCGTTTGTGATATTATAAGTAATACAATTTTATTACTGCGTATGTTCCTACATAACAATGAATTTATTAAATATGAAGGTCGCAGAGAGTTGCCAGACGCTTTACGAGTAATGGCTCCGATGTCGTCTACTTCAAGCGAGAAAAACTGGTTTGCGCGCAAATTCAGGTCATCCATCCTGTAAGAAAATTCTATCTCAAAAACCGCTCTTCCCCCCCCCCCACCTTATCTTTATCCCATCTCCCACGTAGTCTATACGTCGTAACACCCATTACGTCATCAATTGCTGTAAGGTCGAGGTTTTGAAAAGCTGTTGTATTCCAGCAAATTTTTGGTTTAATAATTTGTTCTTACATATTGTCTGTATTTCTGAGTTTTTTATTACATATTATAACAACATTGCATACAGACTAAAAATTTCATCTATGATGAAGCAAACAACATATTTCAAGTTCAATGATCCAATCTTTTAACTGCTCATGACTTAAAATTAAATAAATTCACGCCTTATCCAATACTAATTCATATAGTGTACAGTTACGTCGTCGAAAGATAAATATGGTGAATTCAGGAACTCAGAACTTGGATTTCCTGGATAACGGTATTCTCTGGTCTTATTCAAACGTTCTTCAGTATAAATTGAGGCTATTTATTCGGCCCACGTGACATTGTTGCCAGAGGTTTCCCCTTTTTTCAATTCACTTAGGAAAGCAGAGTGAATACAGAGGTGGCAAATTATTTATGGCTGGACTTACGGCGTTCCTCCTCAAGGAACAATTTCTTTCGGGGAACCTTCGTGCGGATAATATCAATTCAATGGAGTGTGCAAGGGAGATAGAGGTCCCATATGCATTTATTATAACGGGAAGAGCAGATTCCACACAGTTTGAAGAAGCGAAAACTAGTAAAACATAAATAATATTTACACATGAAACGACGGATGAAAATGATGCTCATGACAAGCGAAATAATTCTGATCAGATGATTACAAAGTTTACGTGAGATATACTAGGTGTGGGTGTAAATTCTTCCTCAGGCAAAAGCAAACTGCATGTTTTCGTTCCATAAGATGATCAGAAGACTCGCGAAATTAATAAGAACGCCGCACTTGGTCTATTCGTCTCTAAGTAGCAAAATAATCTGCATGTAGTGACGTTAGATCGTAATGGTTGTTAAAAATCTCAAAAACATTGAAACGTTATTCCGAAAACCTCAACACGTTTTTGCAGCCCCAATTAAAAACGTCTATTGCAATCTTTTAATTTTGTAGCGGTGTGAAAATTCAGTATTTTACGATACATGGGATGTATAATTTTTGACACGTATCGATTTAATGAATATTACAGTTATAATTAATAAAATGTAATAATTCGTTTTCATCATTAAATAATTCGTAGAACAATAACAGCAGTTAATCGTTTGAAATTATTAAAACAATATATTTAGATTCATTCTGTTCATTAAACTATATATTTACCATAGAGTGTTATGTCACAGCCTCCTTATAATTATTTTCCTTATGTTTCTTTGTTTCAGTATCATTATTATTTGCATGTACGCAGTATTTGTTAATAAACAGTTATTTATAACGTTGGCAGCATTGTTGAGGTGCAGGAGTTTGGGAAGTAGGAGACGTGTCAGAGACATTAAAGTAGAAGATTGTCTGCAGCTCAGAGACGAAATCAATTCAAAATTCATTCTTTATTCATTGGGAGAGAGAGCTGAAATTATATTGCTTTGTCCAAAGTTTAGAAAAGTTGAACGAGCTATATTTTTTTGGAGAGATCACCGGACGAGAGAAAATTCGGGCGAACCACGTGGGTGTTGCAGCTAGACCTAGTGGGCCAACGATGGTCTTCACGATGCCAAATCAAAATAACGCTGCTATTGATGCAGGTTTTTGTAGGGTTTTCCCTGCATCACTTTTAGGCGAATTGCCGGGTAGGATCCTTAAACCATAGCCCGGGGGCCCTAGTTAACCCTTGGCTACCTTCCTCTACCCTTCCGCATCCCCCCTTTCAAATCCCTTACTATGCTATTAAAGGGAAGTTGCCACCATGTGGATTACCCTCATGTAGCCCTCATGTTACCCTAAAAAAAATGATCTGATAAAATTTGTGACGTACATTCGTATCACATATTGTTGGTACAGTGAATGCACTAAAGCAATGAAAAGGTATCAAAATTAAAACACACGGAACAATGTCAAATCTAAATGACTTAGCTGAAGTTTTAATTTTAAATGAACTTTCGAACTGTTTATTTTATTAATTAAGGGGCCCAGAGGCAATTGTTTGACTAAAAATTGGAAATTGTTTTAAATTGATGTATTTTCGTTACATTGTCTTCTAAGATCAATAAATATTTGTAATATTTGTTTGTAGGTTGTTGTTATAATATTTGTTGAGATTAACCTTTCATTAAAATTAGCTTCCTTATCTACAATTGTAGTATTATCAAAATTGAAAGAATGATTAAGATCCAAACAATGTGTATGAGGTGGATGTTTTATATTGGTTTTTTGTTACTGAATTCTAGTTAAGAAACATCGTTTGGTCTGGCCGATATAACAAAATGAGCAATTATTGCAACTAATTTTATAAACAACATTATGCAAATCCCAAGTATTAAGTCTCGGATTCGACGTTGGTCTTATGTTCCTGTTTTGGTACGCTGGAAATCTTAGAAAAAAGGGATATGACACACCACCAAGTTTTATATACATTTATATTCGCCCAAAAAATTGTTCAAAATATAATTTTTTTTAACGAATCTTATCATGAATATAATTTAATAACTCAATGAGTTTATCCTGTAAATTGATTGACTTCATTTCCAAATTTAATCTGAAAGTTCAACAGAACTATATCATATTGAAATGAAACGCAGGATTATGGTAAGAAATTTAAATAACATTTAAAAAAAATTTTACGAGTTTTATATAAAGTTTTCTATATCAGATGATTTTCAGAAAACATGTTTGTATATTTTTAGTCTAAGATATTTTATTTTAACTTCTCAAACATTTAGGTTGTCTAAGTATGATTTATTGGCTAACTGAGAAAGAGTGTTCTGCAAAGTCATAATGGTCACGTTAGTATGCTTGAATTAGAGCACCCTTTGGTGACTTAAGAAGGATCTGTGATTCTCGTGGGCTGTGTCGAGCACTCAGAGTAATGCACCTTCATGTTACTTGAGCCAGATGTTGTGAGGTTTCTTGCTCCCGGTCTCCTCGAAAGCTCTCGTCAATCAATCTTGTAGACGGACGTATCTCGTTTGCTTCGGCCAGAAACGAGGAATTGATATTTTATAAATTGGATTTGCTACAGTCTGTGCCTTACGTGCTTTCATGTTCGCTATACTTGATTCCGGCTTCGTAAATATTATAACAGATTTAACCGACTCAGATAAAGGGAACTGACGGATATACCTACGATTCGATTCAATTCAATACATGAAAGACGCAAATATGGTAACTGTTTGTGTGGACGTAACCCAATTAATTAATGAAGGAATTAATTGTGGCAGTCAATGTACACGGTTAACGATAGTCCAAATAATTTTTAAAACAGTTCTATTATTATTAATTAAATTAATGAAATAAAACTTACATCCAAAAAAATAATTATAATAAATAAATTCCAAGATCCTTGCATTACAAACGTCCACTGTCACTCCACTTGTCGATATAAGAATTTAACCTTGGCAACCACCAAAATAATTTCACTTCCATCATCAACTTCTGTAATCCACTAATACCGATCTTAAAAATTATCAAAACTCCTCCATTATCCGCCTTTAAAAAAATTACTGTCACGGAGATCTTCCCAATTTATATTTCATTGCTCTGCCAAAATTCACTCTTGGAAGTATTCCGTACCTCAAAGTCTTAAATGGGGGTGTGAACATCCTCTTAAAGTCAGGTTGGCCTCGATCATGGTGCGAAACTAGAAATTGACTGACTACAGCTGCGCATCGAAATAGAAGAAGGATTTTTCAAAAATGTCGCCTTGAAGTCTAATCCAATCTTTATCAATTTTTTCATTACCTTTTGACACTCTTCGAGCCTTTCTAAACGCGTTAGTATAGAGAATATTTCTCTTCAGGCATGCAAATTAATACAAAAAATATAATATTAAAAAAACGTTTGAAATTTTTCTCAATCAAAATAAAATAATATTTGCCAACAAATCGCTTTTATCACCGATATAATTTTAAAAACATATTCCGTGAATTTTTTTCCCCTGACCTTACGCAATTTCATTATGGATTACTACGGAATGTCTTCAGAACAGTTAACGAAATGACAAGCTAGTTATGCTGAATGTTAACTTGGTCCACTGAAAGTAATAGTATGACTAGGCGAAGCTGTTTTTTTATTGTATTCACGTCTTGCGATGCGGAGTCTCGTATTTCACAGGGGCCGCAGATTTACAGCGCACTACGGAGTCGCGTTTTCCACACACGTTGCTGTAAATTTAGAGGAAGTCCCATGGAGAAATGTCTACCTCCGCCATTAAAGCGAAAACATTGCCACTTCGGCTGTAACGGCCTTCATGGCTGTCCGAAGCACATTGACGAACAAACTCCCCTCAACGGATTCCATCGTAAAGTTTCTAACGAGGGCTGAATTACTACTGCTCCGTTATATATGCAAATAGTGTCTCTGTAATGACATGTAATATGGCTTCGTGTTGCATTATCATGTTGTGGAAATAAGAGGGTTGTAAATAAAAAAATACGACTGAATGATTGCTTGCACATTTCAAGTCATGATGAGTTTAGACTGTTATTGCTTCTTGCGTTCAGGCCAGTTTAATCATTTTTCTTGATTCTAATGGTCTGGATTAAATCTCTGCTTATAAACATACGTAAAATCTACAAAACAGTAGACTATGATACCCATTAGTTGGAGCTCCTGTAATTTACCTTTAATTTTTTCTTACATTTATCATTTTTAAAATGATATTTTGTTTTTATATCAATTTACAGACATATATTGCAATGAGTTAATTAATATGTCCCACTAATAGGGGTCGAAAATTTATAATGCATAAATAAGCAATCTTACAACGCATGTTTTCAAAATAAATTCGTTTAAAAAAAATTACGTCTGACAGAAAATAATGAATAAGAAAGATAGCCAATTCAGACAAAAAGAATGATAATTTAAATACCACACCACGTTTCTGGGATCGTTGTCCCTTTCGTCAGGTTCGAAGAAGAGCCTAGAGCGTCAAAACTGCACTTGGCAGTTGACAAAACTCAAAAGCGACGAAAACGCCACAACAATGGGAGAGACGAAGGGTTAGCGTAACAATAAGGGAGCAACGACAATGGGAAAGCAGGTTTAAGAGCAATAATAAGGGATCGTAGCAGTTATTGATTTTCATAGTGTCTGTACATTAATAGCTTTAATGTTTCATTTAGTTTGAATTTCAGAGCTATTAACAATACAAAAAATTTCATCTACATATCTGATAGCAAAGAGGTTGGACAGGAAATAGAGAAGACAAAAATTTTCTAAATCTCTCTCGACTATCTCAAAAAAAGGATTAAGGAGGCATCCCATGGGAGAACCTTTGAATTGATGATAGTGAATCTGATTAAACTTGAAATAAGTCGAATTCTCAAATCAACCTTATAGTCAATACTTTCAATAATTATCATTCCAACTTACAATTCACACATGAACTTGAATTTAACCATTCTCCTAATCTGCTTGATGTCACCGTATCCATTCACAACACTCCCATTCTCACCAATTGGTTCAGAAAACCTACATACTCTGGACGTGTTGTCAATTATCTTTCTGATCATCCTCCAAAACATAGGAGAGCTATGGTATACAATCTTGTAGACAGAGTTATATTACTTTCTAACTCCAAGCTCCATCAACACAACTTAAATATTGTCGGAAACATTTTAGTCTCCAATGAGTACAAATTTAAATTTTATTAATATACAAATAAACAGCAGATTGAACAAATCCAATATCCTACTGTTACTCGTCCCCAAACACCTCAAGCCTAATTTTTTTCTCGTACTCCCTCATTACAAATTTCTACATCACAAATTTATACAAATATTTAAATAATATCAAATATCCATCATTTACAGATCCCCTAATACCCTTTCCTACTAAAATCCACAAGGATCCACTTGACACCTACAGCAAACTTTGTGTTGTTTACAAAATCTCTGGCTCTAATTGTAATTCCTGCTACATAGGGCAAACAAAACGTTCCCTTAATATACGTATCAAGGAACTTTATATGTAATATCAAACTTCCCATTGATAAACAATATGTAGTCTCCAAAAATATCATAAATTCGAAACATACATTTGATTGGCAAAATGCTAAGATTTAGCCTTTTACACCAGGTACAATTGCAGACTCATTTCAGAGATGCTTCACATTAAATCAAACATCACAGCTATTAATGTACAGACACTATGAAACTCAATAATTGCTAAGATTCCTTATTATTACGTAAACCTTCTGTTTCCCATTATCGTTGCACCCTTATTGTTAAGCTAACCCTTCGGCTCTCCCATTGTCGTTGAGTTTTCGTCGCTTTTGAGTTTTGTCAACTGACATGTGCAGTTGTGTCTCGCTATTCTCTTCTTCGCATCTGACAAAAGGGTCAAGGATCCCAGAAACGTTGTGTGGCAATTATATTACCACTTTTTTTGTCAAAATTGGCTATCTTTCTTATTCAAAATTAGTTTTAACTTAAATAAATTTATTCAGGTCTTCATGGACTTATCGATTAAGAAAATCCTCCTTCTTAACAAAAATACAATTTAACTTCACCGTCAAATAATTCCTGTTCTAATGCAGTTTTTTGTGTAAATGTTAGACTCGGCGGAATAACTTCCAAATTGTGTACAAGGAAAGAAATAAAACTCAAGTTGATGACATAAAAATAACTCTGAATTCTCAAAACTTTTTTGCCCTGATAAATGTTGCTTGCGTTCTTCCTTCTAATTAATTATCCCTAAAGACCGCTCCATAATTCTGTCTCGCATCTGATAAGGAAATCTCTGGAACAGTCAGCCAGTTTTGTAAAGGCATAGAGAAGGTTATGCTGCATTCCCTAAATTTTTACTCCCGTAATCGGAATGGCGTAGGTCAAGTACCAAGTGTCCGACCTACCTGATGTAGGTTTACTAGGGTTTGTCCTTAATCACTTTTAGGTGAATGCCGGGTAGGTTTCTCAAAATTACAGCCGGAGGCCCCTAGTTAACTTTCTCTACCCTTCCGCATACTCCATTACAAATCCACTACGTGGATTATTCCCATGTAATGCAGTATGTTAGTCTAAAATAATAAATCTCTTCCAAAAATATGACTATGATACAGAATTTACAACGTATGTTCTTTGTAGGAAAAAATACGAGAATTAAATTTCAGTTAATGCTAGTCGTCACAGAGTTGATTTAGTCAACACTTCCTAATTCATTCAAAAAATCACATTACACTCAGCCTTTTGTTTTGATAACAGTTAATACAAATATTTTTGCCCGTACCTTTTTATTCGACCGTTGCCAGGGAATAGTCCGCAGACTAACAGCTTGCGGCATGCATACTAATTTTCTAATTCAATAACATTATCCATTACGCATTGCGGCCTGGATAGATTAAACATTCTTGTGGTTAACAAATGCGCCGATATGCGCAAGGAATTATATGGTACTCTGTGTAATGGACGCGAAAATGTTTTTGTGATTAGTGGTACATAAGAGATAATTGGAAAACAGTGCCATTCAAGCATATAATCAATAGATGATGGTATGTTGTTTCACATGGTAGGGAACTTAATTGAAAGATGATTACTGTCGGAATGAAGATTTATCCAACTTTCACGCCTAGCTCGCGTTGATTTTTGCAACTATTTTTTATATATTAAATAACACCATTTAAATATTAAATAATTCAAAAAATTAAAATTAGCACACCAATCAACTTCTCTGAAATTACAGTAGAGACGAAATTACCCTTCCTTAGCCTTCAATTTTTAGATGTAGGAAACCACAGATCAGCCTTCTTCATTTTTACTTATCTAAATACACAATAAAAGGAAACAAGTTCCTCTGAAACACAAGAAAAGTATTCGACGAAAACTTTTTCATTTCACTTCATAAAGATTTCACGTTAAGGAGACATATGAAAACATTTGCTTATTAAAGTTCTCAAAACTTGGAAGCCATTTGTGACACTCATATAGTGTGGGTTTAGATTATAAGAGTCTTGAAGCAATATCTAAAGCAGATATTCTTGAAATCTCCACAAATGCAGGCTAACGTAATGAAAAATTATTGAGACTGATGTTAATTTAAATATTCGTGAACAGGGTTGGGCGCCTTTAAATAATGCTTCATAATGGGTTATATATTGTAGTAATTGGTAATTAAGACATTGTTCTAATTGGAAAGTTGGATTGTAGAGGACTCATTATTAGTGGATATAGAGCGGACGCCGCAACAATCCGGCGAGGCAAAGAAAACATTGTTGATCAGTTGAGAGAGTTTACGCGCTCAAAATCTACGAGACGAAGAGTACAGTCGGGCCGTAGGCAGCGAGGAGAAAAGACTAAAATTCCAAGTCATAAAAATTTGAACAGTACAGTTGGGCAGCAGACAGCGAATAGACTAGACGAAAAGTTTTACAATCGGCAGTCAGAACGAAAGAATGTGGTCCAGTCACAAACATGCTTTCAAATATTAAAAAGTAAAGCAATATTCAGTCGGGAAGGAGACAGAGCAACTAGTTGCAGTAAACCAACTAGTTTGTGTTAAACCAACTAACACAAATTAGAGCCTGTGAACATTTAGAGTCTGTGAGAATTTAGAATCAGTGATGTCCCCAAAATTGTGCACGAAAAACTAAAAATGAGACCTGGGCGGCCGTAAGTAGAGAAAAACTTTAAAATCATTTGTAAACCGTGTTTAAAAGATAAAAGTCAGATCGTTCTTTAATTATTTAATTATCGATAGAATGAGATTGTTAATTCTTGATAAAATTGAAATTGTTAAATTCAATCTTTAGTACTATTTCTTACGCAACAAATTTCGTCTATGTTCAGACGCTTTGATTTCCATAAAAAGTAAATGTAATTTTGATTATTTAAATTCTGCCTTTTATCAAACCCAGATCAAGACCCTGAGATCCCAAATATTTTGTGTATTTTATACTTGTTTTTAAAATTGATAATAAATTTTGTTAATTGTTTAAAGTTAATAGTTGTTCATTTAAAACGCCACATAATCATTGAATACCCACATAAAGAAAAAATGTAAAATTTGTTTTTTTTTAATTTGTTAAATTCATCCATTAGTATATTTAATTATTACAATATTTTATTTTACAAAAACAAAATGATTTCTAATTTATGTTGCGAAAGTACGTTCAAATTAATAAACATAATTAAATATTTAAATAAATCGAAGGAATCTTAGGGTATACTCTCTGGAAGAATTGGAAAAGTATATTCAGTGGTGTATATAGCAATTTTCTTATTGTAGAAGTTTATCACTTATCTGCTTTCCTATTATTCTCGATTTAATTAATTCTGCAGATGTAGCACGCCTCTACGGCACAAAATCCGGGTTTATGTTATTCATTTTCATCCCAGTCTGCTTTTTCCTATCACTCAAATTTCTTCACAATCTTTCATCACTACGATATCTTTCAACCGTAACAATTATTTTTACGCCTCGCGTTTATGAGTGTTAAAAATCAATTCGTAAAATGATTTATCAACTTTAGCGGATATATTTTAAATAAATGAAAATTTGAACACAGGACTTCTTCCAGCATCATCTGAGTTATGAACTTGAGTAAAGTGTGATCCATTATTTTTATGAAAAATAAAATATTGAGCTCTGTCTCAGAGAAAATCGCAGTATTAGAAGGAATTAGAGAAACAACACCTCAATTCCAATTTAAAATAAATGTGATGAAAGAAAATATATGCGAGGCTTTCGTACATAACGTCGGCATTCCGTCGCTGAATATTTTCTGATCCACGGGTGCTTTATAATAAATAGCAAGCCATAACGACAACGTTCCTTCAGTCACGAAGTCGTCCGTTCAACCCTCAGATCTGTGACTATTTCCCGAAAAGCTGAAGACATAATTTACTGACCCCGCTGTAATCGGTATAGTGAATTTACGATGTACCGTGTTAGTCTGCGATGCATTACAACGTGCCAAAATATCCAAAATGGATAAAAAAAATTTCACGAGAGATTTTTCTTCAGTTTTTATATCACGTTCTCCCCACCTCAGGAAAACGTCATCCATCAGTTCTCCAATCAGCTTGGCAAATTGTTTCCCGCGACGAGATTCTCTCACTTTAACAGGTAGTCATGAAGCATGTTTCGATCGGAACCCTCGTTGTTACTAAAACAACCCAATATTTTGAAATGTAAGGAGGATTTATCATTGCGTAATTGCATTTTTTTAAAAAAATTAATCCCTAATTTTCTTCGGTTAACTATAAAGTAGGTACTACATACTGTGAACGCAATATTGTTTATTGCAAGTTCAATTATGTCAGGTATACGGTCTCATTATCAATTACGTACACATTTGTATTATAAAACATTGGAAATAAGAAATTCAGTATGTGAAAAAGTTACCGGGAACTCGAAGTTTAGAACAATAAATTTTTCTGGTTTCATGTTTATGCGTAGTCAATCTTATCTACTCGTATTTACGCGAACAATAGCTTATAGTTCGGTTATTTTATATATTACCAGGATATTTTTATTTGTTACAAGGCAAATACTTACATAATAAGAATATTGATATAAAAATATCATCCTTAAAAAAAAGTGGTTCCAGCTAGCGATTCGTTGTCGCCGTGAGGGACGGTGAACGTGTAAGTTAAGACGCGAGCTTCAAACTTCTGCCTGGTCTGCGATATTTATTGCACGAAATATTTAACAGTTCCCGAGGGCAAAGAGTTAACAGCTCAGCAACTCTGTGTCAGCTGCTGTTTATACTTTAATAAAGTGTCAGCAACTTGAGACCGGCAGATGGGTATTTTAATATAATAGCTCGGCAACTTTTAATAACGAGCCAAGTGGCAGATGCTCCTTAAAGACTTTGGTGTCGCAAGAGGCTAAACGAGCAGCCGTTGTTTGTCTTTAGTTTAGGTAATGTTAGCTCCATGCCAATTTCTGATATCAAGTTAACTCACGCTCATGCACCACTATCCAAAAAGTAACGAAATCTGCTATCCTGATGTAATATAAGACTTAATTACTTTGTTCAGTATTTTAAACGACTCAAAAATTATTTATATAACGCTTTTACAGCGATGTAAATTATTTTAAGCTTACAAACTTAATTGAAAATCTTTGCATTGGCATCCTCGCTTACTTACGATACCACTTTCACCCTCACCACTACATAATTCCGTGTCTACCTATCTGTAATTTATTCTTCTAAACTTTTTGTTAAAACGTAATTGTTACAATTATGCAAATCTATGTAAATAAAATATTCAATTTTATTGTAAACTAGCTGGGTGCCCGGCGTTGCCCGAGATGTCTATAACCCCCGATATGACTCCAATTTCGGCTGCTTTTGCGCAATTTTTATGTAACGCTACTCGAACCCTAATCATTATAATTAACTCTGAAAAATATTTCTTCAACGCAAATATCTGCCGTGTTTGCATGTTCCAAAATTTGCATCCCGCTACCCCTGCATCTGAGGGGTAAATGCCAATTTGAATGTCGTAACTAAACACAGTGACTTCCATAACCTTTGATTTGACTCCAATCTCGGTTGTATTCGCGTTATTTTACTGTAAAGCATCTCCACCCCAAACCCGAAGTGTGTCCTTTTCACAGGGCGTAGGGGATGAAAATTGTATTCAGATAACATTGGTAGAAACACTATCAATATCTTTGACCCCTAAAAATATTTATCCGACTCAAATATCGGCTGTTTTAGTATGTTTAAATATTTCCACCCCCGCTTCTGGGGGTGGAAGACGCGTCTCACCCCGACAGTGTTTGTTTCCTGGTCGCAAAGAACGCGTGTACGAAATTTGATGAAAATTGCTCGACTGGTGTAGATTTGTATTTTATTTAGAAAACGTTTGTATGGGAAATAGAAAAGGGCTGTTTTTAGGGTTTTCCCGGAAATTATTCGATTTTTTCTCGCCGTTTAAACCTTCCCTAGACCTCCACGAACATTTCAAGACTAAGATAAGATAAATCCGTTCAGCCGTTCTCGAGTTTTAGTGAGACTAACGAACAGCAATTCATTTTTATATATATATAGATAGAAGATAGATAGATGTCAATCCCCTTCTAACGGTCTCTATAAAAATATATTTTAATGATAAATTACAATAAAATTTGTCAGCTTCAGGAGCTTATTTAACCGTATTCATCCATTTTTCATAGATAAATATTCCATAAATATGTCACAGAGATTCATGTTATCGGTACATAACAGTTAATTAGTTTATTACTGTGTAGCCCTAACCTTACCATTTTTAACAGTGAAGTTTTAATGGTTTAATTTGCTGTTACAGCCGAATATGGCGAAAACTTCTAAAATGTTAAAAACGAACAAATTTTAATGTAATTTAACGTTAACCTGAAATAATATTTATAGAGCATGTTAACAAAGGTAACAAAACTTATTAAAAAAAACAGTCATCGGAAGTGAACTCGGCAAGTGAAGTAAAATATTTCATTTGTCTATAAATTACATAGAATCGAGTTGTTTTTCGTAACTTTACTTTTCACCATTAGTAGCCAAAAGAACCCGATTTAATCTAAATTCCTGTCTGTCACGCATCCTTTGTTAGCTTTTCACGTAACGAACTGTCAAACCGAATTCAAATAAACTTTGTTCACTGTTTTACAAATATCCTAGCGATATAAAACTGCCACGTTAAATGTTTAAAAACCAGATTTTAACTGCTTCGGCAGGGATATTGTTCTCTTTACAAAAAAAAAAACTGGTGAACCTTCTACAATGCGGTAAAACTTCATATTTGGAAATCTTTAAAAGAATATATTTTCAAGGAGCACACATTGGCGTTTAACAAAACGTTTGGTGGCGAGAAGTTAATTTTTTATATAGAGCCAATATGTCACAAGTGAGTAACCTGATGTTGGAACAATGAAATATACCTGTCGAAAATATACGTGATATGTTTTGACTCACGAATGAAGTGGAACTTTAATGCAAAATAATTCTCTTTATTTGTCAACTGACGAGTGCAGTTGTGTCGCTCTAGGCTCTTCATCGCACCTGAGGAAAGGGACAAGGATCCCAGAAGCGTTGTGTGATGTTTATATTATCACTTTTTTGTCTGAATTGGCCATATTTCTTATTTTTTATTTTTTATTTACATGAGGATAATTTACGTGGTGGCAACTCCCATTTAATAGCATAGGAAGTAATTTGAAAGGGAGCGTGTGGAAGGGTAGAGGAAGGTAGCCAAGGGTTAACTAGGGCTCCTGGACTATAGTTTAAGGATCCTACCCGGCATTCGCCAAAAACTAATGCAGGACAAACCCTAGAAAACCTACATCAGGTAGGTCGGGCTTTGAGTACTTGTCTCACGCCCTTACGATGGCGGGAGAGGAGTTTTCTGTGGGGACACAGCATTGTCTTTTCCGTGCCTCGACCAGTTCTGGAGGCAGTTGGCCGGCTGTTCCAATGAGAACAGCGAACAACTCTTACCGTTTGCCCAGAGTCTGTGACCACGGAACATACACCTCTCAAAATAGGTCGAGGTTCCTCCGTCTCTCCTAAAAGGTTCTGTCTGCGAGAGAATAGCCCTCGCAGACCCTTTCCAGTATCTACAAATAATACACCGAAGCTTTCATATTTCATGACTATAAACTAATAGACTTGATTTTATCATAATTGAATTTCTCATTATATAAATCCTTAATAAAAAAATATATGAAAATTATGCAGAAGTACAATAAATTTCAAAGACAAAACTGAAACCTTTAATATGGCCGATAGCGTAACTCCAAAAAAAATACAGACATTAATACCAGTTTTTATTGGGCTGCTTGTATCAATGTAAATTATTAAAATTTAATTTAGTGGTGATTCCCCGAGTTTCACAACCAACTTATCGTCAAAAATCAACTGTTTTCAGTTTGTGGATGAAACGGAAACAACGTTTCAGCAATTATTTACTTTTTAAATTATTATTAAAATCAAAAACATCGTTTAGAATACATTATAGACGTTGTAAATAAAATCGCAGATAATAGCTACATAACTGCTTTATATTAAAAATACGGTATGCATTCATAAGCTGTGACTACTTCGCGAAAAGCTGAGGACATAATTTATTTGACGATATATCAGGTTAGTCTGCGATGCATTACAACGAGCCAAAATATGCAAAAAGGATAAAAAATTTCACGAGAGATTTTTCTTCAGTTTTTATATCACGTTCTCCCCACCTCAGGAAAACGTCATCCATCAATTCTCCAATCAGCTTGGCGAATTGTTTTCCCGCGACGAGATTCTCTCACTTTAACAGGTACTCATTGTTTTACAATTAAAAATACTTACATATCAATTTTGGAACCAATCTTTACTGTCTTTCTGCAGTTATATTTTGAAAATTCTGTAGAAACGTGGAAGTATCTTTAGCGGATAACAACTTCACGATGTACATTATTTGTCGCTGAGTTCGTTTCGTGTTGCATACCTCATCCTATCAGAAATAAAAATGTATAAAGAGCGTTTCCATCTTTCAGATCATTCGTCAATCCTTGAAATTTTAAGAAAAAGACACCTTACGTCCAACGAGCCGTTAGGTTAAGTCTTCATGGAACAATCGTTGCGATATTGAATGTGTAACGCGTGTTGACTTCCCAACAGTGCACCCAGAACTCAAGCTATAAGCAGGGAAGCGCATGAATAATTTGCTAGCGTTAATTGAATGCTATTCCGTTTCCGAAATAATTAATTTATTAATTAGCCATAGTGGGATCGTCTACTAGGCTCGTGGTGAGAGGTTGCTCGCAATTGAAACACACACAACTTAATCAATTCCCGATTTTGCGCAACGTAAATATCATCCGTACGTTATCATACACATTCTAATGCATTAATGAGTTCTCAAACAGTACACATATTTAATTGAAAAATTTATAACCATTTTCCTCACCTTACATTCCTTCCTACCAAGATTTTCTTTAAAAGTTGCCAATAGTGGTTTAATTTTAGATGTTACTGGAAAGTTAAGTGGTGGTGTAACATATTTTAATTGCTTGAGTTCAGAACGGTTCAATACCATTTGATATTAAAATTTAAACCGCGGTATGTGGTAAAACATTATGTTTCCATAATATCGAAGCCTCTATAAAACAGTCTCCGAATACAAAGATTTATACATGTGGTGGATACATTAACGAGAGCTTTAGAAACTATGGATCCATAATCAATTAATTAAAAAAATTATTTACAATATTGGCACAATATCTTTCGTCGCGGAATTGTAAGGGTTTGATGCTCAAACTACAATTCCATATTTCCAAAATTAAGAATCGTCAGTGTGTAATTCTTTCTAAAGGGGTCTTAGAATAAAGGGTATTATCGAGAAATGACGCAATTTTTTTGGAAGACAGCTTCGTTATCCTGTAAAAATCATTTCCGCAAACTTGTATTATAAAAAATAAGTTAAAACGAAAGAATCGCGAAGACAGTAGATGCCCGTAACTGTAAAGCGTTTGAATTTTTGGTATAATCCTGAGGATGTTCTTCCAGATTCGTTGACTTCACCGTCAAGACATCAAAATATCATTCCATTTCGTCAAGACAAGGTTTACGCCGTTGCTTGGATGCTCTAAGTTTTCTGTGGTCCTCAGAACGGTAAAAGGAAAGAGCATCCTTTCACAGGGCCTCATACAAATAACTAACAAAACGTGAGGGTGGTAAAAGGACCGCAACTGAAACTTGAGTTAGGAATCTGACAGATCAAGAAAGGCCTCGCTTCAGCATGAAGGGGACCGTTTCCATTGAAGAGAGCTTCAATTTAATAATAGCCCTAAGACAAGTTTTGCAGTAGTTCGCTTATAATGTTTCAAGAAATACTTCAAAGACTTTCTTCACTATGATTAAGATTTACCAGGTACATGTGTTGGTATTGAAACCGTTCCTATCACATGAAAATGAAAACAAAGCCGGCGCTGTGACTGAAAGAAAATTCCTAATCTTTGCCAAATAAAAGTTCCGGTACATGGTCTCTATGTTAAACGTACTTATTTAGGCTTCTTTAATTGAATATTAAAGTTTCTCTATATTAAAAAGAACAAAAATATCATAACATATAATTTATTCAAATTAAATTTTGAGAGGAAACATTCTGTTTATTTGTAACCTGAGAGAATTTTAATGTCGTAATAAATGTAATTCTATTGTATCAGCTGGTAATTGAAAAGTATCACATGAGTAAGTGAAAATAATATGACAGTTAACGTTAAAGTAACAAAGCCTTTGTATTAATATTATATTATTTTCTATCCATTATTAAAATATTTTCATGTTAATTTTGTGTCGAAGCAATATAATTCAGAATCAATAGCATTCATCAAATTTCACTATATGTTCTCTGTGTATAATTTCAACCTCTTTCATGCTTGGGAGTGGAGCACCGTTAAGGGTTGGGGTGGCGTGGTATTATATAAAAATAACGCAAACACAATCGAGATTGGAGTCTAATCCCGGGTAATGGTTGTCAGTGAGTTTATTTATGATATTCAAGCGGGGGTGGTTGGGGTGGAAATTTTTTAACATGCTAACACGGCCGATATGTGTTAGTCGAATAAATATTTTCGGGGTCAAAGCAATTAATAGTGTTTCTACCAATGTATGTGTATAAAATCACAACCTTTTGTGGGATGAGAAAGGAGCAGCATTAGGAAATGCGTTGCAATTTGTCCAACTCGCGGGGGTGCGCGGAGGTGGGAGGGGTTCAGCGGATGGGGGCTGGGGTCGAAATTTTCAAACATTTTAACTGGTCGATATTTGCGTGCAATAAATATTTTTCGTTGTTAATCAAATTTGTAATATTTCTCTAGATGTTCTCTGTGTATAATTTCAACCCCTTTGGGCTCTGGAGGGGAGCATCCTGAAGGGTGGGAGTGGAGTGGCATTTCTTTAAAATATCAAACAAACAATCGAATAGGAGTCAAATCTGGGTTATAAATGTCACTTGTTTTAATTATGACATTCAACTTGGCGTTTAACCCCCATTGGTGGGGGTGAGCGGGGGTGGAGAATATTCAGACATGTTAATCGCCCAATGTTTGTGCCTAATATTTTTCGTCATTTTGAGTCAAATTAATTCAGAATATTTGTCTTCATGTTGTTTGTGTATAATTTCAAAATCTTTCGGGCTTAGAAGGGAAGCACGCTTAGGGGTGATGTTTGGCGGAGCGTTACAGCAAAATAATGTGAATAAGATCGAGATTCGTGTCAATTGATAGATTATGGATCTCGCTTAGTTTAATTGTGACAACCTGGGCAACGCAATGGGGTAGGGGGTGGTGGGCGGGGGTAGAAATTTTCAGACAATGTAACCGATCGATTTTTTCTTGGAATAAATCGTTTTTGATTATCGCAAAGATGAGTGGGTGGAAAAGTTCGAACATGTAAAAACGGCCGATGTATTCGGTCAATGAGTTCAAGCTCCTTCGGCATGGGAGGTGAGCAAATTTAGGGATAGGGTTCGAGGAGCATTACATAAAATTAGCTCAAAAGCAACCACCGAGATTGAAGTCAAATCGGGGGTTATGGATATATGACAACCCGGGCATCGCCGGCACCCATCTAGCTAATAATATAGTAAACATCAAACCTGTCAATCTTGAAGCCATAACGTAGTGCTAAGTAAATAATATTATAATAATAAAATATATAATATTCGAACCATTACAAATTACGTTTCACTGTGAATTTTTAATTAACCATTTTCTGTAATTAAAAATCCAAGGTCACTTGTTTTCACACCGCATGAATTATTATTGTATGGCGTAGGAATATCGTATATTTAATGTATCCAATATTTCATCGTCCATTTTCAAGGAGTTCAGACAGTACAATTAGAGAATTTAACAATTGAGGTATAAACATTTCTTGTATCGTAAATTGAATTTACAATCTATGCATCTCTCGTAAATAATTCTGAACAATTATTTAATGTCAATGTTGCACCACATATTTCTGTTTACGAGCGGGCTAAATTGAAACACCGCATGACAAATGACGTGATTTTGCTGATTTGCGGAGGACCTCTTGAACTGAACCTCGAAATCAATTTATTATCTCTGATATTTAATAAGCGTCAAATTGTGTATGTGACATTTACCTGGCTGTAAAAGGAATTTATTTCATTTTAACAACCTAAGAGTTTTTCGTAGAACTTTAGAATCCTGGGAATGAACACGGATTTGTATAATTCGTCTGCAATACGTATTATGCATTCGGATATGCTGGTAAGGAAATAAAACTTTATGGAGATCGTAGTTTACATATCAATCTATATAATAAAAGAGGATGTATAGTTGTATGTATGTATGTATTTACGTCGTTCTTTATACAAATTTTATCGCGTGAACAGAATGCAACAAAAATTGGTATACATATTCTGCCAAAATCGAGAACCGGTACTGTGGGGGTGACAAACCACTAGCATAAATGTGAAAAGAATTATAATTTTAAAACGTGATCATTAAGTGATAAATTACTACGCGCCAATATATCATGACATCACGCGACAGAGAGAGACGTTACTACGCGACGAACAAAGGAAATAGTTCGATTTTTCCGTAATGAAATGAAGCAGAAATATTTTCATTGAATAAAAGTATAATTCTATCCAGTAATACTCCATCGAGTGATAATAAAAAACAATACAAAATACTTTACAATCGTTGCGGAAAATGTTAGTTAATTTAGTGAGTGCAATATGGCCACCATTTCTTTACATTTGGAATGTAGCTATCAATTTGATCACTTCAATCCTTCGTAATGTGCGAATACTGATGGACAATTATATCCTGCAATACTCAAGAAGTACTGTCTGAAGACTTACTGACAATTATTTGTTCGCGGAGAATTATATTTCTAAAGAATAACGATGGTATGTTTGTTGCTATTATGCAATTAAATTCTATGTATCTTATAGCTATTAAATTAATGCAGTATATTTATGTATTGGTAAAGAAATTCGGAGGTATGTTTGTTGAGATTGATGCAATAAAATTCAATGTATTTTATAGCTGTTCAATTAAAGCACTATTGGTCGAAATTGTGTACGGAACTAGGAATAGTTAGATTTAGGTTGTGTCTTCTTGACTAAAGATTAATATAGAATTAAATTCTTTTTCGGGTTTATATAAATAAGACACGGGCAACGCCGGGCACTCAGCTAGTATAATATAATAATGTTTGAAATACCAGTCAGAAAATAATTAAATAAAGACTTATTTAGAAGGAACATTATTATTGAAATTACGTCCGTGTTACAAATTTACTAATTAAAAAAATAAATAGACAAAATGAGTGCTACACATGTACTACACAACATTTCTGCAATCCTTGTTGATTAAAAAAACGCAAGAACCGTGAGAACGACACACCACACGAACGAGGTCAGCATCTGGTTACGAAACCGTGGCTAACGCACCATCAAGAGCATCAATTTTCATCTCAGAGACACCGATACCGACTTATTCAACCATAATACGGGTAATTTCAAATCTTTTTTTCACAATCTTTCATCCTTCCCAGTCAATGCCGATATTGATTAAGTAGATCTTCATTGGTTTGATGACTGTCAGAATTCAAATCAGTGTCTCCCTAAAACGTTGGAATCGATACAACTCTTTTTTTTTTCCACATGAGCATTAGGCTGCTTCCCTCACTTGTGCCAGGGGTTGAAATTCGACTTCAACCCTATTTCTTCAACTATATTTTATAAATTGTATATTATTTAACATGGCCGATTTATTTTTAATACTAGCAATGTGTAATGAACATTAAAACGAGCTAATTCGGCACGGAAACCGCTGTTTTTGCCCAGATGTCGGACCCGGTCGGTGGTCTTACACCGATTCGGTGACAATGACGACAAACGACCTTAAGCGTGCTGACAGTTTATTATTAAACACATCTGCCGGAGTAATTTGGAGATTTCGGGAGGTCGAAATCTGGCAGTGAGTAGCCAGACACGAGCTTGAGCGGTCAGTGACCAAACTCAGAAATCTGAGAAAAATGTAGGGTACTGATCTGCCGCCATCGAAATGTACTCGGGCGTCCCAGCACGAGCGTCAGACACTATCACCGCAACCAATCTGCACCAATTCTAACACAACGGCACGGTGTCGTTTGAATTTCTTAAAGTAATGCCAGGTCCCTCCATTTACACCTTTAATCGGTAAACAAAATTTATTTATACCAATAAATTCAATTTTGCCATGTTGTGATAACCCCATGAAAATCCTGAGAGAGTCCATGTTTGGTTCTTTTTTAATTATTATAATATTTGTCTGAATTTCAATTTTAATATGGCTTATTTTTATCAGTAAATATTTATAACATATAAATTAAATCTTTTTATTTAAGAAACCCCGCCCAACGTAGAACTCTGAAAGTAATAACTTACAAATGATATCATTTAATATATTGTAGTAATTGGTAATTAAGACATTGTTCTAATTGGAAAGTTGGATTGTAGAGGACTCATTATTAGTGGATATAGAGTGGACGCCGCAACAAGGCGGCAAGGCAAAGAAAGTATTGTTGTCGATCGGCTGAGAATTTTACGCGCTCAAAATTTACGAGACGAGGAGGGCAGTCGGGCATAGAACAGCGAGGTGTAAAGACCAGAAAATTCATGTTATAAAAAGTTTTGCAGTCGGGCGGCGGACAGCGAACAGTTTGAAAGCTTTAGAGTCGGGCAGCAGACAGCAAATAGAACAGACGAAAAGTCTTACCGTCTCAGAACGAAATAATGTGGTCCAGTCACAAACAGGCTTTCAAAATTTGAAAAGTAAAGCAATCTTCAGTCGGGAAGGAGAGAGTGAAACTAATGTTGTAATCGGTGGCCGAGCATAAATTCAACCTGCTGGCCATAGACAAACCAATGAAGTACATTTCCAACTAAAGTCACGAGATCTGCAAATCCAGGTTGCAGAAAAGCATCGAGAATCTACCAATTTGTGTTAGACCAACTAACATTACTACGCCAATTAGAACTTGTTGACATTTAGAGTCTGTGAGTACTAGAATCAGTGATATCCCCAAATTTTGTGCACGAAAAACCTAAAATGAGACCTGGGCGGCCGTAAGTAGAGAAAAACTATTACATCATTTGTAAACCACTTTTAAAAGATAAAAGTCAGATCGTTCTTTAATTATTTAATTATCGATAAAATGAGATCGTTAATTCTTGATAAATTTAAAACTGTTTAAATTCAATCTGTAGTATTATTTCTTCCACAACAAATTTCGTTTATGTTTCAGACGCATTAACTTCCATAAAAGGTAAATGTAATTTTGATTGTATAAATTCAGCCATTTATCAAACCCAGTTTAAGACCCTGAGATCCCAAATATTATTGTGTATTTAAAATTGTTAATAAATTTGTTTAATTGTTTTCCCTTAATAATCTTTTTATTTTAAAGCACCCACTTTATTGAATTATTACAATATTTATAAAACATAAATGTTACTCATTATTCGTTAATAAATAATATATAACAACTTTACAATGTTATCATGTTTTGTGATAAATAATCTGCTTTACTGTGTTGTTTAAAGTTTATAACGAATTTAAAGTATTGTAATTATTATTTTAACAGAAGATTGAAAGCTAATAGAATAGAATAGAAAATTAAAAAACTGGAAGCTGCTTAAAACAGTTTTATTATTTACTAGCTGAGTGCCCGGGGTAGCTCGGGTATTTAATCATATCAGAAAAGGTATTAATCTATTAGTCACGAAGTGATTTAACTTGTCTATGCAGAGAGAATGCAAATTTCATCAGAACCCATCCGTGCCTATACAGAAGTATAAATACTCCTCATACAAAATGTTGTCAAATATACTCTTGAAAAAGTATACTCATGTTAATACAGTCAAAAGAGATTTAATTATACTCCCGGTGCCCTAAGCGAGTGAAATTTTCTCCGTGTAACTCAAGTGTGTAAAAAATACTCCTGGTACCATTGAGAGTAAAAAAAAAATTCCCGGTACCTTAAATGAATCAAAATTATTTACCATAATTTAAAAGCCTAAAAGATCAGTAAAAATTATTTTCGGTTCTTTAAGAGAGTTAAAAACACTTCCGGTATGCTAAAACAATCTTCTATATAATAAAAAAAGGATGTATATTTGTATGTATGTACGTTAATTTCTATACAAATATTTACGCGTGGACAGATTGCAACGAAACTTGGTACACATATTCTTCAAAACACGAGAAACGGTACTCTGGGTGTTAAATAATTATAATTGAAAACGTGATAATTTTGTGGTAAATTACTGCGCGCCAAGAGATTGTGACGTCACGCGAGAAAAAGACGTTACTACGCGACGAACAAAGGTAATATTCCCTTATCAGTAATGAAATAAAAATGAAATATTTTCATTGAATAAACAGCATAATTTTATCCAGTAATACTCCATCGAATGATAATAAAAAACAATACGAAATGCTTTACGATCCTTGCGGAAAACATAAGGTAATTTTCGTGACCCCAACATGGCGACCATTCGTTCACACTGTGAATCTAGCTAACAACTTAATCTTTCGTAATGTCGTCTGAAGACTGAGGGACAATTATAACCTGCAGTACTCAAGAAGAAATTCTGAGGTACGATTGTTGGAAATGATGGAATAAAATTCCATTTATTTTATAACTGTTTAATTAATGCACTATCGGTCGAAGTATGTACGGAACTAGGAACATTTAGATTTAGGTTGTATTACTTCTTGACTAAACATTAATATGGAAATAAATACTTTTTCGGGTTTACATAAATAAGTACACAGGAAACGCCGGGCACCCAGATGATTACAAATATAATGTCATAATCAAACTCAGCGACTTCCATAAGCCCGGATTTGACTCCAATCTCTGTTGTTTTCGCGTGGTTTTTATGTAAGGCCCCTCCAACCGCACCCCTGAGGGTGCTCCACTCTCATGCCGGAAGGGGTTGAAATTATACACAAACAAAATCCGGAGAAACATTATCAGTCTCAGTGACCCAGAAAAAATTATCCGTCATATATATCGGCCTCTTGAATTCGTTTGAAAATTTCCATCCCTTCCACTGTTGTTGGCAACCGTATATTAACCCCCCCCCCCCCCCGGCAGTGTTTGTACGTGTTCCTTTCGAACGAGAAATCAAGACACGGCTTACCAAATCAATGTTTATAAATTCTGACTTTCGGCCATTTTACACTAATTAGATTTATTTTTAATACAAGTCAGATAAAATTTCAAGTTTTATTTATAATCCTATATTTTCTTTCATGCCTACTCAGTTTAAAGGAGCGGCACTAATATGCCCAAAGATCTGCACGAGGTTTGCCGATTATTACGTTTTAAGCGGCTGTAATATTTATGATGTGTTTAGAATTTACTATTAACTTATGTGCTTTATGATTTATAGCTTTCTATTACAACAGAATAACAATTTCGTTCATCAAACTTCACAAGTATAAGTAACTAAAATTTACTTGACCTACTTGATTACAAATATGTGATGTGATATGGCACATCTCTCTATTGGAATTAAAAATTTTAAGTGCATCTTGTAACGTACGACTGTCGACTGTTACGTCCGTGACTTGTCGGTTCTGGTCCGCTATGCAGAGGTTACACACCGTAGGGGACGGAGTCGCCTATCGAACTATTGGTTCTGCAGGCCATTTATATTTCAAAGCACGTAAACTTTCAGCTAGACTCGCTCCTTGTGTTCTGGCTGCGCTGTTAAACGTTTTACGTGGCTTCCCCAGCCTTCCCCTCTTTGGGAATACTGCAGTCGCTCGACGGCGTTGAGGCTGTCAACGACTTCGGTGACCCATAACGAAAGCCCTCCTGGCATACTGCATATTCAGATTCGTGTCTCTCAGATACATGTTTTGTTTACTCCCGTGGCAGATATTCCTGTCTCATTGTTCATCGAAACAGCTTCACTGAATGCTTCAGACATTTGTAAGATAGTCCAAGATAGTTCAAAGATGCATTTACTTTTTTTCACACAAATTATGTTAAAAATGTGGAAATATGGATTACGATTTGGACCAAACGTTTAGTGAGCAATTTAAAGATTTTGGAATGTCACTTTACCTCAATTTAGTGCATGAGAGTTTGATAATGCTTGAAACAATCGTACGCTTCTGTATAACGACGAAAAAATGAATTGTCGTAATAGGTCGGACCGTTTTCATGTGAAATGCGAATGAAACCAGCGTTACGGACACAGAAACGTCGATTACATAAATTGTGGTTACCCAAATTCATTAATCGTTAATATAAACATAAATTAGTCGATTCAAAGTTATGTATAAATAACAACATTATTACCATAAAATAGAATCACGTATCGAACTGTTGGTTGGCTTATTGCTAAATCGTAAGCATTCTTCAGGTTGACATGGACAAACTTCAACAAAGCTCAATTAGAAATAAGCCTTAGTGGAGTGTCGTTTCAAAAAAGTAACGCAAAAACAACCGAGATTGAGGTTAAGGATGTCGCTGTCTTTAATAATGACATTCAAGTTGCCGTTTAACCCCGAGCGGCGGGAGTGGACGAGGGTGGAAAATTTCAAATATGTTAAACGGCCGATAATTGCGTTGAAAAAAATATTTTTCAGGGTTACTCAGATTGATACTATTTCTACCGATGTCGTTTGTGTATAATTTTAACGTCTTGCGGCAAAGGAGGGGAGCACCCTGACGGGTGACGGAGGAGGGGCGTCTTATAAAAAAAACTGAAACTGAAGTCGAATGAAGGGTTACGGAAGTCATGAAATTTAATTATAACGTTCAACTTGCCGGTTAAGGTTTTATTCTACCCCTATGAGTTGGGGTGGATGGGGGAAAGCATTGCGAGTGTGTGTGTTACGCAAACAAATCTACACCCGTGTAGCAAATTTAACCAAATTTTGTTCACTTGTTCCTTTCGAACCGGAAACAAGCCCTGTGTGGATAATTTACACTTGCTACACCTATCCGCGGGAGTGGGAATTATCAAACATGTCAAAAGGGCCGATATTTTCGCCGGAATTTTTTCTGGGTTAATAAGATAGATGGCGTTTCACCAGAAATATTTGTGCATAATTTCAACCACTTTCGGCATGAGAGGGGAACACTTTTAGGGATGGGAGTGAAGGGACCTTACATATAAATAAAACTAAAACAACTGAAATTGAAGTCGAATCCTGGGTTATGTATGTCGCTGACTTTAATTATGAAAACCAGGCGAAGCCCGACACCCAGCTTGTTATTGATTAAGTTGTAATTTTTCAACTTGCTTCTTTATACAACAAATTTTCTGTTATTAATTTACGTGTTTTTTATTAGGGGCATAGGAGAAAATTGGAAGATAAATATAACTGATAATTTATTTTCCCCGATTTTTCTGATGGAAAGGTAAGCACATGCACGTGTCTGATGGAAAGGTAAGCACATGCACGTGTCTGTTGAATCGTTATGCCTAAAATAGGAATTTTCGACGAGGCTTCAGTGTGTGTGTGCGTGTCCTTTAGGAAGGGAGCGTCATTTATCATCTGGCCACGCACTCTGTGCCTCTAGGAGATGTGTCACCAGCTTCCAATCTGCCGACAATTTGACAGGAATTAATAGGTTTGCTAAGAATTCGAAGCCACGATATGAATTTCCGTCGGGCAACTAGCATCAATCTACATCACTTGTCCTTCCTGGCGATAGGTATCTGACTGGAATGCTTCCCCGATCACGAGCTACTTGCTTAATGGTGCCAATAATTTGCTGCACGTCGTGTTTATCTTCACTTCATAGTCATTCGCCTGTTGGAAACCAAAATGCTAACGTTTTACAATAATCATTGGAAAATTTATGGAACCGTTATTAATAATATTATTCTAAATATAATCTCAGTATACACTCGTTAAAGATCTCTGTTTCGGAAAGAAAATATTATTGACAACCGCGAACAGGAAATGCTTACGTCCCAAAAAATGTTTTTAGAGTAACAGGCTACATGAGGGTAATACATGTGCTGGAAAATCCCCTTTAATAGCATGGGAAGGGACTTGAAAGGGGGGATGCGGAATGGTGAAGGATTAGCCAAGTGTTACCTGCGGCCCAAAAATATTTATACGACGTAGAATACAAGAGGTACTGTGATAAGAAAGTGACAAGAATTTCTCATTCACGCAGTTTATCCAATTTTGTTCTGAAAATATAACAGAATTTGTAATAAACGTTATATAATTGTAAATTTATTATACAAATTTTACATCCTATTTGAACGCATTTATAAATTATAAAATCGTGCATATAATTACATCTAGGAAATGTGGTCTTTTGTTACATGTTTGAGTGAAGTCTTTTCGATTTACATTTAGAATTAACGAATTTATTAGTTATCCACTGAGGAAATATGTACTTTCTGTAGAGACTGGCTTCCTATTAAAAATACTCCGTGGGTCGGACAATGCCTTTCCAGTTGAGGAGACACGGAAAATTGCACAAATAGAACATATTTGGAAAACAGTAATAGAATGACAGAAAAAATGACAGACAAAGACAAAGAACAACTGAGGAATGAAGAGTAAATGAGGAGGTACCAACAGGTAGTCACTTCTTTTCCAAGACAGAGTGACGTCATTGTGGAGATGTCACCGAATTAAACTTGAAATCAATTATTTTACCATTAATATTATTTGTCTTGATTTAAGCAATATTTTATGTGAAATTGTTAACACGGCTTGTCATTGGAGCAAAGATTGCGGCGACAGGAAATGTGGTTGCGAGGGACGCCTCGGCAGGTTATTTTGCGGGTCAATTTGCTCTGACAAGGGTGACCGTGGACGGGCACAGCTGTGGTTAAGATATCAAGACGAACCTCTCGAAGTGCGAAAAAGACTCCCGTGGGTTTCAGAGGCAGGAAGGAGAGCGGAAGTATCTGTAGTTTGGTGAAACGAACGATTGAGGAGTAGTAGGCGTTAATATAAGATTTAAGTGTATAAATGACAGTGTATGAAAAGCAACATTTAGCGATTGAGGAGTCGTTGATGAGTATTTGTATTAAACAGACAAAAAAATGATAATATAAATAGCGCACAACGTTTCTTGGATTCTTGTCCCTTTCCTCAGCGTAATAATAAGGGGTCATAGCAATTATTGAGTTTCATAGCGTCTGTTTGTACATAAATATCTGTGATGATTGATTGAATGTGAAGCATCTCTGAAGTCAGTCAGGAAATGTACCTGGTGTCAATGTCTAAAATCTTAGCATTTTGTTAATCAAATGTATGTTTAGAATTGATGATATGTTTGCAGACTACAGATTGTTTATCAATGGGAAATTTGATATTAGACAAATGTTCCTTGAAACGTGTATTAAGGGAACGTTTTGCTTGTCCTATGTAGCAGGAATTACAATTAGAGCAAGAGATTTTGTAAACAACACAATGTTTGCTGTAGGTGTCAAGTGGGTCCTTGTGGTTTTTAATCAAGTATGAAAGGGTATTAGTGGATCTTTAAATGTTGGATATTTGATATACTTTAACTATTTGGAAAAATTTGTGATGTATAAATTTGTAATAAGGGTGTACGAGAAAAAATTTGGCTTGAGGGGTTGGGGACGATAGACAGTAGGATATCGAATTTTGTTCAACCTGTTGTTCATGTGATTATTAATAAAACTTAATAAGTACTCATTGGAGATTAAAATGTTTACGACAATATTTAAGTTGTGTTGATGGAACTTGGATTTAAAAAGTAATAAAGCTCTGTCTACAAAGCTCTCCTTTGGTTTGGAGGATGATCAGAAAGATAATTGAGAGCACGTCCAGAGTATGAAGGTTTCCTGAACCAATTGGTGAGAATGTAAGTATTTGGAATGGATACAGTGACATCAAGGAAATTAAGAGAACGGTTAAATTCATGTTCATGGTTGAATTGTAAGTTGGGATGATAATTATTGAATTTGAGAGGTATTAACAATACAAAAAATGTCATTTACATATCTGATGTAGCCAAGAGATTGGACAGGAAGAAGAGAAAGGCAAGAATTTTCTAAATCTCTCATGACTATCTGAGAAAAAAGAGAACTAAGGGGGCTTCCCATGGAAGAACCTTTGAATTGATGACCGTGAACCTGATTAAACTTGAAATAAATGGAATTGAGGATTACATTTGTAACGCATAAAATTTCATTTTAAATCCATTTTGTGCATAAATTGCATTAAATGTTTGTAGTTTGTTTTCAATAATTGATTCGCCCCCTACGTAATTGATCAAAGACAGGACCCCCCGAGATACGGTTACAGTGTGTCTCATGCGCGACTCAAGTATTCACGAGTCCTGGATAATCATTTATTGGCTCTCTGATTTGGATAATTAAATTAGTATGACGATTGTCGATTGTTTAGAAAAAAATAATTAATTATGTATATGCAGTGGCGCCCGGGCCGGCATTCATATATTAAAAGGATCCGTGGGAGTAGGTATGCGATTACAAACTCAGTTGAAATTAATTATGTAGTATTATTAGGTGCGATAGGTGTTAGCAAAATAAATTGTTTTTAAGTAATCTATATTCTGGAATAACGTATATACTCTATAGTTTTTAATTATTATAGTTCTTTTAGCGCCGTTAGATGAATCTAGCAACTAGATGCAAACGACGCTCATCTTTTTAAATGCCATTAAGTTCTATTATTAAAAAATTCTTATTTAAAATAATTTGCTTGAAGAACAAGATTAATCTCGATTGGAATAGTGCGTAAATTCTGTAATTAATCTTATAAATAAACAACGGCCAAATTGAAGCCATGAAAATATATTTATGTATAGAAAATTACTCTACGTTTCGTCACTAAATTTTTGACCGCTTCCTGTATAAAGTTTAACAAAATTTTAAAGAGGTTTCAAATTTAGCGACAAAACGTAGTATAATTTTCTATAAATAAATATATTTTTTATGACATCAAATTGGCTGTTGTTTATTTATAAGTTGATTTAATAATCATTATATATATATAAATATATATTGTAATAAAAAAGCGTCTAAATAAAAGATTATTAAGGGAAAACAATTAAACAAATTTATTAAAAATTTTAAATACACAATAATATTTGTTTGGGATCTCAGGGTCTTAAACTGGGTTTTATAAATGGGTAAATTTATACAATCAAATTACATTTAGCTTTTATGGAAGTTAATGCGTCTGAAATATAGACGAACTTTGTTGTGGAAGAAAATAACACTACAGATTGAATTTTAATGTAATTGTTAAATAATTAAAATTAAAGAACGATCTGACTTTTTATCTATTAAAAGTGGTTTACAATATGATTTTAAAGTTTTCTACTTACGGCCGCCCAGGTCTCATTTTAGGTTTTTCGTGCATAAGATTTGGGGATATCACTGATTCTAATACTCACAGGCTTTAAATGTCAACGAATTTTAATTGGCGTAGTTTGTTAGTTGGTCTAACAAAGAATAGTAGGTTCTCGTAGATTTAGTTGGAAATGTACTTCATTTGGGTTTGTCTATGGTTCTCCGGGTTGAATTTACGCTCGGCCACCGATTACGACGTTAATTTCACTCTCTCCTTCCCTACTGACGATTGCTTTACTTTTTAGTTCTTTAAAGCATGTTCTTTCGTTCTGAGACTATAAAACTTTTTCGACTGTTCTATTTGCCGTCTGCTGCCCAACTGCCCAGCTTTCAAACTCTTCGCTGTCCGCTGCCCGACTGTATTACTTTGTACAAAAAATTTGCTGGTCCTTATGCCTCGCCGTTTATTGCCTGACTGTATTACTTTTGTACAAAAACTTTGCTGGTCCTTATGCCTCGCCGTTCATTGCCTGACTGTCTAACTTCGTCTCGTAGATTTTGAGCGCGTAAACTCTCTTAGCCGATTGACAACAATACATTCTTTGCGTTGCCGCCTTGTTGCGGCGTCCACTCAATATCCAATAATAATGAGTCCTCTACAATCCAACTTTCCAATTAGCACAATGTCTTAATTACCAATTACTACAATATATATATATATATATATATATATATATATATATATATATATATACAAGATTTTGGTACTTGCATTGTCGGCGACGTAAACATAACATTTGTGTCCATATGGGGCCGATAATGCTTGCTTGCTACGAGCATTGCCGTGTATCATGGCTGGACGCGCGGAACTTAAGTGTGTGTTGGGAGTCGGTAGAGAGAGGGGAATAAAATCTTAAAAGTT
The DNA here is from genome assembly GCA_037074705.1 of Zhengitettix transpicula. Classification (NCBI taxonomy): domain Eukaryota; kingdom Metazoa; phylum Arthropoda; class Insecta; order Orthoptera; family Tetrigidae; genus Zhengitettix; species Zhengitettix transpicula. Next base: position 10,894,521 of record CM073593.1, read on the forward strand.
TGAGTACGGTTTACTTTATAAGAGCGTGTTTTTGGGACTCAATGTATTTGTCAGACCTGGAGTGTGTTAGGAGTCGCCAGTTACTAGTCTCCAGTCTACAGTTCGCAATGGTTGTCTGATGTTGCGAGAGACACCAGTTAGTTAGATGCTCGGATATATCAAGCTACTGTGCAGTAAATGAGTGTGTAATGAGAGAACTGCAAAACAATTAGCGTGGTCAAATACAGGGAGCAGGAAGTGTTGTGTGTGGAAATAATAACCACAATTAAATTCAGTGAAACATAGCCTGTATGTGAAAGTGTTAAACAATAATCGAGTGAGTACGAGCCCCCATTACGCACAGCAAAACGGTAATGAAAATTAAAGAATTTATTATCTGTAAACCTAAAAGTAAATGATATTTATCGCCTGATTTCAATATTTCACTGATTGATAAAATCAAGAATTCCTCACTTTGTAAATTTTAATTGTTTGTCGTAATATTATTTATTGGAGGTCCGATAATCGGCCCTGAAATCAAGCCGTGGAAATTTTTACCAACATGTAACATAATTTCAATGGTGATAATAATTTGTTTCAATAAATTAACTTTGTTGTATATTTTAAACTCTGTTTCCATTTAAAATCCAATCATTTTAATTTTTATTTGCTTATATACAAAATCTCATTTAATAGTAATTATTACATTTTGACGCTTCAACGTGGGCTTATTTAATTTGATTATTTTAATCATTTAAAAGTAAATATTACAATATATACAAATATGTAATGAAATATTAATACATTGTTTCGTTAAAACTTTACGTAACTATCGTTTACCGCCATATTTCTATAACTTTGCCATATTTATATAACTTTTCATATTTCTAATAGTTTTTTATTGGTAAAAAAATTTGTCATTGTAAATTTAAATTAATTTTTTACTGGCTTTATTATAAGACCAATAAGCGACCCTGAAAGTTAGATTCTCGTAAAAGCTTAGACATTTACTTAACAATATAAAATGTAAATTCAACGAAGACCCAATTTTTCAAATAAATAATTTTGTTATCTCTTTAAAATTCATAATTTCAACGTAAACTTCCTTCCATTTTTCCCTTGAATAAAATCGTGTTTACCACATAATTTGTCTGTATTAGTTATGTAATTTTGTACATTGCAATATATGTATATATAATTCTATTATTAATTCTCACCGCCGCTTATAGTTGAGACACTGCTCGTCTTCGCCACGGTCCACTTAATTGCATAGTCCTCGTAGTATTCCGCAGTAAGCACACTTACCGAGCCGGCCAGTTGGCAATACAATAAGGCGATATTGCGTTTGTGCAACCGTGGCTCATTCCCTATGTCGGACACCGCATCCCATCTCCAGCCTTGCTCATACAACTCGGAGCTTTGAAGCGGAAAGTGCGCCCATGCCGATGAGATTAAGGCGACGTGCTTCTGACACCGCACATTTGAATAACCAGCGCCACAGCCCTTTGCAACACCAAAGGGACCACCAGAGACGTCCTTCGACGGTGTGGACACATGGGGGGGAGGGGAGAAGAAGTCGCAAAATTTTAAAGCAGGTTTAGGCTTCCGAATGGATACAGTTTCGCGGAATGTCATATGGGCGACTACTGTATATTTTAGGAGCATGTAGATGCCGTTAAATTTGTTACAACGCCTCCAAAAATAGGTAAAAGGAGAATAAATAATGAACATCCCCATTAGTATCTCAGTATCAAATAAATTTGATCAGAATTGTGGTAAAGAAAACTGATCTGACGTTTCAGAAGACATCGCGGCAGACGAACGTATAAGTTGGCTAATTTTTGTTCGTTTGGCTTCGAGTTTTCCGCTTAGATCCATGAGAAGGGGTTGCAGAAGGGAGACCAAGGGTGACATTGGCGCCCCCGGAACATACGCCTAAATGTGATCGAGAGATCAGCATCAGGTAGGTCGTGCTCTTGGAACTTGCCCCAAGCCGTTGACGGAAGGTCAGGGTTTGTTATGGGGTCGCAACTTAACCTGATTCCACGTCTCCATCGGATTTGGAAAGGGCGGCTGGCTGACTGGAACAGCGAACAGCACTGACCCTAGTCCCGCCGTCTAGGTGTCTCGGCTAATCGGAACCCAGATTTAAATTCCTTGGTTTTGGACACAAGAGAAGGAAATTCCAAATGAGTAAGTTAACCCATCCAGTTTATCCCCATCCCACTTTACATCCTGTTCTCTGAATTAAGTCAGCTAACAGCTAAACGACTATTGTAATTACAATACATGACAAACATTTACACACTATAATCTACTTTACCACATACTTTTACTTGGCGACAATAGGAAAAACCATTACGCTCTCCGCGAGACTTCTGTTGAGGGTTAGGGGAAACTCGTATGGCGCACGAAGAACGACACACCGCAGAAACTCAGATGATGAACATAAAAAAAGACACTGCATAAACCGGACGTTGAGCTTAAAAAATTCCTGCGGTGTGTTCTTGCGGCTCTTGCGTTTTTTAATCACCTAACGAATGCAACAAGGATTGCTGAAACGTTGTGTGCTATTTAATTAATCACTTTTTCATTTAATTAATTTGGTCTGTTATTCAGCTATTAATTTACCTAATTAGAAAACGTTTAACATAGACGGTTTTTTATTATATAATTTCAGAAATTGTAGCGTAAACATCATTTAAATAAAAAATGTAAAATCTCTGCATTACTGTTCATTATTTTAATTATAAGGCTATTTTTACAAGAGAATTAATTAAATATATTCTCTAATACCCTCTGTCATTTTCAATTGAATCTTTTCACATACTTCAACTTGTGAACGCGTCTGACAGTTTAATGTGACATGTGATAGAGTGAACCTGAATTTTAAAGTGTTTGACTGTGTACTTTATAGGTTGTTAATAACGGTATAATCTAATCCATCACCGTTGATTGTTTAATCTGGAGTGATCAATGCTCAAAGCTATCTTCTAACGGTGTTGTAAACTGTTGAAAAGATCATGTTTGTAAAACAACGTGAGGACACTATGAAATAATTAGTCACAGTAATAAGTATAAATAAAAAGTGCTGACGTTTTAAAGAATTATAATAGAATTATTAAAAAGTGTAGTCGTAAAGTGTTTTGCTGCAATACGAAAAATACCTCTTATTTTTCTAAAGCAAAAGTCTTTGTCGGGCTAATTATTACAACTCCTAAGACACAAAAAATGTATATAATTGAATTCCCATACAGGTAGCCGTTTTTGCAATAAAATTTCTATTATGGAACAGGCACCAAAGTGATCGAGGAAAAAAGATCTGCTCTCTTTCAGTTTGAATTCAGAATCGATGACATCTACCTGTAAAAAGTTAAAAGACATGAGGCACACAAAGTAACCACCAAAGTTACCTTTAATAATTCTCTTTTACGTTACTGCACAAGAAGGAAAGCTTCTGAGAGAAGTAAAAATTGAAACGAAGCTTCTTTTTCAGGAGAGTGCCGAGATTTAGGAGCAGAATGAAAGCAGTAGCTCCAGTCAAGTGTGCGCGGAGATGAATACAGCTGATGGAAAACCACGGACATCAAAGAGACGCAAACAGTGCGCAGAGCACTCACGACAGTTCTGCGAACCACAAGTCGTCCGTCGGTATCCTTCCCAGCTTTACATTCGCTGGTGAAATAAAAATAAAAATATATTCTCAATCTCCCATGAGAAAAGTTTGCGAATTACGTAACTACTATTTCGCTCTGGGAAAAAATTCTCACGGGAAATTTGATCTGTTCCACTTCTGCCGCGAAACGTTTACTGATGCCAATTTTTATCTCGTACTCCTGGAAATATTTTACAGAGGTAACCAAATGAGCTCACAGAGTTTTTGTGTAAATTTATCTATAGCAATTTTCCATAGATACACATAATCAGATATTAGAATCAATTTGTTATTGATTCAATTATATTTATACTAGCCCGGGTATTTATTTATATAAGCCCGAAAATGAATTCTACATTAATCTATTAGACTAGAAGTGATTTAACCTACCTATGTAGAGGGAATGCTAAGTTCATCAGAACCGCTATGTTGACACGCAAGACAAGACATCTTGACACAGTTACAAAAACCTGACTGAGTCCAATATACTCCCTGTACACTGAAATCACCTAAATTATTTCCCATTCCCTTGGTATATTCGGTATCGTAATACAGTCACAAATACACATATTACCTTAACAGTTTTAATTATACTCGGGGTGCCCTAAGAGAGACAAACTGTCTTTATGTACGAGGGCGAGTCAATAAGTAATTCTTCCTATTTTTTTATCTTTTATTTGTCTAGACAATTAAAATAAATTTACACAGCATAAACATTTTTCAAGACAGTCTCCGTCGTTTTCCACAGTTTTTGCCCACTTGAAAGGCATCTATTCCACTGCAGTAAAAAGTGTGGACTTGCTTCCTAAGCCATCGACGTCAACAGTTTTTGCCCTTCAGCTTCGTTACTGCGAAGAATCCATCGCCGAACACTGTTGCATCACCATACACATTTTTCAGCCTTTCATAAATGCCTAGGGGCGTTTCATCTTCCACATTTAAGAATTAAATCACAGAACGCTGAGATGTCAGCCATTTTGTAAAAGGGCGCAGTGCTGCCACCAGTAGACTTAGGAAGTTGCTGCTGAAGTGGATTGGAGAATGTTTGAGGAATCGTGCCAAATTCAAAATTATCACATAACTAACTTATTTACGGAGAAAAAAAAATATAGGAGGCATTACTTATTGTACCACCCTCGTACCTTGAGAGTGTCAAAAATACTTCCGGTATCGCTGAGAGTAAAAAATACTCCCGGTATCCTTAAATTATTATTTAACCGTGTCTTAATAGAGCCAAAAATACTCGTATTATTGGTAACCTGAGAGTCAAAATTACTTCCGGTTTCTTAAGAGAGTTAAAAACACTCCCTGAAGGTTTACAGAATCTAAAATACTCACGATACGTTAAGAATGACTAAAATACTACCATTACGTTACGAGGGTCACAAAGAGTCTCCATGCTCTAATAGAATCAAAAATACTCTCGGTACCTTAAGGAAGTCAGGAATTCTCCAAATACCGTACGAGAGTGAAAAATAATCCCCATACCTTAAGAGACAAAAAACTATTCTAACTACTCTACAAGAGTCAAAAATACTCCCCGTAATTTAGAATGTATTTCAAATGACACACTTTCCACCTCCTATCTCTATAGGATAGGTTAAAAGATTCAGCGTTTGTTTCGTATTGTGTGTGACATCTGTACAAAATTTAGTTGAAAGTCACAGCACGTGTTTACAATTGCACGCAGAACATTGTTTCCTTTCCACCTTCACTCCTAAAGGTAGAACTACAGCTTAATCAGCATGTTGAATGTCATAATTAAACTCGGTGACTTCCGTAACCCCCTTACAACAAGAATCTCGGTTGTTTGCGTGTTCTTACAGTACGCCTCTCTGCCCCCAATGTCAGAAAGGTTGAAAATTTATACAAACAACACTATCAACCACACTGAACACAAAAATGGTTTATTCGACGCAAATATCGGTCTTTTATGCAGATGTTAAAATTTCCACCCCGGTCCCCAAGGGTGTTAGTCGTATCTTACTCTGTGTAGTAGTTTGTTTCAAGTTTAAAAGCAACGTGTTGTTCCAAATGTAATTTATAACACAGAGGTGCTATGCAAAAAATAATATACAACTGCAAAAAAAATTATTCAACTGATTAGTGGAAATTAAAAATGTCACAGGTTAACGATAAAGAATGGGTGTGATTTGACGTTTCTCGTAATTTATAATTTTTTGCAAGATGAAAATCTCGCTTTAACCTTGACAAATTTATTTCTGGAAAGCTTCCTTTTATTTTTGTAGTCTCAATGACAAAAGAATATTCACCGGATAAGTATTCAAACTTTATCTGCGATGAAAATTTTCTTGTCTGTTATTGAGATACTTTGCACCTATAAATTATACTGTCCGCAAAGGTTTTTATATTTATAGACGATAAGATTTAACTAAAACGCAAGATTAACTGTGGGCAAACTTTTTTTTTTTGAGGAATGTAAACTCGAAACGCCAATCACCTCAGAGAAGACGTAGGATCTAAGAAGCCTCCTCAAAGCGAACATTTCACTAGACTTCAGCTAACTTGAATAACATGGAACCTCCGAATTCCGTTTGAAGATTGTTCGGAATTTCCGCAATCAAATGCTAGTGCAGTCTACCTCCTCCTCTCAATGGTTCGCCTAAAAACATACCACTGCGTTATTGTTACGAAAACACTTTGATATGACTTTATTGTTACTTCCACGTAATTTTTCACAACGCTAAGAAGCGAAATTAATGTATTACTAAAAATTTTCTCTATCTCTTGAAACTAGTGTGAAAACAAACAACATTTTACGGATTTTCGTGTTTTTCCAGTATTTCTTTGAGTTTCTCCGACATCGCGTATGGTTTTTCCTGCGAACCGTCGTTTCGTTCACAATCTTCCACTGCAACAAAAAATACGATATATTCACAACGAAGTCGCATTTAAATACATCAATTATCTCACTAAAAAAAATCAAAATTTATATTAAACATTTCACAAGATTATGGAGACAATTTTAATCGATTGCAGTTAAACCTTTTAAATCATTGATAAAGAAATACAATAAAAACGTAGTTCCATCTTCGTAAAGTTATTAAACTTATAAAATTTGGAATACATACTTACGAAAACAAATAAATATTGTATCAGTTGCCATTTCAAGCACATTAAAGAAATTCAGGGCAACAATAAATGATCCAATGGCAACAAAAATTGTTGGAATGACAGAATTGTTTATTTCTGTTTCGTTTTCAAAGGAATAATAAGCTACAAATGACACACCAAGTGTTATTAATATTACGCCAAGAAATATGATAAAGGCAATGATCTGAAATATAAAATAAGGGCTGATATTAAACATGAATATTTTATTTTAAATAGGCCAAAGAAACTTTCACATTTTTATTTAAGACATCCCAGTTCTGACCTAAATATAAATATATGTAAAATATGTTATTCTATCCTTTGTAATAAGATATTTGAAATGCTAAGATTATACTAAAGTCATGTTAGAGAAAAGATTGGACATTTTTCTGTGTCCCTTGGAGATTTACAGTTTGTGCAAATGTTGGACACTACCATGTTGCTGATAGGACCGCATTATATTGCCAAACATAGATCACACTTTCCTGATTTTTTGCAGCTGAATAATTTCCTCACTCATTTCATTCACATACTTTTCTTTTTCTGTCTGTTATCATTTGTAGTTCATTGTTCAATCTCTTGGTTTCCTACTTTCTCTCTCTATTTTACCTACACCAATGTTCGGTGTATCTGTAAATATTATTTTTATTCTTCCACTCTTTTTTCATTGCTTTCATTTAAGTAGACAAGTTGCTCAAGTATGTGTTCCAAGTCCCCTGTAATTACATCAATATAATTTCTAATTTCTTCTTAACACCAACTTGATTTCTTTATGCTCATCTTTCTATCACTGTATCACTGTTATTTCTCTTTTACACTATAGTTACCAAAATTCTATGTGCCACATCTTTTATTTCACTAAAGCCACATGTGTCGACAGTATGTTTTTGTGAAAAGTCAAATTTGAAACATTAATTATATACATACAAAAGAACAGCATTGCACTGGGGAACTACAGGTAAGTTTATCAAACAGATTTATTTGCAAAAACTTGTAGAGATGTCCCAAAAGGCAATTTTTAAAGAAAATCAATTGTAACCCTGCCACTCTAATTTACTGGATTTTATCTCTTACATTACAATGTCTCAAAGCCTATTCAAAAACCAGTAAGCACACTGATTACTACATTATCTTTATCAAAATTATGAACTTCCTCCAACACCAACTACATAACTCATTCTCTTGAATGGCCCGTCCTTAATCAACACTGATCAATAAATAATGTCAGTTAAGTTTTACCTATAATTTATATTTATTTGAGAAATATGTTTATATTCAGGATATGTTAAATAAATTTGAATTGTTAAATATTAGGGACCATATTTTGTATGACATGTCAAATTTTATTAATTAAATAGATAAGTGGCAGTTACCCAAGTATTTAAATATTTTTATTAAAAGAAAATAAGATGTACTCGTACATAAACATAACACCAGGGGGAGGAATTTTTTTTTATTGAGCATCTGAATCTAAGAAGTACTAAAAATTTGATGTTTGATAGAGGGTTAATATTATATAATGAGTTGTCTGTATCTGTAAAGAATACAAATAATTTAAATTTATTTTAAAAAATTAGTTAGACATAAAAAAAATAGTGATAGGTAAATAGTTGTATGCTTTATGTAATTATCTTAAAGCTAAATTGTCAAAATAAAAATATAACTAAAACATACTAAGTTAACAAATATATATTTAGTTCTAACCAAAATGTATGAATCATTGCATTGAAATTATTTATTGTTTCAATTCATTCATTCATTTTTCCAGGCTGTGTTGTTTATTTATCTATCAAATTCAATTTAAGAAAATTATATAATATTTTATTCAGATTGATAGTTTTGTTACCGATGTTAACTGAGTATAATTTCAACCCCTTACAGTATGTGAAAGGAGCACCCTTAGGGGAGAAGATGGACAGGCGTTACAAGAAAATAACGTGAGATAACTGAGATTAGAGTCAAATCCAAGGTTATGAATGTTGCCGAGTTTAATTATAACACTCAATTAGTCATTTAACCGCCAGGGGCCGGGGGGGGGTGGAATTTTCAAACATGCAATCAGAGCAGATATTAGCGTCGAATAGAAATTGTCGAACATGTTAACCTGTCGATATTTACATGAAATAAACATTTTTCGGTATCAATTAGATTTCTCTAGATGTTCTCTGTATATATTTCCAACCCCTATCAGCACTGGAGGAGAGAACCCTTTAGGTTTGGGATGGAGTTGCATGACATAAAAATAACACAAAAACAACCGAGATTGGACTAAAATCAGAGGTTATGGATTTCGCTGATTAAATATATGGCAACCTTTGCAAAGCACAGGGGTGGGAGGGGCAGGCTGGTGGGGTATAAATTTTCTAATATGTTAACCAGCTGATTTTTGAATCGAATAAATATATTTCGGGATCAATAAAATTTATAAAATTTCTCTACATTATCTCCGTGTACAATTTCAACCCCTTTTGGAGAGGGAAGCACCCTTAAGGTTGGGGTTGGAGTGGCATTACATAAAAATAACGCAAAAACAACCGAGATTGGAGTCGAATATGGAGTTATGGATGTAACTGAGTTTAATTATGACATTCAACTTGTTGTTTAACCTCCTGGGCAGGGGTGGTCGAGGGGTGGAAATTTTCAAACATGTTAAACAGTAGATATTTGTGTTGACGGAATATATATGGGGGGTCAATGAAATTGATTATATTTCTACTAATGTGATTTTTGTATAATTTCAATTCCTTTCGCCATGGAATGTGATCACATTTAGGGATAATGGTCGAGATGCGTTACATAAAAATATCGCAAAGGCAACTGATATTCGAGTCAAATTGAGGTTGTGGATATATGACAACGCGGGCAATGCCAGACACTCAGCTAGTATTAAATAAGATAATAATTTTATATCACATTAACCAAGGTGCCTTGTTCAATTATTATACTAAAATCTAGTGGATGCTTACATTATTCAAGACAACAACTCGTAATACATTTCTCATCAGCAAGTTGTATGCATTTTTTGCAGATTTTATATAATTTGATCCATGTAAAGCACAAATAATGTATCCATTTCTATTGAGGAAAATAAGAAAATTTTCAATAAGCCAAAATAAACACTTCAAAGGCCACATTAATATTGAACAGCAACCACTTAAAACTGCTAATCTTCTTGAAATATAAAGCAAAAATGCTCTTATACACTTGCAAATTGCAATTACTAGTGCACCAAAAGCAGCTGTGCCCAAGTGGTACCTGAAAAGCATATGAAAATATAATTTGACAAACTTGTCAGTGTAAAGTAACTGTACAGTGTTCACAATATTGTGTTATACATTACATAAATGTGTATCTATCTGTTACAATGAATAAATGAATTAGGGTAAAAGGGAAATTGTATTCTTAAATTTAAGCAGACAAAAATGTAATATGATATAAATTTCATGAGGTGATTTAATCATTTTGATACTAAATGACTACTGAATAATGAAACACAAAGTGAATACTAAATATCAATGTAACAAAAATACATTTCATATGTGATATGCATTTTATTTGCAATTATCTATACCTCATATTTAGGACAGTAGGCCACTTTCATAAGGAACATCTCTAGAGAACCAACCAAAAATACCTATTATTTATTAGCAATTTTTTAATTTTGTGTAGTAAGATATGTACTTTATTGTAAATAAAATACATATATGCAAATAAGACCTGCAATGTTGTCAAAATAATTGAGACAATTGATATGGAAATGAAAGTAAGTTAATAAAATATTTAAATAGTTGGAGGCTTTAAATTGAAGCTTGGCATAGCCACTCAGGACAGAAGGATGTTCTTAAAATTTTTGGAGGCTCTCAGCACTCTTCCATATACATATAGCTTTGGACTGTGGAGTGTTGACTGCCACATGTCAACAGTTGGTCCAGTCGGGATGAGCAGAAATCAATATTTCACATTTTCAAGGACCTGCGCTTCTTTGTCAGGAAAGAAGGTCTCAACTGTGTTCTGACTGGGCACAAATACTTAATTCATTTATTAATTAAATTAACAGTGCTTCATCACTTAATTTATGACACCATCGGGTTCAAGTTTAAAACCACAAATAGAACAAAACAATTACAACGATTAGAATATCATTTTTAGGAAATATTTGACAGATAACAAAAACTATAAATTTTGTTAGACTTACAAAATTTTGATGGACAGAGTCAGCATAGTAATCATTGTAAGTCTAGCAAATTTATATTTTTGTCAGATGTTTCTTAAAAATGTTATTCTAATAATTGTAATTTTTTGAGTAGTTTTAAACTTGAATTTGATTAGGTCACAAATTAAGCAATGAAATGTTATTAATTTAATTAATAAATTATACTTTTCAGACTGAAAATTGGCTGATGTTTATGTATTTATTAATTTTCTCAATAGTCAGAATATATATTTACATATATCATTATTATATAGATGCTTGGCCTGAAATAATTTTCGCATCTGGTTTCTTCATTCTTATTTAAGCTGCATAGAATCTGTAAGTTTCTATAAACCATAATGAAACTTTGTGATGTCTATTAACTGCTGCTATTGTTAGTTAGGAATTCAACAGAAAGCCTAAATTGACAAGGAATGGGGCTTACTGAAGTGTCCTGTAAGTACTGAATAGAATCTCAGAATTATGGATGTTTGATTTATCTGAAGTCCAGTACCATGTCGAAAAAACACCTGCCAAAATTAGATCACATGTTGCCCATACAAAACAGGTGCTCCAAAAATATGAAAATATATTTATTGAAAAAAAAGGAATGAATAGCCCATCATGAACATTAGATTCCTGAGAAGTTTCTATAGTATCATTATTCTGAAACAATAGAAATTTTTGTTTACATTTTGTAAATACTCAAATTATGAAATCAGTATTATATAACATTAATATTATTGCATTAGTTACATAGTTATATTTGAAAATATTACATAGTTTTATATGTTTAAAAAAATAAGATGAGATATTGTGGAAATAATAATATTTTTCTTGGAATTTATAAATTTAGGCAAAATACAGCATTAGAATGTTTATATGAGAACAACAATTTAAGTTTTCTACACAATTTCTCTAATACAAACTTGTGATCCATGACAATTTAAATCTTATGAATTTTAGATGCTAATACAAATATTTAAAACTAAATCATATATAGAATACCACAGACTTATCAGATAAAATCACAAATACTAATTTACTTAAAGTAAAGAGTTCAAATACAGAATGACAATTATAGGATATCAAGGAAAGCAATGAAACTGTAAGATTAATTTTTATCAATTGTATTGAGTTTATAAATAATATTAAATGTTTTAATTTCAATAAGGCAAAATATTAAGTTGATTTCAGACCTAGAGTTTAAATCTTATGAATTTTAGATGCTAATACAAATATTTAAAACTAAATCATATATAGAATACCACAGACTTATCAGATAAAATCACAAATACTAATTTACTTAAAGTAAAGAGTTCAAATACAGAATGACAATTATAGGATATCAAGGAAAGCAATGAAACTGTAAGATTAATTTTTATCAATTGTATTGAGTTTATAAATAATTTTAAATGTTTTAATTTCAATAAGGCAAAATATTAAGTTGATTTCAGACCTAGAGTTGGCAGGATTCTTTTACACAAATAAAGGTATTTTGTAATTGCATTTTCTATTGTTATGGTAGTAGAGTTGCAATCGTGAATGTCTTATTCAATCCCAATAGGTATAATCATTGATTTCTCATAAGTAAGAATTCAACTTCGAACAAAATAATTGTCCTCTAATTACATTAAATTTACTAATATACTTGATATGCTATTTGTTAAATAAAAATAAAACATCCCACTTCATTAGCTTTTTATAATTATGAATAAATAAATTTTATTTAGGCCTATTTCACTTACCATATTATAAAAAAAATATTTATTTTAACAGTATGTAGATAACCCATTTTTTAATGATATTTCTATATGATTATTTACTAAGATGATACATAATCATAAAAAATTAGCATTATTTCTCACCGCTTGTGTTTTGTATACAGGAATTGTTGAAGTATATAGGTACATAGAAGTTACAATAAATATTATAGTTAAAACCAAATGAAGTAATACAGGTATTACTGGAAAAATTATTGATAAAATCATATTTCCTAGAGCTCTGAAAATTAAGAATTCAATTAGTATTTTGAGTTATAATACATTATAATATACAATTTGTATATTATAATATACAATTTGAATTATTTAAATAAAACATATTTATGTAATATCCACTTTTATCAAAATTTTAAGATGATACAGGTTATTAATATTTAACTATTTGATTAATAAAGTAAAAGCAAGAATTTTATTTAATAAATATTTAATCAATTTATTCTATAACATCATGCAAATTTTGCCAAGAATCTTTTTACAATTTTATATCTTCTGGTGCTTTAACATACCACGAAATAAATTTGCAATGAAATTTACTTATATTTTTTAAAATGCATGAATTTAGCACAATGGCATCAATTATTAAAATCTACAATATATATGGTAGAACCGAACTATTATCTGCTGCTGAATCTTGTGTACCCACGTTCGACAGTCAACTCCTTCCCAACACAATTTCTTCTGTCAAGACTTGCGGACCCACATCCGCTTGTCAGCTCCTTCATTTTACAACTCACTCAGCAAACTGAACTTTTACTGACCAGAATTCATCCCCTACAATTGGTCAAAGCCATCTACTGATGTGATTTTGACAATATTTACATTCTTATGAGCTCACCGCAGCCACCAATTTCTGAGTATTTTTGAGTAACATATCCATACACATATTGTTTTAAGGATCCATCAAACTAAGAAATTATGTCTGGAAACTTGTAAATCAAACCTTTCCCAAACTTCATCCTGGATTTTCAAGTCACACAACCTTTATTTTACAGTTTATAATTATCAACAGTTCAATTGCCAATATTGCTGTATATTACTATATATATGGCAAATAAATAATATGTGGTTTACCTGAGCATGACTCTCACAGAATTCCAAATTAAAATTTATATTATTGGAAAGTTAATACCTGAAAGTGTATTTATTGACATAATACTTTTAATGTCAAAATGGAAAAATTCAAAAATATTACCAAAATAGTGTATGCTACTAAATATTGAATTTTCACATAATTTAATGAATCCCATCTCTTTAATGACTATTATTGTAAAATATTGATCAGAAACTAAGTTTATAGTAAAAATTTTGATAATTTTACTACAAATATTTTAAATTATAAAACCAAAGATTAATATATTATATAAACAAAACCTGCAGGCTTCTGCAATCAAAATCAGTGCAATTTTAATCCGTTTACGTAGAACAACAAGTAAGATAATTGATATCACAAGCATTGCAAGGCACATAAGAAAAATAGCCATCCACATTTCAGCTGATATATTCTTTGCTTCATCCACTTCAGTAACTGATATATCATAATTTAAATAGTTCATAAATGCCACAGTTGCACCTGAAATTTAATTTATTTTAGATATTATAACTCCATTACTATTTTATGAGAATTTTTGTCATGGTTCTTAGCATTATGGTTCATCCTCACTGGGCAGGAGACAAACACATGTTTGAAAAAGGTAATTTCACTGAGGTTTACTGCTTCAATTTCAAAGCCTTGATGCACACTTGATACTAATCCAGTCAGCTGGTAACTTCTGCATGACCCACTGCTCAGCACATGATCTCTCTCCTGAATGAGAAATATGCGTACACAGTATTCAGTTTCACCCCCATGCAACAACCAGTAGAGATCAACAAACTATCTCCTATAATTTCTGTGGACCAGTGACATTAAGCATGGCTTCTCCCTAAAATTAACTTTATTTCAAATATGTATGAAGGCAAAATAATTCCATTATAGAAATGTGTGTGAACTAAATATATCTGCTTTTAAAAATTAGACACTATTGGAAACTATGTAAATGGAAGTAAAACTGCAGCATATTATGTGTTTGGTTATTTGCCATAGAGTATTAAAACACTAATGTGTTCTAGTATGTTACATATTTATACACATAAAAATAGTTTCTTTCAGTGATTTAACATGTAACAAAAAACTCACACACAGCCTTGACTTGTACCTTCTGATATAGAACATTGATAAACAATAACAGATATTAAAAGGCCATCATCTTTTCAATAGAGTGGGACAAAGAAAAATATGTTCATCAGATTGAATTATATATGAAAAAGTATGGATCCATATGGGATCTCAGGGGAATGTTTGCAGCCACCTTTATATTTTGTTTATCTTGTCTGTCATGAACATTTGGTGCAAATGAGAGCCTTTATGTTTAGGTTTTGTCATAAATATCTGTGTATATAGGAAGGTTGAAAAAATTGTTAGTTCAAAAAATTTCTAAAAATTATGGTTTAAGTGAATATTTATTATCAAAGGGAAATTTATTGTAAGAATTTGATACCTCATAAATGTATTAAGATATAAGCACCAATTTTTTAGTATTTAATAATAATAAAAATAATAAAACTCTTGCATAGTTTCATGAATAAAGAAATTTATTCTATATATAATCTATATATGTATGCTCCTTATACAAATCTACACCGGTGGAGCTAAAATTCACCACATTTTGTACATGTGTTCTTTGCGAGCAGAAGACAAACACTGTTGGGGTGAGACACATCTACACTCCCCAGGAGCAGGGGGTGGAAAATTTCATACATGCTAAAACAGGGATATGGATGTCGCTAAGACTACTTATGACAAACTGAGAAATGCACAGGGGTGGGTAGGAATTGGCGGTGATGAGAAGGGTTGGGCGAGGAAAATATCTTTTAGGCATGGATGGGGAGAATTTTTCTAACATGCTAAAACAGTCGATATTTAGGCATATAAATATTTTTGGGGATAGAAGAGATAGTTAGTGTATTAACCAATGATATCTGAGTATAATTTCAACCCCTTACAGCATGGTAATGGAGCATCCTTAGGGCTGCACGTGGAGATGCTTTACAGGAAAATTTCACGAATAAACCTGATATTGGAGGTAAATACAAGATTATGTATGTCATTGTGTTTAATTATAACATTCAACTTGGCATTTAACCCCTGGGGGTGGGGGATTGAAAATTTGGAACATGCAAACATGGCAGATATTTGCGTTGAATAAATCTTTTTCTTGGTTAATTATATTGATTGCATTTATATTGATGTTGTTTATGTATGATTTCAACGCCTTTCGACATGGGTAGCGGTGGACCTTTAGGAGTGGATGGGCATTTCATAAAATTAACACAAAAACAACTGACATTCGAGTCAAGACTGGATTATGGAAGTCACTGAGCTTAATTATGATGTTCAACTTGCAGTTTAACCCCCATGGGTGTGAAGGGTGTTGGAAATTATTCAAACATCTTAATTGCCTGATGTTTGCGCCTAATATTTTTCGCTGTCAATTCAATTCAGAATATTTGTTTTTATGTTGTTTGTGTATAATTTCAACCCCTTTCAGGCTTAGGAGTGCAGCATGCTTAGGGGCGATGTTTGGTGGTGCGTTAGAGCAAAATAATGTGAATACGATTGAGAGTGGAGTCAAATCCAGGGATATTGAAGTCTCTGAGTTAATTTATTATAAATTATGCAGAGGAAACATTCTGTTTATTTGTAATCCACAAAGACCTGAGAGAAGTTTCATGCCATAATAAATTTAAATTATTTTGTATCAACTGTTAATTTCAAATGTTCTCTGCGTATAAATTCAACCCCTTTCGGGCTTATCAGTAGAGCACCCTTAGGGGTAGGGGTGGAAGAGTGTTACAATAAAATAATGTGAATACAACAAAGGTTGGAGTCGAATCCAATGTTATGGATGTCACCAAATTCAGTTATGACATTGAATTGTCCATTTAACTCCCAGCGGGAGGGGATAGAATTTTTCAAACCTATTAAACGGTCAATAGTTGCATTGAATAAATAATTGTTGGTTCAATTACGTTGATAGTATTTTAACTGATGTTATTTGTATAATTTCAACCCCTTTCGGCATGAGAGGGGAGCACGCTTAGGGGTAGGGGTGGAAATATTCTAAAACAGGCGATATTTGAGGAAGGATAAATATTTTTAGGGGTCAAAGTGATTAATAATGTTTCTACCGATGTTATTTGAGTATAATAGAACACCTACAGAAGAGGAAAGGAGCACACATAGGGGTGGAGGTGGACGGGCGTTATAAATACATAATACGAATAAAACCTAGATTAGAGACAAATAATTGCTTAATAATGTCACTAAGATTAATTATGAGATTCAATTGGACATTTAACCCCCAGTGGTGGCGGGGGACTTGGTTGTAAATTTTCGAACATGAAATCACGGTCGATATTAGCGTTGTATAATTTTTTAGGGTTAATTAGATTGACAGTATTTCTACCCATGTGATATTGGTAAAATTTGAACCATTTGTGGCATGAATTCGAGCACGCTTAGGGGTAGGGGTGGGGGGGAGCTACAAAAAAATAACGGTAAAAGAACCGATATTCGAATCAAATCGAAGGTAATGGATGTCGCTGAGTTTATTCATGACATGTGGGTGTAAGCTTTGGTAGGAGGGGTTGCGTACAACTATTTCAAACTATATAACCGTCCGGTTCGCGTCAAATTAATATATATCGGAAACAATGAGATTCATAAAATTTCTCTACAGATTTTCCGTGTTTAATTTCAACCCCTTTCGTGTTTGGGTGGGGGCGTAGTGGCATTACATAAAAATAACGCAAAACAATCGAGATTGGAGTAATCCAGCGTTATGGGTGGCGCTGAGTTAAATTATGACAACCTGGGTAACGCGTAGAGGCGGGAGAGGGTGTGACTGGGTGGAATTGCGTAGAAATGTTAAAAAATGATAAGCCGTCGATATTTGCGTCAAAGAAATATTTTTCGGGCTTACTGACACTAATAACATCTTTAAATATATTTAGTGTATAATTACAACCCCTGTCGACTTGGAAGGAGAGAACCATGAAGGGTAGGCTGGAGTTGCATTACACAAAAATAACCCAAAAAACCGAGATAGGGGCGAATCCGGAGTTATAGATGCCGCTGAGATTAATTATGACATTCAACTAGCAGTTTAACCCCCACGAGTGGGGCTGAACATAGGTAGAAATTTTCAAATATATTGATCGGCCGATAATTGTATCCAATAAATATTTTTCGGTGTCATTTAAATTCATAATATTTTGGTAGATATTCTCTGTTATTAGTTTCAATCCCCATCAGCATGGAGAGGTTTGATTGTGTGTTACATGAAAATAACGCGATTAGAACGAGATCGGTGTCAATTCTGGGGTTATAGATATCGATGAGATTCATTGTGAGAAACTGGATAACGCGCGGAGGTGGGATGGGGCGGGTCTGATCAGGAGTCTGATAAAACGATATAACCCGCCGATTTGCGTGGATTTTTTTGTTTAACTCACAGAGGCGAGGGTGCACATTTTCAAACATATTCAAATAGCGATGAATTCGCCTTATGAAACTATTTCAGGATCAATGAGTTCAATCCCCTTCGGAATGGGAGGTGAACACATTTAGGGATAGCGATCGAGTTGTGTTACATAAAAATAACGCAAAAACTTCGTAGATTGGAGTCAAATCGGGGGTTATGGATAAATGACATCTCGGGCAACGCTAATCACCCAGCTATATATATATATATATATATATATATATATATATATATATATATATATATATATTACAATGTGTAATGTAAGTTTATTTAATAATTTTTGTTAAATATTATTGTCGGCGTAACTTTGAGGTCAAGGCATTGTAAAGAACAGTTAGCATGGTGCATATATATATGTATGTATGTATGTACGAGGGTGGTCTGAAAAGTTTTCGACCCAACAATGATAGAAGATATTTTTTTATAATATTTTTTTTATTTTTCAACATAGTCTCCATGTAACTCTACACACTTCTCCCAGCGATGCTCCCATCTCTGTAACCCACCCGAAAAGTACTCGGCATTTTTCTCTGCAAAATAATTGTTGGAAACTTTTCAGACTGTGTGTGTGTGTGTGTGTATGATATGAGGGTGGTGTGACAAGTTCTCAATTTATCTTGATTTTTCTACATAATCTCCTTGTAAGTCACACACTTCTCCCAATGATGTCACCATCTCTTCAACTTGCCAAAATAATACTCAGTGTCTTTCTCTGCTAAATAATTGTTTATGCAGGTAAAACTATCATTTGATGAAAATCTCTATCTTCCCAGCACAACTTTTAGCTAAGGGAACAAAAAAAAGTATATTGGGGCTAGATCTGGTAAGGATGGTGGTCAAGCAGTTCAACCATGGCAAACAGTGAGGAATGTAATGGCACATTGTCTTGTTGAATCAATTTCTTTTATCTGCAAATGTGGTCATTTTTCCAAAACTCTGACTTGAGTTTGTAAAGTAATAATACATTGTATGCTTCTGTAATGATTCTTCCTTTTAGAAGATAATCAATTAAGATAACCCATTCACTCTCTCAGAAAACAGTCGCCATCACTTTTCCAGCCAAGAAGACAGATTTTCTTTTTTCTGTAGCTGGTTACCTCTTTTTGACTGTTTTCTGGTTTTTGGGTATAATTGTGTATAAAAGATTCATCTACAGTAATTAATTGTCATCCAAACTCTGATTTAATGTGCCTAAATTGTGCCAACAGAACATTGGAAATGTTCATTCAATTAAGTTTTTGGTCTAATGTGGCATCAATCGCACTGACAGCTTTCTCATGCCTAACTCTCTTGATTCATTATGTGACAAACATGTTCTTTGGACATATTCATAGCCTCTGCTATCTCTCTCACTTGAATTTGTGTTTGTTTAGCACCATTTGGTGAACTTGAGAAACGTTATCATCCGTGGTTGCAGTTTTTGAATGTCCCGAATGTTCATCATCTCCCGAATTGGTACGGCCACATTTAAATTCAGCTGCCCAAAATTTCATGGTGGAAATGATGGTGGAGAATCAGTAGGGTCTGACTCTAACAGACTGAATTGATATAGCGAAAGTTACAGAGAATTACAAATATATAAATTAACAAAAAAATTAATACATCATCATAAATACTGAATCAAATATTGTAACTGGTTACAGTTTTGGGAATCAGTGTAAGAATATTTTACTGATAGGTGTGACTTACTCAGTCTAGAAGTTTATGGACTGTTCCCCTAATATATTTTTTTTGTTTGTTTATACTGCATTATTTCATAATTTGATTACCCTCTGTTTTGCCGTTTCTGTTCTTTTCTTTGTTTGTTTCATGAATGTCCTGGAATTTCTAAAAAAGAGCAGATTCATCATCATTCCGTTTTGTGGATTGACTTGTCCATTGTTTGTGTTTGTGCTTCTTCCTAGTGTGCATGTGTCAGGTGTTGTGTTTATTCTTGTGTCTTGTGTAATTCCATATTTTATGTTTGTAATAGTTAATTCCTTAAATAATTATTTTTACCTAGTGTGTATTTAATTTGTTTGTATACTGTAAATATTATATTTTACCCTCTAATGTTAAATAATTTTTATTATTATTATTTCAATATAGAACTTTTAATTATGTTGGACAGGGGAATTTGTGTTCTTGATTTTTATTTGTGTGTATGTTAACTTCTAATTGTATCTTATAATAATTAATTAATGTAGTAATTGTATTTAATGATTTATCCTATTCCCTCAATTGAGGACTAATTGAATAAATCAATCAAATCAAGTTATAAAAATAATGTTGATAATATTGGTCATATCAAATAGATAATGATTAGAAAAATTAACTTACCAAACAACAATAAAATAATCAGTCCAACAACAGATACCCATATTATTATCGGAAGAAAATGGTATATTATAACCAAATAAAGGAGACAAGCAATAATAGCCAGACCCCAAAACAAAATAATTTTATACCAAACATTCTTCAAATCATCGAGAAATTCACTAAGAAACTGAAACAAAAATATTTGAAACACACATTATCAATGTAGTCAATGAATAATTTATAAATCAATTAATATAATATTAAGAAAAATCTGAATGTATTCAAACATCAAAACAAATATAAATAATTTATTAAAATAGGAAAGAGAAAAGTGACATGTAAAATAATTCCAGCGCAACCTGTGACAGTTATTTCAAACTCTTCTTCATTTCTCTGTTTTGCTTTTCCAAATTTCCTCATTTCTAAAAGTAGTGTCAGTAAAGTTTTGGTATGTAACAATAATACCCCTATTCCTGCTGTAACTTAAAAACAGCTCTGCAAAGTCAACATCCTAGAAGAACATACTTTCTTACAAAGAAAAATTCTCCATATTATGTGCCTCATGGAAACAGTATTTAGCTCTCAGAAAATTCTCTACATATTTCACTTTCCTACTGAAATCAATTGTCAATCTACATAATATTATCAATACAATATATAGAGGAATGTGGGATTTAAAGCGGCTGGATTACCTTAAATCGACTGTTGGCTAGGTAGCAATGAACTTGTCAAATTCTTAAGGCATTAGTCCCATTCCATTCAAACCCTGGCAGGTCAGCAATTAGAATAGCAACAATAAACACCAAATATATTCAATATCTCCATCTACTCCTCCTTTTAATTCATTCCACCAACCCCTATCCATATCACTCCCTCTCACAACCTTTTTTCTATCTCTCCTCCACCTATACATCTCTCGTAAGAGGGCTCAGGCCCTCAAAAATTTGTGATTTTCCCTCACTGCTGTTAGATTGGACCAACTATTGATTTCAGGTAAGTTGGCATAACTGTTTCCCTTTCCTATCTATATATGGTCAAATTAAATAACACATTTGTATAGGAAAGAGATAGAATGATGACGACTTACCTGAAATCAATAGCTGGTCCAGTCTGGCAGCAGTGAGGGAAAATCACAAAATTTTGAGGGCCTGAGCCCACTTTGTCAGGAAGGAAGGTCTGAACTGCATGTCGGCTGGGCACGAATATATATACACATATGACATTGTCAAAAAAACTGAGATAATTTGTATGGAAAGGAAAGAGAGAGAGTTGGTGGTTTACCTGAAATTGAAGCTCAGTGTAGTCACTCAGGATGGAAGTGTGTTCTTAAATTTTTTAAGGTTCTCATTAAGGATAATGTGATATTGTTAAATTAATTAACTTATTTAGGGAAAGAGGGAACATAGAACAGCTTGGGACTTTGCCATGGATGGTTATTATTTTGTCTTGAATCACTTTCTGCTTGTGGTGATGATAACAAGGACACAAGATAAGTTATTACGTACAAAAAATTATTGTTTGGCTTAAGATTAACCTGGAAAAACACAATGATGATCTTCAAAGAATTCTTAAAGCAATCAGAACTATTAGTGGACTCCATGTGTATAGATGAATATGAGTACCTAAGATGCTCAATGAAAACAACTGCTTTCCTAATTCCAGAAGTCAATGGGAGAATAAAATAAGTTTGAACATTTTTTGAAGAAATTCTATTATACTCAAATATAATATACCATTTGATCTGATGAGGTGGAAATTTGTAGTGGCACATATCTTAAAAGTATGGAACTTAATTAGCTTAATATAAGCTTCAAGTTTGAAAGAGATAAAAGGAATTGGCTATGTTAGGAATAATAAATGAGATCATTTATGGAATGGTTAGGTTATCAGCAGGACCAAAGTAAAAGATACAGTACATCTAATATTGCTGTAGACAGTGAGAGTAGAAGCAAAATGTTTGGAGTATACAGAGAGAAATGGGTAGTGAAGAGAAATTGAGTGAGACAGGAGGAGGGGGAGAGAAAAGGTGGTATTTAATATAAAGCTTAATTTTGATATGAAATATTTATTTTGTGTGTGTGGAATTTTATAGTTGTTGCTTATTTAATAGAAATTAAAAAGTACTTACTGAAATTCTTTCAACAACATGAGCAGTATGAGGAGTTATGTTTTTTGTCAACAAACCAACTCCAGGCAATTTGTACAATGTCTCATTATTTAATTCCACATTTGTAATGCACATATTGTTATCTATAACAAATAATAATTTAAGTCTGTTAATATTTTTTTCCAATAAGGTGATTATTTTCAATAAATATGAAATGCTAATAAATCAGTAGTTGTATGATATGGTTTTAATGAAGAACTACATATGTTTTCACAGTGGTTTTGTAAAGTACTATCAGCCTCATGGCTGTATGTCATTTAACAGCCCTCAAATGTTTATATTTTATGGTATTATTATGGAAATTCAAAGCACAGATGGTTCAGTTTTATATCACTGTACATTTTAAAATAGAATGTAATCGATGCAAGTTTATTAATTAATTTTTATAATTTCAAATTATGTTCTAGATTCTTAAATATTATTTACATTACCAATTAATTAAAAATGCTTGGTTATATAACACATAATGCATTATTTATATTTTAAAGGTTGAATATTTATCATCAACAATAATGTTGACAATAATGAACTGATAAAAGAGCCCAATCTCAAACAAAAAGTCTGGTGCACAGAAATATAATTATAACTGTTTGAGGTCTTTCCCGGGTAAAGATATTTATAAATTGGTAACGGGTTCCCAAACGGGGTTTTAGTCATTATTGGTGATGTTATGATGGCTGGCACAACCATCTTGTTTAGACTGATGTGTTCATGTTGGGTTGTGTGGGTATTTATATGCACTCAGTTGAATTTGTGTGTGCATGGCTTCCTCTGTTTCCAGGTTTCACTATTGAGTGTGCGAGGCCATCTCTAATTAGTACCATACTCATGAAATAAAAACTGTATTTCAGACACAATCAAAAATAAAGCAGAGTATATAAAGGCCCACACAACTCGACATGAAAACATCAGTGCCACTTATAATTACTACAACCCAGTTGGAAACCCTAGAGCACTTTATACATATTATTGAAACATTGGTACACATAGTGACAAAACTACTTCTAATCATACACAAAACTTATTTGTCTTCAGTCTTTACTGGTGATGAAGTGTGCCTCTATTCGATTGATTGTTGTTTCGATTCAAGGGTTTCATAAGTGACCCAAGTCTCATCTTGCTTAGAAAATCATCACTATAATTGTGGTAATGTATTTAAATGGCAAGTGCACTTTCCTTATTCTGTGTTTTTCATTGCTCTGTGAGATTTTAGTGAGGTTAAACAATCAATGCAAGTTTTTACTGTGAGATGCTTAGGAAAATGCATTACACAATAAGTACCAAGGGAAGCTCACAAACTGAATTTTTTTATTCATGGCACTACCCAACCTCACACTGTGAAGAAGACACAACAACTCTTACAGCTGGACAATTCTGACCACCCTCCATGCAGCCCTGCATTTGCCACTAGCGACTTCCATCTCTTTTTGCACATGAAAGCTTCCTTGCTGGTTAAATATTCAAAAACAATGATGAGCTCAAATAACACATTACTATGTGGCTAACAACACAGGTAGAAACATTTTATGAAGATGGCAAAGAAAAAAGTGTGCCAAGTTATTACAATTGCCTACAAAATGGTGGGTGCTATTTAGAAAGATAGTTCATGCTCATTCAGATATAAAACCAGATATTTGTCCCAGTTATCAGACAAATTTGTCAAAGATTGAACTTTCACTCTTCTAGGTAGAAACTCAGGATTGGTTGTAATTCAGAAATATATTCATATTGCTCATTCACAATAAAATCCATTTATCAAACATAGCAAAACTTCATTCCTTGCAGAGTGCATTGAGGGATCAAGCTGCACAAATAACTAATGAACTTGAATTTACAGGAGTTAACTAACATGGCCATTAATGAATTATTATTATCATGATCCCAAAGTATTTACCCAAACTCATTTCGAGCTTATGTTTTAGGAACCTAACCTTCCTAGAGAGGATTTCAAATTATTAAGGACTCTCCTAGATAAATATTTGAAACACTTTGTGCAATTCAGGCACTAAATAACCCATTGAAATTTAATATTGGTATACACATTAACTTTCAAGTTAGACCCAACATATTCTGTATTCAATTAATGAAAAATCTCTTACACAAGGCACTTGTTAATTTTTACCACCTAGAAGAAGCAAAATGTTTGTGTCAATGCCTTGAAACTTGGTGCCTCCAGCAGTGGGCATCTAGAAATCGGAAACCCAAAATCATTCAATAAATCAGCACAATCCAAGTTTTGATACTTGTGTCAAGTAATATGCATTTCCTATAGAACTGATGCAGTCTTTGCAATAAATTGCATAATTTATTTCAATGTAATGAATTTATGTTAATTGAGAGTAGCCATTGTTGAAGGAGTGAATATATGTTTTAATTGCCCAAGATCTTTTCACAAAATTGACAAATGAAAAGTTTATCAGAAGGGGCACAATATGTTGCTTCATCATCACAGAAGATTTCAGAACAAGCTCAAACTGCCCTTAGAAGGTCAAAACAAAACAAGCAAATTGACTGATCAAACATGTAGCAATTTCGTGCCAACAAATACAAAAATTTCACTGCAATGATTAAAATCAAGATACCAAGTAGGGAATACAAGTAAAGCTTTCTGATCTTCTATCAGACCCATTTTCAGGGAACTGACCCTTACACATACATAATGGAAAAGTTCTGCTTTATAAATAAAAACTGTGATAGGTTCAGCTTGAACAGTGACATTCATACACATAATACACATGTACCTAACAATGTACTTGAACAGTTCAAAGGTTTAAAAAATTCCAAACAAGTCTAAATTGTATTGGAGTGGTGTTGTATAACAAACTACTAGCTGATATAAAGGGGCAGCCTGCTACATTTAGAAACAATGTAAAGCAATTATTGGAAAAACACTGTTTCTATTGCATACACGAGTATCTGATTGTCAACCTCCATTAACTTTAAAGCTGTCCCTGTGTATTTCCTCATCTGTATCTGTAATTATGTAGTTTACATCAATATAATTTTCATCTTTGTTATTTAATATGTCACATATTTAGCTTAAAAATTATGTTGTTTTAATTATTGTGATATTCATATTTTATATTTAACTTGTCATATACTTATTATACTATTAGTTATAACTTGACTTTTCCTATTCTTGTATATCAAGATTTGTGGATTAAATAAATACAATACTATACAAACAGCCCTTATGCCCAGTGAGAATTCCAGATATTCACGTGCAGGCCTCAAGTCAGTTTCAAGTAACAATGAGAGTGTACTTATACAACAGCAGCAGTGCTGATGCAGTGAGAAGATCAAGCAAGTTATTTAATTTACATGAACTTAAGTGGTTATTTACTTCTATTGTTGTAAATATTATACATTACCATTATTATTTAAAATTCATCATTACCTTGAGCTTAAAAAACTTCTTCAAGTTCAATTTTGAGTACTTTTAAGCTTGAAAATAACTATTATGCAAGAATGTAGTCCATTAATTCATTCATTAGGGATCACTGGATCCCATCTGGTCCAAATCGACACTTGCAACTATAATCTTATAAACAGTATCTTGTTCAGTATTACTGTAATGATGAATGAGGCTTAGGACCTTGAAAATTTGACATGTTATTTGCTTCCCAGCCTGGTGATGCTAACTGTCAACTTAATGTAAATGAGCCATTATCTATCCCTCTTTCCTATTCAAATGACTTAATATATTTGATGGTGTCCCATTATCTTTACTTGATTTATATTTATATAAAGTTGAATATGTTTGCCAAACTTAATCATTAACAAAAACATTTGCTTCTTAATTTTACTAGGAGATAAATACCTTGGTGCACACATACCATTCCTAGTTTCAGTTTGGTTATTTTCCATTGAATTAATTTCAGTAATATTGTCAACACATAATAACGTATCAATATTCCAGTTATTAGAAGCATCTGTCACATTTTTATGAACATCAAATGTGAGTGTTGAAGATCTGCATTTTTTTAGGCACACCTGTGAACACATTTAACTTTATTCAAATTATGGATTTAAATGAGTATAAACACTAATAATTTAAGGTAAAGAAAATACAAATAATCTCAC
This sequence comes from Zhengitettix transpicula, assembly GCA_037074705.1. Taxonomy (NCBI): domain Eukaryota; kingdom Metazoa; phylum Arthropoda; class Insecta; order Orthoptera; family Tetrigidae; genus Zhengitettix; species Zhengitettix transpicula. The sequence goes on from CM073593.1 coordinate 10,921,378, forward strand.
CTTTCTTGTCATACATTTACCATATTTTGTCAAATTCTGTGTTTGGCATTTGCTTATATCAGATACAAACAATACTGGTTTGTTTTTTAAATACGTTATGGAGCCAGATTGACTATGAAGTAAGCTTAGATCTCCCAAAATAAAAGCTGTAATAGTTTAATATAAATGAATTACAGTATATTAAGATGATCATACTTGATTTAGTGATACTATGTAAATAATAAACAATTTGTTAACTAGCTAACATATTATTTGATTAATTATCACAATATTTCATTATTTTGCTACAATTCACAAAATCTAAAATTTTATATTCTTGTATATGCCAAGTTTGTCATATTCCATATATTATTGATATTATTATTTTCTTAATTAATAACAAAGGCAAATTATAACATTAAATCAAAATACATTCAATAAAATTCTGATATTTTGTTGAACAAAATTCTTTCGTTTCTTTAATTTCGATTTGTAATAAAAAATGTTTTTTTTTCTAACCATTATTATTAGTCATTAAATACTTGTTTATATAATAATAAATTTAAAAATCAGAGGTAAAAAAATCATAAAAAAACTTTAAATTTTGAACTTATGCTTTTAAACCTTATTCATATTGCAATCATTTAAAAATGTCACATCATTCTTAGTTGCTTATATATATATATATACATATATACATAGTTAGATAGATAGATAATTCATACCTTGCACTACAACAAATACCCATAATATCATGATTCCAACAAACAAAGCCAGGCATAAGACGTCAGTACAGGATCTGACTTTGACTGGACCATCAAATCCTTTTTCATATGAGAGCTTTTTACCTAAATAAATGGTTTCCTTTAGTATTTAGAACAACAATAAAGGACCACACCAAAAGTTAAATAAATAGTAATATTTTGAATTATGTATGTATATATATATATATATATATATATATATATTGTAATACCAATTAAACAGGCTATTAATTGTTTTCAATATAATTGAATTGTTCGTGGTACGGGTGCTTAAAGACGACAATCGCGGCGGGTTTTCTTTGTTAACAATGATGGAGACTTTGAGGAGACTGCGCGCTTAGAGAACTCAGTCTGCACCAAGAACTGATACATTACAGATGGGTCCGCGTCGAGAAAAGAAACAGTAAAAGTTTGCGTCGAGAACTGGGACAGAGTAGTTCGGTCCACTGAGAGATATAACACAGTCAAGTCTGCGAATCTAAAAGCATGAATAGGGCTATCTAGGAAGTCCAATGGCGAGATAAAATAGATTACATAAAACGCACGTAAACAGTTTTGACGGAGAGACTCATAAAATCGCAATTTGGAAGCAGAAGTTTTGCTTCACAGACTGAACTAATTGTCGCTTCTAAATTCTCACTTAATTCATTTTGTGATAGGTGACCACTAATAAGTGTTTTGCGGATAGGCGAGCGGCATTCATGACCGAAAACGTTTCTATGTTTTCTCTTACTAATTTCGTGGCAGTTACTACAATGTTTGTTTATTAAAACTTGTTGATGGAGTAGAGATGGGAGGATAAATGGGATGAAAATGTAAGTAAAAAGAAAAGTGGTAGTTATTGAAAATGTTGAAAAGAATTTAATTTTGGAGGAGCATAAAGCTGATAATGATAAGGGAGAGATAAAAGGGTTAGATGTTGAAGGTGTTGACAAGCAGAAAGATGAAATATTGGGAGAGATAGTGGATAATGTTAATGAAATAGAAAATTACAAGGGAACAGAGAAATTGCAGGGAGGAAATGAGAGTCAGAATAATATAGAAGTGTTTGTTTACAAAGATGAAGTAGGAACAGCTGATGGGAGCAGTGCAATGAGAATATTAGAAAACATCGTAATAAAACTAATAATGATTAAACAGATGGGCGTGAAGAATTTAAAACAAGTTATTGGGAGTTTTGAATATTATCTAAATATTGAATTTAGAAATAAGACTTTAATATTGATGAATGGAGGGGTGGGAGAAGATGTAAACAAAGAACATGTGATCGGAAGTGAACAAAGAACAGCTGAAGAATTTGGGGAGAAAATAGGTCAATGCTTATTTGAGTTTAGAGATATAGATTCAAAATTTAAATGACTCTTGATTAGATAATAACTAAGCTTAATTTTTATTAATATTTTTTTAAAAAATAATGATAATAAATAATTAGGAGGATTAACTTTCTTTGTTAATTACACGTGAGGCATATGTGGTTACTCCAGCTACAGAGATATTTTCTTATGTTTCAATACTCTGTTTTCTTCCAACTTATACCTGAAGGGATAGTGGGCTTTAACTATCATAGGTCTAGCACACCTAGGGAACCTTCATGCTACAAATTATAATTTTTCCTTTCAACAATTTGGTCTTCATCAATCTATTTAAACTAAAGCTATTTCTTATTTTCTTCCTAATTTAAATGATTTAAGAATGATATTGGAGTATTTAACATGGAGATAGAATATAATGTTTAGAAAAAAAATAAAAATAAAATTTTCTTCAATAAAAGTAAATGAATGATATTAGTCTAACCTTAATTATAAGTAATTACGATAAGAGAAATTATTTGATCAACTTAAGAATTTTAAAAGATAAAGGGGGTGTGACTTGTAAGTTAAGTGTTTATTTTGATTAGTTGTGACAGCCACAAACATAAAATTAACTGTAATATGGGGCATAAAGTGCTGTAAAGTTTAAATGATCAGGGTCAAATAATGCACAGTTAATTCAATCGTAAAACTGATTTAAAATATAAATAACAGTTCAAGATAAATAATACATTGCACCAATACTCAACGATAGTTCGTAAAGCTATAATTAACAGTAAAATAGATTTAAGTTTTCGTAACGAAATCTGACAACATAGGATAACCATTTGTAATAAATTGTGTTCTCAAAATTTTAAGAAATTTTTCAAATTAAATTTGGGGCATTATGTAATACCAATTAAGAAGGTCATTATTTGTTTAAATTTTATAATATCTGTTTGATGACTCAGATTAGAGGTGGATGCCAGCTCTCATTAAAAATTGAGTGACATCAGGTTTTGTTTGGCGGTGTTAGTCTCAGAGAAATGAATGACAAGCTCTGTTGATATTAAATTGGGAAGACTGTGGATTTGTTGATTTAAAATTAGTTTGACTGACATCGGGATCTTCGTCACCGAGACCATGGGAACAGAAAAGCATGAGAAAGAAGCATATTGGGAGCATATTTGGACAGAAAATTTCAGTTAGAAGTCAGTTGGAAGTTTTCTTATGTTTCAATACTCTGTTTTCTTCCAACTTATGCCTGAAGGGATAGTGGGCTCAGAGGAGTCGGAGGTTGGGTATTTGTGGTTGGGTGCCATAGCGCGAGAGGGAAGGATGGAAGAATTGAAATTGTGGGAGACAGTTATGTATGGAGAAGGAGGTTGGTCGTCGTGCCTAGTGAGGACGGCGACATAGGCATAAGATGGGTATCTGGAATATTTTGAATAAACTGAACATCTTGGAGTTGGAGATAGTATTGGATAATTGAATGGTGGCTGCGGGCGAAACAGCAATGGTCCATATGAGGAGTCCGGAGTTCAGAAAGGATTAATGTGTTTGTGTCAGTGAAAGTGAATGTGAAATTATATGCACAGAATGGCCTTTTAAGTGAAGTGTGTTCCCAAACTTCAAATACAAGAATAGTAAGTAGTAAATTAAATAAATAACTTTGTAAACGTTATATAAAGGTAATTAGTCAGATTTTGTTTATTTTAACATCATATTCCGTGTATTTGTTTAAATTGTAAATTTTATAGTATTTCATGATTTTTGTTTTCCTTATCAACCCAGTGAAGACCCTGAGATAAAGATTTTTGATTTGTTTGTAAAGTAAAAGTGTATTGTCTTGAATGCCACAAAATTGTAAAAATAAATTGTTTTGTAAAGTTTGATTTAAATGTGGCACATAAAGTAGCGATATTTGAATTGTATTTTGATTGAATAAATTTGTTTTGTTTTAAATTTAATAATTTGAGTAATTTAAATTCCTTTCAAGTTCATTGTATTTTGTGCTCCAATGTGGGCAAATTAATTGGTCTTCTAGTTGTTTATAACATTTTGGCAACAACGTGAAGAAAAGCTAACAATATATATATATATATATATATATATATATATATTATTTTCCAAAATTAAATATTTACATCTGTTTTGAAAATTAATAATAAGAAAGATAGCCAAACACAGACAAAAGAAGTGATGATATAAATATGACACAACATTTATGGAAGTCTTGAATTCTTCAGGAGCTAAGAAAACTAAAAAACACAAGAGCCTAGAACAAGACAACTGCACAAGCCAGTTGACAAAACTCAATTGTGTCATTCTAGCCTCTTCTGTTTTAGTTTTCTTAGCACCTGAAGAAAGGAACAAGACTTCCAGAAATGTTGTGTGGTCTTTATATCATCACTTATTTTGTCTGCTTGGCTATCTTTCTTATTATCATATTATTTTTCACCATTATGTATCATTGTGCCTATGGCAGCGAAGAAGGAAGCAACTATTGTTTACAATATGCGTAACTGTAGTGCAAACCAAGAAACAGTGGAAGCACTGCTCCGACAAGACCTTTGTGCATCAACCGGACTATGCAAAAATAAACCAATGTTTAATCTCTTCAAATCAACCATATATATACCATTTCTGATGAAACTAACAACCTACAACTTCAAGGAGAGGGAAGACATCTCTCACTTCAAGAATTTATTTATATGTCAACTGTTTCAACAATGGCTAACCCAATAGACAAAATCAAGTGTTTCAACATACAAACAACAAGTGGATACAAGTGTGATCAAGACATGCCACTAACACTGATTCTGCAGTATAATATCAAGAAAATATAAAAAATCTTCGAGACGATGCCAGAAGAGGAAGACGTAGTACAACAAAATTCAACAACCCCCAACCCAGTGTTCAGTGCTCAGTGCATCAACAGTGATTCAAATTGTCCTAATATTAGTGATCAAGAATTCCCACAATCTGCAATAATCACAAATCTACATCAGAAGAGAAGAAAAGTACCACCTGTAACAACACAACAAAAAGTGAGTGACAATGACAATACCTCCCCATTTACCTCCCAAAACAGATTTAGTATCCTCAAGAAATAGAAACAATAGAACCAGACACCCCATCTCCAATCCTTCCAATTAGCAAACCCCCTCCAATATACATCACCAATACAAAAGACATTAACCTAGATATTACCGACCTAAAAAAAATTTGCTCAAATCCCATCAAATTTCACGCAGAAGATCAAAAGATATAACAACCTACAATCAGTTGAAGACTACAAAAATCACTAAATACCTCATAGACAAAAAACTTCATTTCATACTTTTCATCTAAAAGCTGAAAAGAACTTTAGAATTGTGATCAGAGTAATTCATCCTTCTGTGGACAAACAAATAATAAAAGTACTGAAAATTGTTGGATATAATCCAATTCAAATTATCCCAGTGCAACCAAAGTGAAACTTCCCCTATTTTTCATTTACCTTGCCATGAATCCAATCAGCTCAACCATATACGAACTGAAAACCCTATATTATTCCAAAATAAAAGTTGAATGCCCAAAGCCTAAAAAAACAATAGCTAAATGTCACAACTGTCAGCAATATGGACATACAAGAAATTATTGTAATCATAAATCAAAATGTGTAAGGTGTCTGGAGTCTCATCCTACTGTTAAATTATCATTTCCAAAAACTACCCCCCCCCCTAGCTGCACATACTGTAAAGGATCCCACCCAACAAATTACAGGGGTTGTCCAACATATAAAAATGCCCAAAATGGCTTAAACTCTAAATTCAATAAAAAAAATCCCACTTAACAGAACGTGATCCAACAAACCCTATTCAACCAAATCCAAACCAACCACAGACTCTCTATTCAAACATTCTAAAAATTAATCACAGTCCTGAAACATTCCAAACCAACCTACCTTCCACCTCCATTGAAACTCAAAATACTGATAACAAACAAATCATGAATTATGTATAAGCAGTTTTGTGTAAGAAACCTCTACTGTACAAAATTTGTTTATAAAGAGTTGTAAATTAATGGAGCATATTACTTGCTGAAAGAATTAGTAGAAAGGACAGATTAGATCCTATTTAGTAAAGCGGTTAGTTCGTATCCTATCAAGTTATGCTATTATTTACAATTATAATCTTCTTGAATTTAACTACCAGCTTATTTTCTTTTTCATGTTCAACTGGAATTGAAGTAAGGTTTGCTGCTGGAAGCTCCATCAAATGAAAACTGAAGATTAATATAGACATAATTTCCTTATTTACTGCTGTATTAATATCTGTAAAATTGCTTTAAATTATATATTATTTTTGTAAACTGCTTTGTAATTGTAATATTTTATTTCTATCTATTTTTGATATGATTATTATTGTTCCCCAGAACTTCATAGTTCTTCTGATTAGCCAAAATACACATTATATAGTGGTCCACAAACATTAGATACACAGTCATAATTCTTAACTTTTCAAAGGATACCCTACAGTGACTGAAGTTTGAATATTCTATCAGAGTTCCATACTTTGCACGTAGGTGAAATATAGCATCCTTATTTAACTTTATTTAACCTTGTTTATCTTTTCTGGCAGCAGCTCAGTATGCTTGATATACTTCAGCCTAACATTTGTTGTGAATCCAAGAAATTTTCACAGCTAATCACATTGGAAGTCTTATCATTGACAAAATGAAGATATCAATTTTGTATTTTATCTGTGTTTAGGCAGAGAAATTTTTTGTACAATAACCAGTCTTTCACTGATTCTGAAATATTAAATTTAAAGTATTCATCAGTTCTATGGATTTTGTGTAAAACAAACATTTAGGCCATGTTATATACGTATAGTAATATTTATCAAGTTATTGATTAATTCATAATTTCAAATATTAAAATCAATAAGTTTCAAAATTAGATACGAGATGTCTCTACTTTCCACGAAGTAACTTAGCGTTCGAGTCTCTATTGTTTTAGTTATTAGTTGTTGATTGTTGAGATAAGTGTAGCCACGAATAGACTGAATAAAAGCTTTAAACTGTGATCGACCTTGTTTTAGTGTATCATATCAATACACGACATTTTGGTGTCAGAAGTCGGATCATCGGTGAAATCATCAGATAGAAAACATCACGCAGTTCTTTCAAAAGTTTCGCTGACATCGTTTCGTCAAACGTGGACCTAACCTCACTTTCGTGGCTGCGGTGTGATCACGTCGTGCAATATTCTCGCAACTCAACATCCTGCACTCATCATTCACTGTAGGTCTGTGCTTGCTCGGGAAAAGTTTCGTGCTGGAAATAAGACTGATACAATCGTGTTTCAACCGACGAAGTGTGCCGCGCATCGCTCCCGCGGATCTCTCGCGCATCGCTTTTGCTGCTCACACCAATTCGGTACACATCGAGATTGTCGTTTCCTCGTGCTGAACGCACAAAACATATTCAACAAAGCATGGCAGAGTTAAGTGCACTCACGGAAACAGTCACCCAGTTGTTGGTCACAGCTCTGAAATCTTCACTGACTGAACTGCAAGCAGGACAACAAAACATCGATGGAAATCAGCCCAATCCGACGGGAAGACCACCACCTTTTTCTATCAGCGAATATCGATCTTCGGAAGGAGGTACAGTTGAGGATTATTTCAAACGATTTGACTGGGCGCTCACATTGAGCAAAATATCAGGAGACCATCATGCAAATTATGCTCGAGTCTATATGGGCGTTGAACTGAACAATGCTCTCAAATTTTTGGTAAGTCCTGATTTACCCGAAATCGTCACATACGCTCGAATTAAAGAAATTCTCCAAAAACATTTTGATCGTAAATTAAACAAATATGTCGAAAGTATTAAGTTTCGTCAAATAAAGCAAGAAAAGGGAGAAACTGTGGCCCAATTTGCCCTTCGCTTGAAACAGGGTGCTTCAAAGTGCGAATATGGTGATGCTGTCGATCGTATGCTTATCGAACAGTTGTTGCATGGCCTTCAGTCTCGCGATTCGTGTGACGAAATAATCGCCAAAAATCCGGAAACATTCGATGACGCATATAACATTGCTCACACATTAGAAGTAACACGATCTTCAGCCAATGATGTGAAGAATCCAGGATTGCTAAGCACTTCGACAACAGAATCGACCAATAAATTGGGATATGGAAAACCAGCATTCAAAAATAAAAACCAAAAGTTTCAAAAACAGCGAGCTACGAGCTACGATCGAGGCCAAACGTCAAAACCGCAAACTAACTCCAAGCTGACGAGACAAACAAGCTCCGAGAATCATAAGATGTGCAATGGGTGTGGTCAACCACATCCTCGTATCAAGTGCCCATTCCGAGATGCTGTGTGCCATCAATGCAACAAGAAGGGTCACATTGCTAAAGTGTGTCGGTCTATGACTTCAAAAACGAACCAAGTTTCAACTACGGAGAAACCCGTTGAAAATGTGGACGTGCTTCACAGATTTGGAGAAATCAACGAAATCAAGGGAACTGATAAACGCGTAATAAATGTTCAAATAGAAGGACACGACTTTAAAATGGAATTGGACACTGGAGCACCGTGTGGAATAGTTAATCAACAGCAGTATGATCTGATCAAGACCAAACGACTCCTGAAGAGAACCAATCGTAAGTTCGTCAGCTACACAGGTCATCCAATTAACTGTTTGGGGTACACATCGGTGGATGTCTCTATAGGCAAAACGACAAAAAATCTACACTTGTATGTTGTGGACGGAGATTTTGACGCATTGTTCGGGATAGAATGGATCGAACCTTTTGTCAACGAGATAAATTTCGTCGATTTATTTTCTCCATCAGAAAAAATCAGTACATTGATCACGACCACTCCAGTACTCTTGCAGGAGCAAGAGAATCGCCTCAACAGCTTGTTATTCAGGTATGAGGACATTTTCAGCAATGTTGCCGGTAAACTGATCGGACCACCTGCAAAACTGCACTTGAAACCTGGTGCTACACCTGTGTTTTCTCGTCCTCGCGAAATTCCATTGGCATTGCGCGACGCCTGTGCCAAGGCAATAGACGAAAAAATAGCAGCCGGTTTCTTCGAACGTGTAGATTATTCAGAATGGGCATCCACGACTCATGTGGTCACTAAAAAGAACGGAGCATTGAGAATAACGGGGAATTACAAACCGACTTTAAACCCGCAAATGATCATCGATGAATACCCGATACCTAAGCCAGAACACCTTTTCAGTCGCTTGCGAGGAGCAAATTTATTCTGTCATTTAGACATAACAGACGCGTATACTCACCTTACGGTCAATGAAGAGTTTCGTCACGCACTGACATTGAACACACCGACTCATGGACTCATCAGACCGACTCGAGCAGTATACGGAGCAGCTAGCATCCCAGCCATTTGGCAGCGTCGAATTGAAGCTGTTCTCAAGGATCTGCCCAACGTACTCAATTTCTTCGACGATCTGCTCATTTTTGCAAAGGGCTTCGAAGAACTTCTGTTATCCCTCGACAGAACACTGGATCGTTTGAAAAAGCATGGTTTACACCTAAATCGTGCAAAATGTGTTTTCGCTACGCCAACCATCGAATTTCTTGGTCATAAAATAGATCAGCAAGGAATCCATAAATCCGATAGGCACATTGAAGCAATTCGCGATGCACCAAAACCATCATCACCCGAACAACTTCAGCTATTTCTTGGCAAAGCAACGTACTATGGGGCCTACATTCCGGACTTATCGACGAAAGATCGTCCTCTTCGGAATCTACTCAAGGCGGATGAATTCAAATGGACTCCCGAATGTGATAAAGCGTACAAGGAAATCAGAGATATCTTAATCTCACCTCAGGTGCTCATACCTTATGATCCATCATTGCCGTTAGTACTGGCGACCGATGCAAGTAAAACGGGCCTTGGAGCTGTACTGTCACATCGGTTGAGTAATGAGCTGGAGAGACCGATCGCTTATGCCAGCAGAACTCTCAGCGAAACGGAGCAGCGCTATCCACAAATGGATAAAGAGGCATTAGCTATCATTTGGGCTGTCGACAGGTTCTTCTACTACGTTTATGCTCGCCATTTCATATTAATAACTGATCATAAGCCCCTGTCTCAAATCCTCCATCCATCTAAGTCACTTCCCATACTCTGTATCAGTCGTATGGCTAATTACGCAGATTATTTGACTCATTTTGATTTTGAAGTCGAATATAAACCAACAAAAGCCAATGTGAACGCAGATTACTGTTCTCGTATGCATTTACCTTCAAAAAATGACACAATCAAACAGGTGAAAACGGGAATCAAACACCAGGAAGAAGAAAGAGACGACTTTGATCAATTCATCTTGTGCCAGATAAAACAATTACCAGTTCGCGCAGAGGATATCACTCGGGAAACCCGCAAGGATCCAGATTTGGGCAAAATCGTACAGCTATTGGAAAGTGGGCAAAGTCTAAGCCATCATCGTTACAAGGCTCCTGAATGTAGTTATACACTGGCAGGAGGATGTCTTCTGTTTGAGCATCGTGTGGTTATCCCGCCATCACTTAGAGAACCAATCCTGAATGACTTGCATGCTGCCCACGTTGGCATTGTAAAAATGAAAGGTATGGCTCGTTCATTCGTTTTTTGGCCAGGTATCGACACTGAAATCGAACGTGTTGCAAAATCTTGTGCTGATTGTGCACGACATGCACATGTTCCACCAAAATTTCGTGAGCACCATTGGGAATATCCCAAAGGACCTTGGCAACGCGTACACATTGACTACGCAGGACCGGTAGCAGGAATGATGCTTCTCATAGTCGTGGACGCTTATAGCAAGTGGCTGGAGGTTAAAATGACGTCATCAACGACTTCCACAGCTACTATCGCTATCTTAGAAGAATTATTCGCGTTGTATGGAGCTCCTGTAACCATCGTATCGGACAACGGGACGCAGTTTAAATCGTCGGAGTTTGCAGACTTCCTTCGGTCGAGTGGAGTCAAATATCATAAACTATCCGCACCCTATCACCCAGCCACTAATGGGCAGGCTGAACGATGTGTTCAAACAGTCAAGGATGCTCTCAAAACCATGGGAACTACGAAGACATCTCTGCAGCATGATTTAAACGAGTTCTTACGTAAGTATCGGAAAGCACCACATACCACTACGGGACAATCACCAGCGATGCTGTTTTTGGGTCGACAGATTAGAACAAGACTTGACCTGGTTCGACCTGAAGATATACACACGAAGATGACCAATAAACAACGGTCAGAATTTGTTCCAAAGTTCCGAGAATTCAGGACAAATCAACCAGTGTATTTCTTATCTGGAAATCCTCGTATGGACAAGTGGCTACCTGGTGTTATCATCACGAGATTGGGAGATCTACACTACGAAATCGATTTTGGTGGTAGTCGATACAAACGTCACGTAGATCAAATTCATACTCGTCATCAACCGAATGCAAATGATGATGATCTACATCTGCAAGCAACGGAGACGACCCCTCGACGTATCCGTTTCTTTGACGACAAGCGTCTGATGGAAAATCCGGCAACGCCACCACAAGCTAACTCCGGAAATCGTACATCAGCGGCAGGATCGGCGGAACCTACTCGAGAACCAACCTGTCAAACAGAACGAGTAGTTAATAGGAAATTAGAGCGAGAACTTCAACGTCCGGGTCAAGCGGAACACCTGCATGATGATCGTCCTCCAGAGACACCACGACGATCTGCTCGGAATCGGAAGCCAACTCAGAGATACTCACCTTCGTAAAACATTATATTGCAATTCACAATACTTGATATTCCCCATTGAATATCTGTTCCACATTTAGGTTAAAGTCTTTTCTGTTTCTTATTCTCAGTGGGGAAGAAATGTTATATACGTATAGTAATATTTATCAAGTTATTGATTAATTCATAATTTCAAATATTAAAATCAATAAGTTTCAAAATTAGATACGAGATGTCTCTACTTTCCACGAAGTAACTTAGCGTTCGAGTCTCTATTGTTTTAGTTATTAGTTGTTGATTGTTGAGATAAGTGTAGCCACGAATAGACTGAATAAAAGCTTTAAACTGTGATCGACCTTGTTTTAGTGTATCATATCAATACACGACAGGCCATATGTGAATAAATAACTTTTAGAGGGTAGACTGCTTATATTGCATGGACGGTCATATATGTAAAAGTTAAATAGAATTGGACCGAAAACAGACTTTTGAGGCACTCCGTGTTTCACAGGTAAATAATTTGTCTCAGACTCTATCAATTGGAATCTGTTTAAATAATTGGATGGGATCTTCTTCAAAACCATAGAATCCAAGTTTTTAATGAGTATTAGTGGGCTGGGCAATGAAACATACATATTGAAAAATAGACAAATTTTTCTAACTGTTTGGTCCTGCACTTACTATACTCATTATTTCCAGCCATCTAGGGGGAGGTCGTGCGGTGATTCTGTATCCTTCTCCTGCTTGAAGTCAGTTGAGGTTAACTGTTCTCACACTGTCTCATGATTCAACACTTCTCACAACAATGCACAGTAGTCTCTCTACTTCACTGTTCAAAACAAAAACTTACCTTCCTTTCCACAATGTCCAAATTCCAATACTTCTCCCTGACAAGGCAAAACCACAATTCTCCCTCAATATCCGAGTTGTACTACCGGTCTCTCGTCAGGCAGAAAAACAATTGTCCTCAGTCTCTAGGTTTATCACCCTCAAAATCTCACTTTCTCCTCCAAAAAACACCTCTGTTTCCCAGGCAATGGTATCACCTGAGACAAAGGGATAGCCAACCACTGCATTTTTCCACAAATTACTGAACTGAGTTCCACTTTTACACAACTACACAAACTTTCACTTTTAATTTAATTTTAAATTGGATCCATTACAAGCTTCTTGAAAAAAATCATACTTTAAAATAATTGCACTGTTTTGGTATATAGCCTTGCTTCTACTATTCTTTATAGTTGAAAGCACTTTTCCAATATCTTCAACCTCAACCAAATGAAATTTGAAACTGCATTCTGGTTTTTATACTTTGTACAGGTAATGTTGTATGTCATTTTGACAACTATCAGATGCTACCATTTTTATGAGTTGATCAGTTTCTGGACAAAGAAATTATTTAATTTCAAGTATGTTGGCATTATACTTTCTTTCTTAACTATATCCCATATAGCTTTTGACTTGATCATAGCTTCATTCATAATATTATCATTAGTTTTATTCTCTTTATCTAACTTAATGAGTTTTTCTATTGTACTCATTGTATAAATCTTTCAAATCACTTAACCATGTCTGAGATGCATGTTATTCTTGTAACCATATAACAAATTTGTATTTTTGTTATGATTTTTTTGGAGTGGTACATAGTCATCATCGTAATACTCCTTCAACCATTACCATACATGCCCTTACTGGAATTCGAACCAATTCAAATAAAGTTAATTCATAACACTCAATGAGGAACATGCTGTGAACTAATGAATGATTAATGATTGTTCCTAATTAAAGTTGAAAATGAAAAAGTGTTTTTTATAGATTAATATCCTGTAACATTATTGCAAGAAGTTAATCAGTTATTCCATGCCTGAGTAAGAAGAACAACAAAGGGAACCAAATATGTACAATAGGTGATCGGAAGGAAATGGCAGCCAACAGTTTGGGAATATACATTGAACACCCATTCCATTTCTGAATATGACAGAGCTGAAAGACTTGGCTTCAAACTTCCTAACTTCTTCAAACTTTTGACTCCAACGAAACATATTGCTTCCTGTGACAATGAGAAAGTAAAAATATCCAAATATTGAAAATATAGTGTGATTGCAGAATATTATTATAACTTCAAAGTAAAAGTTATAGTACGATATCAACAATAAATCATTACAAAAACAACTCCTTTTGTGTGTGCTCAAGAAAAGGCTGACAAAATGCTTTAAAGTTGAATAACATTTGGTGCATAAATATTGATACATTTGTAGGTATGAAACTGATTACAGGTATTTTTCAATCACTCAGCTAAATTTTTAAATACAAATGACTTGCATTTATTGTATTTATATGTTAACTTGTAGTATATTGTTCATTGATGAATGAAAATTTTTTATATTCATGTGCCATTTACTAATATTCATCTGAAGATCTGTAAACAATTTGATGGACACATCTTTATGAATGCATTCTATTAATGATGAAATGATTTTATGAATACAAAGTACAGCAAGAATAGGAAATAGAGAACAATATTATTGGATTATCTGGGTATAAAATTAGGATTCAATGATGGGAAGTAACTTATAAATATTCAAAGTTATCCATATATTCTGTAATTTCTGTACATTTAATTGTTATTCTCATCTGTGGTGTTCTTATAAGACAAATTACAAAATTGAGTGTCGCTATAATCTGCACAGTAGGAACCATTGATTCCTCATAATGAAGGATACATCAAATGAGTAGGAAAGGAATTATTGCTTATATAATATTTACATTCAAATCTAAACATCCTCAAATATGAGTTCAGTTAAGACATCAATAATTTAAAAGTATGGCATTCTCAAAACTTGCTATGAAAAGAATGCTGAGTTGTATAAGTTGAAAAGAGATTATCTAAAACTGGATTTGAATATAAGAGGAATGACTTTTTATAAAATTAGTATGTTGAAATGATCAAGCAACAGTGTATTCAAGAGTTGGTAGCTGTGAAATTGGTATTTAGTGCTTTGACTTTCAACTGCTACTGTATAGTCAAGTCACATAGAGTTGATCTATTGAAGAACAGGATCATTCATTTCAAGTATTGCCATTTATCTTTAATTGTGGACATCAGTTTCTATATTCATGTAGTACAGCTTCATTATCTATTTCCTATATTTGCTAGATGGTTTTTACACCTTCGGCCTATTAGTCTTCACCTAATACAGGCCCTATAGTATATTTTCAAAATTAAACAGTCATCATTGTTAAAGTAAGTCACAGTCTACTTTTTAGTATATAGGGAGAGTTTGAAAGAGGACATTAATTTTATTGTTATTAATTCGTATAAATTCTGCGGCTTAGTTTTTATTCTGAAATTACGATCAACAACGATTTATTATGAAGACCTCGATCAGGATACATCAAAGGCCTGAAATCTGATACAAACATTATTTTGTTAAAATAACAATGTATAATTACCAAACTTTCGTTCTTCCGTCGATTCCATAACACGTTAATTTTTTCTACCAAACGTACAACAATTTGGAAAGATTTAAGGTTGGTTTAAGTGTGAATCGATGGATGTTTTATAATGGAATAATTTTAATCACTTCTATGCGAGTATGAAACTCAATGAAAATCTAAATATTCGATTTGTTGATATATTACACAATTAATGTCTCATTTTCTCACATCTTTGTAGTATTTTGTATATAAATTCTATGACAAACAACGAAAATAACGATGTTAATTTTTTTGACGATTTTATTAACATATTATTTACATTTGACTTAGAACAGTAAGAGAGAGTTCTATATCCTACACACGATTAAGTTTAAAGTTATTCGTTTCAAAGACACCAAAAAGTTTGATAATTATTTCCTGTGATGTTTCAAAGTTTTAGTCGCAATTCAAGCACGTCAAGTAGATACTCATGAATCAGTTATAAAAATTCATGGTCTACGGTCAATTGAGTACTAATTGCTTCTTTAGTACTAAGTTAAACTGTACTGGTATAGTCAAATGTCATCAAAATAAATTAGCACGTCAAGCAGTAGCTGTTGTAAACGGTGAAAACGAACTAATTTAAAACACAGTTACTGAGAACATTAATCAGTCAAATATCTTCCATTCTGTTCGATGACCTTAACCTATAGCCCGGGGGTCCTAGTTAATCCTTGTATACCTTCCTCTACCCTTCTGCATACCCCCTTTCAAGTCCGTTCCCACGCTATTAAAGGGGAATTGCCACCACGTGGATTACCCTCTGTTACTCTAAAAATAATCATCAATTCATCGGCACGACCAGTTTAGTCTATAAAAACGTTATTCGAAAATTCACACATCCAACAAAGTCATAGTCCACGTATTATATACTTAATTTAAGAAATGCAGATGCCGGGAACGCATACGCCAAATAAAAGCGGCAAGTTTTGATTTACCAAGCGCCCGACCTAATTTGTGCAGTCTTTCTAAGGTTTGTCCTGCACCACATTAGGCGAATATTAGGATCCTTAAACTACAGCCCGGGAACCCCAGTTAACCCTTGGTTGACTACCTTCCTGTAACATATTTCGCATTGTCCATTTCTAATCCCTTCTTATGCTATTAAGGAAGAGATGCTTGTAGGTGGATCACCCTCATCTATCCTGTCACATTAAACACAGCTAGAATTTATTTTAAAATGAATGGCTTTTGTATTTCATTGATACTGAAATAAAAAATTATAGCCAGAAATTCTTGATCAATGCTAGTTTTTTTTACCTTATTCTGCAACCGTTGATGTTGTCAATTGATAAAATATATTTATCTGAAAGAGGCCAAATATAAAAACAATATTGTTCTTATTTAACGTTAAATTTATTTAGTATAATTACAGAATCATTAACCAATCTCAGGTTTGAAATTGCGTTGAAAAAATTAAGGGCAAACTCCAATGTGGTCCAAGTATACATCTGTAAAAATAAAGTAAATTAATATGTAAGAATAATTATTTTTGAATCGTAAATAGCTTGTATATAAAATAAATGTGAGATGACAATATATTACTTTTTTAATATTGTTGAGAATAATCGAGAATCATTTTTTTGGAGGATAATAAACTGCGGAACATTTGTACAAAAAACATCTACGTAGTACTACTACACTTGAGTCAACTGTTACACCGATAGTTTTGACATTTGCAACGCCATTTCAATAATTTATAACCTCTACCAGCTCAGCTAATCAGTGTTGTTTTAGCTTCTACTGTTATTTATCCACGAGAGTTCTAGCCTTACTACAGTCATTACTTACCGTAGCCACATATCTGAGCGCATTCTAGAACCTGAGGGTTCTTGAACGTCGTCCCATCTGTGCCACACACGGGGTAGAAGTGTGACAGAGCGATACAGTCGCACCAGTCTACATTTCCGTATGCGTTCAGAGGTACCTTTGTCCTTTGGCGTGACTTAATCGGAGCTGAACTTTGGGTTGTGGACGTTGTTTTTGAGGTAAGGTTTTTCCTTGGATTAACTTGGCCATCTGAGAAGTTTGGCAGAATTACTACTCCTGTAAGGACATAATAAGGAAAAATTATCTTCTGCTTGCCATACTAATATATTATAGAGACTGATCTTCTCTGACTTTATAGATAGCAACAACGGATTTGAAGAACCATCTTTGTCAATGGAACTCCCATGTATTACTTAAGCACCATGTTTTTGACTATTAATTACAAAAATTGTACCGTTAATTTTTGTTCTTAAATTGACCATTCTTTCTTTAAAAGTGGAAATTACTAACAGACAATGTAACATACTGTAATAATTAAATAAAAAGGCGTTTTTCAAAATAAAAAAAGATTGTTAAGTGAAACAATTAACACAACATTTATTATCTATTTTAAATACACAATAATATTTGGGATCTCAGGGTCTTTATCTGGGTTTGATAAATGGGTGAATTTTATACAATCAAATTACATTTAGCTTTTATTGAAGTTAATGCGTCTGAAACATAGACGAACTTTGTTGTGGATAAAATAACACTACAGATTGAATTTAAATGTAATAATTAAATAATTATTATTAAAGAACTAAATAATTAAAGAACGATCTGACATATCTTTTAAAAGTGGTTTACAATATGATTTTAAAGTTTTTCTACTTACGGCCGCCCAGGTCTCGTTTTAGGTTTTTCGTGCACAAGATTTCGGGATATCACTGATTCTAGTATTCACAGGCTTTAAATTTCAACAAATTCTAATTGGCGTAGTTTCTCGATGCTTTGCTGCAACCTGGATTTGCAGATCTCGTGTAGTTTTAGTTGGATTTTGTCTATGGCCAGCAAGTTGAATGTCCGCTCTGCCACCGATTACGACGTTAATTTCAATCTCTCCTCCCCTACTGAAGATTGTTTTACCTTTTCAATATTTTAGAGCATGTTTGTAACAGCTATCAAACTGTTCTATTTGCGGCTGCACATTCCTGACTCTATTACTTTTGTACAAAACTTTGCTGGTCCTTCTGCCTCGCCGTTCCTTGCCTGACCCAAGATTGTTTTCGAACTGTTTGCTGTCCGCTGCCCAACTGAACTTCCTCGTCTCGTAGCTTTTGAGCGCGTAGAATCTCAACAATGTTTTTCTTTGCGTGCCGCCTTGTTGCGGTGTCCGCTTTATATTCACTAATAATGAGTCCTCTATTTTCTTTCCAATTATAACAATGTCTTAATTTCTAATTACTACAATACATATTTGACTATTACTTTTGAATTCGCCCAATTCACTTTGGCTCCAGCCACGGCAATAAATCTGTAGTATACAGAGTACTTAAGCATCAACTTTATATTTATTGAAATCTTTTAAATTCTAATTTTATCGTTCACTAATATGTTTGATTTTTACATTTAAAGATTTACTTAATTATTATCTCAGTTTTCATCAGTGAAAGGGTCTAATTAACTTCATTATTTATTTGGATATATATGCAGTATACACACACGCGAGCGCGTGGAACAACTAAAATATATAGGGTTGGCAAGACAGTAATTTCGGTTTTTTAGTGTGAATTAAAACTCAATTCTTTAAAAAATGAACATTAATCAGTCAAATATCTTCCATTCTGTTCGATGACCTTTTGCCATCTTTCTGGTAACTTCATGATGCCGCGCTCATAGAACTTCTGGTCCGTATAATCAAAGAACTCAACCAAGTGCGATTGGAGGTCATCGTTATAACTCAAATTTTTTCCATTTGAAAAGGTTTATAAACTTCGAAATAAATGATAATCCGACGGTGCAAGGTCGAGGCTATATGATGGGATGTGACATCACTTCCCTACCAAGCTTTAATAATTTCGTACTTGTTGCTAAAGATGTGTGAGGTCTCGCATTGTCATGGTGGAACACGTTTCCTTTGCGATTAGCCAATTCTGGGCTTTTCTCTTTGATTGCTTCCTCCAATTTCATAAGTTGTTAGCAGTAAACACATCAGCTTTGTAATCCCACCAGATTGACAGCTTGATATTTTTCTGATGAAATTCAGCTTTCGATTTGGTTTGTGCTGTTTCATCATGCTTGAACAATGATTTTTTTTTTCGAATAATGTTTTTACAGACGATCTACTTTTCATCGCCAGTGATAATTCGTTTAAAAAAAAGGGTCGATTGCATTACGTTTGAAATGTGTATCGTTGTGTTAAAGTGAATTTCTTTCAATTCGTGTGGAACCCAAATATCTTAACAAGTCCAAGAGGTCTTTTATGATTTTCAATTGCTGTGTTTTATACATTTAACTGTTATACAACTTCTCACACAGTTATATGACGATTCGATTCAATTATGGCTTTCATTTTGTCTTTGTTTACTGTGCTAATACTCTCGCAGGTAATCTGCGAGGGATGTTCTCTCGCAGGCAGAACCTTTTAGGAGAGATACGAAGGGGCTACCTTTGGCGATGCCTTTTCCTCTCCGTTTTTGAACTAAGGTTCCCACAAGCCGAGGCACCTCGGCCTGATTTGAGAGGTGTATGTTCTGGGGTCGCAGACCTTGGGCATACGGTAAGAGTTGTTCGGTATTCTCATTGGAAAAGTCGGCCAGCTGCCTCCTAAACTGGTCGAGGCACGGAGAAGGGAATGCTGCGTTCCCACAGCAAACTCCTCTCCCGCTATCGGAAGGGCAAGGGACAAGTACCCAATGCCCGACCTGCCCGATGCAGGTTTTTCTAAGGTTTTCCCTGCATTTCTTTAGGCGAATGCCCGGTAGGATCCTTAAAATATAGCCCGGGGGCCCTAGTTAACCCTTGGCTACCTTCCTCTACCCTTCCGCATCCCCCCTTTCAAATCCCTTCCTATGCTATTAAAGGGGAGTTGCCCAAAGTGGATTACCCTCATGTAGCCTGTTGCCCTAAAAAAAAAATTAACCCTTGGATTAATAAAATTTAAGACATAAAATTATTTATTTTCACTTTATGTTCCGGGGTCACATACCTTGGGCATACGGTAAGAGTTGTCCGCTATTCCCATTGGAATAGTCGGCCAGCTGCCTCCTAAACTGGTCGAGGTACGGAGAAGGGAATGCTGCGTCCCCAGAGCAAACTCCTCCCCCGCTATCGGAAGGGCGTGGGACAAGTATCCAATGCCCGACCTACCTGATGCAGGTTTTTCTAGGGTTTTCCCTGCATTTCTTTAGGTGAATGCCAGGTAGGATCCTTAAAATATAGCCCGGGGGCCCTAGTTAACCCTTGGCTACCTTCCTCTACCCTTCCGCATCCCCCCTTTCAAATCCCTTCCTATGCTATTAAAGGGGAGTTGCCCAAAGTGCATCACCCTCATGTAGCCTGTTGCCCTAAAAAAAATATTGTTTACTGTTCCCATTGGAACAGTCGGCCGGCTGTCTCCTAAACTTTTAGAGGTTTGGAGAAGGGAATGCTGCGTCCCCACAGAATACCCCACTCCCGCCATTGGAAGGGCGTGGCTCAAGTAGCCAACGCCAGGCCTACCTGGAGCAGGTTTTCTAGTGTTTGTCCTGCATCACTTTTAGGCAAATGCCGGGTAGGATCCTTAACCTATAGCCCGGGGGTCCAAGTCTACCCTTCTGCATACCCCCTTTCAAGTCCCTTCCCATGCTATTAAAGGGGAATTGCCACCACGTGGATTACCCTCTGTTACTCTAAAAATAATCATCAACTTCAGAAGGTCGACCAGTACTTTGGCCACGTTTCTGTGAAAAATCTCCAGAAAGAAATTTTTGAAACCAATTGTGACACGTGCTTTCTGTTAAACATACAACTTCATATATCTCTTTGTGAGCCTCAGCCGTTTCCTCGCCTTTATGAAAATAAAACAGTAAAATGTGTCGACAATGCTTTCTTATTCGTTCTATGTTAAATCTGATCGTAGACTGACAGTTGTAAACAAAATTACACGGAATATCTTTTTGTAGCAACCTAAAGGTATCGAGTACCAAATATCAAAAGAAAAATATTCTAACACTGAAAAAAAACGAATAACGAAACAAACATAGTGCTATCTATTGGTACAAACCGAAATTATTTTCTTGCCAACCTTTTATTATTATTATTATTTTGAGTTAAAGGCTCCACGTGGTGGCAACTTCGCTTTAATAGCGTAGGAAGGTATTTGAAAGGGGGGATGCGGAAGGGTAGAGAGGAAAGTAGCTATGGGTTAACTAGGGAACCCGGGCTATAGTTTAAGGTTCCTACCCGACAATTGCCTAAAAGCGATGCAGGACAAACCCTCGAAAACCTGAATTAGGTAGGTCGGGATGGCGGTAGAGGGGTTTTCTGTGGGGATGCATCATTCCTTTATAAGTGCCTCAACCAGTTTAGGAGGCAGCTGGCCGACTGTTCCAATGGAAATAGCGGACAACTCTTACCGTATGCCCAAGGTCTGCGACCCCGGAACATACACCTCTCGAAACAAGGCGAGGGTCCTCGGCTTGAGAGAACCTTAGATCAAAAGGAGAGAGAGGAGAAGGCATCCTCTATGGTAACCCTCTCCGTGCCTCCCTCTTGCCAACCGTATATTAATGGTTTGTAATTTAGTTTTTCTTAATATACCTGAGAGATTTAGGTTTGTTCGGGGCTAGAAGGAATAAATTTGCGTCTGTGGACAACTTTTATACAAACGCTTTCTCGAAGTTTCGAGTAAGCCTCGTAAAAAATTCAAATTCGTACACCTGGTCTATTTTGTAAAAAAGCCCTCTGTTCAAATACTGTGCTCTAAAACCCTAAACAATGTCCCTTAAACACGTTTGCACTCCACAAGGAATAAGAAAACCGTTACTGAAGAGGACCACAGGCCCTGAAACGACAGGGACTTCGTCCCAATAACGCTAATATCATCATCATAACCGTTACTGTGCTCAAGAGGTAAAGTGGTCGTGGAAGTATCACACGATATTGTACAGAAAACGACCTAAGACTGGAGAAATTCGGCTTTAGAAATATTTGAATACGTAATACGACGTATAATCTGGCAAGGACCACGGCAACCATTCTTCTTGACGTTGAAAAGGGTGTCGACGCGATATGGCGTTTCACACATACGGCTGCTGCTTCACTGATATCTATCCCATGGGAAACTCTTCGTCGATGTCAACACTACAAAGTCCACTGTAACATGCAGAATTGCCACAAATGACGTATCATAGGGCCAGTCCTACACAACATCTACATAAACGATGTCCTCACAACACCAGAAACACAGACGGCACCGCCATCTTTGCTCAGTCGTTTCGACGTTCCGCACTTCGTAATAAATATAAAGTGCACACTCGAACCTTTGAGAACATGATAGCGAATTAAGGTTAACATTGGTTAAGCGATTCACTGTTGGCAAGACACGCACGGCTACACAAAGACTGTCGTCCACTAACACTCCACAATCCCTAGATTTAATTTTGAAATCGTACGAAGGTTACAAAACAAAGAGTTGCGTGGTACGTCCCTACTACACATATCCAAAAAGACCATTCAAACAGTTAAATAAAAAATATCCAATTCAGCCTGAAATAAACAAATTAGTGAACAATTTAATGAACGCAACAGAACAATTAAGATGTTTAAAAATATTTAAACCAACAGACTTTTCGGAACAGTTCAAATAAATTGTAATACCAATTAATTAGGCCATTAATTGTTTGGACATAAAAGTTTAATTGTTTGAGAAATCCATTATAGCTGTCTGATCGAACAAAGCGACAATGAAAAGCGAGCTCACTTTGCTTTGTCGAAAAGTCAAAAATGGCGTATGCGCGCTAAAACTCGAGAGAACTAGGAGTCAGTTGGTGGCGGGACATTTCAGAGGACGGAACAAATACTACTAGAACAGAGACTAGCCGTCGTTAAGATATTATTAAACAAAGTTGTGAATTTAAAACAAAGTAAAAACATTCATGGAAGTATTACATCGTAAATATCGCTAAGTAAAAGCAGTTTACGTCTACAGCCAGCCAGGAAAGGAAGTCAGCAGTTTACGTCTATAGCCAGACGGAAAAGTAAAGTTGCAGTTTAAGTCCAAAGCGGTAAAAGACTAACAAATCTACGAATCATAGGATTCGTATAAGGCGAGCAGACATCAGATAGCTGACATTCAGGAGGACCATCCGAGTTCCTGGGAGCCTATCAGTTTTGACTTCAATAGTGTAAAATCTGTGAGTCGACATTTTAGAATCAGTGTATAATTTTGCAATAGTGTACTTCCGAAACAAAAAGAATGCTGGTACCAGCTGGACAGATGCAAGTAACAAAACCAAACTAATGATTAATTGTAAACGTAATTAAAGGATAGAGTCAGATTTCGTTCTCTTTTAATTGTCAATCAAAGTTAATTTCTTTTCTTTTTAATTACTTTCTATCGACATATTGTTAAGTAAATGTGAACTGTTTGTTAATAAGATTTTAAAATCAATTTGTTGTGTCCATTATCGAACCCAGTGAAGGCCCTGAGAAATTAATATTTTAAATTGTAATTGTTTTTGAGTTAAAAGCCACAAAGTGAAAATAAATAATTTTATGTATTAAATTTTATTAATCCTTTTATTTAATTAAACCCAAACGGTTGATTATTACAGTATATATAAAATAAGTTAATAATAATCGGAGGACATTCACAGGCCAATGTAAACAATTATAAAGCGAACTTATTGCCTAATTTCAGACAGATTCAATAAATGCAGTAATATTTTTTTTTGGATAATCTGTAAATCTAAATAATTGTAACTGCAATCCGCCTGACGACGATGGAAGAGCACGACATTAAAATGTAGTATTTTATACATATGTAACCCAGTTAGAAAATGCTCATATCTATTCGGTGTTTAAATTACTGCCAAATATTTAAAAATAAATCTTATTTAGTAATACAAGATGTTTCATTCCTGATGTAGACTGTTATGAAACTTTGTCAAGACGTGGAAAAGGTAATGCCGCGTCCCCCACAACAAACACCACCTCAGGCATCGGAAGGGCGCGAGTCAAGTGCCAAGAGCCCAACCAACCTACCTCATGCAGTTTTCTCTAGAAGTTTTTCCCCGAACAACATTTATGAGAAATGGCGGGGCCATGATTGGCTTCCTTTCGTCTTATACTAATAAAGGTGAAAGGTCCCCATGGTAGTGACCCTCACGAACGCCTGTTTACCCCAAAATTCGAATACAGTGTAACCGTAACTACTTAAAATATTACGTACCCCCTCATCATTGGTGTACTCAAGAATTAAGAGCTCGACAAGATTGTGGAAAGTTGATCAGTGACTCACCAAAAATAATTATAGCCACAGCCAGCTTCATGACTGAATGTCGTCGCGTGTATCTGAGCTCTGGATTAGGCTCTTTATAGTTCTTCTCCTTTTTGAGGTTCTGTAGGGGGGAGGGAGAGCATGCGTGTGTCTAACAAGAACAAACATTAGCTACTTTAAACCACAGTTATAAATTCAAATTTTATTTGATATTGTAGGAATTATAAAGGAAGTTTAAATGACCTGTTGATATGAATTCACAGAAATGGGCAGTTAAAAGTATGCTGACTCAATGGGCGAAATATATTTATACTGAAGTATAATGAAATTGATTGTCAATTTAGTATGTAAATGTGACTTATGAATAATAATCAATAGATCCAATAAATCAGAAATTTTATTAAGAACTAAATTCAAAGTTTTGTGTACAATTTTGGGACTTCTTCAGGTAAAATTTATAAATATTTGAAAAAAAGTTTAACAAATTTTTGGTTTAATTTATTAATATTTTTGTGAATTATTGTTTGTTTTAGTTATTTAATTACTAAAAGATATTTGTCTGATTATATTAAATATTAAATTTATGAGAACTATTTGAATCTAAAAACTTTTCTAATATTTATAATTTCTATCTGAAGAAGTCCCAAACTTGTTGGACTAAGAGTTGTATTCAAACGAAATTTTGGTTTAATTTGCTAATAAACGAGCGCTGCCCGGGTTGTCAATTAAATTCAGCGACAACAATAACCCCAGATTTGACTCACGCCGAAAGGGAAGGAAATTGAACACTAACAATCTGGAGAAACGATATCTACCTTACTGACCCACGGAAATTTTCTTTTGACGAAAATATCGGTCGTTTTAACACGTTTGAAAATGTTCTGCCCCGTCCCTTGGAGTTAAACAGAAACTTGAATGTCATAATTGAACTCAGCTACTTCCATAACCCCGAAATTGACTTCAACCTCGGTTGTTTTCGTGTTATTTTTTGTAACCCCCCACCCCTAAGGGTGTTCCAGTTCCATGCTGAAAAGGTTTGAAATTAAACACAGAAAACATAACGAGAAACACTACGAATCTCATTGACCCAGAAAAATATTTACCTGACATAAATCGTCCGTTTGAGCGTGTTTGAAATTTTTCATCCCCGATCCTGGGGGTGGTAGACGTTTCTGACCCCCACAGTGTTTGTGTTCGGTCCGAAAGGAACAACGTGTACAAAATTTGGTTAAATTTGCTCCGCGGGTGTAGATTTGCATGCGGAACACACACACTAACACACATACAGTCTATTTTATTTATTAGATTTTCTGACTTATTGGCTGTATTGCTAATTTATTTACTAAAAGATATTTTTTAATTATATTAAATAATAAACATGTCTAATCCCTATTTATTTAATTCAATAATTCTAAGATCTCGAAGAGTAATAAAGCTTAAATTAAATTGACTAGATTGAAGCGTTTTCAACGATATTAATAAATTAAAAATTAGTGCACGGAAATAAACTATCTTTTATCACAGCTGCAAAATTTCCCGACCATTTAACGTGCTATGTCAACAAATGAAATACAGCTGACGTCACGTACGATGTCTGCAGTGTCAAGGCTACGGCGAACAGCAAAGCCACTTGTTAAAACAGATCCTGAAGAATGAAAGCAAAGGAAGAATACATGCCGACAAGTGTACTTATATTGGGTAAATAAAATCTATTCGCTTTTGTGTATGTACGTGTGCGTGCCTTTAATCACAGCTGCTGAAGCATTCGAACCTGCCGAACTGAGGCTTGGATAGTTGACAGAGTCGAGACGCACACTAATTATTATGCCGGGAGACACGCGAAATTCATGTGTCATTGCGAAAATTAGAAAATGGGAAAGTCAGGTAGAGCGTAAAAAAATGTAATATACAATGCACGTCGCAAAACTATAGGAAGTTCAATATACCTTACATCAAATTATGGACACTTGTAAGACAGGCACTGTTTGGCAGGTTACACAACACAAATAACAAGCTTATTAATACAGATATGGTATATGTTGCTCCCAACTCATTAACCTAGATAGAAGGTATATGTGCAGTACCTTTAAGAATGTGAAAATAATACAGAGCAGTCCTATACGTATAAAATGTTACGCGCATCCACTTCTCAATCGCAGCACATTTTTTTTTTTAATTAGAGCTTTATAATGGTCGCGTTAACAACTTGGTCACTGGCGACCCATAAATAAATTTCAAATATTGCTTATTTACATAAGTATGCTGCGTTTTACATTGATTCCAATAATATACATACAATTGAACAGTTTGAAATGTGGGTTTCTTACATTTATATTTTAATAGTTCACATTTATGAATCATTTATCACATAACTTGTTTGAAGCTGCGACTGTTGCAGATTCCACTGTACTGTAGTCATAGTCTGTTTTTATTATGAGGAGGCGTCTGCTTCTGTATAGGAATCACTCTCTTGTTTCTTGACTAAATTTATGATCCTTTTTATTCTACTTTTTGCCGTTTTGTCATTTAAGTGTGGGTAAAAAGATTCCAATATATTTATGAATGATGTAGATGATATATTGTAATCACTAATAATGGTCCTTGGGTTCCATGAGTCCATACCGTTTAGTATAAGAGTCTTTAACTGTTCCAAAGGTGGAGTCTTTAACTGTTCCAAATAGGTGGAGCAATGTTTTCTTCTTCATATAATATTTTTAGCGGACCTAATGATTGACTGAGCGCCTTATATTTATGATCCTGTATGTTTTGTTTAGTTTTCTTGGGTGGATTAGTGCTTGTCTTCTGTTCAGGATTACTGACGTCTTTCTTATCAGCTTGGCTTGTCGAGCTCGTAGATGCTGTTCTTTTCTTGTTTTCTAGTTGTGAATTATCCATGTCCGTTTTCTGAGGATTAGTTATTTGAATTGCGGGCACCGGGTTCTTACACTGAATTTGGTCATAATTTTCATTTGCAGTCTGATTATTCTTCAGTATTGCATCTCTATTAGGACAATTTATCGCGATATGGCCAGGACGTTTCCACGTTCTCCGCTGCTAGATACACCCTACAGCTAGTGCCTTCATATTGCACCATTATCGAATCCGGAAGGGAATTTGGCTTATCCGGATTAATGAAGAATTGTCTTCTGAAACTTTTAATGTGAGAAAATCTTCGGTCACCAGTACTTATTCTAATATCCGATATTTTAGAGTTTGGAATTATATTTAGGTTTCCTAGATGTAGCACAATAATCTCGTTACATACATACATTTGACAAGATTACACGGCAGTATTTTCGCACCACATTCTAAAGAAGTTAAAATTTTATTTAGATCTATAGTAACAGTATTAACATCACCGAAGTCCAAAACCATTTATTCAAAGCTAATATCGGTGGTATTTCATTTTGAAGTGCATCCCTGTACCACCCCTTCCCCCTCCGCATGCATGGGATGTCTCAACACAGCAATGTTTGATTTCGGAACATAAGTTACACGAGTACAAAGTTTCATTGGAATTGATTCACGCGATTAAGATTTGAAGAAAAATTCTTAGTCAAATGTATAACTAAATTCGGTATATTAAATTATTTTTTCCCCTAATTATTGTCATAGTCCGCCAGGGTTTCTCAACTTAACCCTACTGGTATGCCACAACTAAACTCGGAGATTACCAAAATACTGGTTCCGATACCAATCCAGTTCAGCATGAAATTATTAAAATCAGTCCCTGCCATCCTCGCCCCCTAGAGATGAAACATTATCTCAACCCTGCTGGGATGCCATAACTAAGCTCAATGACTTCTAAAACACCGGATTTGACATCAATCTTGGTAGTTGGCGCACCTCATACCTGTCCTTATGTCATTGGGGGTGAAATTCCACACTAAAAGCATCGAAAGTGACATTATGAAACTGAAGTGATCCCGTAAACTATTTATTCGTCGCCAATTTAGGCCGTTATCGCATATTTTCTGTTTTGAAAATGCCACCCCATTCTATCCCCCAATAGGGATGTTAGAATTATTTTAAATTCACGGGGTTGGTTCATCGTAAGGAATACGTGTGCCAAATTTGGTTGAAATTGTCTTACGAATTCATTTTGTTTCACTTGTCAAAAATATAAAAACTCAGGAGCTTTCGTTCATTCATACACTCATCTGAGTGTTGTTCATTAAAAAAACACACTGTGATGTTGTTGAGGTTGAGTGGGGCTGGGTTTTTTAACGTACAACACTCAGATATGTTCGAATGAACTATAGGTCCTGAGTTTTTATAATTTTGACATGTGTAAGTTGTTTTCATAAATAAAAGTTGACGATTTTTTAAGCTTTTGTTTTATTTTTGAATAACATTTTTTTACAATAACAATCATGTATGATAAGTAAAAGTAACATATGAAGTGTTCTTTAATATTAATGTTATGCTTTATTTCGTAAAAATTCACCTGTTGGGAAAATGACCTGTCGGGAAATCGGGATAATGTACTGTCGGGCAAATGGCGATCGGGATTTTATCCTGTCGGGAAACCATCAATCGGGCAAATGTGTGTCAGGCAAACATACGGATCCCCTTCCAATTTTCTAAAGAAAGAAATTAAAATGGACGTACAGTCAGCAATATTTATTTTGATTAGTAATTCATTACTGATAAAATCGCCTAATTTTGTATACAAAGTAGAGTTTTTTTTCCCCATTTTGGGTTTGTTTGGTTTGAATCACCTTTAAAATGTTTCTTTTCTCTGGTAGAGGGACGCGGCAGCAAATGCATCAATTTGAGAGCGCGGCTGGTCAGACCTTAACGAGCATTCCGATGTTTTTGCCTGCAGTTGACGGAAGACGCCCGAGGGACCATGTTTCTCTACAAAAGCTGCGCCTCCCACTCACAATGAGTTACTAGTTTCCAAATAAGAGTACATGTCACATTTTGCATGCATCTATGTGCCCTCGATGAGAGTTATTCGGTTGCAACTAACTAGGGCTGATGACGAATTTCGTATCGGAGTTGGAACTGAAATATTTCACCGTTCTTTAATCCGCACCGAAAAATATACGGATTTACAGTTAAAATAGTGCACTAATAAATGTTATTTTCTTACTGAGAATAATGCACAATATGTGATTACAGGAATTAAAATTTCTATACTTGAATACAGAGAAACTATACACAATCAATCTCTTTCTTTTTAAGACACTAGAAGATCTTTTGATAATCTACAAGCTACATGTCTGTCCATATGCAGTAACAAGGAAAATGAAGGAGCTAATGCTCCATAAATGGAAATTAAATTAAATTAATTTGCATAATATTTAAAAGTACAAATCAAAAATACTTAAAAAATTAATTAATACACTTTTCTTTATTGAAAGTGAGACCCACTGTTCTAGAACTGCAAAATTTAACTCAATCTCAGGATTTTTGAAAGAGAATTAGTGGTTTTAGAATAACTTAAAAAACGCCAATTTGTTTTTCCATTGCATAAGAAAGGTAATGAATGAATAGACAACGGATGGTTCAAAAAGTATATAACGCAGGTTTTCGATAATCTCTTACTGTTTACAGTGTACGTAAATTATCTAGCATTTAAATTTCCTGGTTTGACGTTCCGCTGACGTCTGCGTTATATAAAACATAATAATTGGAACCTTGTTGACGAATTTCTACAAAATGATTGTGAACAAATAATTAATTCGTCGTAACTTATTAAACTGCAAATAATTTGATATCAATTTCAATTTTAAACTCATTAATGTTCTCTAACGAACATTTCTTTAAATCTTTAAAAAATATTACTATATTTTTAACAGACCCATGTTGAGGTGAGCCAAATTTTAATGAACAATTATTTAAACTTATTTAATAATATTTGATTATGGAGAGGAGTTTGGCTGAACAGACGTCTTTGAAGATTAATAAATAATTTACATTTATTATGGAATTTACAAACAAAAACGAAAATTGATAAATACATTACGCTTGAAATTATATTTTGTCTTATTGCCAACGATATTAATATTTACGACTTAGCATAGAACATAAGTCTCTCTCAGACCATCTTGTGGCCGTCATACACGAACGGAATTTGTTAAAAAGGAAAAGGTAGAAATATTAATTAATATATAAAGTAAGACCTTCACTATGGAATTTAAATCATGAATGTTGTACAAATAAAAACGTCAAAAATAATAAATTTCTGGAAATTTTTGATTCATTTCGGGATGAATTCCCCGAAATTATTATTGATTATATAAAAACTAAATTACAGAAACTAAGTAATAAAAATATCAGACTAGTAGTCAGAAAAAAATTAAATATTTCAATTTAAAACACGTTAAACTTAATTTTTTGGATGTTTCGGTCATAGTTTAAAATAATATATATATAAAAATCCACATATTCAGAAAATGTCTTTAATTACACGTCAAATCACTCCTTTCCGAACAATAAAAATATGTTTTATAATATAGTAGATAAGGCCGACATATTATCTCATTATTGGTATCAGAAAGAAAACCTTAACAAATTTTTAATATCCTTCTAAATTCTTACCGGTAAACTAAATTAATTACGAATACACCAAAATTAGAATGGTTAAAATAAAGTGCAATTATTACAATTTATCAATTAATAAGCCTAAGAACAAATTTTTATCGTATTACAATTATTTGAAAATATACAATATAAACTTTTTGCATTTTAAAATAATTATGGCAGCTGCATTATTTTTAAAACTTTCAATAAAATTTAAATTTAGTTAAAAACATTAAGGACAAAATTAACGCTTCAGATAATCTACTGTTATTTACAAAATTAAATGTTAAGATTCTAATTCTTGTTAAATCGGGCAAAAAAACGATAACAAAACAGTAGAATCAATTAAAATAAAAGTAATTGGAAATTTAACGTCGAAAATTATTCAGTTGTTTCCAAACAAATTCATTTAAAAAACATTATTTCGATTAACAGCAACATTAATATTTTAGATGACGAATGTTAATATTATCACAGATTGATGAGTGAAATTAAATGTTTCTCGGCCATTGATGCTAGTAATTTTGTCAACCTAAATTTACTTATAATAAATTGTAACTAACATTATGAATTATAATTATACATAATTGTATTTTTTAAAATTATCTTATATACAAATAAAGAGCTCCCAATCAAGGGACGAATCGTCGTTTTTGATATTTATTATGCCTTAAATTGAATAATTAATTTTTTCTTACTAATAGGGTGCTATTTTTATTATTTAATTTAAATATGAAACCAGATTCTAATAATTGCTAAATTGCAGAACCCAAGGTTTAGTTGTCGAGAGGAAATAGAAAATGTGGAGGCTTCTGAAATAAGTAGAACAGGAGTAGATGACATTTACCAGTTGAACAAACGGTGTTAAAAATATTAATTAGCTATTATTTTTACATGATTATAATATCACATTTGACAGAACTGCTGTACTGATTACTACCTGAAAATTTTACGTATATTTATGTGTTTCGTGCCACGCTGT
The DNA here is from genome assembly GCA_037074705.1 of Zhengitettix transpicula. Lineage (NCBI taxonomy): Eukaryota > Metazoa > Arthropoda > Insecta > Orthoptera > Tetrigidae > Zhengitettix > Zhengitettix transpicula. Next base: position 10,953,382 of record CM073593.1, read on the forward strand.
TGCTGTATCTAGAACATTGTCGCGTGGTACACGTCCTGCGTCACGCCAACAATTGTTTGCAATTCTGCAAAAAAAATCGTTGTAAGTACTTGCGTATTATCTAAACTACTTTGTGATATTAAAATGTTATATATATATATATATATATATATATGTGTGTGTGTGTGTGTGTGGTCCGGATTTAAACCAAGTTTACATTTACGTTATTGTTTCCGCCAAAGAAAAGTTGCTCAAAAATTGAAATGCCGGACAATCTTTCATGTTGGAACAATTAAAACTCAATTTATCTTTAATGTTTCTCCTAACAAACTTAATTTCTGAGTGTTTGATATTGTCTGAGTCTTTATTTTTATATCAGATCATTTTCTTTCTTTATGTTTATTTATTTCCCATTATGGATAAGTAAATTAAAAAAAAATAAAAAAAATTCTATCTAATTTTAACTTCTCAGTCACATTCAGAATGATTAATAAGTTTAATATATTTATTAAAAAAGCTAAAGACATAATTCACAAAAATTCACAACACATTGTAATTTACCAAATTAATTGTTCTGAATCTAATTGCGGGAAAAGTTATATCGGACACACCAAACGAGCATCGGGAACTAGGCTAAAACAATTTAAGAAGAATTGCAAAAGGGCTCACCACAATCTAGTCACGAACCGTAGATTAGAGGAAAATCATGAATTTAATTGGGATAATGTTGAGGCGTTGGACATTGAACAAAATTTATATAAACGCAACCTATCTGAAGTGATACATATTAAAAGTACCAAAACCACACTCAATTCAGTTATTGATTAACATAACGTTACAATTAAGTTAAAGTAATGTTTATAACTCATTACTTTTCTAAATTGTTTATTTTGTTTTGTTAATATAAACTACACCAGTAAATTTTTGTTTGTAAACCTGCGCTACCAATGAAAATTTACTCATAAGTGAATTTATTAACGTCACTGAGGGGGTGACTCATCGTGCTGCACGGAAAAACCTCCAAGGGCAAAGGGGTGGTATTAGTAAATTTTCAGATGTCTTTCAGTCGTGCTCCAATCTCGTTGGTGTTAAGTGAATTGTGTGTTTAGGGCCCCCTTCCCTCTCCCCCTAAATTTTGTGAACTTAATTACATGTTAATTGTTTTTTTACTGCTAGTTTGTTACAATATTTTGGTATGTTTGCGTTTTTGTTAACTTTAGTTTGTCTCTGTTTACTTTGTAGAATTAGTCTATAAATTTAACAATTTGTAAATAACCTCCATTTTAGAAAGAAAACATAAAGAAGATACGAACATGTATCGAAACCTCGTTGCGATTGAAATAAAAAATAAACTGTTTGTATAAGGTCCGTTATTGATTTATTTACTTTTGTGTGTATATAGGGCGATGTGAAATGCTATTTTGAAGTACTTTTTGGGTGTATTACAGAGTGTGAACGTAACAAAACTTAACATTTGTGTTTATAAGGGGGCTTTAGTTTAAATAGTCTTAGTTTTCTGTACTATTAAAATCGTTTAAGTTCATTGGCAGAGTTGATAACATGGGCAGGTCCCAGTAGTAACTCGTTTTTTATCTGGTGAATATAGAAAAAGCCCCAGGTGAGAAGTGAAGCCACTGTAACGAAATTGACAGATTGTGGCTAGCAGTTTACAAGACCAGGCAAAGCAGCGGTGGCTGCATCAAGCACACCTGATTGATTGTTCTTCCTTTCCCCCTGGCAGACAATTTAATGCCTATCAATCACGACTTGCTCTTACGGGTCGATGGTCTCATTTCCCATAGCAACAAAGTTACTTGGTTCGGTGGAGGTGGGGGGTTGGAGGACAAAATTGACAAATGTTTTTATCTTCGCGCTCCAAACGTACATGGAAAGTAAATCAGTTCAGGTACTCAGGTACTTAAAGCTTCATAAATTGATTCATTTAATAAGTTTGCCGCTAGCGCGATATCTCTTTTCAAAAAACGAAATTTTATTTCTTGATAATAATGGCAATTTGAAGCGATCAAACATAAATTATTAAGACAACATTTGCAATTTGAAGATCTCGGTTTATCTACGAAACGATTCTTTCCACTTCATATAACCAAATTGTTGGTATTGAGGAATGTTTTGTACGAGTGCAATGGTGGCGCTGCTGTGAAAACCTGTCACGGCGAGCACTGCATAGAACCGCAATTACCTAAGGTGGAGGCGGCACGGCATTCCATTAGATGCGCCCCCACGGCATATTGATGAGCTTGTGCTGCGAATTCCAATGGGCGCCACACTCACTGGTAAATCGAATTAGCGCGTTAAAGAAGAGGCGACTGCAACGCCCCAAACAGTATGGGGCCTAGCTACGGATGGCTTGGTAGATAACCAAGCTCCGCTTTCACGATGTCAAGAGGCGGAAGGGTTTGGGACCTCTGCTCCGTCGTGCATTCACGTCCAATATATCATTTATTAGCAGTGGAAATATCAAGCATCTAAAGCAGGGAAAGACAATTATATTCTAGTAAGTAACTACTATAAATATTCTCGAGTCGTATGAGGCTTCTTCACATTTATTTATAATGTTTTCATTAGTTTTAGAAATAAATTCAGTTTTGTTTATAGAAAAATTTAAAATTTCTTATTTCTTCTCATAAATAAAACAGACTGTGTGTGTATATGTTCCGCATAAAAATCTACACCCGTGGAGAAAATGCCACCAAATTTCGTACACTTGTTCCTTGCGAACCGGAAACAAACACAGGGGAGGTCAGGCACGTCTACGAAGCCCAGGGACGGGGTGGAAAATTTCGTATATACTCAAACGGCCGATATTGGCGTCAAACACATTGATAGTGTTTCAACCGTTGTCTTTTTGAGTATAATTTCAACTCCTTTTGGCATGAGATGGGAGAATCTTTACGTACGGGACTGGAGGGGCATTACACAGAAATAACGCAAAAAATAACCGAGATTGGAGTCGAATCCGGAGTTATGGATGTCCTCCAGTTTAATTATGACAACCCGGGAAACAGCCAGCGAGTGATTATAATAAAATCATGTAAATTATCATGGAATTAGTGCCATGATCACCTGTCAATAGTTTTTTTTAATTACAGTTTAATGTCGCATTAACCTTTTGGTCATTAGCGATTTACATCTGTTAAGTTCTACATTTGTATAACAATTAAATTACTTTATACAACTCAGTTTTCATCGTAAAGTCTATGAGGTTGTTTATTGCTGCTGATGAGTTGCAAATCTCCATCATTGAATGGGCGGCTATGGTTGATCTTCTTATTTCGCTATATTTGGGGCAGTCAAAGAGGACATGAGGAATTGTTGTGGGTTCCTTGCATGAGCTGCATGCCGGCTTCGGAGATCTGGAAATCAAGAATGAATTTTTTGTTGTGTGTTTTATTCCTGTGATAACTTTTCTATGGCTAATATCCAACATACGTAAATGGAAACCATTAAAATATCAGCCATAGTAAACCACTTTCCGGCCATTTACAAGTCGAATTCTTAAATAATTTTTTTTTGCGGAAACATATACTTACGAAGATAGGTTTAATTACAAATTAGTGGCACCATTGTCTGTAATGCGACGTCACTATGACGTCACACCTGCTCTCTCGATGATGAATTTTAGTATTTTTTAAATTAATATATTTTACAAATTTCTCGTTTTCATACAATTTTTTATTTGCCGGTCTTAAAACTACCATTTTTGGCAGAAAAAAATTTACCCCCTTCCCCCCATTTAGTTACCCTAGTTTCCTCCCAACGTAACATTTCCCAAGGATTCCTAAAAATACAAAAAATATTGATTTAATAGTTATAAATGAAATTATTATATTTTATTCACACGTATAGTATGCTCATTTCTCTTGTTTTAATGTTTATTGAATTCGTTGGTGTTTTATATTACTTACCGTGGATTACAGTGTCTGTTTGTGCGTGTGTATGTATGTTACGCAAAAAAATCGACACCCTTGCAGAAAATTTCACCAAATGTCGTAACCGTGTTCCTTTCGAACCGGAAACAAACACTGTGGAGGTAATACACGTCTACCATCCTCAAGGTCAAATATTCTCAACCGACCGATATTTGAAGAATGTCTATAAACATTTATTTATTACTCACTCCAATTTACCGGAGGACATTCAAGAATCTTAAAAACTACATGTAGTATAAAAAAGTGAATAATGAAATGTTGTCGTCACTAAGTTGAGCATAGTCTGATACCAAACTCGACTCACCACAATTCATGGAGAGGTGGGACATAAAATATTTAATTAGGAAACCCAATTTTTTATTGCAGATTTCCATTATCCAGAAACAGTTTAATCGATTTAATCTACGACTGAAGTAATTCTGCTTCGGATGTCGCGTCAATTGACAAAAGTAAAAAAGAAACGTAGAAAAATGGGGATATGTTGAAATATACACATCAGATCAAGGAAATAAAAAAACAGTACTTTAGGCATGTTCGATATTTTTTAAAAATTATTTTAAATAACTGTATATTTGCAACAGGGGTCACTCCAAAATCTTCAATGAGAACTCCCATTCAAATAAATGTGAAAAATTTACGTCTGTTTTGAAAATTAATTATGACAAAAATAGCCAAATGCAAACTAGAGAAGTTCTGTTGCTTTGTCGGAAGGTCAAAATGGCGTATGAACGCTAAAACTCGAGTGAACTAGAGGTCAGTTCGCGGAAAGACATCGTCGATGTATAACTGTTAGTTGGTGACTAGGAGTTGGTTGATGCCGGGACATTTCGGAGGACAGAACAAGTGATACTAGAGCAGAGACTAGCCGTCGTTTACTGTATTATTATTAAACAAAGTTGTGAATTGAAGACAAAGTAAACATTCACGAAAGCATTACATCGAAACTTGCTAAGTAAAAGCAGTTTTACGGCCATAGCCAGCCAGAAATAGTAAAATTGCAGTTTAAGTCCAAAGCAGTAAATACTAGCAAATCTACAAACCACAGAATTCACCTAAGGCAAGCAGAATTCACCTAAGGCAAGCAGTCAACAGATAGCTGACAAAAGGGAGGATCATCTGAGTTCCTGACATCCTATCAATTTTGACTAGAATCAGTGTAAAATCTGTGAATCTTAGAATCAGTGCAAAGTCTCGAAATAGTGTAATTTTCGAAACCAAAAGGGATGCTGGAAACAAGCTGGACAGATGTGAGTAACAAAATAATGATTTATGTAAACGTAATTAAGAGATAGAAGTCAGATTTCGTTCTCATCTTAAATTGTTAATCAGAGTTAATCTCTTTACTTTTAATTTCGTTCTAATTTAATTGTCAAGTTAATTTCTTTTCTTTTAGTCGACGTATTGTTTAGGTAAATGTGATTTGTTGTTCATAAGATTTTAAATATAATTGATGTGTCCATTATCAAACCCAGTGAAGACCCTGAGATTTAATATTTTAAATTTGTAATTGTTTTTAAATTATTGCCACAAAATAAATAAATATTGTTTGTAAATTTTATTAATTCTTTTATTTAAATAACGCCTTCCATTTAATTATTATATTAATAGCTTCAACGAGAGGCAAACTCTTCAAATTTCATTTAATTAAGATATTAATTGTGTATATTATATATATATATATATACATATATATATATATATATATTGTAATGCCAATTAATAAGGCCATTAATTGTTTGTATTAGAAATTAAATTGTTAGCGAATAAATTGTTAGCGGTATTTTGAGCGACAAAAAGCGAAAATAGCGCTGAGCTCTGTTGCTTTGAGAAAATGCCGAAATGGAAATGCACGCTCAAACTCGAGAGGCACTAGGATAGGTAGTTGGTGCCGAAAGATTGCGAAGTACGGAACGAGTAATAAAACTTGGGAAGTTGGTGCCGAAAGATTGATGTGGACGGATGAAGTTTTGAGTCAGCAGCCAGAAAGGACAGCAAGTGGTCGTGTCAGAAACATAGTCGAGACGATCTAAAGTATTTAAAAGTAAAGCTAGTTTCGGTCAGCAGCAAGGAGCGGAATTGCAGAGTCTACATTTAGGACCAGCCACGAGAGAATAAACATTTAAAACAAATCTTCACTGAGCTACGTTGCAGTTTAGATCCAAATCAGTATAAGACTAATAAATCAGCAACTCGTAAAATTCCTGTAAGGCAAGCAGACATCAGATAACTGATAATTAGGAGGATCATCCGAGTTCCTGGGAGCCAAGAAATTCCATTTCGATTAAAATAGTGTAGAATCTGTGAGTCGACATTTAGAATCAGTGTAAAATTTTGCAATAGTGTACTTCTGAAGCTACAGAGAATGCTGGTACCAGCTGAACAGTATGTAAGTAACAAAAACAAAAACTATGATAATATTGTAAACGCTAATTAAAGGATAGAGTCAGATTTCGTTCGCTTTGTTCTAGTTTTCTTTCATTGATCGACTAATTGTTTTAATTTTAAGCAAATAATATTTTGAATTGTTAATTAGTTAAATTCTACTTTTATCGTGTCCTAATCATCAAACCCAGTTAAGGACCTGAGAGAACCGATCTCAAATTTTGTTTGTAATTATCTTTTATTCTTTGAAAGCCACAAAACAAAATTAATATTTTTGTTTGTTAATTGTTCATAAGCTTTTGATTTATATTAACCCATCATATTTAATTATTACATTAAATAGATACCACAACGTGAACAAGTAAATAATTTGTTGATTATTACAATATATTGTTCTAGTTGAAGACTGAAAATTGGTTTCGATCGTGTTTTGGCAGATGAATGAAAAATTGAAGTGACTGATATCAATAAGAATATTAAGGGATTATAACGAAAAACAAGTTAAATTTTCGACTGTAGAAGGTGTTGAAAGATTGGACATCATGCTTTGTTAATTATATACAACTGAAGAGGTCTCTGAACATACAGAGGAAACGCCTTGTAGTAAAATGTAAATTATAATTTTAACAGTTAAAAGCCGAAATAAAACCATTTTGACGGCCATTTGTTTAAAATCAATATAATCAATGGTACCTTTCGGCAGCTAACGTGCCATAATCATCCTTGAAGATAAAAACGATGAATTATAAAATGAAAGTGCTTCCAAGTAGAATGGTTCAAGTAGACTAATAAATCATTAATACGTAAAACCATAATATTTAATATTTTTACTTATTACATAGTTAAGAGATTTGTCATGCTATTTTATCGTTTGTATTTTAAACAAGTGACCGTCAAAATAGATTTTATTTCTACTTTCAAATATTAACATTTAACGGTCAATAAACCCAATGTATTATAATTTTAATAAATAGTGACTGTTTGCCATTATACGCTATGTTGACAAAAAAGATTTTTTTTTTCTACGTGCGAATAGCTTGAGCTGCAATAAGCTTCGATCGCACCTAGTGAAGACCTCTCGTACTCACTAAGAGGAAATGCTCACGTAATTACAGCAAGTAAACGGAACTCCTCTTGTCAACATAGCGTATAATGGCAAACAGTCACTATTTATTAAAATTATAATACATTGGGTTTATTGACCGTTAAATGTTAATATTTGAAAGTAGAAATAAAATCTATTTTGACGGTCACTTGTTTAAAATACAAACGATAAAATAGCATGACAAATCTCTTAACTATGTAATAAGTAAAAATATTAAATATTATGGTTTTACGTATTAATGATTTATTAGTCTACTTGAACCATTCTACTTGGAAGCACTTTCATTTTATAATTCATCGTTTTTATCTTCAAGGATGATTATGGCACGTTAGCTGCTTTGAGACGTGTATGTTCCGGGGTCGCAGACCTTGGGCATACGGAAAGAGTTGTCTGCTGTTCTCATTTTAACAGTCGGCAGGCTGTTTCCTAAACTAGTCTAGGCACGGAGAATGGAATGCTGCGTCCCCACAGCAAACCTCACTCTCGCCATCTGAAGAGAAAGGGACAAGTACCTACTGCCCTAACTACCTGATTCAGGTTTTCTAGGGCTTGTCCTGCATCACTTTTAGACGAATGCTGGGTAGCATCCTTAAATTATAGCCCAGAGAGCCTTAGTTAACCCTTGGCTACCGTCCTCTACCCTTCCGCATCCCCCCTTTCATATCTCTTCCTTAGCTATTAAAGGGAAGTTGCCAGCATGTGAATTACCGTCATGTAGCCTGTTACCCTACAGCCGAAAGGTACCATTGATTATATTGATTTTAAACAAATGGCCGTTGTGAGAACCTTAGTTCAAAACGGAGAGAGGAGAAGGCATCCCCAAATGTAGCCTCTCTGTCTCTCCAGAAAGGTTCTGCCTGCGAGAGAATAGCTCTCACAGGCTGTCAAGTTTCACATTTTTATTATTATTGTTTTTTTAAAAAAAGCCAAGATTGAGCATAATAGCTAAGCCACTAATAAATGTTTTTGACTTGTGTATAATGTATAGTAATTGTAGCGTGGGGCTATAATCACAGACAATATTTTCTTCCCTTTTATATATAGTCATTACCTACACGTAATTTCATATCTTTGGAAGAAACGTATGGAGTATATATCTAATTCATATTAAGAAGTTAAGACAGATTTTTAACTAGGACCCCCGGGCTATAGTTTAAGAATCCTACACATCTCTCTGGTTTTTTTGAACTAAGGTTCCCACATGCCGAGGCACCTCGGTCTGTTTTGAGAGGTGTATGTTCCGGGGTCGCAGACCTTGGGCATACGGCAAGAGTTGTCCGCTATTCCTATTGGAATAGTCGGCCAGCTGCCTCCTAAACTGGTCGAGGCACGGAGAAGGGAATGCTTCGACCCCACAGCAAACTCCTCTCCCACTATCGGAAGGGCGTGGGACAAGTACCCAATGCCCGACCTACCCGATGCAGGTTTTTCTAGGGTTTTCCCTGCATTTCTTTAGGCGAATGCCGAGTAGGATCCTTTAACCATAGCCCGGGGGCCCTAGTTAACCCTTGGCTACCTTCCTCTACCCTTCCGCATCCCCCATTTCTAATCCCTTCCTATGCTATTAAAGGGGAGTTGCCAAATGTGGATCACCCTCATGTAGCCTGTTGCCCTAAAAAAAAAAAAAAAAGGAACTCCTCTCCCGCTATCGGAAGGGCGTGGGACAAGTACCCAATGCCCGACCTACCCGATGCAGGTTTTTCTAGGGTTTTCCCTGCATTTCTTTAGGCGAATGCCGGGTAGGATCCTTAAACCATAGCCCGGGGGCCCTAGTTAACCCTTGGCTACCTTCCCCTACCCTTCCGCATCCCCCCTTTCTAATCCCTTCCTATGCTATTAAAGGGGAGTTGCCCAATGTGGATCACCCTCATGTAGCCTGTTGCCCTAAAAAAAAAAGGGTAGAACCTTGTAGGAGAGACAAGAAGGGGCTACCTTCGAGGATGCCTTTTCCTCTCTCCGTTTTTGAACTAAGGTTCCCACAAGCCGAGGCACCTCGGCCTATTTTAAGAGATGTATGTTCCAGGATCACAGACCTTGGGCATACGGTAAGAGTTGTTCGCTGGTCCCATTGGAATAGTCGGCCAGCTGCCTCCTAAACTGGTTGAGGTACGAAGAAGGGAATGCTGCGTCCCCACAGCAAACTCTTCTCCCGCAATCGGAAGGGCTTGGGACAAGTACCCAATGCCCGACCTACCTGATGCAGGTTTTTTTAGGGTTTTCCCTGCAATAACTTTTTGGCGAATGCCTCGTAGGATCCTTAAAATATAACCCGGGGGCCCTAGTTAACCCTTGGCTACCTTCCTCTACCCTTCGTTATCCCCCTTTTCAAGTCCCTTCCTATGATATTAAAGGGAAGTTGCCATTATGTGAATTACCCTCATGTAGCCTGTTACCTAAAAAAACATACTCTTGTTGCCGGAAGATGAGCGGAAAGCTGTCTCTCGCAGGCAGAACCTTGTAGGAGAGACGGATAGGGGCTACCTCTGAGGATGCCTTTGTCTCTCTCCGTTTTTGAACTAATGTTCCTAGAAGCCGAGACACCTCGTAGTCACAGATCTTGGGCATACGGTAAGAGTTGTTCACGGTTTCCATTAGAACAGTCGGCTAGCTGCCTCCTAAACTGGTCGAGGCACGGAGAAGGGAATGCTGCTTCCCCACAGAAATATCCTCTTCCGCTATCGGAAAGGTGTGCGAGAAGTACCCAATGTACGATCTACCTGATTCAGGTTTTCTAGGGTTTTGTCCTGCATTACTTTTAGGCGAATGCCGGGTAGGATTCTTAAACTATAGCCCGGGGGTCCTAGTTAAAAATCTGTCTTAACTTCTTAATATGAATTAGATATATACTCCATACGTTTCTTCCAAAGATATGAAATTACGTGTAGGTAATGACTATATATAAAAGGGAAGAAAATATTGTCTGTGATTATAGCCCCACGCTACAATTACTATACATTATACACAAGTCAAAAACATTTATTAGTGGCTTAGCTATTATGCTCAATCTTGGCTTTTTTTAAAAAAACAATAATAATAAAAATGTGAAACTTGACAGCCTGTGAGAGCTACTCTCTCGCAGGCAGAACCTTTCTGGAGAGACAGAGAGGCTACATTTGGGGATGCCTTCTCCTCTCTCCGTTTTGAACTAAGGTTCTCACAAGCCGAGGCACCTCGGGCTGTTTTGAGACGTGTATGTTCCGGGGTCGCAGACCTTGGGCATACGGAAAGAGTTGTCTGCTGTTCTCATTTTAACAGTCGGCAGGCTGTTTCCTAAACTAGTCTAGGCACGGAGAATGGAATGCTGCGTCCCCACAGCAAACCTCACTCTCGCCATCTGAAGAGAAAGGGACAAGTACCTACTGCCCTAACTACCTGATTCAGGTTTTCTAGGGCTTGTCCTGCATCACTTTTAGACGAATGCTGGGTAGCATCCTTAAATTATAGCCCAGAGGGCCTTAGTTAACCATTGGCTACCGTCCTCTACCCTTCCGCATCCCCCCTTTCATATCTCTTCCTTAGCTATTAAAGGGAAGTTGCCAGCATGTGGATTACCGTCATGTAGCCTGTTACCCTAAAAAAGAAACCAGAGGTCCTTGGGGGAAACAGCACGGCCGACCAGGGTGAAGAAACTACTCAGAACAAGAAACAGGTACGTTTTTAAATAAATTAGTCCTCACGTTGATTTACCGTAGTATCTGTGGCCAATCCATTTTTAAATTTACTTGCAGTGTGTTCGTTTTTGCAGAATTGTGCACTTTCCCTCGAAAACTGTGACCGTTGTCTAGACGAAGATCGTCTCCTAGGGATTGCGTGATATCCATGCGTTAAGTAAGAAAGAACAAACAAAGGGTTATGCAGTACAGCGCGGCTTTATTGTGGGGTGGACACGCGTGAAGCTCCTTAATAGCGCAACCCTGGCTGGCATTTAAATCTGCGACGCCTACTTGCGCGTTGCTGCTGTTTACTCTAGCAGTTGCGGAGAGTTCGCGCCTCGACGCTGTGTTGTTTCAGCTGGCGTCGTTCTTTTGTATGGCGCTGCGGCATGAAAAGTGCAAACAAACAGAGCCCGTCATTACGGCCTAATAGGGCCCGTGTTTGTCCTGCGGGTAACAAAGGACGTGTTACAGCTCTTAGAGCTGGGTAAATACAGCCTTGCTATGAAGTGCAACTGCCGTCGCGGCGCGTCGTAGAATCGCAACAGATAAATTCCAGTACACGCAATACTTCGTCGTGATACTCAATTATTATCGTTTTCATCAACAGCCATTTGTATTTTATTTGGTTTATCGGCTCCAAATATCTTGTAGAAATATTGATTTGTCTCCATGTCAAGACATTACAGTCAGGTCCTGTGATCACAGAACTATTCAAAGAAACTAAATGATTTTTACTACCTGTAGGAACGTTATTGTAGAAAATAAAATTTTAACAATGTTTTCTCTCTATATTGTAATAAATACTTGGAAGATATAATTAAATCGGCCCACGTTGAGTCTACAATTTGTAATAAACACTTGGAAGATATAATTAAATCGGCCCACGTTGAGTCGCCAATTTGTAATAATTTCATTAGCTGCTTAATAATTAATTAAACAAATTTGAATGATTTATTAAACAATTAATTATTTTATTTTAAAGTGAAGGATCGAGAAATAATAAAACATTCTTTAAACTTTACAGTACAATTTACTTTTATTCAATAAAAATTAATAACATTTTATATGAGATTAATTACATGTAACGTTTTTAATGTTTAGAGATTTTATAACTCTTTTCTCAGGGTCATTTATCTGGGCCTGCTAAGTAAAGAAAAAACCTTTATATTTACGTTACACAATCATAGTATTTACAAACTAAGATTAATTAAACAATCAACAAAAACGAGAAAACGAAATCTGACGAATACCTTTAATTATCGTTTACAAAAAATTAATTAAATTGGTTTCTACTTACAAAATATTTGGCTGGTACCAGACTTCGATCTCCTGGGTTCGCTCACAATTCACACTAAAAAGGCCATGAATCACTGACTCTACACTTGATTGTACAAAACACGGTCGTAGCTTTCGAGTTTCTCCTCTGAGAAGTGGAACTGCTGCTCTCTCCGCATTATTAGTTAGACAGATTGTTGAAAGATTGTCTCTATGTGAAAACTGATGATGGTCTCGGTACTCGTAGAAAATTTAATGTGGCGCTGATTATTAGGTTAATATTTGCAGTATTACAAAGTGTCTCTCTGTCCAAACTTTATACTCAAATTCTAAAACTTGTAACCTTCCCGGTCAGATCTATACGTCGGCCACGCTGTTCGTTGTACGCCTCTCGATTTTGACTTCTTAAACCGACTACAACACCAGACACACTGCCTTCCAGAAAGTGCTCGCGGCGCAAACAAAGCCCGCCTATACATAGTTGTCTTTTGAAGATTGGTTACCGCTAACAATCCATCTTGACTATTCAATTATTAAAATCGTTAAAGGCCTCTAATTAGTATTACAATATATATCATGTAATAATGTGAACAACAGTAGAGTACACAACCAAAAGACTCGTAGGAGAATCGATATTCACCAAATAAGGATGAACTGTAGCTGTTATAACAAGTTACCAAATGATATTAAAGGTTCAAATGGTAGAAACTTTAAAATTGCTGTTAAAGGATTGCTAATAAATAAATGTCTGCATTACATAGATGAATTTTAGTATGTAGACCTATCTTTTTTAAGAAAATATAATGTAAAAATACTATTATAAAGGTACAGAAATATTTTATGCCGACCTCCTGTAGAGGTCAGCGTGACTGCGTCGCATCACAGAAGTCCCGGGTTTGAATCCCGGCGAAGGCATGTGTGAGAGAAACTCTCGACAAATCAGGCCCCCGAAAAGGCAAACTGAGACCCCTTAATGAGTCGCTAATAACCTGAGCTGTTGACGCTACTTTAAATAAATCAATACAATTTTTTTATATATAATTTATATTTATATGTTATGTGGCAAATTTTCTTGCCTTAGCACTCCTGTACATCTTGAAAATAAGTTAATTTTAGCTCTATTATTTTGGAAATACTAAATATAAGAATTGACAATGCTAAATTATTTTGTACTAAGTTTTATAGGCAATAAATGAAAAGAAATAAAAATTACTAAAAAGCTAAAACAGCTAAACACACGCGGAGACTCGGAAGTGATCATCAGTTATCAGTAAAAAAGAAAGGAATACGAAGATTTTGAATTTGTATATTCATATTGTAATGCCAATTAATTAGGCCATTAATTGTTTGGACATAAAATTTGAATTGTTTGAGAAATACATTATAGCGGTCTGATCGAACAAAGCTCACTTTGCTTTGTCGAAAAGTCAAAAATGGCGTATGCGCGCTAAAACTCGGAAGAACTAGGATTCAGTTGGCGGAAAAACATCATGAGGAGCAGAACAAGAAATATAATTTGAGTAGAGACTAGACATCGTCAATGTATAACTAGTTAAAGTTGTAAATTAATACGAAGAAAACATTCACGCCGCAAGTATTGCAGCGTAAATTATTGAAAAGTAAGAGCAGTTTAAGTATACAGCCAGAAGCTAAAAAAATGTTAGTTCGCTCCGAAAGAATAAACAGTTAAAATAAATCGTGAAGGAGATACGTTGCAGTTTACGTCCAATTCAGTAAAAGACTAATAAATCTACGAATCATAGGATTCCGGTAAGGCAAGAAGACACCAGATAGCTGACATTCAGGAGGATCATCCGAGTTCCTGGGAGCCTATCAATTTTAACTTCAATAGTGTAAAATCTGTGAGTTGATGTTCAGAATCAGTGTATAATTTTGCAATAGTGTACTTCCGAAACCAAAAAGAATGCTAGTACCAGATGGACAGATGTAAGTAACAAATCCAAAACTCATGATTAATTGTAAACGCTAATTAGAGGATAAGGTCAGATTTCGTTCTCTTTTATTTGTCAGTCAGAGTTCATTTCTTTACTTTTAATTTATTCCTATCGACATATTGTTTAGGTAAATTGTGAACTGTTTGTTAATAATATTTTTAAATCAATTTGTTGTGTCCATTATCAAACCTAGTAGAGACCCTGAGAGAGAGAAAGATCTCAAATTTTGTTGTAATTATCTTTATTGCCACAAAATAAATAAATATTTAGTTTGTTAAATTTTGATTATTATTTCATTTAATTAACGCCTTCCATTTAATTATTACATAAATGGCGCTTCACGTGAGTTAAATTCTTCAAATTCTCTAAATTTAAATTAAATAAATTGTCAATTTTTAATTATTACAATATATTCAAATAAATATAAAACGCCGATTATTCGTTGCTGCAAAAAAACTCAAAATTGGAGATGAAATCTAGCCGGGAAATTATTCTATAAATAAAAGTAAAATTTTTTTTCTTATTATTAATAGTTACCATTTTTATAGTTAAACTAATTGTATTATCAACGTTGATGCGAGAAGGAACTGGGCGATTCAAGTCTCGAATGACTCGACATGTCGATTAATTACTAACGCGTCACTGACTGTTTAGTTTGAAAGCAGCGCCGTCTGTAGTATCACGTTCAGTTACAAAGGTTGTAACTCATCACACACGTGCTAGTGATTTCAATCAACAATCAGTTTGTTTTTAGTAGCTGCGTGTGCACGAGACCGCAATCAATCGTTGGTACGTCAATTGTCTTATTCCCGATAATGAAATAATACACTTAACGAATATATTTTTTTTATAGTTGCACCAGTGGGCCTTCAATCAAAACTAGTCTTATGGATTAATGATTACTTTGCATCTTACAAATATTATCACAAGAATTTAACGAGCCGTATAACAGATGGACAACAGAAGTTACTTTTGACGAATACAATTTGAAATAAATTCAAATCAAGTGTTGTGATCTTTGTCTATATTATTTCCAGTTAGTTTATTTTAGGTTTGTTAACGACATATTTTGTATTATCCCTGATGAAAAATTAGATGAATTGTAGGATGTATTGTAAATTATTGTACAAATATTAAATTCACTAATGAATTCTAAATTGACAGTCATTTGAATTTTTTAGAAATGTCTATTTTCCGTCAAAATCATTGTTTAACTTTTAATTGTTTTCATTATTCTACTTACTCAGGTAGAGTTTTATACTTTTTATCTAATCATCCAATTAATCAAAACAAGGCTATGGATTGTAATTTTGTTGACAAAGCTTTGTTGTGTCTGATATTTCACATCATTCTGATAACTTTAACTATGTATTCAAAATTTTAACTGCTAATTATTACGTTATTGGTTTTGTTGCCAAATTCATTATTCTCAGAATTAATTACATTTATCATAATAAATAATACCGTAATCTGTCAAAAGAGCGATACTAACATTGTTTTATCTGATTATGATTATCTACTAAATTTAAAAAGTTATTCAAAAATACTAAATATCACTGTAATTTTTAAATCTGTTAATTATTTGTCTTATTTTGGTTAAAAAACATAAATATTGGTTTTCCATGGTGTTGTTTATAAAATAAGTTGAAATAATTGCTGATTTTGTTATATCGGCCAGATCAAACGATCTTTGTTATGTAGAATTAAGGAACATAAAACCTAAGTAAAATTTCCACCTTATAAACATTTTCTTATAAATATTGTTTGCATCTTAATCATTGGTTCAATTTTCATAGTAGTACTATTCTAGGTAAGGAAACAATGAGCAAAACAGAATCTTTAGAAAGAAGAGGAAGGTGTTGACAGGCTATGTATAGGGTCATCCACATAGTGGCAAATACCTTCTTATAGCAAGGAAATATAGGAAAGGGAGTGAAAGGGGGGATGCGGAAAGGTAAAGCAAAGAAGCCAATGGCTACTAAAGTTCCCGGGCTATGGTCTAAGGATTCTACCCGGCAATTCGCCTAAAGGTGATTCAGGTAAAACGGTAGAAAATCCTGCATCAGGTAGGTCGGGCATTTGGTAATTGTCCCACGCCCTTCAGATGGCGGAAGTGAGGTTTGCTATAGGCTCGCAGATTTCCCCTCTCCATGCCTTGACCAGTTTAGGAGGCAGCTGACCGACTATTCCAATAGGAATAGCGGACAACTCTTACCGAATGCTCAAGGTCTGCGACCCCGGAACAGACACCTCTCAAAACAGGCCAAGGTGCTTCGGCATGTGGGAGCCTTAGTTCAAAAAACCTTTTTTTTAGGTAACAGGCTACATGAGGGTAATCCACACGGAGGCAACTCCCCTTTAATAGCATAGGAAGGGATTTGAAAGGGGGGACTCGGAAGGGTAGAGGAAAGTAGCCAAGGGTTAACTAGGGCCCCCGGGCTATAGTTTAAGGATCCTACCCGGCATTCGCCTAAAAGTAATGCAGGACAAACCGTACAAAAACCTGCATAAGGTAGGTCGGACATTGGATACTTGTTCCACGCCCTTCCGATAGCTGGAGAAGAGTTTGCTGTGGGGTCGCAGCATTCCTTTCTCCGTACCGTGAGTAGTTTAGGAGGCAGCTGGCCGACTATTCCAATAGGAATAGCGGACAGCTCTTACCGTATGCCCAAGGTCTGTGACCCTGGAACATACATCTCTCATCGTTTGTAACTTTTATTGATTTAAAAGTATTCAACAACTACGCGTGAGATGATGAGAGGGATGAAGAAATCAATGAGGCATAATCAAACTTTGTGATAAAAAAAACTAAAAGAGGCCACGATGATTAAAATTAGAAAATGTGGCTGTTGTGATAAATAATTTCGTTTGAAAACGTTTATGCAGAGTAAAACAATTTAGTTTATAGTTAAATCGTAGATAACTACAATAAAGTCGTTAATGACGATATATATATAAATTTATATTCTGACTATTAATAAAACTAATAAATAAATAAACATCAGCCAATTTTAAGTCAGAAAAAATAATTTATTAATGTAAAATTGTACAATGTTTCGTCGCTTAATTGGTGACCTCATCTGATTCAAGTATTTTTTTATAAAATTGGTAGATAGGTCAATCCTGCTGACTGCCGAAATATTTTCACGTAGTTAGTGTCATCAATATCCGTGAACAGTTTTTTTTGTCAAATGTAATTTTAATGTATTTTATTCCTCTGAATATTTTTGTGAATAAATAATATTATAAAAAATAAAGAAAGATTTGTGAATTATATGTTTATTATTGTGACCAAAAATTTTAATTTACTCAAGGTAAAGGTAAGTGGAAACCTATTCCGAGGATACCAAAAACTGCAAAAAAAAAAAATTGGTTTAATGTTTAATGTTCTCGGTGTTACTGTGCGTTACAGAGATTTCTTGAATCATAGTGAGCTGAATATTTAGTGTTTGCATATTTTTACCAAGATGCGGAGGTTCTTCGTAATAGATGTTTTCTTTTAGCGAATATGCCACAATAAAGTTGACATTTCAACCTTTTAACTCTCCGGCCAGCAGACTGGCGCCAGAAAATGGCGGCGACTAGACGATGACCGTTAAAAAAGCAGCTCAAACTTTTGTGACGACCTATAAAGCGCGAACCGGTCCCCGGGGCTTAAGTGAATAGTACAGAGTCATGTTACGAAGTTCTGGGCTTTTCCTCAGCTGACAGGTACACGAACGAAAGTTTAGAGCTTTCCTCTCTTTTCATAGAGCTCCCTCAAGTTCCATGTATTTGATCTCAATTTAATTAAGGATATGAAAAGACTATTGAAACGTCCATGAGAAGTACATTTCTCCTTACAGAAAATTTTGCGATGTTTATAAAAACAAGTTATTACGAAGAAAGTATTTCTTTCATCTTTCTTGAAAACAGTGGTTTGTGTAAGGATTTCATACTTCTTTGTGGCCGTCATTAATTATGCTAGTTTTGAGTTCTCTTAAACTATTAATGAACGTGACTAGCATTCATATATTTTTGCACAGTTTTAGTCTCGATTTCAAGACTATTTCATTATATAATTTTATAATAACTATTTCAGTCTTTTTTTTGGCAGAAATGTAACGTATGGACCGAATTAGATTAAAAGAAATTTCCAATGTGCGATTTTCATATCTGAATAAGTTATTAATGTAACGGTTCTTCTTTCTACTTCTCACTATAATTATTAGAAACTGTTCGGAGTTGGCAAACAAATTTCTGAGGTTCGATTATCATCACGACCTTCGATTATAAGTTTATAATTATTCTCAATATTTCTAAAATTGCGTAACTAAAGCAAATTTTTTATTACGTTTGTTTGAGAAACATGATATCAAATTTTCAATTAGATTTTATGTTTCTAATTTTTTTTTAAATAATACTTTATTTTACCTTCAGAGAATAAGCTACATTTCCTGTAACCCCTGTTTCTTCAACATAAAACCGTGTCTTAGTCTATTAATTTTATTGTTCACATACTGGCGCACTTCGAGTCTCCAATATGTAATTTTTTTACCCAAGATATTGAACCTGGCTCAAATAAACTGTAGGTTTGTTTGTGTGTATGTATTGTAATGAATAAACGCTGCTTATTAGTTAAATTATTCAACAAAAGATTATTTAATTAATGTTACAATTAATTTGCTCTACGTTGGCACGCCGATACTTAATAAATAAAAAAAAGATTGATTTAATTTGCCCCACGTTGTGGACCAAATTGTAATGAATAGATAGAAAAGTTAATTACATGAATTTCCCACGTTGTGGAAGCTAAAATGTAATGATTAAAAAAACAGTGATTAATTAATTTTTTTAAAAAAACAAATTTTATTAAATTATTTAAACAATTATTTTTCAGTTTTAACAAATTAATAAATCGTTCTGAAAGTTTATTTTATTTTATGGAAATTTACAAAATTTGGTTTGAGGTTAAATACATTTAAAATCTCAAAGTATAGAAATATGATAACACTTCTCTATTACCTGGGCTTGATAAGTAAAGAACAATCAAATAATTTATAAATTAAGTAATTAACAATCCAAAACCAAAATGAGACGAAAATGAAACTATCGTTTACAAACTTAAGTAATTTGGTTTCTACTTACAAAAATGTCCTGCTGGTACCAGACTTAGTTTCGGAGCTCGGGCACACAATTTACACTAAAAAGGTCATGAATCACTGATTCTACACTTGATGGTCATACACACGGTCGTAGTTATTGGATCTTCCTCCGGGAATTGGATCTGCTGCACCTCCGGATCATCAGTCAGACATATTGTTACTCAATGTCTTTACTTGGAAAATGGTGATCGCGGTACGCGTAGGAATTTGAATCTGGCGCTAAATATTTGATTATGCTTTATGGTTTTTACAAAGTATCTCTCTGTCCTTATACTTGGATTGTAAAACTTATAACTCTCTCGGTTGAATTTTAAACTTGGGCCACGCATTTCGTTCTCTCAATGTTACGACTTCTCCCTCCTACAATTTCAGACAGACTCCTTCCTCTCCCAAACACAATTTCAGACAGACTGGCCTTCCAGCAAACGCACGTAGCCCGCGACAAAGCCCGCCGACATTGTTGTCTTTTAAGAATTTATACCGTTAACAATCAAATTATTTAAAATAATTACTGGCCTCTAATTAGTGTTACAGTATATTCCCCATATAAATCTTCAATTTTCAAATTTGAACAATTTCGTACAAATCTTACATGTGAAACGGATACGAACACTTCAGGAGTAAGACACGTCTTCCACCTCAAAAAGCGGGGTTTGATATTTTCAAACATACTAAAACGGCCGATACTTTCGGCCGATAAATATTTTTCGGAGCCAATGATATTTATAGTTTCTCTCCATTTTTTTGTGAACAATTTCAACACATTTGTGTTTAGGAGGAGAGTACCCCTTAGGGGTGGGGGTAGAGGAGCGATACAAAAAAAAATATCGCGAAAAAAACGAGATTGGAGTCAAATCCGGGGCTGTGGTTGTCACAGTTAAATTTTGACAACCCGGGCAAATTCGGGTACCCTGCTAGTAAATTATACGTAAGCCAGCTGTATAACTGCTGAGATTTTACTAACAAAAATTATATGATTTCAGGAAGAAGTATAAAACAGTCTACAATAATACAAAGGAATGGTAATTTGCTCTTCTTTACCCGAAGGATGTTTGAACAATTGAAACCAGCTTTAATGAACCACGGAACAAAAGATGTTCGGTAATAAAATGCACATTACCGCATTATGGATAATATCGTCGACCTAAAACTGGATAACTGCTTTAAGCGGAATTAATGTCTGGGCTATTAACGCATTTGAGGGTTCTAAGAAAATGAGAGATCATAACCTAAGGCTGTTCGAATTCTATTCTAGCACCGTTTACCTGAAATAAAATCGCCGATATCAGAATTTTCCTTAAATATATGAAAAAAATTGGTTTTCAAACAAACTTCAAGTCATTGAATCTCACGATTTTTACATTCGATTTTTTCACTTGTAAGCAGAAAGAAAACCTATTTAGACGGTTTGAAATCTTATAAATTTGTAGTTAATTTTAAGAAACTAACGTGACATAATCATCCTTAGACATTCAAAATTTGAAAAACTAAAGAAACAGTTTTAAAATAATCTGTATAGCGTATTTTCTAATAATAGAACATATTCACTTGTTTTACAACTTCCCATCTGTATCACGTGAATATTTTCTGTTTTTGAGGTTGACTATATTAATTTAAACATTTGAAATGGAAATTTTTTAAACGCTAAGATAATAAAACATAACCTCTCTTTTTAATCGAATATCTCCCATTTTTAATTTATGCGAGATTATTACATAATTATTATCTAAGATAATTTTATTCATTCCAATAGATGTAATTATACATATAAAATATTTTAGTGTTGATTCGTCGACTACTATACTTATTACATTTTAAATAATAAGTATGGCGGTATATCTTTAGGAGCTGACAGAAAGAAGATCGTTGACGGTTGCTTAGCGACGTCTTTGGTGTGGATTTGAATGAAATGTATTTTGCGTGAAATATCTAAATAAATGTGCTATGTATTGTGTTTAATTTCAAGTTTCAGCTGAAATGGAAACCAAACTCAATTATTACTATCAACTGTCGAGACCTCGCCATATTTCAAGTAAACCCATACTGAGATCGTTGTTCATATTCGAGATTCTTTTTAGAGTAACAGGCTACATGAGGCCACGTGGTGGCAACTCCCCTTTAATAGCATTTGGCCCCCGGGCTATAGTTTAAGGATGCTACCCAGCATTCACCTAAAAGAGATTCAGGACAAACCCTAGAAAACCTGCATCAGGTAGGTCGGGCAGTAGGTAGTCGTCCCACGCCTTTCCTATGGCGGTGGATGGATTTTTCTGTGGGGACGACGCATTAACTTCTTCGTGCCTCGACCAGTTTAGGAGGCAACTGGCCGACTGTTCCAGTGGGAACAGAGGACAACTCTCACCGTATGTCATAGGTCTGAGACCCCGAGGTGCCTCGGTTTGTGGGAGTCTTAGTTCAGAAACGGAGAGAGGAAAAGGTATCCCGAAAAGTTGCCCTGTCCGTCTCACAAGAAAGGTTCTGCCTGGGAGCTCTCACAGGCTGTAGCCATTCAATAAAATTATTCATGATTTGATTTAATTTTTGAGAACCAACAGCGAGACGGTTGTGGTTTTTCTCGATACTATTTTCTACAAATATTAAACTAGGATTAACTACAGGATATGAGCTGATTACAGAATAATATATCGTTCACGTTCGGCAAATTATGATGTGTGCTATATTACCTATAACGAAGCTCATCTAAAACAAAAAAATTACTCAATTGTCAACTTGATAAGATTAATTTAACATCCAACTGGCCATAGCCGTGACTGCAGCCTTTCGACATTCTGTTTCAGGACTTTTCGTTTTTATTCCGTCCACTTCATCTATAAGCTATTGGAGCTGTCAACATTGACAATATATTTCATACAAAAGTTTTTTATAAATATGCCGCAAATAAATTGGATTCCAAGGATCTTCAAGTCCTTTGATATTGTAATAATTAAAGGGAAATTTAATAATTGTAAACTGTTGAACTCAAAATGTTACCGGCAAACGGACATAAAGCCACTCATGAATGGACGATAATGGAACAGGCCAAGGCATTGTAGGACGGTTAGCGCGCGGAGAACGTATCAGTTGGCAAGCAGAAACGACAGAAAGTGGTCGTATTAAAAATAGACGAGAAGTTTTTCAAAAGTAAAGTTGTACAGCATTCACCCAGATAATGCTGCAGAAAAATTGCTGAGTGTTTCCAGTTTACGATAAATAATTTTAAACGTCTACGCGGAGGAATCATCTGTATCACCGCAAAATTGGCATAATTGGCGGAATAAGTCGTCTACGAGGTACCGCCAATCTCGTAAACCCAACAGTGAAGTGTAAGTAAATTCAGTGAAAGAATTGCCTGTTTTTTTTTTAAAAAAAAGTTGAGAGTTTGTGTTGCTGAAAGAATTAAATTGCCCAGGTACCAGAAAAAACTGTAAGTTAAACCTCATTTAAATTATTATTGTGAACGTTAGATTAAAGATAAATTCGTCAGATTTCGATTTTTTTGTTGAATATTGTAAATATTAATTTGTAATTTTTCATAAAAGTGTAATCGTCGTAGAAATTTGATTGTTTGGAAAAGGAGTAATACCTTTCTTTATTTAAAGGCCCATAAAAAGACCCTGAGATTAAGAGTAAAATTTGTTTGTTGTATGAAATAAATGTTGAAAAAGGTCATCGAATAATTATTTGTAATTTGAATTATTTTGAATATAATAAATTAATGAGTTTGTTAATTAAATAAAATTTTATTATTAACATCCTTTCATGTAAATTTAAAATAATTCAATCAACGTGGGCTAACTGTTGTGTTTAATTGTGATTTCATTTATATGACTACATTTTTGACGTCCTCAACGTGTGGCATATTTTAAATTCAATTGTGATTATTACATTTTGGTGTAATCAACGTGTGGCCCATTTTTATGATCTTGCATAATTAACTGTTTGTCTTTAAATTGATAATTACATGTTGGCTTCACCAACGTGTGACTAATCATTTAATTAATTGATATCAAATAAATACTACATTTTTGGCTTCACCAATGTGGGGCACTGTTTAATTGTTAAATTTTCAATTGCGAATACTACATTTTGGTGTGCCAACGTGTGCCGAACTTTAATATTATTTCATTTTAATTTGTTTCGTCATTAATTATTATATATTATGTCTTTAGGATCAGAATTTCTGCTACAAATAAAATTTTGTGTTTTACTTAAATTTTAAACTAACACAGGAAGATTAAATCATTATTCTGGGCATAAGTAGTCGTATTTAAAGAATATTTTATACAAAAAAAATCCTCATCCTCTTGTAATTAATTGAATCAAATGACAGTAGAAATTCTCATACTTCTAGTATGGGAAACATTTTTTAATTTAGTTTTCTGTGCGAGACACTAATGTAACTAATACTGTTTACAAACACCTGACTATTTACTGTAATGTTTGGCTTAAATTGCAAGTAATAAAAGCAATAAAGAATGCAGTATTTCTCGGTGTAAAGAATGAATAAAATCTTCAGGGGCTTCTAAGCGAGTGAACAATTGTATCCCCGACATATTCTAGCTAAGTGTTTATCTGATGCTATTTGACCTGTATTTATAGTTAAAGAGAAAATATTTTTACAGACCCCTGAAATTCTATAGACCTTTTATGAAGGGTCCACCTTCACTCCGTTAGAATTCCGTGAATAGTTTATTTGATAAAAGTAATAATAAAAAAAACTTGTACAGACTTTTCAACTTCTACGGAATAGGATTTTAACACGCGAATTTTTAATATTTAGTTCATGGTCCTTTAACAGCCTCGGAAGTTGCAGACGCTGGAAAAAGTTATACCGTTCCTGTGATTGATTACTTCCAGTCGGCAGAAAATGCGACACGATATATATCGCATCGAAAGCTAATAATGTATCGACAGCAATGCAGCGCACGATATATTAAGTACGGAATTAAATGTCGATGGCAGAACGGCGCACTCTGCCGATTAGCACTGGAAACACGCACAAGACATGGCGGCTTTAATCGGAAGTAGATACGCCTGTGTAATTGGCGCCGCTTTCAATTTGGATTGCAGCCATAATGAGAAGTTCATCTTGATTAGGGCAAAGAGCGAAGCGAACTAATGGAGGAGAAGCATGCGAATTTGGTTGCTGGCTTCAAGAAACTATTATCGAAAACGTTCGGAGAGACAAATGTAATATGTTACACATCCGCAGCCCACTGAATTGGTGGTTCCCTATTATCTCACTTAATATTCAAATTTTAGGTAATTTGACGTGAAAATTGGAAGACGAATCAGTTTAGTTAGATTCCTGCTCAGAACAAGAATAATTTACAGTGTATATTTATTGAAGGGATACCGAAATTAACATTTTTTCATCAAATAATAGAAAATTAACTAACGACGGTGAAAATATGAGTCGTTAAAATGTCCATTTGTTGAGGATATACGACAAAGGAAAAAACTTTGCTTACCTTTTGCAGGAAAAATATTACACCCGTAACGTTGAGTTCATTATGCAACGTTGGGTTCAGTACACAGCTTTGCATAATTAATTATAGAAAGCTATCTGATTAACTAATACGTTTCCTATATATAAGCACGCGGAGAAGTTATTAAAACCTCTTTTCCTTAGGTAAAATCTGGAAAATGTGACACATATAATTTACAGAAAAGGTTGAAATGGATACAGAAGGATTATAGATGTAGAAAAAATGTAAGTATATATATATTTACTATTAAACCCATAAATATTGCATTGACAGATATATTTTTCATCTCGCAGTGGTGAAAACTCTATGAAAAACTGATACGTTGGTTGTTGTAATATTTTTTGGTGATATATATGTCTAAATTCATTTAATAATCTTTCCTACATCCATAATATTTATCCGTGTTCATATCAACCTGCAAAGTCAATTAATACTTTATACTTGCGTTTACCTGATTCGTTATTGAAGAATTTCGATTGGGTCACATTTATATATCAACTATCTGGGTGCCCGGCGTTGCCTGGGTTGTCATAATTGACTTCAGCGGCGTCCATAACCCTGGATTTGACTCCAATCTCGGTTTTTGCGTTATTTTTAGAAAACGCCTTTCCACCCCCACCCCTAAACGTGCTCCCATCTCATTCCGAAAGGGGTGAACTTATACACAAAATTATATTGAAAAACTCGATCACATTAACATGAAAAATGTTCTTTCAAAGAAATTTATCGAATGTTTTAAAATATTTAAAAAAATTACACCCACGTACTCCCCGTCTCTAGGGATAGTAGTTGTGTCTCACCCCCACAGTGTTTGTTTCCTGTTCAAAGGGAACGCGTGTACAAAAATTGGTAAAATTTTCTTCACGGCTGTAAATTTGTACGCAGAACATACATACACACACACACAGTCTATTTTATTTATTAGAAGATAGTATTTTGTAAAACTCATATCACTTCTAAGCGAGTGAACAATTGTATCCTCGACGTATTCTAGAAAAGTGTTTGTCTGATGCTATTTGGCCTGTATTTATAGTTAAACAGAAATTTTTTTGCAGACCCCTGGAATTATATAGACCCTTTAAATGAAGACTAAACTATTTGGGATTAAATTAATTTCATTACCTTCAATTGAGATTAATTCATTAAGGATGTTTAATTGTATATTGTTATCTGTATTCTTTATGTTTTTCATTGTATGTACACACTATGATATCGGATGCGGCTTGAGCCAATTCTTCTCATGCGATTCCATATTCAATTCATTGTAAACATGTGCATATCCAAGTATTACATCATTGAATTATTATTTCCATTACAATTTAGTTTTAAAATATCTCTGGATAAAAATGTATATAATGATTAATTTGGCATAAAATGTTAGTGCAGAATATGAATACATTTTATGAACTAGGTTTTTATTGCACGATAAACGTGACAAACGCGAAATAATTGAATAAACTATTTAAAAAACGATCTATACTATTAGACTCATATAAATTCACATTTCTACTATTTAACAGGAAATTGATTTTTCGGTACACTTCATACATACAATGTGAACATTATTCTTAATAGAATAATTAAATATGAAAACTAAATACATTGATGTAACAGGAACGTAGTTTTTTATACTTCAATGGGTGAAGAATAGTCAGGCGAAAATAAAGTGTATACATTAGTAATAAATTTCATGAGTTAAGAGCACTTTCATAAATATAAAATTGGGCCACTTTTAGGAAGGTATTTTTCTGTCTAAATTATTAAAAATTAACAATATATTTTTAGCGTTAATTTGTATATTAATTTTTAGATTAGTAGATCAATCAGAAACGAAGATGCATCTGCTCCTCTTAGGTAAGATGCATGTCTATAATTACAAAAAAAAATATTTTAACACTGTAATGTCATGCCATTCTGAGAAAAACATTAGGGGAAACGCTGGCAATTTGCAAGCAGCTTAAGACGCAAACTAGCGCGCACATTAAGGGTGGAGGGAACGCGATATTAATTCGAGACATGTGTTTTAATGGAAGCTCGGCCGGATTGCGGCGAACGCTACCGGCAATACATCATGTCGCTAGGGCGAAACTTTGCCG
The DNA here is from genome assembly GCA_037074705.1 of Zhengitettix transpicula. Classification (NCBI taxonomy): domain Eukaryota; kingdom Metazoa; phylum Arthropoda; class Insecta; order Orthoptera; family Tetrigidae; genus Zhengitettix; species Zhengitettix transpicula. Next base: position 10,980,413 of record CM073593.1, read on the forward strand.
GCAATTACAACGGCTCGCAATCTTACACTTTTAAGAAAATGAGCACCGCGTTATTTAAGGTAAATTTAAATTAAAATATCAGAAATTCCGACTTCCGAAAATAAACACTTTTATTTAGCTAATTTCCCTTGGTAAGCCATTAGCGACTTGTATCAACGAAATTACTTAGTAAAATTGGTAGAATTGACTATTGGATACATTGCCAAATGGACTCGTTCTATTTATTTGTTTAAATCAAATAGCTAAAGGTTAATCTACATATTCACTCTTAATAAGTAATTTACATACTTCATTTACTAATAACTATATATACTGTAATAAACAAAAATATTAAATTGAATTTAGCCAACGTTGTGGCACCAAATGTAATGAACAACAAATATTTAAGAATTCAATAGTTGGCCACACGTTAATGACGCCAAATTGTAATGAATTGAATATTAACAAAATATAAGCAACTGATTAATGGATTTATTTTATTTTATTAAATTTAAACGAAAAGGATTCAAAATAATTTACCAAATTTTAAACTTCACAAAACAATTAATTTATTCCAAGTAAAATAACATTTCTTGACGTGATTATTTACATTCGTGTTCTTGCAATTTTGCAGATTTTATCAACTCTCATCTCAGGGTCGTTTATTTGGGTCTTCTAAATAAATAATCAACCTTTTTACATTTAAATTAAACAATTTAAATTTTTCTTTAAACATTAAAGTTAACCAATAAAATAAACATGAAACCGAAATCTGACGATTTGAGCCTTATTTAACGTTTACAAACTTTTATTAAATTTATTTCTACTTATAGTCTCGCTGGTACCAGGCTTTCGTTTTGGGTTCAGATGCACTTTACACTTGATTACAAAACACAGTCCAAACTTCGGCATCTCTGAACTGGAACGATTACTCCGTACAACTCCTGTGATCCTCCGCATTAAGTCTCTCTCTCACCAGCAAATATGGTATTTCTCGTTCTAACTATTGGTCAGCCAGATTGTTATCAACTCCTTCTCGATGAAATTCGTGTCCAAAACATTTACTCAATGACTTTACTGTCCGCAACCTTTACTTGATCAAACTCAACCTGCGGCTTTTCTTGATGAATTTCTGCCCGCGACTTTTCTCGATGAATATTTGCCCGCAACTGCCGCCGTTAGACTGGAGTTTTAGAATGCTCGTCGCCGACAAAGGATCGACCGTACATTGTTGCTTTTGATATTCTCGCCGATAACAATCCACCACAAATTTCCAATTATCGAATCCCTAATGGCCTCTAATTAGTATTACAACACATATACTAACATTCATACTTATAAAGACATACAAATTGTAATAATTAAATATAAAATGTGATTGTGGCGTTTCTAAATGAAAGAACTTAAGTGAAAGTTATTAGACAAGATTTATTATCAATTTTATAACAAGTATAAAATACACAAAATATTTGGGATCTCAGGGTCTTGATCTGGGTTTGATAAATGGCAGAATTTAAATAATCAAAATTACATTCACTTTTTATGGAAATCAAAGCGTCTGAACATAGACGAAATTTGTTGCGGAAGAATTAATACTAAAGATTGAATTTAACAATTTCAATTTTATCAAGAATTAACAATCTCATTCTATCGATAATTAAATAATTAAATAACGATCTGACTTTTATCTTTTAAACACGGTTTACAAATGATTTTAAAGTTTTTTCTACTTACGGCTGCCCAGGTCTCATTTTTAGTTTTTCGTGCACAATTTTGGGGACATCACTGATTCTAAATTCTCACAGACTCTAAATGTTCACATGCTCTAATTGGTGTAGTTTGTTAGTTGGTTTAACACAAATTAGTTGGTTCTCGATGCTTTACTGCAACTAATTGCTCTGTCTCCTTCCCGACTGAATATTGCTTTACTTTTTAATATTTGAAAGCATGTTTGTGACTGGACCACATTCTTTCGTTCTGACTGCCGATTGTAAAACTTTTCGTCTGGTCTATTCGCTGTCTGCTGCCCAACTGTACTGTTCAAATTTTCATGACTTGGAATTTTGGTCTTTTCTCCTTGCTGCTTACTGCCCGACTGTACATTTCCTGAATGTTCGTTCGTCTCGCAAGTTTTGAGCGCGTAGAACCTTCTCGACTCCTCAACAATGTCTTCTTTGCCTTGCCGGATTGTTGCGGCGTCCGCTCTATATCCACTAATAATGAGTCCTCTACAATCCAACTTTCCAATTAGAACAATGTCTTAATTACCAATTAATACAATATATATACTGTAATGCCAATTAATTAGGACATTAATTGTTTGAACATAAAATTTAATTGTAGCGGCAGGAGCTTCCAAAGCGACAATGGAGCCGAGCTCTGTTACTTTGTCGGAAGGTCAAAAAATGGCGTATGCGCGTTAAAACTCGAGACTGCGATAGTTCAGTTGGTGACGGGACATTTCTGAGGACGGAACAAATGATACTAGAGCAGAGACTAGCCATTGAGAATTTAAGACACAGTAAAAACATTCACGGAAGTAAATATCGAAAGTTAGCAGTTTTTACGTGTATCAGCAGCCAGGAAAGAAGTGCAGTTTTTACGTCTGTAGCCAGCCAGGAATAGTAAAGTTGCAGTTTAAGTCCCAAGCGGTAAAAAGACGAGCAAATCTATGATATCACAGGATTCATATAAGGCAAGCGGTCGCTAGATAGCTGACAAAAAGGAGGATCATCCGAGTTCCTGGGAGTCTATCAAGGTTGACTTAAAGAGTGTAAAATCTATGAGCCGATATTAGAATCAGTGTAAAAATTTTGCAATAGTGTACTCCCGAAAATAAAAAGAAATGCTGGAACCAGCTCGACAGATGTAAGTAACAAAATACAAAAATAATGTTTTATGTAAACGTAATTAAAGGATAGAAGTCAGATTTAGTTCTATTTTAATTGTCAAGTTAATTTCTTTTCTTTTTAATTTCTTTCTATCAACATACTGTCTAGGTGAATTGTAAACTGTTTGTTAATAAGTTTTTTGAAACAATTTGTTGTGTACATTAACAAACCCAGTGAAGGCCCTGAGAAATTAATATTTTAAATTGTAATTGTTTGTGAGTTATTGCCACAAAAAAATTTGGTTTTAAATTCTTGTTGATTATTTAATTTAATTAATTCCAATTGGCTTCCACAACGTGGGGCAAATAAATTAACACAATTAGTTAATTAATACATAAATGGCTTCAACGAGAGGCAAATTCATTAAATAAATTAAATTACATAAAGCTCAATTTTAATTATTAAATATTGGCGTTCAACGTGAGGCAAAATAGTTAAATTAATTAAAGGATTTTCTTTTGATTATTACAATACACATATGCATACATACAGATAATACATATATACGTGATATTTTATACATGTAAACAAATGCTCTAATTAACTCTTTAACTTTTTTCTTTTCTTTTCCATTTCTTAACTTATTGTATAATGTCGCTCGTCTTAGATAATACAGAATTCATCGCCGTCTCCTTCCTAAACCTATAGTAATTTTCAGCCTGTCTTGTCTGGTAATTATGGTCTTCCCTATTTTTCATCAATATACTTTTCAAATATACGGGTATATATGAAAAACTCTCAATGTAACATTTTCATTAATATTCATTAAACGTTTCTGTATGATTTACAAATTAAATTAAATTATTTTTGAAGAATCAAGTTGGCCGACGAAAATTAAAGCGTAGTGATGTTTAAATTTTCAATTAACCTAAGAAAATATAAAATTTTTGTTGCAGACGAGAATTAGAATATAACCCTTTATTTTATCGTTGAAGTAAAATAACAAAAAAGTGAATCGTTATTAACTTTAAAATCTATTTTTCTAAGTAAAATATTTTTTCCGCGATGTAATGGTAATTTCAGTTGACTTATAAAATCACAAATTTCTACAGATGGATGTATTAAAACGTTGGAGAACTAAATTGAGGTTTCTGTAAACTCAACCGACCAATTTATTTATCCTTACATCAAATTAAAATCCTTCATTCATGATTTACGTGCTAAATATCTATGGAATAGTTGTGTGAGAGAATTCTCAGCAGTAATTGTGGAATTACAAAAATCTTTACATGCGTTAGGGCGGTGTACTGATTTCTCTAGATGAAATTTTTAATTACTCTCCATTCTTTAGGTCGTGTCATCACTGAAGTCTTGAAAATATACATGGTGTTCCATTTACTCGAAAAAACGAAAATATATAAAAACTACACAACGAAGAGATAATATTTTCAACGACTACGTCTGCCCGTGATAAAATGAGGTCTGCCCCAGTATCACACAGGGATAAACTTTATATCATAACCCTTTAGTGCAAGATTTTTTGTATTTTTTAAAATTTAATTTTTAAGATGTATTTTTTGTAAATAAAATAGGACAAAATAACTAAAACAACCGTGACCAAAGTCAATTTGGCTCATGATGTTACACATATAAAACATATATATAATTAGGTCTAATTTATTAATAATTCACATTAATTGGTTCATTATTATTTTAGTGCAATTAGAATACCATGAGAACGACGCTTACATTTTATTTCTTGAAAAAACTATAAAAATATTCTGAAGTTGTCCGGCGGGGTTGACTCACAGAATTCTAGGACAGTCATGTTTTAATCTGGCCACGGATGCAAAAAATTTCACAAATCCTGAAGTACATATTGTTTCATGTCTGTCTCTAAATTAGCTCTCTTAGAAACCAACAGATGCCTCTGGGGTGATAATAAAAGTTATCTTGCATATATTCTACACTATGCACTAAAGGGTGAGATGTTAATCCATTTTGTACTGTATATTCAGATTATCCATAAAATAAGTACTTAAGTATTTTTTTTGAGGGGGGGGGGGAGGGGCGATTTCTTGGATAATTGGACTAAATTGATGAAATTATGTTAATTGCTGATACTTCGTGAGAGACCCCCAACTGGTGTCATTGTAGAATTAAGTTGAAAAATATCACTTTTGAAAATTAAATATCAAAATAGCATTTTATCCATAAAAAACGTTTTATATTCAAATTATAAACACGACCTTTAGTCCCTCTTCAGGTGTATGGATGTTACTATTATAAAAAAATTAATAGTTGACAAAACATTCTAACGTGCGGATTGCTAGTCGTAATATGGATGCATTCACTCCAAGTTCTTAATTTTAAAAAACAGTAGGGATAATGCGACAAATTAGAGCATGTTAATGAATATAAACGCCAATTGCATGAGATTTCAGTCATAAACGGAAGTTCCCTTACCAAGCCGAACTAATCCAAATCTGAGAAAGCGAACTTTTCTAACTCATATCGCACGAAGCAGTTTCTAGAAAAGTTTAATATTGAGTTTCAGGTTTTGTATGTAACTAAACTTAAGAATCAATTGGCGGTTCTGGTATTTCCAGAATTTCAGCGAGAAGAAAATTTAATGAACTACCGGCCAACAGACTTTGTCTCTCATAGTCGTAACCAAGCTAATAAGAATCTCAAGCAATCTGAAGGTATACTTCCCCTTCTGCTACTTTAATGAGGAAAGGGACGTCGTTAATATTAATGAAGCTAGGAGCTATCAACCTTCTTTGTGCGTTTCGCAGGTAATGGTCACGTCTTTCAATTGTGTTTACCGAATGCTGCTACAAAAGGATATCGTGAAAAAGGAAAACAGGTAATTCCATCATTTCGGGGACCTTTCTACTTTAAAAAGCAAGGGAATGAGATGTTTGCTAAAATATTTCATTAATCAGTAGATTCATATATTAAACAATATTCCGTTCCAGGCCCTCTTTCATCGTCAACAGATAACATGAGAACTGTATATTACATGTGTATTGTCTGAAGAATTAAATAGTTTAATAAAACTTAAATAAAGAGTATTTTTTAAATAAAATTGATAAGAAATTTTATAGAACAAGTCGTATGAAAATGTTGACAAACGGGCACTCTTCACGTTTATGAAATTTCAACCCGAGACAATTTTATTTTATGACAATCGTTGCTAAATTATTCTTTAATTACATGCCGGAACATAATATAATGAAATACTGGTCTAATTTTGTAGACTTATGTGACAGAAATAAATTTCATATTTCAGTCAATGTATTCTACGTATGTGTGGTTCGATTTGGAAACACTTTTTGTTGCCAAATTGATCAGAATTAATATTAATTCTTAAATTACAAGATATTCATTGATGAACTGGGAACATTCTTAAATTACAAGATATTCATTGATGAACTGGGAACAATATTTACACATAAACACGATAAAATATACTAAATGTCTATTTCATAATTGCAAGCGTCGTAAGAAAATGTTATCCCAACCGTCCAGAGACATTAAAAATAAACGGGAAACCACTATGAAATTAAAGATACAATTTAATATAGAAAAGTAAGACTTATAGAGACAGAGACCATGAACCTTCAAAATCCAAAGACGACAGTAGCAAGACTGGCTGTTAAAGTGAATTCAGAGACTGAAAGAGAAAAATACGACTTACAGAAGCTCTTGCTAGAAGGGGGGAACAAATCGAACGGTTCCACATCAGTCTACGTGATCCGAAGAGGGGCCCCTGCAAACCGGTTACCTCAGGCGTCTGTACTGAAATCCGAAGCGAGTGAACATTTGTCGACGAGTTAATTCAACCTGAGATGCTCGTTCACATCCTTCCGAAGTCCTAGTTAAGAGAAATTTCTCACGAGTAGTCTGTATTGAACAAAATAATGAGACAATTAATAAATCTGTATTACATATATGTTACAGATATTATTAACACTGTCTTCAACTGTCGTCTAACAATATATATATATATATATATATATATATATATATATATATGTATATATATTCATATCTCGCAATTATATTATACGTATTTGATTTAGAGTTGTACGATATATATAGTAAAGAACAGCTATCTCTGATTTGAATAATTACCCATTCATTTTGAATTGTTTACATTTAAAACTAATTGATTATAAAATTTATCAACATTATGTAAGGTATCGGTTAGGCATTGTTTGGCTACAGTTAAAGTTAGCGGTTAATGACTATAAGGGCTAGGCGGCACGACTAAATTCTTGCGGCGTCTGAAACAGACAATTTTATTGCACGATTTTTCGTTGCCTCAATTTAATGTAAATTATGTATAGGAAAACGAGAAAATATATATAAGTAATATTGTATTAAATTTTATAACCTTATCATGATGATTTTCACACTGTATTTGATTATTGACGCACTCTCGTGTGCTATCCTTCTTCAGATCTCACAATTATATTATACTTATTTGATTTAGAGTTGTACGACTCTTTGTAAATCACATTTAGACATTTATTCATTTAATTCTGAAAATTTTTGAAGTTTATGAAAAAACATTAGCCTGGCGTTGGTTGTTCTTTGAGGTTGGTAACAATAATGGCTTTTCGGTCCAGCGGAGTCACGAGTTCTTGACAGACACGGGAGGAGGAATTGCATGCCAGAGAGAGACACTGCCCCTAGCGGGAAGCATTCAATCAAACTTGGCCGACTCCAGATAACTACATGGACGCCAATTCCCCAAGCCCTGGGCTCGAGATGGCTTGCGGTCGCCTGTCCCCGTGCCCGAAAAGTCCCTCGCCTTCTTCTTTTTGTCATAAATAAACGCCGCCTTTGTCGCCATTGCAGCTGAAACGACTCTGTCCCTCTAACTTTAATAAAGCCGCCATCAACGCCTGTTCACTATACAAGAGACTCACTTAATTTGATTATAAGCTGGTAAAAAACAACATTATTCCTCTCTTCATGTTTTTACGACACATTTTATATTCCATGAAAGATACTACTTTCATCGTGCTAGTAGTTGTACGTTGATTGGATTACATTTTAAGAACATAATTAATTTGACGTGTGCGGAATAAGCAAACATTAATTTTATAAGTTAAATAATAATTATTCCTCTTTCTTTGTAGAAATTATTATATTAATCTGCTGTACCGGCCTCAATCTCAAATTTAATTTTTTAAACTCACTTTACTTAATTATATAACTAATAAAAATTATTTAACCATAACTAATACACACTCACAATAAAAATGGGCAATTTGCATGCCTGTATAGATTATAGACTTCTAAAATACTTATAAAACATTAGCGTGTTGGTACTTATTTAATTCAATTTAATTTTGTCTTAGGCTACATAATAAGTTAAAATAAATATCAATATTTGAATATATTTATTTGCCAACAACATTTGTTATAGGGACATAGATCTTTTTCATTTTATTAGCTACTAGCTGGGTGTTCGGCATTGCCCGCGTTGTCATAATTAAACTCAGCGACATTCATAACCTCGGATTTGTCTCCAATCTCGGTTGCTTTTGCGTTATTTTTATGTATCGGCCCTCCACCCCCATCCCTAAGAGTACTCCACTTCTATGTCGAAACTGTTTGAAATTATACAAAAATATCTGGAGAAGCGCTATCATTGACCCCGTCATATATTTATTCGCCACAATTATCATTTGTTTTAGCACGTTTTAAAATTTCCACCCTCGCCTACCACTGTCCCTGCAGGTGATACAGGTGTCTTATCCCCGTAGTGTTTGTTTCCAGTTCGAAAGGAACACGTGTACTAAATTTGGTCACATTTGTTTCACGGGTATAGATTTGTATGTGGAATATACACAAACGACAAACACTATATTTTATTTATTAGAAGATGCTATTTAAATTGCATTACGACTTCTTCACAGTTAAGTTTTTGTAAATGATAAAAATTTATTTCCAATTATAAAATATGACATAATTTTGAAAACGCTAATGGATTAAAAAATAAACGACGTTTCGTCCTGTCATAGAACTTCTTCACATTTTTGTATATAAATCATGTGTAACAATTTAGAGCAAGGTTGTAAGCTGCCTTCCATATAAATAGTTTCCCATGATTTATATACAAAATTGTTAAACCTAAGGAGGTCCTACAATTGGACGAAACGTCATTCATTTAATTTATTTGTTAATAAACATAATTTTCTTACACGAGACCGTGGATTTTTTTTTACATTATTGTGAATGTCAGATATTTTTGCGTCGTTCTTACATAAAGAAATAATCAAGGTGTTTAAAATTTCAATGTTGTAATAATTTTGTTTAGAAATAATCGTGTTATACGCAATAAAATAAATCATAGAGATAATTGGATTATCAGTAAACACAAAATGATATGTTTGAATGTAATTGGTAAATAATATAAATTAACAGAGAAAAATTACTATCTGTTTTGAGAAATATTTGACGATTATAGTGCGTTTAGTATAATTTATTTTAGTGTCATATGCAATTTTTGCGACTCACAATATTGAAAACATACTTTTTATTCTGTCCAAAAAAATTATTAATGAAATCGCCAAAGTTTAGTACAAAATAATAATAAATGAGCGAGTATCAGAATTTAAAAATATTCACGAACAAAATAAAATGCAGGAAGATTTAGTTAGATAATTACGTCTCTCTATGCGCAGATCAGGAAGTTTTCCTATAAACCGTTTCATATTAATATTATTTGTGGAACTGACAGCATTGGATATAAGCGATTGATATTATAAGTAACGGTTGTCCAAGTTTGTCAAGTTTAGAATTTATTACTACTGTTTTTGACAGGTTTAATCATCTTCGACGGTTAATTATATAGTCGTGTACATTGTGTGTAAGACGATTGTGTTTTGGGACTAGCAAAGGAACGAGGTTTCGGAGTTAGCAACTCGAATGGAATGTCCAACATTTGTTCCGACACCTAGGAGAACTTAAACCGACTGGGTGCTTCACGATTGGCAGCAAGTGGCGCCGTGCAGTGGGGGATCGGAAAAGCATCGCCGGAAGACGGCTAAGAGCTGCATTAGCAGAAAACGACACCAGGAAAGAAGCGAAATATAGCTAGTAGCTAGCTGTTGGAACTGCACGCAGTTCAGAAGCCAACTTTCCACGACGATTCCAACGTGAGTGCGCCAAAGTGTGGAGAAGACTTTATTTGTATCACGCGACAGACAGGCACTCGAAACTTTTTCCGCGAATGCGGAAGGAGGGAGGGATAAAGTGAATAAAAACCTGATACGATTGCATTTTTAAGTTTCGTGACTATTAAAAATACAATATGAACCGTATGTATAAAAGTATTAAGGTCAATTATTCACCAAGATGACCCATTAAATTTCCAAATTAACTACTTAATCAGACTCTAGAATTAACGTAACAGAGGCCACACGTCGGTAAATATTCGATTTTTGAAGAACAAATCGCTACGTTCCAACTCCTTGATTATAACAGAGATCGAGGACTCTGATAAAATTAAATGCCAAGGATTTCCGGTAAACAAACAACTTTAACGCCACCACGGTCACGTTTGACGTTGTAACTTAAACAATAAGATATGTTTTTACAAAATTACTACGTAGTCTGATCGCACGATTAGATTGCAGTCCATCCGAGCTACCTCAGAAGACTTGCCTGTTAGATCCTCACTGAGCGGTAAATAGTCGGTTTATGAAAGCCATATGATATTTTGAGCGTACTAATCCCCTACGCTTGGTCCCTTTTAAGTTTGAAAATAGCCTGTAGTAATTTCGTATTGATACTGAGAAAAGGAAAGTAATATTCTATTTTGTGTGTGTTATAAAAATGTAACTTACTAATGGATGTGTTTAATTTTACCCTTCTCTACGAGTTAACATTTAATATTAATTAAATTTCAATATATGCAGATAAAACATTATAATAGAAATTTTTAACACGTTCTCTAGGAAAAGAGAAAGTACGGTATATATTTAGCTTTTCTTCTATAATGGTCTGTACTTGGTCGTAATAACTATAATTACATTGAAATAGTATTAAATTGATATTGATAATATATTAGTTTAAAATATGTTTATTATCTAACAATAGGATAAATATTTAACTGCTAAAGACCTACTTTTAATTGTTAATATTTTCTAAGTAAATTAAACCAATTAATATATTGGCAGGAAGTAAAACAAATTGTTAAATAAAGTATTTTTGAGTAAAGTGATGTGCCTATGTAAAGCTATGTTAGCTCAAAGTAGTTGGACTAAATAAATCAAAAAATACATTCAAAGTTTTAACAGTAATCTTAACAATACACTCAAAAAAAAAAAAATCTCTTACATTCTCCTAAATTTTGTAAATTGTTAAAAATTTAAATAAATTCCTGGCTTTTACAGGAATACCGTGGTATTTAATCTAGCAAATTCAGTGTCCTATATAAATTAATTAATTTCTACTCTCTCTTCTGTAATTTCAATTTTCTCGATATATTCGATAATAATCTATAAATTAGCCCTTGAGAATATAATGGCATTTCCAGTTTCAATTTTTCACTATTTGATCTCATATAAATAGTATTCATCAAGGCTAAAAATACAGCCATTTTCATGATAGAGTGAAATGCAATTAAATTCAAATTTATATACCATAATTTAATTAATCTCTGACTATGAATGTTCACATGCTTCAGCTGTTACCCTAAAGCATTCACTGATGATTTCAAATATTATTTCAGGTGTTTTAACATTCTTGATTGTAACCTTTAATTTTTTAAATAATTCAAACACCATCACATACGCAAATTACTATTTTCTTTTTCAAGAGATAGAAAATGTCTCCAGCAAATGGGAAGATCTAATTTCATGGACTGCGACTTCAACCGAGCAGAGACATTACTGATGCTAATTTATTTACGAAGAAGCATTTTTATGCATCAGTAATTCTTTATGCTTTTCTACTGCACTTCCCCCCCACAATTAAATACTTCAGATAAAATTTCTTCTAACATGTTAGAGAATCGCCATATACGTAACACTTATCTTTGTGCTGACATATACATATATATATATATGCAAATATCAGCCTGTTAGCAGAAAAAACTTTAATTATTCCATATAAAACATAATAAATATAAAACACTACGTTTCGTCCCTGATTGGGAACGCTTCAGGCGTATACTTTCAATTATAATATATTAATGTTAAAATTAAGTTGACAAAATTTCTAACCGTCTACACCTGATGAGGTTATATTCGGGGACGAAAAGTCGTGTTTTATATTTATTATGTTTTATTTAGAATAGTTAATTTTTTTCTGAGTAATAGGTTGCTATTTGTGTTATTTAATTATAATATGAAATCAGATTGTTATAATTGTTATTATTATTAATATTACTAATCCTAAAAATTTTCTCTACTCCGCAATTAATTTCTTTCCTTCACTTGGATATTTGCGAGATCATCATTGAATAATACTTCATAAACGGGAAAGTATAATGCATGCTGTGAATAAAAATAAATTATTTTCATATATATTTTAATAATAATTAAAGGCAATTAGAGATTTAATAATTAAACAATTGAAGTCAATTGTTATCGGCGAGAATACAAACACAACAATGGGTAAGAATATGTACAGGCGGGCTTTGTCGTTTCCGAACTACGGGTTTTACACAGCCAGTCGCGGGAAGATTTTCATCAAGTAGAGTCGCAGGTAGAATTTCTTGAAGTAAAGACAGTTACAAAATGTTGTCGAGAAGAGCTGGTCACTAAAATTTTAACAGAGAAAGTTACTCTGAGGAGAATGATGAGAGTGTGATTCAGGAGGCTGATAATCAATTGGTCAGCAGGTATCGGTAGAAGTTTGGAGGAGTGGACAACATTCTGATTTACCCTTGATCAGAACCAGAGCTACGATATTGGCTGGAGAGAGAGAGAGAGAGAGAGACTTAAAGCGGAGGTCCGCAGTATTGTACGGAACAATTGTGTCAGGTGGACGATACAAAAGCTTTGGAAAGTTATTTAAAACGAATTAAATTCAGTGAAACGATGTGAATAGTGTATAGTGTATCAAAGAACCCAAACAAATGCCTGGTACCAGTACAAAACTGTAAGTAGTGAGAGAAAATTTATAAAATTTAGTGGAATGTAAACGTTAAATAAGGATAAATTATCAGATTTCGGATTCAATTTCATTTTGTTGTTGTAATTCTAATTAAATTGAATGTTGTAAATTTTGTTTGTTAATTTTGAAAGTAGGAAAAGGTTTGTTCTTTGTTTCAAAGGCCCAATTAACGACCCTGAGACAAGAGTAAAGAAGTTTGTAAATAAGTAAAAACATTAAAGTAGAATAATCACAACAAGAAAATTTGTTAGTATCAATTTAAATAAATCAATTGTTTTCTGATATTCAAATCATGTAATCCTTTAACATCCTTTCACTTAAATTTAATAAATAAATTCATCCGTTAATTAACCATAATTAATTATTTTAATATTACATAAATGGCGCATCAACGTGGGCTAATTAATACGTAAAATATTTGTGTATTACAATATATATATATCGATAAATAGTTCCACATCGTATATTTTATAATTGTTAATAAATATAATTTGAGTCTATTCTATTCGACATCCTATATTTTTTTAAATACAAATCTGCCTTAATATTTGAGATTAATAAAACATTTGTGTTTCGTGTTTAGGTAGAAACACGAAGAATAAAACTGAAATAAAATAAACAAAATATAATTTAAAAAAACTTAAACATGAAACAAAAATTAAAAAGAGAATAAAAAAATCGGTTTCAACAATTTTCTTTGGATCTCCCTACATCATATTTAAAATTTGTAGTTTATAAATGAGTGAACGATAGGTATATTTCAATAAAATTGGTATATAAGAATAGAATAAATTCATGGTTATTGTATTCTTGAAGATAAGTTTATATATCCTAATTTGGTGAAAGGTAGCATTCAAGAATATGCTGAATAGATTTAAGACAAAATATAATATTTATACAATATATTGTGGAACGAGAATTGAAATAAATTTTCTCTTATAATTTTTAACTGAAAATGCAATAAAATCAATGTGAAATATTTGAGTTTTCATTAAATCGGCGTCGGTAAAGGTTAACGAATGACGTACTAAATGGACATTACAAATAATATTGCAATTTTTACTAGGCACAGTGGCTATACACGGAAAATGTAATCAATGATTACGCTCTATTCGTGCTTTTAGCCAAATTCATTGAAGATATTTTTTAGAGACCGTTAAAAATTTGTTTTATATAAATTTACTTAAGATTCAAGTGAGGTGTCCTAAAAACGCTTTTGAGGATATTGACAGAAAGGAAAGAAAATGATAAAAAAAAGGAGAAGAAAAGGAGAATTTCTTCTGGGGAGACAGAGCGATGAAAGAGATCTCTACTGCAATCGAATTATATCCGAGACGGTTTTTATAGCGGCTTAGATGGAAATGCTCGTTCCCTCGGCCCCGGAGCCGGGAAAACAATAAAAGCATCCTGCTTATGGCTGCCGAGCTGTCTCTCCCACCCCATGCATAGACGAGCTGCTATTAAAATTAACAGGTCGTTCCGGGCTCTGCTTTATAGACTCCGCATATCCCAACCTGGTCTACATAATCTATATCTATTAATAAATTAAACGCAGCTATCAGCCTAGTGTTTCAGTTTGAAGAGGTTCACCTGGAAAACCAACTTTTATGTTCGCCGTTTGGAGAGTAGTCAACCGAGGTCTTCCACTCTCAGGATTTGTAAAAAATTGGACACAAAGAGGGTGGAAATGTTTTCTGAAAGAGGAGCGATTATGCGAATAAGAGGGGCAGAGAAATGGAAATAGTGTCGTTAAACGGGAAAGGGGGATGATAATCGATATAATTACTACAAACACATAGTAGACGAAAAACAGGGAGAGGATTTTAAAAGTTAGAAAATAAAAATAAAACAATTTAAATTTCAAGCATTTTATTATGACGTTCCTTCGTTTATGTCGGAGTTGCTTTATTTATGAAGACGGTGTACTGAGTTACAAAATTTTCGTCCGAGGCTATGCTCAAAATTTCCAAAGAAGACGTGAATAAAATAAAATTACATTATGACACATAATGTGACACTCTCCTATTAGTAATAAAAATATTTATTATCAAATTTAAAACATAATATTTGCCAAACACAACGTGTCATCCCTGATTGGAACCTCTTCAGGTGTACAATTACCATTCAGTTATAAAAAAATTAAACAACATGATACTTTTTAATACAATTATGTACAAATATAATTTATAGAGTGCTAGTTACAATTTATTACAAGAAAATTTAGATTAACATATTTCTAACGTTGCGGCCCAAACGACTGTTATCGACACAGCTGTCATTAGTATTATTAAATGTTGAGATAACAATGGAAATAAAATATTTATATAATAAAACAAAAAGATCACAAGAATGAATTTTATTCAAATTAATTGTACTATTAACATTAATGACCGATACATTAGCTCTAATACGCAACATTTCGCTAATAAATCTAAAATATTTACATGGTCAAAATCGAAATTAATTTTTTTTTAAAAAAAAGTAAATATACTTGGACACAACTGAATATTTTTGGACGTTAAATTTATGTCCAAAAATCCTCCTTTAATTTCATTCTATGCTGGGATTTTTTTTCTACCCCCGTTTTCCAAACTTCATCTCCCACTTTTCGGCAACGCCTACAATCATAGCCCTCAGGACGCTCTAACTTAACCTCCAGACTCCCAGTAAATAATCATAGCCTCATTCATGCTAGTTTTTTTTTTCAAGTTTGTTCGGGCGAACCTGAAGCCGACAGTGGAGGGAAGACGGGAGTTGGGGATTCTGAGGAACAAGTTAGAGATAATACCTAATTGTAAACTCTCTCTTTTCTTCAGACTGCCAAATTCGGAGCAAGTTAAATGTTCAAACTAGAAGTTTCCGACTACTGCGAGGTCACCAGATGGCCCCGAGAATAAAAGAGAAATTATATTATCAGTAAATATTAAAGATGCTGAATAATACATGATAAATTCTAAGAGTAATCTTGGGTGGGAAGAGCAGCTAAATTGTACTACAATCCACATACTTTTTTAACAATTCTCCTGTTCCGACGTTTTGCAGCCAAAATATTTGCATGAATATTTCTCAAATCTGCCTTCAACTCAGACTTTTTTTCTCGTTATTTCACATTACAAATAGTTTTTTTATCCCATTCCTTTGAACCAATGGTCTACGTTATTCTTTATTAGAGATTACATATATATATATATATATATATATATATATATATATTGTAATGATTACAATGAAATTAATATTTTTATAAACACAATTGCCCCACGTTGATGCGTCAAAATGTAATGATCAGTGATGAAACCAAATTTTTAATTTATATATATATATATATATATATAATATTAAATTTCGCCTCACGTTGGCACGTTAAAAATGTAATAAACAACTTGAAATTAATTAATTAACAATGCCTCACGCTGAGGTCGCCAAAATGCAAAAATCGGAATGAAAACAATTTAAAATGAAATTAATATTATAATTAAAAATTATATAATGAAGGAGCATGAATAAGAACATTTATTCAAACTGACCAAACAATTAATGTATTATTATTCAAAATAATTTAAAATTACAAAATAATTACTCGCCGACCTTTTACAGTTATTTCATACAAACGAATAAATTTTCTTTTGATCTCAGGGTTCTTTCTGGGCCTTTAAATAAATAATATTTTACTCCTTTTTAAAAACAATCAAATTACAAATTAATAATTTACATATTTTACCAAAAAAACTCGAAATATGACGATGTTATCTTTAATCTAACGTTTACAAAATTATTTAAAAGATTTATAACGTACAGTTTTTCTTTGATACCTGGCCAATTGGATCCTTTCATCGACACACACTCTCTATTTAAAAAATAATAAAACAAGTCATTCTTACACTTAATTAACACTTCACTTTCGATTTTCAATATTGGCGGCACCTCGTAGACGAAATTTAACATCAATTTCTCCAATTTCGGTGTGATACCGAAATTCCTCCTCGTAGAACTTTAGGATTATTCGTCGAAACTTGTGACATTCAGAAATATTTCTGAGTCTCCAACTGCGTGAATATCGTCCAACTTTACGTTTTCAAAATGTCTCGTTTTGTTAGGTTACGACCAAATGCTGTCGTTTTCTTATTGCTGACTGCTATTTAACTGTACTTTTTAAATATTTGAAAACGTCTTTCTAACACGACCACTCTCTGTCGTTTCTGACCGCTGACTGTTGAATTTACCAACTCTCCTGCTTCATTATAGTCCATTCTTGTGTCCCTGTGTCTCTTTGCCGATAACAATTCCAGTTCAACAGTTTATAATTATTAAATATCCATTGCCCTTTAATTATTACAATATATATATATATATATATATATATATATATTATGATCATAAAGTGGTGCATAAAGTTTAGAAAATCTTAATTGGAATATTTAAGAATGTAGCTTCAGGCTTGAGAATTTAACCTATGACGAAGGATTAATATAGAAATTCCACTTATGTAATACGTATTATATTTCCAACGAATCTGCTTTTTTCTTCAAATTGAAACTGTCATTTAAAAATATAAGCACATCCTACTTGTGTTATAAATTCTTTGTTGAATATTTTACTGAATCAAGATAAAATTTAAACTGTAGTTGATAAATTAATGTTTCCAGACCTGCAATAAATCATCCTGTAACGTATTTCTTCTAGTGCCTTTTTAATTGAATTTTCCCCTGATAGAAACTTCCACATTTGTTCCTGCTACTAATTTTAAATTAAACTATCGAATCCAATCCCTAATCCTTACTCTGCAAGTCTCAATGGAATTTTACTCGTCATGAGCATAATACCTTAAATAATTTCACTCTCTTAACATTTTGTCCGGAAGTGAGTTTTTTCTTATTTCAAAATCCCCTTTTTTTCTGAATGCCGACTTAAATTCTCTTCATTTTTAAATCAATTCTTTGCGGTGTTGTTCCTAAATATCAGAAATTCTGCCTTTTTTTCACGAATACGTGCATATTTTAAATGACAGTGATACATACAGTGAATAATGACTCATTTTTTTTTACTTTACTTTTATTCTTTCCATCGACAGACCATCCACTTTCCTTAAGAAAGAATCATGTCGTTCATGGGCATCACGCATATTTACTACTGTCGTCATATTGATGAGTTTAAAATACGATTAAATACTTGCGTCTTGCTGCTAATTAGAAATAAAAATATTCAATGTTCATTTTCGAATTTATTATTTTGTATTTTCTTTGTGTTTATATATATATATATATATATATATATATATGTGTGTGTGTGTGTGTGTGTGTGTGTGTGTGTGTGTGTGTGAGTGTGTGTGTATTGTTCTTACCTTTTTTGAGTGTGCTGTCTGTGTTCCTCATTAGTGTAATTTCACATTATATTCTACTTGCTCCTGTCTTTTTCTATAAATATTATAATTCTTCGTCTTGCTTCATTTGTTCAGTAAATAAATCTAAATTCTAATAATTAAATGTTTTCTTAACAGTTTTATTACTGGTTTGATGTAGTTCTGTGGAGAAAACCTGTTTTTTGTCTGAGAAAATTTTTAACGTTCGTGGTGATTGAGTGCCACATTGAAGTTGATGCTTTTGCTATAGATTATTATAGTATCACTCAGTTTTGTGTCAGCATCTTGATTGTTACACCTTGCTGAATTTAGTATTCATCCGTGACGTGGTAGCGCTCAGAAACCGGCCATGAAACGACTCTTGTAATTTTAGCAGAATTGAACGAGGGGAAAGCAGAATGACTTTATCGAGCAAATGGTTGCTGACACGTCTGTTGTTTGTCACGTCGCGTCTTGTCTGAACGGCCACACCCTTAATGAGTCGACGGGGGCCGAGTCCCCCTACCGGAGCCGATGTCGATGTTGGTGGCACCGCTGCCAAGACGAGTCGAAGAGGGTGAGACTTCATGCATTTTAATGTTAGCGCCTCTCAGAACAACAGAGCTGTGGAGTGCTGCCATGGAAATGCGATTTAAACATCAAAGTGGGAAGACGACCGGCGCTATGGAAGGCAGCAATTTGCCGATGCAGATTCGACGACCCCGCCGCGCCGTCTGCGTTGCGCCGATAGGAATACCTCATAACACCTGCGCTTAATATTTCGAAGACGATCATTCCTTACAGAGCGGGAACCAGAATTACCACAATTGTATGGGGAATTCGGATTGCTCAATCAGTACAGTAGAGTCCAGTGTAGTTGGACTGACAGTGTACTGCGAGAATCAGTAGAAATTACAATAATAAAAATACCGGGCTCGAGTTAAGTAAAGCGAGGAACCTATATAGGCGAGTCTCCGTAGATGTGGATAAGAGTACGGTGTTCCAAGTTCCTTGGCATGGGGCCACCAACCACCGAGAACGGATGCAAAAATATATCAAGACAGTAGCCACATATGTATTCATCAGCGTCTAAATATACAGCTCTTCGGCGATTTAAGGAATTAATTAATAAAATTAGTTATGTCCTTCTGACAACAGCTCAATCGTTATTTCCAACGGTATATGATATACATGCTGGGTGCACGGCGTTGCCCGGCTTGCTATAATTAAACTCAGCGATATCCATAACCCCCGGATTTGACTCCATTCACGGTTGTTTTTGCGTCACTTTTATATAACGCCATTCCACTCCATCCATAAAGGGACTATATACATATCTGGAGAACCCTATCTATATCATTGGCCACGAAAAATATTGATCCCATACAATTAATTACTGTTTTACTATTTGAACATTTACACCCCCGTAAAAGCCTATAGGGGTAGAAGTTGTTTCTTATCCCGACAGTGTTTTTTTTCGTGGTCGAAATTTAGTAAAATTTACTCCACGGTTGTTGATTTGTATGCCGCACATACATACAGCCGGTAACGAGCAACGACCTAGTGGGTGAGAATTGGCCAGTGTCCATTATCCTTGACACCTATTTATCACCCATTACCAATAAAACAATTTTGTAATATACCTTGTTTCCATTTACAAAATCTTAGTTCTTAAAATTAGAATTCAATATTTGTCAAAAGACGTGCACGAAAAACAGATTTTAATAGTATAACTTCTTAGAACGTAAATTTGTGTGTATTTTTTTTCTCGTTTCTCTGAAATCAAACAAATGCTTACGTTTTGTTGGCTTTCGAAATGTGTTTCCTTGGAATCAAGTGTTTCACCAATTATTTAAAATCCATATCAGTCATTCAGAATCATTTACCTCGGAACGTATTATGGAACCATTTTTCTTATAAAATAAAAATGTTTTACTTACATTGTACAAGAAAACTTACATTGACTCTCCACAAATAATGCATTTTTTTCTTAATAAAATTACTTTTCAAAATTGGGTCGTGTAATAAAAGTTTTTTCTTTCGACCTCAAAGGTTCTATTTCCTCGTTATTTTATTCAAGATTTATTCTATTTGAATCATTTTCTTTAGGTAAATATATTTTTAACATACTAAACACTTTGTAATGCATTAATGATTAATCGTTTACCATTAGATATTACCATCGTTATTAATTAATTTATTAATCTTTGATACGTGCACATCGTAAAACTGAACACTTACTTTTCTTGGCTATGTCGTATGTTGGTGTCATTGCGATGTTTTGACTGCGTTAAATAACATTAATAAGCAATATATTGCACCGTTTGCGCATTACTGATGTTTCTTATCACAGACTCCAAACCTCACAGAATGGGAGTAGAGATTCTTATAGGCACGAGAGCGTCAACGTCAATATTTTTTATTGGTTTCGGAAAATTGTGGACGCCAGTTCTTATGTAAATGACAGAAATTTTATTATTTATTCAATGTGGTCCCGTGTTCTCACACCTGATAGATATTTATGAAGACGCAAGTGTACAAAAAGTGGTCAATTACTTACTCCCAGTAGTCACAGTTATCTAACATCAAACTGTACACAATACATTTAAAATACCTTGAGTGACATTTATTATCTTCAATGTGAACGTCATAGGAAAAAAATCATCAATCTGTTCAATAATTCTATTGTGTGACCCAGTCAATGTGGCGCTTTTCATAATTTATTACTATAGTGCTAAACCTTTGGTAATCTTAATATAGATATATAAACGATACTTTATGTTAATACTCTGTACTTACTCAGTGTAACCTTTATTGAACTGGTGTTAAGACGTTTACCGAGAGGGGACACTACGAGGCGTATCTTAACTGCGGATTATCCTCCAGAGTATTGGAAAACGCCAATTGGCGAATGCCCTATAGCAACGCCATCTGTTCCCCCTACCCCCTTCATTCCTCCGCCATTAACCATTGCTAATTAGTCTTCTTGCGGCCATTCAACTCCTTATAACTTTAGCTTTATGGATTTCATCGCCTATTAATGGCTTATGCGCACCACCAGCACAAGCTCTTGAATTCCAGGCCCTTGGACTCCAGAGGAGGAATCCAGGTGAACGCTCGATCGATACACATCACGAATTCTACAGGGCCGTTACTCAGACGGACAAATGCAGATTAACACCACCGATGCCTCCGTATTTTCACTTTTCCTCCTTCACGCTAAATCTCCTCAACTGTAACTTACAACTCCATCAAAATGCGGTACATTTATAAAGCCGCAAATGATCAGAAAATAAAATTTGTCAGATAAAGTGTAATAGATTTGAAAAAGTAGACTTTTAAATTTATGTTCGCAATAAACCCTTATTGGTTATAAACATTATATGCAGTTTATTTGTACCTAGAGTTGTATAGTTTACTAGACGCGTTTCAAGAAAGAAGACATTCACTTATAAACAATACAAGGTGCACATTATCTTTGGTGTTTATCTTAGCAAAGCGTATTAAATTAAACAGCGAATAGTGTGAAAAAAGTTTCAAATATTCGAAATTGTTTATTAAATTATGTTATAAAGTTAAAAATAATTCATGGAGCTATTGACTATGGACGTGTTTTGAAGCGATTTTGCCATTTCCCTACCTCGTCGCCAGTTCTCTCTGGAGGAATAAAATTGAGAGTGAACAGCGAGGTTTGCTGACTTCAACTGTCGCAGTTTGTCAATTTGGTGAATTCCTCTGACTTTAGACGAACCACTAGGATGTGTACCATTACTGATGTTAACTCCCAAGAGAAACTTTACTGCCACGGCTTCTTCCACCGTCCTGACTAAGAAACAGGCGATCATCATCGAAGCAACTTCCATAATCACGGAATATACACCAATATGCTTTCACGTTCTTTTAATGAAACGCCTTTCAAACTTCACACTCAGGTAGCTTCACTACCATGAATAAAGAGGTTGATATTATAAACAAACAGAATTTGGAGAAACAATATATTTTTTTAGGATAACAGGCTACATGAGGATAATCCACATGGTGGCAACTCCCCTTTAATAGCATAGGAAGGGATCTGAAAGGGGGATGCGGAAGGGTAGAGGAAGGTAGCCAAGGGTTACTAGGGCCCCCGGGCTATATTTTAAGGATTCTACCCGGCATTCGCCTAAAGAAATGCAAGGAAAACACTAGAAAAACCTGCATCAGGTATGTCGGGCATTGGGTACTTGTCCCACGCCCTTCCGATAGCGGGAGAAGAGTTTGATGTGGGGACGCAGCATTCCCTTCTCCGTGCCTCGACCAGTTTAGGAGGCAGCTGGCCGACTATGCCAATGGGAATAGCGGACAACTCTTACTGTATGCCCAAGGTCTGTGACCCCGGAACGTACACCTCTCAGAACAGGCCGAGGTGCCTCGGCGTGTGGGAACCTTAGTTCAAAAACGGAGAGGAAAAGGCATTCCCAAAGGTAGCCCCTTCGTATCTCTCCTACAAGGTTCTGCCTGTGAGAGACCATCCCTCGCAGGTTATCTGCGGGTTTTGCATGTTTTAAAATGTCCAGCAACGGGAGGAAGGAAGGGCTTCCAGAGAAACCTTCGAAGTTAATATTGGAGAAGTACAATGTGTTGCGTGAAATATATTTTATTGTTATTGAAAAAATTTACGTCTGAATGAAAATAAATAATAAGAAAGACAGCTAAATTCAGACAAAAAAGTAATCATATAAATACCACACAACGTTTCTGGAAGTCTTTTTCCTCTATCTCTAATGAATACCCTTTAAATTTTATTAATAAACACATAAAAATTAGACTGAATTAAGTCCAACATCCTTATGTTACTCGTCCCCTTTCACCTCAATCCGAAATTTTTCTCGTACTCCCTTATTCGTAATTTCTACGTCAGAAATTCGTCCAATTTTTTTTCAAAATATTAAATATACTTAATTTACATATCTACTAATACTCTTTCCTACTTCATTAAAAACCACAAGGACCCACTTGACACCTACAGCAAACATCGTGTAGTTTACAAAATCTCTTGCTCTAATTTATAATTCCTGCTACATAGGGCAAACAAAACGTTCCCTTAATACACGTATCAAGGAACATATATCTGATATCAAACCTCCCAATGATAAACAATCTGTAGTCTCGAAACATATCATAAATTCGAAACATTAATTTGATTGGCAAAACGCTAAGATTTTAGACGTTGACGCCAGGTACAATTCCAGACTCGTATCAGAGATACTTCACATTAAATCAAACACACTCAACAATTGCTATGATCCCTTATTATTATGCTGAACCTTCTGCTTTCACATTGTCGTTGCTCCCTTATTGTTACGCTAACCATTCGGCTCTCTCATTGTCGTTGCGTTTTCGTCGTTTTTGAGTTTTGTCAATTGCAGTGCAGTTGTGTCGCTCTAAGCTCTTCTTAGCACCTGAAGAAAGAGACATGGCTTCCAGAAACGTTGTGTGGTATTTATATCATCTCTTCTTTTTTTTGAATTTGGCTATCTTTCTTATTATTATATTTGATTTAGGAATATTTTATTTTGGTTAGTCTATAACCTTCTAAGTCTGCCTGTGTTTACGGTTTTTTTATACACATAATTTGTTCAATTACTTTTGATAGTATTAAAATTTAAGGTATATTATAGTAAGATTGGTTAGTAGACACAGTTCAGAAATTGTCTGACAATCGATATGAGCAGTTAATGTTCAAATTGGGGATGCTAATTATCGCAGCTGTGGGGACTATCTCCCTTTTTCTGCAATATAAATAAACTCTATTACGTTTCACAGTTGTTATTTTCGAATTAATGCAGTAAACTCTACATTGGATCGTAACTATTATTTAAACTGAGGGAAACTAGACGTCGACAGCTAGTATACGGTTAATTATTTTATTTATAGTTTCAAAATGCATTTATATTCAAAAAATTCTCCGAAACAGTCAAATAATTTTGAACAGTTTTTCCATCCGGGTCATTTCTGTAAATAGCGACGTTTCTATGGATAACACTGCCATCTTCTTCCAGGCTAACGTGAAGTGGAATAATTATATAGCTTTCAAACATCGGTGGATGGTTAACATACTCCTAAAAGGTCAATATTTACTCGGAGCTCGTGAGTGGAAAAGTTTCTTAATCATATACACGTAAAGCTACGAAATATTGCGTCTGAGTTTACATTCATGAGATGAAAGCTGTTAACTGTTTTCACAATTACAATAAAAATAAATAATATTACGTTTCGCTGTATTGCGTGGACGAATGCAGTAGCCCATTAGAAGAAGCCTCCATTAAAAACAGCAAATAGATTAAAGATTAAATAAAATTAATCTTTCGACTTTCTTGCCTGAAAAATTTTATATCTGTTCTTACAATTTAATTTTGGAATGAAACAGTACAAATGACTCGATATTTTAGTAATTAATATACATGAAAACTGAAAATTCGTAATTGGAATTAAGAAAATTAAATTATTTCCATGCTTGATTCTCGTTCTTGCATTACACTGATATTATTGGTATCATAAATAAATAAGAGAAACGTATTGCTTTGAAGCGGTTTATTTTCGTTCAGCGATACAAATGATCTATTCTATAAAATATCAATAATTTACAATTCACAACAGTAGCTTGCGTACTTCATTTTTTTGTCAGTATTTACAATTAGTAAAAGTAACTATATACATACATAACAGTAAGATTTAGCTCAATATTCTTTTTTTTAAAATAAATTTAGTTATCTTGGAAGAGCTGCCAATTCGAAAACAAAATGTCGAGATATTTTTCGACATATACACGAAACAAAATGAATTGGTTTTATCAGCATAATGAATCAATTTTTTGTTTAAAAATCGACAGGTGTTTTGTTAGGAGTCACTACTTAAGCAGCTGACTTTGAATAGTGACAACTGGAACGTCTAACTCATTATCTTTTATGTTTGTACATTTATTTTTACAGTTTTAGTTGTTTATATATTTACGTAAGCACCTGTAGAATAAAGCACAGCCAGCACAGGAATGGGTCTAGTCCAGATTAACTAACCTATACTGCATTACTTACAATCAGCTAGGCACTTTCCCGAAACAAAATATTACATACTGCTTCTTCTCAGAAACGAAACTTTCTTCGAGTTCACTGTTCGAGTGTGTAACGTTTGAAAATGCAAGAGAATATTGTTTTAAGAAATCAGGAATTAAGATAAATATGCAGTCTAAGAGCTTGCGTGCTTAGTAATACAATTACTACACTGAAAACAGTTGTGCTGTCAGTTTAAAACCGTTTCTGAACTATATGGAAAATTTGCTAATTTTTTTGTTTTAATTATACCCGTTTAGCCAGTTTGCGTAATTTCAAATATTGTATACATTTATCATACAATTAATATAATACGAACGGTATAAAATTGCGAATGAAGAGGTAGATTATTATATAAATTATTACATTTCCTAGAAACTCAAAATTAAGTAAGCCAAGTTTCGAGATAACGCCGGAACGTAAAAGAAAATTAAATGATTTTACTACAATCAAAGAAATGTGGTTCTCTTTCTCGCATCACTATTTTATGTAATCTTTAAGATTACTGAATATGGCACATATTGCTGATGTTGATGAAAATTAAAGAAACGTGTGTCAACAAACAAACCATTTGCTTCCTACTCGACAACATCGTTACCAAAGATTACCTGACTAATGACTCAATCTTACAAATTAATTACACATCACACATCCGCGCTGTGTGAACTAGTAAACATCAACAAATTGTAATGAAGGTTGTAACTAATTGTATCTTATAATATAAATTAATATGAATCGAATATGTGACTGAACACATTACACACATATTTCTCTGAGTTGTTCCCTTGTATAAAAGGATTATTTAAATTTTATGCACATTCGGACAGTTATTGTTCGTAATAAAATAGTAGCCTAATTAGGATTTCTGTCCATTGACACAGTTCGACGTAATTAAAATTTTTTAACTCTACCAGTAATCAACTTTCATTTATTCCATATCCAATAGATAAGCTAACGGCTGTCCATCTCAAATTCTAAGACTACTCGTTCGTTTCCCACTATTTTAAAACTTCATCGACGTATCGTCCGTTCCAGCACGATAGGAATGTTGTGCCGGACGGATGCTGGAATCATCAGCAAGTCTACGACGTCGCTTCCACCGACAACTTTGGATTAGGTGCAAACAAATTTCACGCACGCAGGTTATCGCTAAAACTACTCTTTCGCCATGGCGTGAAGCATCCACCCAATACATGTGTAATTGACTTCTTGAAGTTGTGTTTCCCATTGGAAAATAATGGCCTCACGTTTCTTTTGGACCCTCTACTTCTTCCCAAGTGTTGGCTGCAAGGGAAAGCAGAATAAGACAACATAAGTAGAACAATTAAGAAAGAAAAAACTTACAATGCGAGGATATTTCTGCCTGGAACTATCTATTCTCTTGAAGAAAACGTTCTCGGGTTACCACCCGGGTCAAACAGCGATAGTAGCGCGACGTTTCGACGGTCAAACCATTTCTAGACGAAGTGTCGGGACCGTCTACTCTAGCGATGTATTTTATCCGAGCGGAATACACGGAGCTGTTGTAGTGCTGTCGGCAAAAGACATACCAGAACCTCTTAAATCGAGATACAGGGTTCCAGTTGAGCAGAGGCTGGGATCTGGCCCTAAAGCTGCTCCGACACTGGGTGGACACCTGATAACATTTTCTTTAACAGATACAATTCGAAAGCCTTCGATCTTTGATCCTTGACGGGTAAATATTATATTGTATATCAAGTATTGTATTTTATATATTTAAAAAAATATTTTCTCGTTTACTGAAGTCAAAATATTTGTTTTAATATATTGTTTAGACATATATTTTGTAATATTTCTTGAAACGCGAGTCAAAAACTTGGTAAAAGAGATAACGCAAGAAATAACGTTTCAAGTTCGTAGTTCAACATACAGATGGCCTTAGCCAAAACAACAGGGCGTTAACCAGGCTGAGGGCGTCGGGATCGCCTTTCAAGAGCCATCGAGAAACAGACGAGAGTTGTGAACAGCAATCCTCGATGGAGGGGAAATGTGAATGTATGCTTTATCCGGTCCCAGAATCTATCTTAAAGAGAAACTCTAATGTAGAGTCAGTCAAGCTTGGCTAAAAATCCGCTCAGAAGCAAACACACAATTTTTAAAGAAAACATTCCTCTATTTAAAATTATAACTATATTTCTTTACCTCCTTGATTAATATTTATGATGTTTTGGAAGTTGAAAATATTAAATATACATATATAAATATAGTAAGTTAATTGATACTTATAAACTTTTCCTACCTTCGTAGTACATCTCCCGATGCATACTTGGACACTTTTTAGCCTGTAATAATAAATATAAATGTTAAATTAGATCTAACAAGAGATTAATTCGTAACTTTATCAATTTGTAATTGGTAAATATAGAAGCAATTTATTTAATTGGTTTCTATGCAGGGAATGGAAATATAAATGTATTACCTCTAATCTTAATTTATTTATTTATGATATAGAAATTATATATAAATATTATATATATATATATATATATATATAATATAAGCATAATGAAACATGTTTTAAGTTTCAGGTTTGAGAAAATATGAACACTATACACGTATTAAATACTAAATTACTTAAATATGTTATAATTACCTGAAGTGTTCAATGTCTTTATAAAAATTAGGAGGCAAATATATTAAACGTTAGTCCAAAAGGAAATGGAATATTTTAACTCCCAAATTTCTATTCAATATCTCATGTTATACGGAATCTATTGCTGTGCGTTTAATTAGAACATAACTTTCGGGACAATTAAAACTGAGATAGTTAAATAGATTATACCCGAAAATAGTGAAATATATTATTCATATGCTGTTGTACAAATTATTTAAATAGCGAACGATTTGTGTTAAATTATTCTGAATGTTACAACTTTCACCGTCATACGTTGTAACGTTTAGTTTCGTGTAATCTTCTATTAAATAAAACACAGTTTATGTATATGTGTATGTTCCGCATACAAATCTACACCCGTGGAGTAAATTTCACAAAATTTCATACACGTGTTCTTTGCGACCAGGTAACAAACACTGTCGAGGTGAGGCACGTCTACTACCCGCAGAAAACAGCCGATATTGATAATTATTTTTCGGGGTCAAACAGTTGATTGATAGTGTTTCTACCAATGTTTTCTGTGTATAATTTCAACTCCTAACAGAATGGGAAAGGAGCATCCTTAGGGGTTGGTGTGGAGGGGCGTTACAGGAAAATAACGCGAATATACCGAGATTGAAGTCAAATCCAAGGTTACGGATGCCATTTAGTTTAATGATGACATTCTACTTATCATTTAACCCCCAGGGGCGGGGGAGGATGAGGTGGAAATTTTGGAAAATGAAAACATGGTCGATATTTGCGATGAATAAATATTTTACTAGGTTAATTATATTGATTGTATTTCTAACGATGTTGTTTGAGTATAATTTCAACCATTTTCAGTATGGGAGGGAAGCACCCTTCAGGGTGGGGGTGGAGTGGTATTAAAATTAATGCATAATCAATCGAGATTGAAGTCTAATCCGGCGTTATTTATGTCACTGAATTCAATTATGACATTCAAATTGTCGTTTAACTCAAACAACGACTAACAGGTCGAAGTGAAATTGGTCTCATAACTCAATCCTTGCACTTACTAGTATCGAAATTGCTAAGCTATTTAGTAACGTTAATATAGATTTATATATGCCCGGTTTAAAAGATGAACATGGTGTTTAGGATAGTTTACCTGTGCAGAGTTATTGTATTATATGGGAAAGTTGATGGTGCAGTGCCTGGTACAAATATAATTTTAATCGGTCTTACCGTAGGGTGCTTTCCCCGGAAGAAGTCGATATTGGTTCTGACGGTCCTGTGATGCAGGCCTTGCTGCGGTCGGACATTGTTCCCCAGAGGCGCCTTGGGTTGCTCCTCAGAACCCTGCATCAGCCTTCTCAACGAGTACATCTGCAATCGATCAATACCAGTCCAGAATTAATTTTTCGGGTATGAAATGTTACAATTCCTGAGTTCGTTTCTTACCTCTTGTCGTGAGATATAGATGGGCTTGTTGAGGATGATCCAAACGGTCGTCTCCCAACAGCCTGGATGGGTCGTTGAACCCTCGTAGGTCATGTAGTGCTCCGTGCTCGGGAGCAAGTGGTGCAGGGACAGGTGCTTGATAGGAGTCTTCTGCCCTGCGAACGGGGAATGATGG
Organism: Zhengitettix transpicula; assembly: GCA_037074705.1. Taxonomy (NCBI): domain Eukaryota; kingdom Metazoa; phylum Arthropoda; class Insecta; order Orthoptera; family Tetrigidae; genus Zhengitettix; species Zhengitettix transpicula. The sequence continues at coordinate 11,010,006 of CM073593.1, forward strand.
TAGATACATTATTACCACTTAAACGACGGAAATAAATTAACATTTGACAGCAGCAAGAAATACCCTAGAATTTCAGGACAGAATGTTTTTTTTTTAGGGTAAAAGGCTATATGAGGGTAATCCACATAGTGGCAACTCCCCTTTAATAGCATAGGAAGGAATTTGAATGGAATGCGGAATGGTAGAGGAAGGTAGCCAAGGGTTAACTAGGGCCCCTGGGCTATAGTTTAATGATCCTACCCGGCACTCGGCTAAAAGTAATGCAGGACAAACCCTATAAAACCTGAATCGGGTAGGTCGGGCATTGGGTACTTGTCCCACGCCCTTCCGATAGCAGGAGAAGAGTTTGCTGTGGGGACGCAGCAATACCTTCTCCGTACCTCGACCAGTTTAGGGGGCAACTGTATTTTTCATGTTATTATATAGAGTGGATGTGTAGAGAGGTCTGCAAGATCAAGTTTTTAATAGGAAAATAATGTCCGGAAACTGGTTTAGTTTAACAAAAAAAAATTAAAGCAGTGTGATTAAGTAATTAAGCGAGGCATTACAATATATTACTTTTATTGCAATTAAACTAATTAGGTAATGTTGGGATCTGATTGATATAAAATACTTTTTACCACCTAAATATTGAACATCTAACTCACAGATTTTATTCAGCATTGGAACACTGAGATGTTTTTTTGGGATCCGACGCTAAGACTACTGAAACATTTATGAAAGTGTTGCAGCTGGATAATCGCGCTGAGCTTGTAGGTACAGGCTGAACACCCTGTTGTTTCAAGAATCCTTTTTATCGGTGGCCCTCTTTGAAGTGCGGGCTTGTCCATTACCGCAACGGTGACGCGACGTGGCGCTTTGAGTTGTCGTTTTCTAGCTCGCCGGCATTTCTCTCTGTCGCAGGACCCCGAGAGAATCGTCTGCCGAGAATTTCACCTCCTCCTCCTCCTCCTCCACCTCCACCTCAAAGACGAATGGTGCGATACTAAATGGACTGCTAGCGACACCATTCATAGCGCCGGCATTTGTAACTGCCTGTGTGACACGCTGCTGTATGGAACGCCAGTCTGATTTGTTACACGCCAACACTTCTGCGAATACCACAAGAGCTTTCCGTAACTTCAACTCCCCTCCCACACCCACCCCAAGAATTTCGGATTCAATATTCAATGTAGTTACTGTTTACTTATTTTTCATTCACCACATTTTACACAAACCAGTGTCCGATTCTTCGCAAAAAAATAGCTCGTTTAATTTTAAAAATTACGCTAAAATTAAAACATATAAACAATAATATGTACCTGAGTACAGTAAATTATAATTGTATATTAATTTGGTCTTACATATGAGATTACTTAACGGATCAAAGGTTACAAAAACAATATTTTACGGGCGCATTTATTTTTATCACGTTACTTTGTGGAATGAATGTATTTTATACTATTCTCATATACTATCCACAGGACAAGACTTAAGTCCATTTTATTTTACGGCCAACTTGTAACTCACTGTTCTGCACCAAGTTTTTTTTATTTAATACATTTACTTACTCCTTGACTCTGTATTTAAAAATTATCTTCTCTGCCAAACTTGATCATATAAGTAAATTTGGTAGAATTAAGTTAGAACTGGATCTTGAAAATTTAAGATATCCTTAAAGTTATAATAATGCTCGGAACGTCCGCAATTTATTTTCAATATGGTTGCTGACAGTTTAATTTTACTACTATCATTTTTACCATCAAAGCAAATAAAGTACGGTTAGCATTCTTTGGTGGAGATTGATGGGCACGCATATCTGTATTTTTTTATAAATAACCTACATGGGGGCCGCCGTCCATATGATGGCCTCTCCCTTTTAATGGAATATGAAGAGATACAATGGGTTTATGCGGAAGATAGGATTCTACCCGGTAATTCGCCTGAATGTGATTCAGGGAAGACCCTAGAAAAACACATCGCGTCGCGTAGTACATGTTCTATGTCATTCGAGTGACTGGAGTAGGGTTTGCTGTAGAGACACGGCATTCCCGTCTCCATGCTTCGACCCGGTTCGGAGGCAGCTAGCCGACTGTTCCAGTTGGAGAGATAAAAAGCATCCCTATTACACTCAGGTAACCTCCTCAAACTCTCATTTAAGGTTTTGCCTGCAAAAGATAGTCTCATAGAGGACCCTGCCTCTACGTGGATTCATTATTTTCTGTATTTCTCTAAATTGTAATAAACATATATTCTTTTACATATTTTCCAACATTTTCGACGCAAAATATCAATATTCGTTAAATAGTCTAAATGTAGAAAATTACTTTGACTTCAGACCATGTCAGTACAGACATCAGTATCGCGGGGTTGCATACGTACATAATCACATTGACTTTAAATATAAATTTCAGTTTCTTTGTATTTTCATATTGTATATAGTTATATAGACCAGGTATTATTCATATAAAAAATAAAATGAAGCTATAAGGTGCTTTTCTGTCTATATGTATTGTAAAAAATTACTTAGACTTAGTTATATTTAAGACTTGGGTTATACAAATATAGCTGATAAATAAAAACTTAATTAAGACATAAATTGTTTCGCATACTGCGTGCATCATAATACAAATCCAAGTGTGCCGATTCCGTTAATTTGCCGGTCAATCTTTCTGAGAATTAATTTAACTGAACGTTAAAAAAAGTCGTTCGGTTTATATCCCGAGGCAAAAAAAAATTTATCGTCAACTTTTCATTTGACCTAGTTTGAATTTTTATTCCGTTATTCCCTCTTTCAATTATTTCATTTAACTTGTAGGAATTTTGGCATTTTAATCAGAGGCTTAACATGTTCGAAGTCAGTCCTGTTATTTAACTTTATAATGCAGGAGTCTTTCATATCAGTTACACGTTGCTTTTGTGGTTACATTGGGTTGATATTTACGTGATGACTATATTAAAATAGTGGGCTACTTACTGCAAATCATGTGCATAAAAATGAATGAATTTCTTCCCTTTTTGCTTGTAAATAATTCTGTCCCTTGTGAAAGTAACACGGTCACAGAATTAGGCAGATTTATATTGGAATAAATGTTTTGTAATGTGGATTTTTGTTGTGTTTCGGCCTGTTTTATTTTTTTTGCTATATAAATGGAATGAAGTCCTTTAGGTGATTTCCACGATGAGCGTGCTATAAACTCTGCTTTTTGCAAGGCAAACCACGAGGATTCTCCATAAATTGAATAGCTGTAAAAATTTTAGTGCCTTCATCGAGGCAAAGTGTTAGATAAGAAAGGGAACATTGGTGCAAACAAAGGGGGATTACACCCCGAGGGGGCACTGATGGATGTGGCGCCAGCTGGCGGCGATAGGCCAAGATCAAATGTAGCTCTACGAGGGATAAGGCGAGGCACAACAAGGGACCAGGCACATTTATGCGAGACCTGGAAGTAGCTAGCTCCGCGTGGGGTGACACAGATAACGCTGCTTCACCACCAGAGACATGGACACGCTGTGCAGAGGGGGGGTTTTCATGACTACGGATCGGAGACGCGACGTTACGATACACTGTGCAGGGTGAGAGCGAGATAAACTCTCTTAGGGAGAAGATGAACGAAATCACACGGATTAAATCGTCATCTGAAACACATCAAGCATTAACACTGCCGCCTGGATCCACATAGAAGATGCAACACGCGAAACAAAAATGAATTCTTTCCGAAGATTACCCGAAGCAGGTTCACTTAAAGACGAGTCCAAAACTTAGCAGGGAGATGGTATCATGGACGAGAAAAGTCTTTATAATGATATGAAGCAAGCTGTCGTTGTAAATTTCAAAGGAGACACTGCACTTCAAGAAAACTTCCACCGACATATCGACCGACTTCCCTACTTCCCATATGTTCAAAAATTATACACAATTAGTTATCACATTTCTTGTTGAAGAATAAAATAATTACTTCCTGATCAACACGACATTTTCAAACGTCTGCGTGCAGAGCTATTTATATGTTCATTTAAACCATTCAAAATTTGACAAAAAATTAAAAGTAGCCGAATTTTTTCCCAATCGTTCTAGGGAATTTCATCTTATAAATCACAGTTCGCCTGCTTGGCGATCCGTTTGCTCAAAATCAGGTCGCGATTTCGTCATATTCATATAGAGAACACGCACTATTCCGAAGGTTTCCTTTATTAAACACGTCTCAACTGCAATAAGAATTTGTGCAAGATGATTTTTCAAGGTATTTAAGTGTAAAATGAAGGAAACATCCTCTCTTTTTTGAGGGCGCAGCTTATTTGATGTCACATAAATATTGCATAATTTCCGTAATTAAGAGACATCTGTGCGTAATTCTTATTAAAAGGTTCTTCGAATCATTGAAAATAAATAAAGGAATTTTATGTAATTTGGCCATATGTTCAAAATTTAGTTAATAATTCAATGGGTATCGGAAACTACGCAGGGAAGAAGAAATCGTGCGACAGATTCTAGCGCCACTGGCAGAAGTTGTAATCCGTTAGGTACTTACGTGACACGTTTGTTATTTATAGTATGAAAAATTTTATAACGTTTAATATGGATTGACTGGAGAGGAGAAAATAATAATAATTATTTTATCACAATGTGTTCATTGTGTTTTGGACCTATAAAACGGAATTTTGTGTTCAAATTTGAATAACAACATATCACGTCCCACGAATAAAAGGAAATATTATTAATATCGAAGAGTAATACAAAGAGTAACTGGACAAATTTCAAAGATATTTCAAGCATAGTTTTGATATCACCATTTTATTGTTTTAATTTATTATGTACATGATGTCCAAAAAATCTCTTTATAATTAAAAAATTCACTCACATTGCAAATGCCAAGATATGTGTTTTTTTATATTTATTTTGCATTAAAGCTTGTACTAATAGTCAACGTGTATATTTCATACAACATTCTAAAGAGAGAACGGTCACATTTTGAAAATCGCTACATCCCAAGAAAAGGCCCCTTGTGGTTTATAGAAACAAATTCGGATTCAGAGACTGAGCGAAAGTTCAGTACTGTGTATGCAAACAACCACCGTTATGTGATTATCACAGGAAATTCTATTTTTGGACAAAACAAGGAGTTTCAGAGAAATCCATTAAACGCGTAACACAAGTCTTTGAGAAACTGACCAACTTGGTTCGTACTGTTGTCAGGGTCACCGTTACCAGGATCAACAGATTACTTGACTTCCATTTTTAAGATTATTAATTATTATTTATCTTCTTATATGTGCTTGGAAAAAAATTATTCTTCTATACTTAAAATTCATGAACACCCTGTACCATTCATATTAGATGCCCGAAATAATACATACTGAGAAAACCGGCTGAGTAATTGTAGTTATTAGAGATTAAAGGGGATCAGGAAATGCTTCACAGATTAACTTATTCTAATGAAATATGGAAACACGTGCCACGAGAATAAAAAATAAAAATATAAACATACTTAGAGAATTTTTTTAGAGTAACAGGCTACATGAAGGTAATCCACATGGTGGCAACTCCTCTTTAATAGCATAGGAAGGGATTTGAAAGGATAGAGAAAGGGTAGAGGAAGGTAGCCAAGGGTTAGCTAGGGCCCTTGGGATCCTACCCGGTATTCGCCTAAAAGTGATGCAGGACAAACCCTATAAAACCTGAATCGGGTAGGTCGGGCATTGGGTACTTGTGCCACGCCCTTCCGATGGCGGAAGAGGGGTTTGCTGTGAGGACGCAACATTCCCTTCGTGCCTCGACCAGTTTAGGAGGCAGTTGGCCGAATGTTCCAATGGGAACTGTGACGCCGGAACATACACCTTTCAAAACAGGCCGAAGTGCCTGCGAGCATTTGTATTCGTGAAGTAGAAATATCGATGACATTACACCCCAATCATAATCGCTTAAAAAATTTGCGAAGTTAAAAATGTTACACAAATTTTCGTTAGTTGAAACCAAAGAGTATTTTTGATATTACTTATTATATTTTATTATTATTATTATTAAATTTTTAATTTTTGATTATTATTTTTCTTCTAATATTAATATTTTATTATGTACGCATATTTTACATTGTACTTCTCCCATTGACCCGCCTGTCCTCCCACCGATTTCTAATAAATATGGGCGCGAGTTGGCTATGATTCACATACGACAATCTTCTTTACTGAAACCAACAAGGGATGATAAAAGTTAATAGAGAAATTAAATACCGGAATCAATATGTCAGGTTTTTTTTTGATTAAACAATGTTCACGACTTCATAGAGCAAACGGATAATACCAGTAGATGGTAAAACACTAAGTTTGACCAATCTGTGTACGTTAGGATAGCTAATAGATATAGCAGGATCCTAATGCTAGAGGTCAATATTGAGATGCAAACACTGGATGCAGTGAATTTAGAAGTAACTCCAGTCGTATATCGTCGGAAGGCACGTGACGATCGTATGTATAAGGCTATTGACATACAGATCAGGAACTTACATTGTAGATTAGACAACTTTTAGATAAATTTGAAAAAACTGAGAACGATACACAATTGAGAAGAATGGAATACTTCGTGCGTAAGAATGACGTCACGGAGTAGTATTTGACGAAAAGAAAAGCATAACAGAAGAAACCATCAGGTGGCTTTTTAAATTTGTGGACCAAGGGAATCAGATAAGGAACTGAGAGTAAACGGATAAAAACAGCCTAAATTAAAAATATTAGAAAAAAAACGAGACATAATGAAATAAATAAACACGCAGGACATCGTATTTACTAAGGACGATAGATTATTATTGTGAGAACATGAGTAATATGAAAATTAAATATAATACGACTGTGTTTAAAGTATACTAATCAAATAAATAAATAGCCAAATAGCAGACAAAATTAATTTATAATATTAATACGACACCAAGTATCTGCAATCCTTGATGATTTCGCCAGTGGTTCTAGGTCTTAATCCACACTCTGTTTATGTGATTAAATGTACTGCTAAGGTAACTTATTTTGCAAAGTTAAACACAATTTGAGTAGATGCTCTCGTCCCCAGAACTAAATTTTCAAAGTGATCTTAAAAGTTGGCCAATTTACTCAGGAAAATATTCAAAAAATTTTGGCCGTGTGAAAATTTTACTTAAGATCTAAAGAATTGAGTACTTAAATGTTAAAGGTAAATTTGAATAAGTTGTTTACCTTTATATACAATTTTTCCAAAGTTACTACTGATAAGGCGAAGTTCATTCGTTGGGATTTCCCCAATCTGTAACAACGATAAAACTTCAGAAACATGATAAATCGTTTTTTGAACGTACGTGTATAGTACTAAATAAGTAAAAATATATACTTAATACAAAAACCATGCACTATGAAGTTAAATTTACATTCAGACTTTTGCATTACCTTGACCATGTTGAATTTGGTGATTAAAATTTGAGGAAGGAACTCAGTTTGATAATTTAATCAATGGTGATGTCTGTATGTAAATATGTTGTAAGTCACTACCAAATTTAATTTCTATATATTTATTGTAGCTCAAAACACAGAAATAATTATTTATTTTAACTGAATGAAAATTAGCGTTCATAATAATAAAATAGCGTAAGAAAAAATATGGTATGAAGGTAATCAAATAAAATGAGTTATATGAGGTAAAGCCAAATTCTGTTATAATCTTAAAAAACGTGTAGTTTTTTTTAAAAAAGAAACGGGTTACTTTGGGGTAATCGGTATACTTTGAGGATCCTAGCCGGTATTGTAGTGTAACCCTGCTGTGGGGACGCAACAAACCCGAATACTTGCCTCTACCAGGCATGGGGGGGGGGGGGGGGGCAGCTGGCCGACTGTTCCAATGCAAAATTAGGACAACTCGTGTCGTAAACGCCGGAGCATACACATAAAAAAATATGGGAACCAAAAAATATTAGCCGTAAGTAGCGTTCTCCAAATGCGACAGTAAGATAACCTCAAATTTTTATAACATCTGTCCACTCCCGCAGTGTGAACTTGCTTGCCCCCGCCATCGCTGGCGCTGGAGTGAGCCCTCACCTGACGTTTTTGAATGGTCGTTCATTCTTCTCTCGCCGGCTGCAATAAAGTGTTGTTTCTTGTTTGGTTTCGTCATCTACCCAAGAGTATTTTGCGTCCGGCTCTTGCTGCATTCAAGTGGTTCGATCGCTTTTAGAGCAGTTTGTTGAGTGTGGAGCTAGCGTTTTGCTTCTTAGCCACAGTTTCTTGCTCCGTGCAAGATTGAGACGCCACTCAATATTTGTTATAGTTTTGACCATCCTTTGTGGGTTTACGTGTTGGCAGCCTAGGATTTCTGAAATTAGTAGGCAATTCCATAACGGGATGAACGGACCCGACCTTGAGTGGGCCCACGCCTTACGAGGATTTGTCTCTTTAAAGTATTCCATCCACTGCCGCTATTCGTGCAGGCTTCTAGGTCGAACTCCACTGGCGAGCTTCTAATCTCAGCAAAGAACATCTTTTTTATATTCATATAGCTCAGACTGTTAATAATACCTATCTATTAATTCGGTTACGCAAATGGTTAATGCTCTATAAATAAGTATGGATCAAATTACTGTAAATTGTTTTTTTTTATTAAATGGTTCAAATGAGAATGTATTTGAAGAATCATATAAAGCTTCAAAACCTTAATTCTTAGACTTATTCTTATTCGAGAGTTCTAATTAAATTCAGAATGAGATTAATATCATAATATACGCGGAAGAATAAGTTGGTAACACGATTTTTAAAAAATATAGTGAAAATGAACCTTATTTTATGTTTTACTAGCTAGGTGCCCGGCGTTGCTCGTGTACTTATTTATATAAACTCGAAAAAGTATTTAATTGAATACTTAAATATATTCCTTGAGTATTTCAGGATATAATTGTCAAATGTCACTCAGTCTTCATACATTACGAAATATTACATTGATGAAATTGTTAGCTAGACTCACAACTAATATATAATTAACTTACATTTTCCGCAAGGATGGTAAAGTAATTCGTATTCTTCTTTATTACCATTCGATGCTGTATAAAATTATACTTTTTATTTAAAGAACATATTTCTGCTTTATTTCATTCCTAATAAAGGAAATATTTCCTTTGTTCGTTGCGTAGTAACGTCTCTCTCTCGCGTGACGTCATTGTCTCTTGGCGCGCAGTAATTTAATATTTAATGATCACGGTTTTTAATTATAATTCTTTCCACATGTATGCTAGGCGTTTCTCATCCTCACAGTACCGTTGCTCGTATTTTGAAGAATATGTGTACCAATTTTTGTTGCATTCTGTCCACGCGATAAAATTTGTATAAAGAACAACGTAAATACATACATACATACATACAAATATACATCCTTTTTTATTATATAGATCGATGTAAGATTGAAGATTACTTGATGGCCAAAATGACCTTTAGCAAATCACTATCCTGAATAGAACAACTTAACAATGTTTTTTTACCTGTATCATGACTGATATCCCAACAATACCCTGTGACTTGTGTTGAGCTTCCGACATGTTGTGGTATAATTCGGCATTGAATCCATACAGCTGTATCTGAAACACAAAACGTCTCTTATTAAAGTAAATTAAATTTTTTAAATGTGGAACAACGCGAAATAAATAGTGAATGTTTAACAGGAGTTTGACTCAACAAGGATTTATTTGAAAAATTTGCCCAAGACACGATCATCTCTCCATCGTTTTGTGTATTCCTGCAGTAAGCTGGTGATAAAGCGATAAATTAAAGACCGTTTTGATTTGCACTATTATTTGAGACATTAACTGTAAATCATCAATTTCCTTAAGTAGTGAATATAAACTTTTATAAGATGAATAATTAATGATAGAGAAATGTTTTGTAAATGAATTGAATGTAGTATAGTAACCGTGTGGGGGTTAAAAAATAGTACATACATAAAGTAATTTCTGACCTTCAATGAATATATATTTTTAGATTTATTGTGTTGAAGTTTTGCCCTGTTGATTTAATCTGTATTTTGTTATTAATTTAGATGTTTTTTGTGATATTAATTCTAATTAGTTTCAATTGACTTTATTGACACAAATTATTTTACTAGGATAAAAAAATGTTTTGTAAATAAATTAAATGTTTTATACTAACCGCTGTATGTAAATAACGGTAAGCGGTGTTTATAGTCTTCGGAACAATAAAGATAGATTCGGAGTGTGTAAGATCCAGAAGTATTCGCTTAACAGCAATGTGTTTTGCGGTTAAAATAAGCTGTTCGTCTGTAAATATTGTTTGAATGTCAATTCCTGAATTAAAAACTATAGAACCTACGGATGAAATTAAAAACATGGGAAAAATGCGATAGTCTAAAAAATAGTATTGTTCCTAAAATCTAGGAGTTGTTTTAGCGAATATTTGAATTTCTTAGCAATAATATTTGTAACCATATGTCTTATTTTTGAGGAATTCACGTACACGATATTTGTAAGTTCTGTGTAACTAAGCTAAAAAATCGTGTATTAATTTTACAAGTACTGATACATTGTACCTGAATAACATCTGACCATAATAGAATATTTTCGTCGGTAAAACCAATTTCTGTGTAAAGAGAAATAAATATACACTCGTATACTGGAATAATATTTTATTTAGAATTTAATAAATTTTTATAATGCGATGAGTAATGCACCGGCTATTGGATTTTTAGTTTCTGAACGTATGTGAACTATGTTTAGATTATGGAACGACTCTGCAGCACTAGAGTTTTAATTTTCATAATTCACAATGTTCAAAAACTTATTATTCGTTTTTAATTCATTAAAATCCTAGAATATTTATTTTGTTTAATATTTTATCCGCTAAATTAAATAGCCGAACTGTCTGTTGGTAAACAGTTATATGCCAAAGTGGTTCAAATATTTTTAAGATTTATTTTGTTCTTCTTATTTAGTTTTTTTAATAATTTATATATTATTATACGACAACTGTAAAATTGATATTTTAACAGCAACATAGTTTAACTTGATTGAAACGTCGGCGTCGTTCGCCCACAATGTTACATATATTACTCACCTCGCCAGGGAAGTAATATTCGTGTATACTGTGCTCCGATCCCTGATTGTTCTCGATGCCGTAGTGGATGTACATCTCCTCCAGCTGGTACCTGTAGGCCAGAGGACCTCCGGAGATATTCACGTGGTGTTTCACGTCAGAATCCACTCTAAACAAAAGCGTTTGTCCGGTATTTTCGAGCATACCACTCACCTGAAAAAAAAAATTAACATTACCGTAGGCAGTACCAAAAAACTATAATTTGCATTACGTGCTGTAGGTATTATTTATTTTAAAGTTTAGACTGTCTTTTATCCGGGTGATATATGCAGTTATACATCAAATTACATTAAAGACTTTAATGATTAAGGCCAAACAAATCTGAGAAAGGAATGTTACGTAGATGTATTATCTTATATACAAAAATTAACTTATCTTTAATAACGTAAAATTAATTAAATTTTTCATTAGAATATACTTCGCTATCACTGTAAGGTTTGAATTATTGTACGAATAACACTGCATATTTTAAGATACGGCTTCTATCATTAGAAACGTGCAGTACTTATCGGAATAAAGACTTGTGGTTTCCTTTCTGGTATTATAACTTTCTTCCTGTAGGGAAGTTTAATGTAACAAGGACTCAAATAATATTCAACCTAACCATTACTGTGACACACACAGGCCTGCCGGACCCTGCCTCTACGTAGATTCATTATTTTCTGTATTTCTCTAAATTTTAATAAAAATATATTCTTTTACATATTTACCAACATTTTCGACGCAAAATAGGAATATTCGTTAAATAGTCTAAGTGTAGAAAATCTCTTGACTTCAGACCATGTCAGTACAGACATCAGTATCGCGGGGTTGCATACGTACATAATCACATTGACTTTGAATATAAATTTCAGTTTCTTTGTATTTTCATATTGTATATAGTTTTATAGAACACGTAGTATTAATATTATTATAATTACGAACAACAATACTATTTTCAAACACTATTTCATATTCAAACCATCTTGAAAATCAAATCGTATCTGCCACTTAAATTTACAATGTCCTTTAGAATGATTTTTAAAATTGATAAGGAAATAAAGAAATTGATATATAGAAATAAATAAATAAAATTAAATAATGAAGGTTTATTTCGTGATAATTTCGTATATTCGTCTCATTTTTTATACATATAAAAATATCCGTATTTGTTTGGTTATTTTTTTTTCAGAATATCATCCAGTTAAGTTATTCTTTGTATCTCATAGCGGTTTGCAAAAACAGAAACGTAAATGTGGTTAAAATAAGTCTTATCCGAAGGAAATGAGGGCGTGGAACTTTTTTGAAGATATTGCTAAATTTTTCAATACACATAAGTAGAAGAAGATATAATTAAACTGTAATTAATTACTCAGTTCGGACTCGCAAATGTCCTTACGTATTGTCGGTAACTATATTTTTGTTTTGATAATATAAAAAATGGAAGCAAACAAGTCAACACATTGTCAACAAGTGAAGACGTTTAATTAGTACACGCAAGCTTTCAAGATCGAAAACAGTTCTATCTATAAAACATAATTAGAAAAATTGATCCAGACAATCATCTATTTCATATTTCTGTAACAAAAACCTAAGCCGGCATTTGTTAAAAAGCAAAAATAGATTTGTAATGCTAACAAAAAAATATATGAAAGATGCGTGTTGTAAGAATAATAATTATGGCTTTAATGCTATATATCTTTGCATATCCTCTTCAGGATAAAGTGTTTTTTACCATCGAGATATTCCTCTTTTCTTTCTCGGATCGCTCACAGAGCAATTTTCTACCCCACTGAAAGAAGAAGGGGTCCGTCAATTGTAGAAGACTTCCAGGCATCGGGAACTTGAAGGCTTACTTTATTAGAGACTTTACGCTTCCTTGCAGTTTCTTCCGACAGTGTATAGAATCTAAAGATATACATCAAATACATGTTTTTATGAGTCAATATAATTTCAGATTTCTAGAATTTAGATCAAGGAATTTCATCGCAATAATAATTAGGGAAAAAATACTCGAGAGTGAGTTATGAGTAAATTTTTGTGTAGTTTTAGACAAATAAGTCTCAATTTCAAAAGCATCTGCTTGTCACTTCCATTCGGGTCTTATCAGACTCTCGCCACAGTCAAAAGACGGTCGAGACGACGGAGCTCAAATGAGTTTTCACCGATTCTAATTGCCTGAGAAGGCTTTTCTTTTAAAAGAATAACAAGTTTTGTCTGATATAAATTACCTTTTGTACGCTATTTTATTAGACCATGGAGTTTCAGAAAGGAAACATTCAGCATTTATATACGTTATATGGCCTCGTAAAGTACGACTTGTCGCTCCAAGTCACTGCAGGAATTCATGAGTCTCCACTTTCATGAGCGCAGAATGAAACTCTTCGTTGTAAGATTGGAAGTCTCTAAGAAGTTAATACCTGTCTGAATGTAGATGTACTTTACATTAATGAAGAGACGGCTGCAAGATGCGTACTCTCTAACGCCATCAAATTCGCAAACATAAACACAACTACACAGAGAGGAATGGAACGAAAGGGGAATTAAATCATACCGACCGGGAGAACGAGAAATAAATAGATGCAGTGAACCTTCTTGGGCCAGTATTTGTGACGCCGTTTATATTTTGTTAAGTTGTATGACCAATTCGAAGATTTCTGACGATTTTTTCTAGAAAATAAGTTTTCCTGCTGACACTTCTGTTGGGTAGATCGACAAATTTGGATTCATCTCCCGTAAAAGCGGAAATACAACGCCGCTTTTGTTCTTAGTTTTCTTAGGACCATAAACGTTGTGTGGTATTTATAACACTTATTTTGTCTCTAAAATAAATTGTTTTATTAATGTTTTTGTTATTATTAAAATAAAATATTCTCCTAAATTCATTGGCGAACTTACCAGGAATCCTGCCTCAGGACTAAGCTAATAATATTTTAATGCGCAGCTATTCACATGCCCGTTTAATTATGTTTTATTTTATTATACTGTCCCACACTTTTAATGACTTTGTAAAATTAAACATTTTTGTCACCTACACAATAGATTTCGTTTTTTTTGCAAGAGAAATTAGCCACAATACCATGTAGATTAATGAGAGTGGGCAAGAATTCCATGTTTTTTTTGGAAAATTATGACACCTCTATTAATTTGTGTTTAATTGGTATTTTAATTTATTTTTATAAATAAAACATTTTCTGTTTAATTCTTGTTTTAAATAAAATATTTTTGTACGTAATTTGTATATTTCTTTTACTTCCATCAGCTGAGCGTTTGTCCTGCACAAATTAAATATTTTAGTAAATAATATTAGAAATTGAATACCACAATATATAATTATAAGTTGATTTTAAGGACATTAATTGTGATAGATTTATTTATTTTTAATTTATAAAATCTAACCTCATAAACGATATGTTCTCTTAACGAATACTATATTTATATAAATAGGTAAATATAGGGACCTGAGTAAGGAAATTATGTTTACTAATAACAACTTAAATATACGTCGTCTTATTAGTATCTCTTCAGGTTAAATAATATTGTACATAAATCTATTCATTTATGCTTTTTAAATATACGACGTTTCATCCTCTTTTTAGTATCTCTGAAAGCTTAATAATTTGTATTAAAAACTATTTTTGGGCGTGATTTAAATATACAATGTTTCGTCTACTTTTTAGTATATATTCAGGTTTAATAATTTTTTATATAAAATTAAATTTTGTGTCGTTTCAATATACGACGTTTCTTCTTCTTTTTAGTGTCGCTAGAGACTTAATAATTTTGTATATAAATCCAAATTTTTGGGCGGTATTTAAATATAGGACGTTTTTTAGCAACTCTAATTTTGTATATAAATCTAAATTTTTTACGTGATTTATATAGAAAATTATTAAAATAGAACAAAACGTTTTATATTTAATTTTGTTAATAAACAATTTGTAACAAATGCCAGATTTTTTTCAAAATTATTTTAATTATAGCTTTTATAGTTCAGAATATTTCTAAGTAGAAGTAATAGATTGCGGTACACAAAATATTCATTTATTTAATATTATGAACATTAAATGTTACCTTGTGTTTATCTATTTGCAAAGATCGTAGGAGAGGATCGAACAACAATTTATCAGGATCAACATCTATCGGGGACTGCCTCCTGCCTTTGCTGCATAAAGGCCATTGAGGGTTGATAAGGCCCCAGAATCCAGGACCTGTGAAATAAAGATAAAATTATGTACAGCCGAATTACACTAAATTTCAAACTAATGATAAAGAATTGTCATATCAACTACAGTGTTTCGTCCGTACTTCATAATATATCATAAAACAGAAAGGATATTTTTAAGCAAGAAATTTCAAAGTTTGAATCGTGAATGAACCAACAGAGCCGATATTGAAAAAGGACCTTAGCGCCTTATATAAACCAACTACATTTATAAATCTATACAATACATTAGTGATTCTCGTAGAACGTGTAAATAAGGGAATCAACATAATCAGTTACAACAAATTCATTTGAAAAAATTTAAGATGATTATTTTGAAAATTTACCATTAATAGGAAATACCATTCAAAAAGTGTAACGGGATATCCTTGGACTTCGTGTCGCGTAATCTTTGAAGAACCTATTAGTTTTTGAGTTTCCTAAAGAAGTTACGATAACTGGAGTAACTAGAATACGAAAAGGAAGGAGGAGAAGTTGTGGCAAATGTCTTGAATATTTAAGACAAATTTCTCGCAATTTAAAAACAAGTTTTCAAATCGGCATTGTCTGTTATTGATCTTATCAGTAGATCGTGAAGTTTGTCGTCAATTAGGCTACTATGTGATGATTATGAACTTACGAAATCCAAGTAGGTACACGGGAATATTTAATTAATATGTGCGATTCACGAATGTACCTAATCACACAAATTTTCACCTGTGGCTTTCGCCGCATGCTTATTTTAATCTTATGACTCACTAATACCTTAAAATTTCTAACACTGTTTTTCAGATTATAAAATTAAGGAAATTAACGGCCTTAACAGACAATTTAAAATATTTTATTAAGCAATAACTTTAAGTACGTTTTTGTACTTTCATCATAAAGTTATCTTCCTACGGTAACAATTATGTTTCATACAATAATCCAAGATTTCATATTGTTACAAATTCCACCTCCAATTTTTTCCTTAATTTGAAGAATGAATACACCAACATTGACGGATGCGCACGCATTTATCGGCCTCGTGCCAATCTACATAATTAAATAATATTTTTATTAAAATTTGGCGGCACCAGTACTTTAATCTGTAATGGGTATTTTTACATAATAATAAACAGATTTGAGTGTTTTAATGATGATATGGTTTGATTAAATGTTAGTTAATTGTCCAAGTTTTTTAAATGTAATTTGCCATTTTTTAATTGTTTTTAATAAGTTTTAGATGCTCTTTATAGAAATTTATTTGAAACTGAATACGTAAATTATTTTTTAAAAAAATTAACGTTTCATTTTTATTATATAATAATGTAATTTCTGACTGAGTGGCTATCGAATTATATTTATGTTTGTATTGAAGGTCAGATAATTTTTATAATTTAAATAATATATTTATTTTCGTCTGTTTTTAATTTTATAAATTAAATTAATATCCATACTTTCGATAATACTAAAATTTATTCATCAAGAAGACACAATCCCTGCTAAGTTTATTTTTACTCGATCACGTGTTACGGTAGTGCAATATGTGGCAATTCTCTTCATATATTCGACATTTCTAGTTACAAAAGAGTCCTTGACGTGGAACCAAATTATTATTCTGGGCTTATTTCTGAAATGAATAATGTCAGAATAAATCATATTAATACTCTAAATATCTAGAGTTATAGCGACTCATTGATCAGCATGTATGATATTTATCTTAAAAAGTAAGTTTTCTCTTTCTTTCTATTTATTTGGGTCTACAAAAACGCGGGTTTGTGTTACATTTGTATCACAGGACAAGGTCCACCGATTGGCGGACTTTCTGCTTTCTTGGCTATATTTTCATTATATTATTATAAATCTATCAAACAGTTTAATTTATGTAATTTAATTTATTCTCTTATTTCATACATGATAATTTCACTACGTCTCGGACGATAGCTAAGTTTCCTGCGGCCCCGAAAGTAGCGGTGGTGAATTGTATAAAACCTTCCGACTTATGTATTAAGCCATTTTAATTTGGTTTATTAATTTCATTTTTACTATTTTATCTATATTTTATTTGAGTATTTATTATTTTATATCATCTTTTCACTTTTTTTCGTGTAGTCCTTCTTCCTAATATTATGTACGTAGTAGTTATTTGTTACCTAAGTATGAAAAATTATTTGCCTTGTCTTATTTATCAGCAGTGGAATCAATAAATCAATCTAAATCGAGTACCCATTTTGTTTTCTATAATTCATTTATACGACATACTTGTACAAGTAAAATTTTCTTTCGACGCAAAAAGCCCCTTTCTTTCATCAACGCACTGCCCCGGCTACGAATATGTTACGTTGGTTGCCTGCTTCGAGGCGTCATCATATTGAGCAAATGTATACTCGAATATTGTCCACGATGATTCGACTGACGGTGCTGTAGGAGATGTGTTTATTTATGGATTATGAAGATGGAAAAATCCCTATTTATGCGAAAAAACAATTAAATGCGAATTACATCCATATATATATATATGTTTTAGGGGAACGCAAGGTGAGTATTGTAGTGTAGCTAGTTTTAATGCATCAGAACTTCAAGCAAGTAGGCAAGGATATTTGGAGTCAAATTAATGCAGTTAATGTTCTTGAGCTTAAATGTGCATTTATATGCATGGGATATGGCTGTAGACTACACTAAATTGTATTCATTGAAATACTTCTACGTTTGAAACAGCATGTTACGTTAATAGTGGACCAAAACGTTATATATAATAATCATTCTCATTAGGTTGCGGTGGAGGGCATTGTTGCATATTTTATTGCATTTTAACAGCCTCGTTGTTTCGAATTACTCTCACAGAGATTTCTACATTATCAAGAATTTTATTTATAAATGACTTACCCAAAGTCTGTTCAGAGTAAAATCTGCGGATAAAGGTGATATATATTTAGCACTTCTTAATTACTCGATGCAGATTTATTGACTTCATTTTTCTTCTACTAATGATTCTCATCAGATAGTCAGGTCGACCTTTCAAAACGTACTAATAATGTTCTTGAACAGGGTTGTCGGTAATAAAAATTAGCAAATTTTAATTTTATGTCATAGTTGTACTGAAATATACATATTATATTTTACATGGTTTCTCTTGCGTATTTAAAAGTGTGTGTGAAATTTAACAGGAGTTTGGGTAAAAAAATCAATCCACAAGTGCAGAAATGTACATCCAGAATGAACTTATAGAGGATGACATATTCTTCAAATTAATTTTTAAAATGTGTTGGGGAACATGGAGTCATCCAAGTGGAGGCCTCTTCCATTTAATAGCATAGGAAGGTATTTGAGGATGCTGAATGGTACAGCAAGGTAGCCAAGGGTTAACTAGGGGCCCCGTGCTGTAGTTTTAAGGATCCTACACGGCATTCATCTAAAATTTATGCAGGACAATCCTTAGAAAACCTACATTAGGTAGGTCGGGCGCTTGGTACTTGTATATATCTAATAATTACATTTTGATTGTTAGCCACGTTACTTACCACTTATTCCGTCGTACGTCCACCATTCTTCCCAGCTCGCCCATATTTCTGGAAAAACCAAACAAAAATAATATTAATTAAAGCACGTTTTTCTGTACCCAGTAGATTTATTTTTAAACATATTACACAGGAACTTTATTGGCATTTCTCTCTCATGGCAATTAATTTTAACGCATTACACAATAAAAAAACCTCAGACCATGAAACAATCATATAATATGAATTAAATTAATAGCAGAGAAGTGTTAACTTCAGGCCGTTAAAAAATTTTGAATTCCTCCTTCCACAAAATAAGCATGAGTTAAGAAACACTCATACAAAAAACAAAAATACACACAGAATAAAGACGAATTATAATACATATTAAGATCAATAGTATTACCAAGGTGTTCAGTATCGGATTTTAATCTTGAAGCAATTAACCGTGTTATATTTAATGAACAAAAGTAAAAGGACCACCGATTTGTAGTTAATGGTTTTATAGCCAATAAAAACCATTGAATCTGTCCACTGAGTAATACTTATAGTCATCCGAATTTTTTATTAACATGGATTAAACGTCTGATTTACATTGTTCACATCGGCTAATCTTTTTTTTTCTGCTGAAACAACACAGGATTCTGTTCTTTGGGAAACCCTAATTCCAAAATTCCATAGCAGAAAAAAAATTAATATCAAACACTAATCCACAGCACGCTCATTCATTGCAGTGTAATACAGCAACGCTGAAATTGTTTTGGACTAAGCTACAAAAATATATATGTTACGACTCGCAGAACGTGGAAAGTGAAGAATGTGAATGAATACGACATAAGTAGCTTTTCCTCTGAGTTGAACACGAAAAAAGGAATGTAACATAGATTTATTTTTCCGTTCCATTATTTACAAAAACGTGGATGGACAAATACTTTCTTTAAGGATTTAAGAATTTTATAAAAAATGTGACTATTTTTACGTTTGATTTGAAGTTTAAACATTAAACGAATGTTTGGGATCCAACAATAAGCAGTTTTAACAGTCATTAAGTAGTTTTTTATTATTAAGTGAGATTTTAGATAAATTTTTAAATTTTTTGCCATTAAAGTATTAAAAAGCACAAGGCGAATGATAATTTATTTATTGATTTACCTGTTACGGAATTTTATCCATTTTACACTAATAAAATAGATCCACAAAATTTTACATCTTAATACAAAATTACATTTATAATTTTAACCTAAGTATTTATTTATATAAACCCGAAAACGTATTTAATACCACATTAATTTATTACTCAAAAGGTGATTTAACCTCTCTAGCAAATATATACTCACTTTGTTTTCCCTTTCCACTCATACGGGTAAATGTACAACTTAACTGGCATGTTGAATGTCATAATTAAAATCAGCGATATCTATAACCCCGTATTAGACTCAAATCTTGAATGTTATTATGTGGTTCAGGCTAAACGTGTTTATTAATTAATTTATTGCGTGAAATTTAACAATATATTATATTTAAACCGATGTCTACAATTGGTTTGTTTTGTTAATAAGAACTTGTATATCTCTAGGTTTAATCAAAAACAGGACGCTCGTGACTCACGAACCTGCATGCTCTCGGGGAAACGCGGTTCCCGTAATGTAATTTACTGTAAAGGCAACTGTAAAAAAAAATTCAATTTTTTTTTGTGAAAGAACACTTTTGCAGGAGACGTCTCTCGAAAACGAGACGAGGTACCCGGCAGCGCAAATCAAAATACTTTATTAGATATATTAACACTAACGTTTTATTTTAGTCGTCAATCACCTGAATATTGAGAAAACCTGAAAATATTTACATGAAAAAATACTTTCAGTTAATGTGCTAAATCTACATTGCCCCAAGTAAACAATTATTAGTTCCCTTTGGTCCCTATTCTGTCCCTCTCCCCCGTTTATTTATTTTTTTTCATTTTTCAGTTCACTGAGAACGAAGTTTTTTACTCCTTGAGAAGTAAGCCGTAAGATGAAGTAACTTTGCGTTTGCGGATAGAGAAGACTCTTTCCCCCTTTCGCTTCCTGTCGGCTCCCTCGCTGTTCATTTGATTTATTTGCTCTTCTCTGAGCGCGCTGAGGGTCAGACGAAACGCCCTAACCTTGTATTCACCGCTGACTTGAGAAGGATTCCCCAGACCGCCCTCTTGCAGCTCCACACTCTTCGCCAGACGGCTTATCCAGGTACTACCACATATTTACACACGAAAAATACCAGTATTAAATTGGTACCGTACAGAATTCGAAAAATTAAAAATTACGTGTAAGACACAGAAAGTAATAACGAAGCTTAATCCTGCTGTTAGATGAATAGAAAACGCTCGGTATTAAAATATTTTAGGTTAAAACAATAAAATAGAGAGAGTTTTTTGAAATACGAAATTTTTACGAAAATATTCCGAAGCTGTAACGTACCGCAATGTTATATGTCTTAGTTCGCGATGACGTCACATTGATACTGAGAACACGCACTATTCCGAAGAATGTCTCCTTTATTGAACTCTTAAAAACCTCATCTCACCAATTAAAAAGATTTTGTACAAGAGGATATTTTAAAGGCGGTCTTAAATAATGTGAATACCCTCACTTTTTTTAAGCCGCAGTTTATTTGGTTTCTTAGAAATATCCAGCAAGGCCTCTTACAACTGTCCACTAAAGACAGTGATTTGAAATATTTCACCCAGTTACAAAAGCAAAAATCAAATTAAATTTAATATAGAAATTTGAAAACATATAAATCGGGCAACGCTGTAGACATCTGGAGGTAAACAGTATTTACGTATAGGTATACAGAAGAAAGTTTTTTTTTGCTTTTACATACCATTTATTTAGAGCTGCTCTGGTTTTTGCACACACGATTATTTTAATTTTTATAGAACAGTATTTTTATTGACAGTCCATAGCACTGATTTTATTATCACCTCATTTTCCAACACTTTAGGCGCTTTTCTACTTTGCTGTCGTACGTATTGTACGTATGGTCGGGCCCTCCAAAACACACACTGCTCTCTGACTGTACTGTACTCTTTCTGATTGTTTCGTCACAACATACACCTCTGCTTCCCAAACACACACTCGTCTCTCCAAAGAACCCATATAGTCTCTGCATTCTCGCGCCAAACAATGCTGTTATTTACAATGTTCTGGCCTCAAAATTACGCCGCCAATAATTGAAAAAACAATTGATATAAAACGTCTCAATACACATTTATAATCTGTAAGACATATATATATATACATATACAAATATATTGTAATGCCATTAATTAGGCCCTTAATTGGTTTTAATAAAATTTAATTGTACCGGCAGGAGCTTTCAACGCTAAAAGGGGGCCGAACTCACTTTGCTTTGTCGAAAAGTCAAAAATGGCGTATGTGCGCTAAAACTCGAGAGAACTAGGAGTTAGTTGGTGGCGGGACATTTCAGAGGACGGAACGAATAATACTAGAGCAGAGACTAGCCATCGTTAATGTATTAATAAACAAAGTTGTGAATTTAAGACAAAGTAAAAACGTTCACGGAAGTATCTCACCGTAAATATCGCTAAGTTTTTACGTCTAACAGCAGCCAGGAAAGGAGTGCAGTTTTACGTCTGTAGCAGCCAGGAAAGGAAGTCAGCTTAAGTCAAAAACGGAAAAAGACTAACAAATCTACGAATCATAGGATTCGTATAAGGCAAGCAGACATCAGGTAGCTGCCAAAAAAGAGGATCATCCGAGTTCCTGGGAGCCTATCAATTTTTACTTTAATAGTGTAAAATCTGTGAATCTTAGAATCAGTGTAAAATTTGTAATAGTGTACTTCTGAAACCAAAAAGAATTCTGGGACCAGCTGGACAGATGTAAGTAACAAATCCAAACAAATGATTTCGTTCTCTTTTAATTGTCAATCAAAGTTAATTTCTTTTCTTTTTAATTTGTTTCTATCGACGTATTGTTTAGGTAAATATAAACTGTCTGTTAATAAGATTTTAAAAATCAATTTGTTGTGTCCATTATCAAACCCAGTGAAGGCCCTGAGAAATTAATATTTTAAATTGTAATTGTTTTTGAGTTATTACCACAAAATAAATAAATATTTTGTTTGTTAATTTCGATATTTTCATTTAATAAAAGCCTTCCATTTAATTATTACATAAATGGCGCTTCAACGAGAGGTTAAAATTATATTCTATTTGTTTATTACAATATATATATATATATATATAAGAACGATTATGTTGTTACAACGTTTCTTTGTTTTATGTAATGCTAGCTGGGTTAACTGCGTTGCCCGGATTGTCATAATTAATCTCAGAGACAAACACATCCTAAGGGGGCTCCGATCACAGGCCGAAATGGGTTGAAATTACACACAAAAATATCTGGAAAAACGCTATCCATCTCATTAATCGAAAAAGTTTCTTTCGACGAATATATCGGACGTTTTAACATGTTTGAAAATTTACACCCCCGTGCACCCCTCTTCTTGAGGTTAAATGTCAAGTTGAATGTCATAATTAAACTCAGCGATATCCATAATCACGGATTCGACTCCAATCTCAGTTGTTTTTCCTTATTTTTACGTAAAACCCCTGCATGCCCACATATGCGGAATGTGGTTGAAATTATACACAAAAACATGGATAGAAACAGTAATTTATTCGACGCATATCTCGGCTTGTTTAACTATTTCCATCCGCGCCTGTCGGGGAGGTAGACATGTCTTACCCTGTTCTCAAAGAACACGTGTACGAAATTTGGTCAAATTTTCTCCAATGGTGTAGATTTGTGTGCAGAACATACACACAAACACACACACACACACACAGAGTCTATTTTATATATTAGATATATTTTTTGTGAGACGAATTACGCGTCCATTTAATGAGGACACTTACTCCCGCCATATAGAAATTGAAAGATATTACGTACCCTGCTAAAACTTGGAAATTACCTTTCTTCTAACGAATGTAAAATTTATGTACGAAAGTAAAAAACTGTAATTTTATGGAAGTTCGTTATGAACTTACTAGAATATTAATAATAACATGCGTATTGCATTTATGCAATGAATAACGTTATAAAAAGTAGAGCTAATCAACTAACGTCGTTCACAACCATCTAAGACCTCTGAGTCCACACTAATACCCTCTGTAATCTAACCAATGAATTGTCAGTGTCCTTTTGTCGTCTGCAACGTACTTCCTTAATAACCTGTATTTTATGCAAAATTACGTAATTAACTGTAAAAATTTCTCAATCTAGGTCGACTGAGTAATAATACATTCCTAAAAATCCTGTATTTAAAATTGGACTTTATATTATATTTAATAACTTTCATATGTGTTTCTTTCAAGCTCACCATTAAAGATTGATCGAAAAGTCGCGCCCATTTACATTTAGTCCTACATTACAACGTATCTTCAAATTAATCTGGTCGTTAGGCACTGTTATATCTGGATATTTCACACAAAATTGGTCTACAACCAAAGCATACAAACGACTCGTAAAATAATGACTACTCGTTGCTTTTGAGAAAAGAATATTTTTATGAAGCTGTTAAATCAGCAATCCTACAGATGTCATGTGACTAGAAAACCTTTCAGTAGTCCCCACATTGTGTGTGATATCTATAAGCATTCTTTGAGCACTTCCTTTTTATTATTTATTGCATTGGCATTTATTAACCTGGTATCTTACCGTGTTACACTAATTACTTGAGATGTTAGGAGAATACTTCAACATAAAGTACGAAATCGTTTGACGTATTTTCCGATAATATTGATCTTTGTCCCAGATTATTTGTTGCGTCATTGTGGTCACGTTTTGTGAAATGGAGACACAATGCTTGATATCTCTTACCTCTCACCCATGCGTCTCGTCTTTCCTTTTGTTCTCTGATTCTTTTCTGACAACGTCCAATGAAAAGCCAATGCGATATTGTTTGGTTATAATTACTATATAATATATAAAAGGCAATATATAAGTTCTATCTTAGGACTTAAGAAACACCGGTAACAACCATTTGAATTGAATTTCATTTTATAAGAAATGTAATGAAGGGATACAATGCGAGGTTTGCTTACATAACCTTGACATTCTTCAGGAGCATTTTCCGGTACCTTCAGGAAGTTAGCACTACCTACCTCTGATTCTAGAACTTTCAGTTCGGAAGTCTGTTATTCTTGTTTCTGTGACTCTTCCTCCGAAATAAACTTTTATCCCTGTTTATCTTCGATGTGTTACTATATGTGA
The DNA here is from genome assembly GCA_037074705.1 of Zhengitettix transpicula. Classification (NCBI taxonomy): domain Eukaryota; kingdom Metazoa; phylum Arthropoda; class Insecta; order Orthoptera; family Tetrigidae; genus Zhengitettix; species Zhengitettix transpicula. Next base: position 11,035,031 of record CM073593.1, read on the forward strand.
AAGCAAAACAATTCTAACGTATCAAAGAAGAAAAGGTCCTCTGAGCCCTTTTATGTCACTTTATATACATTGTTCCCCCACCAGAGAAAACGCCATCCCATTCACCCTCAAGGTCTAGACGGAAAAGTTGTTTTTGTCCAGTTTGCACACAAATTTGTATCATCTGGTTTTCCTGGCGGGTCGGCATAGTCTTTGATTATTGAAACAAACCATGATTTTGAAATATCAGAAGTATTTACGACGGTGGTCACTTTTGCAACTACTTTTGTTTTACTTTTGGTCGGTGAAATTATATTCATTCCCACACAACGTTCAATTTCTCCCCTTTGTTTCTTCTCGTTGCATTCATCATTTCATTTTTCCGGAGCTTCTTGATTTGTTTTGTCCATTCATTAATCTTGTCTTCCGTGACCTAAGTAATTATCAAAGCTAATTTAAAATGTTTAGAACATTCTTTAATCTCTTAGCATTTAAGATATTCTATATATTTGTTCATACTAAGTTTCATATTACTAACAACTGTTTCATATTGTCCTCGGTTTTGCTATCTTTAACGAATTACTCAACTGGGAATATTCAAGGCCAACCAACACGAGAGCCAGAAGTGTCTTTTACTGTAACTGTAACATCAGCTCTATTGGTACATCATAATGCAGCGATTATCAAAATTAGTGTTCATTGAGACAGGCGTCTCATGTAATTTTAGCTACAACTGGTAAATGTTTATATGAAAAATATTTTACTACAACAAAGGATGGTACCACATGTTACACATCACCTGAGAATCTCTTACTGTTCCACAAAAAAGTTCCGCTGGAAGGGTTATTTCACGAAATGGTGATATGTACTGCCCGTCCTTGTCGTGAGATATCATCCATTTGCACTGCTTGTGTAGAGTTATGTGGAATCACTGGTTTACTAAATTATGTCAAAACGATCTATTATGAATTCAACAGAACATCACACACACTATTATTTGTAGTCTCTTTACAAAGAAGCTGTTAATACCTTCTTTGTTACTGTTACATACACTATAGTTGGCGCCACGAAAATGTAATATAAAGGCCATGCACAATTCCGGCTATGCTGTTAAAAGTTATGTCCAATAATGTGGCTAACTATGTTAACTGGCACTGAGGCGGTGAACAATCTGTCAACGCCGCTGGGCGAGGGATGTGGTGCGCGGGACGTTAGCCAGTTGACTTTGATATTACATTTTCGTGGCGCCGACTATAGTCACTCTTAAGCTTTAAAAAGGAGGATGTACTCTGTGCGTTGACGGATTTTCAGGATTACATGCCAATTAGGATGCATTCGATACTTATGTAGAAATACGTTTTAACCGGAGAATATTTTGAATTCAAAGTTCTCGACTTGCTCAATCGGCAAAGTCGTTAAACAAAACGCACAACCTTTGACGGTCATCGTCCACCATCGTCATAATGGACAACAAGTCTGTACGATAACTATTTATCCAATACTTTTGTAGCGGTAAACAAATGTCAGCCCTTGAACCCTTTAGTAAATGATATTTTATCTTTAAAAACTAAATTATTAAGATGTATTTTACGAAATACAATACTGTTAAATAACCTAAAAATATGATTGAAAGTTTTATAATAATATTTGAATATTTTTATTATGTTGAAAATATGAACATTATGCACATGTAAGTTCTAAATATGAATGATCATTAATTAATAATTTCTAGTTTTTATGCTCTGTTTGTTTTTATAAATAAAATTGGACTACAATAAATTTAAATAAAATTTAAAATATAAGAAATGAATTTTTCTTCATTAAAATTTAGTCGAAAATATAAAGTTTTAATGAAGCTAATAAAAATATTGATAGGTAATACAATTTTATTAAAATAATTATATATATACTGTAATGAACAAAAAGGGAATTAATTAATTAAACAAATGTAATAAACAAAAATTAATTAAATGAATTGAAGTTAATAGTTGTCCACGTTGGTGAAACCAAAATGTAATAAAAAAACAATATTAAAAGAATTAAATGGTTGATTAATGAATTAAATTTTATTTATTTAAAATTTAAAACGAGAAGGATTTCCAATAATTTATCAAATTCTTTTAAACTTTACAGGACAATTAATTTATTCCCGGTAAAATTACAACATTTCACGACGTGAATATTATTTACTTTTGAGTTTTTGCTATTTTACAGATTTTATCAACTCTCAAATCAGGGTCGTCTATTTGGGCCTTCTAAATAAAGAACCAACCTTTCCATTTAAATTAAACAATCCAATTCCTTTTACAATCTTAAATTTAAAACAATAAAACAAACGTGAAACCGAAATCTGACGATTCTATCTTTAGTTAGCGTTTACAAACTTTATTAAATTTCTTTCTACTTACAATCTCTGCTGGTACCAGGCTTAAGTTTGGGTTCAGATGCACCACACTTTTCACATTAAACAGGCCGTGAATTCACTGAATTTAAATTGATTACAAAACACTGTCGAAACTTTGGTATCGCTAAACTGGAAACGGCTACTCCTTCCGAATTAATGGTCAGTCAGATTGTTACCAACTGTCTCTCGGTGAAATTAGTGACGGTCTCTTTATTTATTGAAATTTTACGTGAAACTTTATTCGATGAATTAGTGTCCGAAAACTTTTTGTTCAATTTCAAACTGCGACCTTTTTGGATGGATATTGGCCCGCAACTGTGTCCGACTGCAGTTTTTAGAAACGCTTGTAGCCGACAAAGCTTGCCTATGTATTGTTGCCTTTGGTAATCTTGCCGATACCAATCCATCATAAATTTCCAATTATCCAATCAATAATGGCCTCTAATTAGTATTACAATTTATGCATATATATATATATATAATATGAAATAAATTAAAACAATTTTTATGCAAACATATATAGTTATGTCTGATTTATCAATACCTGATATTAATTGGATAATTATGATTTTAGTATAATTAGAATACCTTGATAATATCGCTTAACTTTCATTTTTTGAAAAAAGCATGTGAAACACAGATAATAAATATTCTGAAGTTGACCGGCGGGTAGGAAAATCTGGCTTGAGGGGTTGACTTACAGAAATCTGAGACAGGCATGTTTTAATCCGTCCAAGGATACCAAAAGTTTCACATTTCCTTATGTGCATGTTGTTTCATATCTGCATAATAATTTAGCTCTCTTAGAAACCAACAGAAGCCTCCTGGTTGATACAAAAGTTATATTGCATATTTGCTACACTATGCACTAAATGGTTACCATGAAATGTATTAAAAAGAGGAAACGAGAAATATTAATACGAATGTTGTGATTACATCGTGATGGCTTGTCTCACAAGAACGGGTTTGAATTCCATAGTTACTACGAGTGTTACGATTTTTTTTTGTAAAGAGATGGAAAAATGAGAAATAATTGGTTTATAATGAAGAATATGGTCCTGTGAACCGTAATTCCGCACTGACCACGAGACAGGCAACCACACCAAACCATTTCCCGCCCGAGATTTCACTTGCGCCTCTGGCTTAGTTCCATCGATCGCTGCACATCTAATACCCGAATGGCTTTCTCCCAGCTCTTCCAATTCCTCCCTCCATTCATGCCTATGGATATGGGAGGGTGTTAAGGCTTAATCTTCTCTTCCGGCGCGCGTTTATACCAATGTACAAAGTTTTATTTTAACCCAGTATATCTGTAATTGTTGCGCTATTCCCTGCTCATCAACTCACAGGGTAAACAAGAATGGCTCCGAAGAAAACATTAGTGTCTGCTCTGTTTAACCTAAACGATCGTTCAACTGCTTTCTACAGCTGTCCTACTAAACTCAAAGTCGCCTATGTAATTTTATCAGAGACTGAGCTCGCTTCATCCTACATATTCGTATTTACAACACAGCATTTAAAGTTATTTCTTACTATATTTTACCTTACTTATCATCTTACCTATTAATATATGCGAGTCTCTGTCATAATAACACCATATAGGCGGACAGTGGCACTATCATCAATTCCAATATATAAAAAACGTTTACAGATTCAATAAAAGAAACAGTTTTCTTATGCTGACAAACTTTCTCGCACTAAAAAAATCGTTGCATTTATATTTTCACACAACAAATATTGTTGATAAGCTGTCTGCGAGGGCTATCCTCTCGCAGACAGTACCTGCGAGGAATGTTCTCTCGCAGGCAGAACCTTGTAGGAGAGACAGGAAGGGGCTGCTTTTGGGGATGCCTTTTCCTCTCTCCGTTTTTGAACTAAGGTTCCCACATGCCGAGACACCTTTTTGAGAGGTGTATGTTCTGGGGTCACAGACCTTGGGCATACGGTAAGAGTTGTTCTCTGTTCCCATTGGAACAGTTGGCCAGCTGCCTCCTAAACTGGTCGAGGTACGGAGAAGGGAATGCTGCGACCCCACAGAAAAATCTCCCGCTGTCGGAAGGGCGTGAGACAAGTACCCAATGTCCGACCTTATGCAGGTTTTTCTAGGGGTTTCCCTGCATTACTTTTTGGTCAATGCACAACTTTTTGTTGTATAAAACAGAATTAATTTGATATTCTTTTTATTAACTTGTTGATATCCCGTAGGTGGGTCAAAACTAACAATGAACGCCTTTTATTGTACTCTCATAAGATGTAACACACTAATTTATTTGTATTAAATTCCAATTATCCTGACTTTTTGGATGCTTTACCTATTTTATTTATACTTAACGTCAGATAAATATAAATGTTAAATTTAATACACTAAAAAATCATTATATCTGTCCGTAAATGATTATTTTGTTTCTCCTTAACGTATTAAGCTTTTCTCACTTATGTATTACTATTACAGTTTTTCTCGCTCACAAATTGTCTTAGTTTATATATTTCATCATCTGTCAATTTACTTTTAATGTATGACCTACCTGATGTACGTTTTTCTAGGGTTTTCCCTGCATTACTTTTAGGGGAATGCCGGGTAGGATCCTTAAACTATAGCGCGGGGGCCCTAGTTAACCCTTGGCTACCTTCCTCTAGCCTTCCTCATCCCCCCTTTCAAATCCCTTCCTATGTTTTTAAAGGGGAGTTACCGCCATGTGGATTACCCTCATGCAGCACGTTACGCTATATATATATATTATTGATACCTAGCTGGGTGATCGGCGTTTCCCGGGTTGTCATATATCCGGATTCAACTCCAATATCGGTATATTTTTGCATTATTTTTATGTAGTTCCCCGCCACCTCCACTCCTAGACGTGCTCCACTCTCATTACGAAAGGGGTTGAAATTATACACAAACAACGTCGGTAAAAATACTATAAGTCTAATTAACCCTGAAAAATATTTACTCTAAACGAATATCGGCCGTGTTGGCTTGTTTCAAAACTTCCACTTCCGTCCACCCCCACCCCTGGGGTTTCAATGGCAAGTTAAGTGACACAATTAAACTCAGCGACATGCATAATCCTTTATTTGACTCCAGTCTCGGTTTGCTTTTTTGTTATTTTTATATTACGCACTTTGCCCCTATCTCTTAATGTTCTCGCCTCCCATGCCGAAAGGGGTTGAACTCATTGACCCCGAAAAAGTTTCTTTCGACGAATTTATAGCACGTTTTAACATATTCAAAAATTTCTGTCCCTGTCGACCTCCGACACTGTAGGTTTAATAAAAAGGTGAATGCCATAAATAAACTCAGAGACATCCATAACTCCGATTTGACTCGAATCTCGGCTATTTTTGCGTTATTGTATCGTAATGTCCCTTCCACCAACCCCTAAGCTTCATCCACTGCCATGCCAAAAAGGGGTTAAAATTATACACAAAAACATTGGTATAAATACTATCAATCTAATTAACCCTGAAAAATATTTATTCAAAGCAAATATCATCTGTGTTTGCATGTTTCAAAATTTTCACCTCTGCCCGTAGATGTTAAGTGGCAAGTTTAATCTAACATCTAAACTCAGCGACATTCATAACCTTGTATTTGACTTGTATTCGCGCTTGTAACGCCCTTTCACCCCCACCCCTAAAGGTGTTTCTTTCCCATGTTATAAGGGGTTGAAATTATACATAGAAAAAATGTAGAGAAATATTATGAATTTCATTAACCCCGAAATTGATTGATTCGGTGCAAATATAAGCCGGTAAACATGTTTGCAAATACCTACCCCTCTCACCACGTTGACCTAACTAACCTCATCGTCATCCATATACCCGGATTTTATTCCAATCTCGGTCGTATTTGCTCTATTTTCACGTTACCCCCTCCCCCATTCCTAAGGCTGTTCCTTTCTCACGTGTTAAGGGGTTGAAAATATTTACAGATAACATTGGTAGAAACACTCTCAATCTCTTTGACCCTAAAAATATTTATCCTACTCAAATCTCGTCCATTTTAGCATGTTTGAATATTTCCACCCCTGTCCACCACCGATGGGGGTGGTAGACGTGTCTCATCCCGTCAGTGATTTTTTCCTGGACCCAAAGATTACGTTTAAGAAAACACTGCTTTATTGATTATATTATATAATTAATGTATTAATCAGTGTTTTGGTCATATACCACAAACGCTGACGAGTAATTGGTGCATATTAACTTTAATAATATAGTATGAGGATGGAAGAAAGTAGCCCGAACCATGGACCTCCCGCTTACCATTGCGGACACACTATCACTGCGCTATCCTTATGATCTTATGCGAAATTCCTTTGACCATCAAACCTAATTTGGCCCATCTACAATTTAGTAGTCACAATTCTTCCATGGTCTCATTCTAGGACCTCAATGAAGAATGTAGTTTATGTAAATTGATCACAGTTTTTTTTTTAGAATTTTCTAATTCAGGAATATAGAGAATTTTTTACAGTCATCAGTCCGTAAAGACCATGAGTAAGTAGAATTAAAGTATGAGGATAGAAAAATATTGTCCGAACCAGGAATCGATCCCGGGACCTATCTCGATAGGGATTAGCTCAGTGATAGAGCATTCATCCGGTAAGCGGGAGGTCCTTGGTCCGGTCAACATTTTTTCCATCCTCATACTTAAATTCAATATAACCACGGTCTTTACGAACTTATCCTTGTGATTTTTTTTAGATTCCTGAGTTGGTAATGAAAATTAAAACGGTCATGATAAATAATTTAATAATAAATTGATCTGTATGACATTTTTCTCTTCATTTAATTTGGTTAATACGGCGTCCTTCCCAATTTCATTATACTTTATCATTACGCTTCAGAAAATCTTCACACTTGCATAAATATTTTAATGTTTAATAAATCAATTTGCAACCTTATACCGACACTTGATTTTATTTCTGGGGTAGTGACGTTTCCTAAAGAGCAGGTGTTTACAAATGGTTAAATTTGGAAACTAATCGTGTAAAATTTCATCCTCTTTAGGGAGAAAACCTGAAGAACATGTATCGAAACGTCATTACTCTGTAAACAAAATAAAGTGTCAGTATAAGATCAAAATTCAAAAACAGACGTAAAATAAAAGTTTTAAAGTTTAATTTCGTGCGATAAAATTTTGATTATTTTAATATTTCAGGTTCATTTATAAAAGTTGGAGGCAGCTGGACGAAGACAGAGAGAAATTGACCGAGAGAAACCAAGTTAAAGTGCACTTAATTAAGTGAAATAACAAAAATTTTCAAGCGATATTCTGAGACATCATTAATTTGTGATATTGTACTGAATATCGAAGTAGAAGCCAATTAAGAAACAGGAACATATTTTAGAGGTATAAACAAGTATATAATGAGGGACGGAGATTTGGAGAAGAACATGTAAAAGAATAAATATGTAGTTAGAGGCAGACTGAAGTCTAAGTTGAAGGTCCAGACTCGAGGGTAATCAAGTACGAAGACATATCACTGCCTTCATCAGAAGTTCCCACGCTGCTTCCTAAGAAGCCAGATTAACGATCCCTACGGATTTAGTGCTCGTGAAATCAAAATATACGATCGCATAACACAGACAACTTATTGTGTTCCATGTGATAAATAATAATCAATATATTAATGAATTGTTATTATAAATAATAATTTAGACCAGAACAGTCAGGGAAGTAAATTCCTGACAAACAATTTTTTTAAAACTGTTATACGTTAAGAGGTCACAAATAGTGACGAAACGTTGAATAATTTATATTACAATTAATTTTCTGATGTTAAAAGGCTGTGTTTTATTTACAAACTTAAATAGTTATAAAATGTCATTATTAAACTTTGATCATTCGATTAAATAATTTAAAATTATTTTGTTTGTTTATATGGTAAAATATAAAATTTATTATTGTTTCAAAATCAATTATTTTATTAGTCTATTAATTATACGCCCTAAAACCAAAATTAATTACATAAAATATTGTCGATTTTTTCTTAAATCGAATTATTGTGTATTTCTAAGGAATATGGGGAATATAAATGCGCAATGTAAAATGAATGCTGGATGATATTTCAAATAAAAGTTATTTATATTTTGAGTTTGAATTTGAATTATTAATTACAAATTATTAAATTTAGACCATATAATTGTATAAAAAATACAATATATATTTACAGTTGTTATATGTTTTACCATTTTAGCGGTTATAATCTTGAAAAACTCTCCAAGTAAATGGTAGGGTTTTTAATATGAGATAGTAATTTAATTAAATATCTTAATTAGTAGCTAAATCAGGCTTATAATATTTAATTTGTAATAACTTTATTACCTTAGGAGTAAGCATATTGACGTAGCAGATGACTGCTTGGAAACTAGTTCAGTTTTTCCAAAGTTTCTTTGGATCTCATGAAATGGTCTGTTTCACTTCTACCCAACAACTGACCACTGCTATTTGAATAATCTACACACCTCTAGCCTCGTCAATTTCTATATGTAGTGTCAAACTGTCCCGTCATATCTTTGGTTACTAAATGCTGCATGCATGGGTTTTTAAAATCTGCGTACCACCGTTGGAAAAATTCAAACTAAAATATAAGGAACCGTGTTGCCTCCAACTTTTATAAATGGACTTGAAATATTTAAATAATCAAAGTTTTATCGCATAAAATTGAACGTTAAAATTTTTATTTTACGTCTGTTTGGCTTCTGCAAATTTTCATTTCCATTGACAAAAGTTGGAGTACTTAATGGCCCGTTGCTTAATAAATTCGAGTTGAATCTTCCAAACAGGTATATACATTGTGGGAAGACACCTTACAAAATAAATCATCAGCCGTTTTTTACCGCTATCGATAATTTTATGAGAATAATTGTCCTCCATTTTACTATTTCCAAATTTTCACTAAATCAGAGATCACTAGAGTCGTTTAAAAGTTTGTATTGAACACTTCATTTGTTTTATTGATGCATTAAACGTTTTTTCACATGAAAATATTAGTAATTTATAATATTCTCAACTTTAAATATATACTTTTGAATATTAGAAGTGTTTAAAAGGAACTATTTATAGTAATAAGCACTATGTAATAAATAAAACGAGTCTTTCTCCGGCAAGAGCGTTTGAAATACTTTCGGGAAGAATCGGTTCACTTTAGATAGTGCGATACGCACACGGCTTATAGATACTCGACGCTAACGACGTGGTATTAACGCGCCCGATAACAGGAGTTATCGCTAAGAGCAATGGCGATTAGGCCAGGTCGAAAAGTAGATTCGACCGTGACAGGAAGCTACCCCTGGGGGCGCGTAACGTCTGCTGATTACTCAACTCACGCATCAAACCACATTACACTGGATGCCTTAAAGCTGTTCTCTGTCCACAACACAAACTGTCAATGCTACTATTTATAACTAATTCGTGTAAGGTTATTCACATTATTTTTTTAGTACGACATACTTTGAGTCTCTAATAAACATTCCATTAGTTCTGCATTCAGTCTCACAAATCTGTTTAGTTACTTTTAAAAGCTCTATATCTTTTTTAAACATGAAGACTAGAAATAAATTAAAAATCCAAAATTTAATTAAGGTAACGTATTGTGATCCAAAAATTTTTTCTACGAGGTGTGATCAGTGACTAGTGTTAACAGGCTGCACTGAAACGTGTACATTTTATTTCATTCAACCAATACATCCATCCACCTGATAGCACATACAGCAGGTAGTTTGTCGATATAGGCTTAAGCACTCGTAGCTTGGAGGGATGAGTTTGAATATTCCCCTCCTCCTAAATATCCTGTCCTTGGGTGTTCAGCTACGTTGTCGTGAAGTGTTTCACCTCCTCGTCGGCCTCTTAGTCTCTCCAAGGGACTTCAAGACTACGCGCGACCTTATACACAGCTCAGAAGACCACCACGCTGATGAAGCAGTTTCGCTGTGGCTTCATCGACCACCCTCCCTACAGCCCTGACCTCGCTCGCAAGCGACTTTCACCTTACTGTACGTAGCATTCGTTGTATGAAATGAACCTTAGTTTTTTTTATTACCCCTCGTAATATATTTATTTTAAGAGCAACTAACAATATTGCGTCATTGATGCATAAAAGGCAAACAGTACATTACAATGAAAGCCATCTTGCTCAATACGGGAAAAATAATAATAAGAATGTGGACAATAAATTATCATAAATTTTATTGTAAATAGATACACTATGTTGAGCTATAGGGTTACTTCAAATGTCTTCAACTATAAATCCCTTTAAAAACTCACGGAGAATAATGTGATCTATGAAATATTTTTAAATGTGTTTTTAATTCCTTAGTTTTGTGATTTCGAATGCTTTCTTTTTATATCGTTTCTAAGTAAGAATATTTTACAATCTCAAAATTAAATTACCTAAAAGAACAAAAATTAAAACGCTGACCATATCTTATCAAAGTTATTCCGAATAAATAATCCAAAAACGTTACTCTAAGTTTTATAAATGCTTAAAAATAAAATGTATAAATGAAGATCAAAGCTTAGTGTGTAAACATTATATCTACTTTTGATTAGCCGTTTTTGGTAGGTAAGGAAGATACATGTATGGAAAAATAAAGTTTTTCGTGCGTCGGTAGGGATGTAAAACGCAACGGCTAATGGTAACTTGATGGCTAGTCGGGTTATATTTTCTAACAAGTAGGATTTTAATACTATTATAAAATACAATTATATTGATGAATATTTTTTTTAACTTTTAAAGAAAAATACCGCAAAACAATTGAACAAAATGTTTCGAGTTAAGAGATCTATGCACGATGTTTCGATGATGTTCAGTGTCCATCGTGTTCTAGTAAATTCTTCTTTTTTATTTATTACATATTTAGAAGGAATTTGAAAATCTAATACAAGTTTTGATATTAATAAATAATTAGTCATTCTGAACCTGCAATGGGTATGTAACCCCATTGGAGATTACAAGCTTACTTCTCGTACAGAATAACTATTGGCCGTTATCATCGACCTCGTTATTCACAATAGCTGAAATGTTTTCTTAGCAAAATCAGTGTCGCAAATAAGAATGAATTGCCCGTCTCTTTTGTTTCATTAATAGGCGAGGAAGTTTAAGCGAGGCCCTCATTGGAGGATCGCCATCTATTCGTGGCTGATTTGTGACTACTTTTCGCCTTAATGGATTTTCTTTTTGGTCTGTTGTGTTCATCTCCGGCGGGCGAAGGCTATCTCCCTTCGTGCTACATGCAATCCAGACGATCTGGAACGGTTAAATTAACATTAATAGCCGCCCTCCTCCCCAACCACCCTCGCAGCTGAGTCCGGAAATGGCCAAGTCAGCCGATGGATGAGATGATAGGCTTCGAAGAGTGCTACTCGGGGATTCCTCATGTTCGCTGACCATTCCACGCTTCACTTAACGAGGATGTATTCCAATGAAGTAATACTAATGGTAGGTTTCGACTTTCTTTTCCTTGCATGATGACTGAAGGGGATGATGACCGCCGAAAAGGAGTCTTCTCAGATTCCATTACGAAAATTCAGACTAATTCCTTCTCAGGTGAGCCATAAAATACGAATAAAAGAGGAACCATTAAAAAAATCTCAGAGAGAAGTAAATAAAAACAACTGAAGCATAAGATTTGACTGACAAAAAGTGAGAAACGTTAGTACGACGACTCATACATTTAAACGCACAAAAACCAATTCAATTTAAACGTGGCCTTTACGGCTGGTAGCCCGTGAAACCTTTCTCTTTATATTCTTGAATTGAAAATTCTAAAACCATTGTTAAATTTACATAAAATACCGTTCTTCATTTGAGGTCCAAAAATTTAAGCCATATAAGAATTTTAAAAAAATGTAGTGTTAAATTTCGACATAAATTAGCAAAATAATCATAGCATAATGATAGCAAAGAATAAATTAAACTGATATGTGTGTTTTTCTCTTTAATATTAGCTTGCTAGAGTGTAATATTTTACATTTACTGAAGAAAATATTCAAAGTACTTAATATTATTTATAATAGTAAATTTTTAAAGTTTGAAATAATTGGATTGACTGTTTAAAGCAACTTTGGAGAAGGCACTTAGCAGATGAATAAGGCTTTCAAGATAATTATTTTCCATTCCATAACTGCCTTAATTGTATAATATGATAATAGCGGACTATTAATTTATTTAAATAAAATTTTATTAGTTAGGCAATCACATACAAGTATATTGTAAGTTGCGTACGTTACAAGATATCTGGCTTATTTCCACATGAATTCGGTTGATGGAAGAAAAACGATCGTGATAAATGTTGTTAATTTTTATGTTTTGGAATTTAGATACTTATAAATAATTTGAGAATTTAATTGTACGTCTTTCGGAGATATTTAGACACGTTCTAAACAGGCTAGCACATCGTCCCATATGGCGCATCCAAATGTATGATATATAAGTTTTGCGTCCATTTAATTGTTATACATGTAACATTTGAACTATTGTTCTGAGCTGATAAGTAGGAAAAGTGGCATCTTTATTTTAGTACTAAAATTTCATAATAGTATTTCCAACCAGATCACATTAGAACAGGACTTTAATATTATCATTAAAGTTGTTTAATAAAATTCTTTACGCCGAATGAATGATGTCATACATTTTCCTACGCGTCAAGTACCAGGCGTTACGAAGGAAGAATATGTACAAGAATATTCTACCAATTGTGCTGTTACTCTTTATGTAACATAACAATGAACTGTAAGTTATTCTTCATAAATACTAATTACACTTCCTCAACTAGCAGGATTTTTCTTCCCTGTAACACTGTTGTTAAACAATGAAAAACTGCCTGAGAAATATATCCCAACCTAGGAAGGTATATGAAAAGAGTCAGGGGTTTATCTCAAATCTTACAAGAGTGGTTTCCGAATCAATTAATAAATACAGAGGTAATTACCTTGAGATTCTGCTTCTCCATATTAAAAAGAATCGAAAGGCTTGAATAAATTGAGCGTTGCCCCTTTTCATGCTATACTTAAGAATTAAAGCTTTCGCTTCAGGTTGATTATAATACGCCAAATATAAGGGTCTGTTTGCCTTGTGTTAAAACATCTGCAGAGGATTTCTTCTCTCCCCCCCCCCCCTCCCGCAAAAAAATAAGAAAAATAGTAGAGAAAATAAGAACTCCGATAATGGCATAAATTATTACGAAATGAAACGCGTTTACACATTCAAATTAAATCTCATTTTAATGATGTCCATTCTCTGAGAAAATTCTGATGATAAACTATATAAAAGGAAGTACTTTTAGTTCGCTCAAAATCTGGCCACTTGATATATGTGCCCTCTTACTATATTATTGTAGAGAATCGCTCGAGTGATATCTATTGTGGTATACACAATTTTATTCACGAAACAAAGGAAGGAAGTTGAAATGAAACCAAAATATTTAGAATATAACGAGTAGTATTACTTTGACTAATTTAATTTTTGTTGATTTTACATTTTATATTTTCTGTCGCACGTATTGTCACACGCAGTTTGCTGTGAAAATCTTTAATAGAAAAATATTGATGATATTCAGTCCACACTTTGCTGATTTTGACCACCACAGACTCTCGCCCGGACTACTGTGGTCGGGCCCTCCAAAATGCACACTGCTCTGTGACTGAACTGTACAGTTTCTGACTGTTTCCTCACAACATACTCCTCTGTCTCCAAAACACACACTGGGCTCTCTAAAGTTCTGAGCGTCTTATATACGCTTTCATTGCAACACTTCGTAGCACTCATTATGCTCTCTGCATTCTCGCGCCAAACAATGCTGTTATTTACAATGCTTTGGCTTCAAAGTTACGCCACCAAGAAACAATTTATATGAATCATTTCAATATACATTTGTAATATCTACAGTATATTTAAAAAATTGTGGTCTGCAAAATTAATTTTGTTAGTATCTTGATAAACATAGTTAATATATACTTCAAATTGTTTGTTCTATATTCAGTCGTAGGACATTAAATGCTGACAGTCGTGAAACGATTTGCAGGTTGACTAAAATCTTCCCAATTTTTTTTAAAAAAAAATCTTTTTCCACTTCAATTTAATCGTGAATGAAAATAACTGTTACTGCGTATGTAACACATCCTTTCCATGTGAGACTTCTCACTATTATTAATCATACTTCCTCCACGTGGCTCTAACTTTTCCTGTAACACTGTAGTGAAAAATTTCTACCTACGAAATATTGTTCACAAATCAATTATCAAACGAGGTACATGAAATGGAATTTATATTTTTACTTCATTATTAATATATAATTGTTTTTTGGAATTTATTTAATTGTATTTCCAATGTAAAAAACTATATGCTAAAGGACAAAATTAGTATTACAAAAATGTAATGTATTAGAAATTTTATGTCAAGGGTCAGTTTAGAAAATTGTAACTGACATAAGGGTAACTACTTTTAGTTTTAAACTAACATAAATATTTATCCATCCACTGTGAATCTACAAATTAGTCTGCCTCCTGCCTGATTCTGTATTTGCGTTGCTGTTTGCACTCGGCCAACTTCCCATATAAACTGCTTCTATCTTCTCCCATTTCTTATGAATGTCTCCTAAATTTTTAACGTGACTCTTGACTCCATCTAATGGTCTGAGTAAAGTTTTTTTTCTTTCTTTCTTCAGTCTCCGAACTTCTACAACTCTGTTAGTCCTTCTGAAAGATTTGATATAACGTCCCTAATATATTGTGTTTAGCCATTGTTTCAAAATCTGACGCGTTTTAATATACTGGTATAATTTAGTTACTAATTACGGTCCAAAAGCTATAGAACACACTCAGAGACAGAGATTAATGGAAGTTAACTACAAACAAATAAATCTTTCCTGTTTGCCAATGCGAATATACGAAGTACGGGACTAAACTATGACTGATCGGATGACTATTGTACAAAGAGTTTTATATGTTGTTGGAATATTCTCATGGTTAATAGTCATATTAACAACTTTACCCAGAAATTTTTGATATTGAAGAATATAGGTTATTATTTTTGCAAGCATATTGACACAATATCATATTTATTAGCGAGTCTAAAATATTTTTCATTAATCATAAATTATTATAATAATTAAAATAAATATATTTCACTGTATTAATTATAAAGACTTTTATGTGGTTTCAATATTTTTAACAAGAATGAAACCACAAAATAATTAATTCCACAACGAGGAGCTTCCGGACCACTGTCCATAATCATCTGAAATTTGTACATGTTATTACCAAAAGGCAGTAATAAAAATATTGAAACATCACAATCAGTAGATCAACCAAAAATTGTTAATAATTACCAGTTTAATCGTTCACGAATCACAAACATTTACAATTATTTCGTAAACAGTTTTAAATATTTAAAACATAGTACTGTATAAACTCAGTACTCGTCAGATTATCCTCACTGTAAACAATATCACGTGACTATCACGTCACATACTACGTTACTTAAAAATTAAGGAATATAAATATTATTTTGTAATAACTAGTCGTTAAAAGGAAATTAAATGGATATAAAATGTAAATATCATTAAATGAGTATGTGAGTATTATAAATGTTGAGATAAAAAAATTTGGAAAAAAGTGATGATTTAAGTTTAAGTATTTAATAAAAAAATTAATGAAATAAATAAGGAACACGTGTTTAATTGGTAGGTCAAATTCCGCTTTGAGAATATCACAGACGCCAGAACTGGCAGATTTTCTAGCATGTATTTTTGGCTTTCTCCCCCACAACCATTGAAATGGCATATTTTATGAGGGGGGGGGGAAATTCACTAAGAAACTAAATAAAGATTTCGTAACTCAGACGGAGAACTTGTAAACGACAGGCACCCGGAGTTTCTCTACGTCTCGGAGTTCTTGGTCAGTTGATTAGAATTTGCGAGTCAAAGTCGCAAATTGAAACACGCTCACTTCGTTTCGGAATCGATCGCAACGACGTGTGACAACGCAATGGACTACCGGCACCTAAACCGAAGTACCGACAAACACGACGACACCGTCCGAAGTTTGCGTAAATATGGGAGAACTCAAATTCGGATACGTGTGCCACAAAGAAAATGCGCCCTACTTTTTCAATAAGTTCAAATTCCTGTTTTTGAAAGTAAATAAACCTTAATATATATCAACCGTACAACTTTTCCTTGTTACAACAAAAATGCTTGCTCGCTAAAATCCAAAACAGAAATAATTAGTTACTTACCTGAAACAATTAGAATAACTTTTCTCCTGTCCAACATGGCGACACCGGACCACACTTTCAAAGTAATCCACTCACTATATATCTCCCTCCTTTCCATGCCAATTATTTTAATTATACAAGCTGGATATTCGGCGTTGCCCGGGAATTTATTTATATAAGCCCGGAAAAGTATTTAATTCAACATTATTCTGTTGGTCAAGACGGATTTAACAGGCAGAGAGACCGTCACATTTTTTATCTTTTATATTTCACGGCCACATACACTTATCTTGCCGACGGAACGTTAATTTCATAACCGGTAAGTGTATCTTAATAGACTTTAGAAATTTTTAGAGTTTCAATTATACTCCCTGTACATAGAGAGAGCCTAAGTCACTACCCGTACCTTAATAAGAGTTAAAAATGACCCTGGTACCTTAAGACACTCGGAAATATTACCGATACTTTATGATAGTCTAAAAAAATCCAGGTACCCTATGAGAGAAAAAATACAGTAAATATTTTAAGAAAAGTGAAAATACTTCAGGTTCCTTAATACATCAAATAAACTCTTGGTTTCCAACTTAAATGAAATATACTGTCGGTACTTTAAGCGAGTCAAACATACTCCCAGTTACCTAACAGACAAAAATACTTCCGATTACTTAAAAGAGTACACTAATAGTGTCAAAAATATTCCCTGTATCTTGAGAGAGACAAAATTAAAAATATACGTTCTTTTAGAAAAAATAATAATAAAAAAAGTAGCCAAATACAGACAAAAGAAGTGACACACAATGTTTATGGAAACCCTGTTCCTTTCTTCAGGTGCTAAAAAATTTTTAAAAAAACCTAAGAGGGTTAGAGGGAAACAACCGCACAACACAGTTAACAAACATTTTCTTAGTTTGTCAACTGTGTTTTGCGGTTGTGTCGCTCTTGCATCTTGTGTTTTTAGTATTCGTAACACCTAAATAAAAGAACAACGTTTCTATAAACGTTGTGTGTTACTTCTTTTGTCTGTATTTTGCTATTTTTCTTAATATTAGAGACAAAATTACTCTCGGTACATTAAGAGAGTGTAAAAACGTCCCGGTGCTCAACGAGAGTTAAAAACACTGTCGTCCAAGTGCTAGGCCTGTTTTATCCATCCGATGTTTGTTTCTGGATAATGCGTAACATGTGCACAAGATTTGGTAGAATTTTCGCCACGTATTTAAGATATAATTCTTCTATTTATTATTACTTACAACCCTTGTAAATTATTTATTTTATTTTGAATATGTTATTAAATTAATTTATGGAAAATTATTTGTAATGTTTTTACAAGCCCTTTATTTACAGTAACCAGTTGCGTTTGCGTCACGGGAGTTTCTGCTCGTAAAACGTTAAACATATTTTAATCATCGTAATGGTTTGGTTTGGTTCTGTAGTGTTAAACTTCAACATAAGGTCGCAAAGTTAGTAACAAAACATAGTTTAATTTTCCATAAATTAATAAAAATTTGGCAGAAAACAATAACTTATTTTATTTTAATCATCGTAATTGTTTGGTTTGGTTCTGTAGTGTTAAACTTCAACAAATATATATTCATTTATTTAGAATAAATTTTTATACTAACATAGACGACGGTATTTTTTCCCTCCTAGAGTACCGCGACTATTTCTGGCTCCCTTAAAGTTCCGGGAGTATTTTTGTTCTCTTTAGATATCGGGAATATTTTTACACTTTTAAGGTACCGATATTATTTTTGGTTCTTTAAAGATATTGGAAATATTTATGAGTATTACGATACCGGGAGTATGTTTGGCTGTCTCAAAGTCCAGGCAGTATATTTCACTCGAATAGGAAACCGGGAGTATATTTGAATCTATAAATAAAACGGAAATATTTTCACCTTTCTTAGAATACCGAGTGTATATTTCTCTAATAGGATACTGGAACAATTTTAGACTCTCATAAGATACCGGTATTATTTCCTAGTATCTTAGGGTAACAGGGATCGTGCTATTCTGACTGTTGAGAGAACTTATAAATAAACAACAGCCAATTTGAATTCGGAAAAAATATATTTATTTATGGAAAATTAAACTATGTTTCGTCACTAACTTTGCAAACTCTTCAGGTTGAAGTTTAACACTACAGAACCGAACCAAACAATTACGATGATTAAAATAAAATAAGTTATTGTATTCTGCCAAATGTTTCTTAAAATTTTTTATTTTAATAATTGTAATTGTTTTCGGTTCATTAGTCTTAAATTTAGCGACGAAACGTAATTTAATTTTCTGACTTAAAATTGGCTGTTGTTTATGTATAAGTACCAGGCTACGGATAGTCTTTTTGGCTTTCTCTATATACCAGGAGAATTTTTGACTCTAAAGATTTCTTAACTGTATTAAGATGCACTCAGTCATATAAAAATATGAAAACATATAGTATTATCTATATAATAAAAAAGGATGTATATTTGTATATATGTATTTACGTTGTTCTTTATACAAATTTTATCGCGTGGACAGAATGCAACAAAAATTGGTACACATATTCTTCAAAATACGAGAAACGGTACTGTGAGGGTGAGAAACGCCTAGCATACATGTGGAAAGAATTATAATTAAAATCCGTGATCATTAAATATTAAATTACTGCGCGCCAAGAGACAATGACGTCACGCGAGAGAGAGACGTTACTACGCAACGAACAAAGGAAATATTTCCTTTATTAGGAATGAAATAAAGCAGAAATATGTTCTTTAAATAAAAAGTTTTTTTTATACAGCAATACTCCATCGAATGGTAATAAAGAAGAATACGAATTACTTTACCATCCCTGCGGGAAATGTAAGTTAATTTTCGCGCTATATTAGTTGTGAGTCTAGCTAACAATTTCATCAATGTAATATTTCGTAATGTATGAAGACTGAGTGACAATTGACAATTATATCCTGAAATACTCAAGGAATATATTTAAGTATTCAATTAAATACTTTTTCGAGTTTATATAAATAAGTACACGAGCAACGCCTGGCACCCACCTAGTTTAATAATAAATCAAGTTTTTTAAAGCCGCTTGGCTACTTTCTGCAGTACGCATTCGGAGGTTTCGAATGCCCATTCTCGAATATTTCAAAGTACTAGTTCGATCAATCATTAAATTTCTAATCAGTTGGTGGTAATGTTCGTAAACACTGCCACTCGTGTTTATGGGGTGAAAAGAGAATGGGTTCCATATACTTACCTGATAATTATGGTAATGTTGGGCATTGATTCGTGGTGAAAGAAAAATCTTGTTTGTTGTTTGTAGTAATTATACTTGCAGTAATGATACCAATAAAACACAAAGATTGAAATTCAAAAAGTTAAGCTTTCAATTCGCGTGAATGAAACGTTTCGACGTCAACATAGTTGTAAACTATGTGGAATAGTAAGAGATGCTGGAAATGTGCTGGAAAGAGCGCATAAGGATAGTTACGACTGCGATGACAGACTTGATGTCTTTACTGTGTAGAAGTGATTTGTCTGTCCCGGGGTAGAAGCACTTCCTATGAGTTACTCTTGGAGGAGTGCTGAGCTACATTTACATTCCGCATCGATCGACGTTTAGTGCGGCCAAGTCCTAACTGTTTTATGCATTATGCATTCATGACTCTATTTCGCTTGGGGATTTATGAATAACGGACAGCAGGGTGAGTTGTAAGCCGTGTTACTGCCCGCTTGCCCCCTATTAAAGCAATTTGTTGATTACCACGGAGGCCTGCATGGGCCAGAATAATCTCTGCGCTGTTGCAGGGAAATTACTTTGTCTACTTCAGCCCCTTTCTAGATCTGAAGAGGCGCTGTGCAAATGGAAAGAAGTCCAGTAATCCTTCTGTAGTGGCTTATATTTATCATTACATAGAATTAAATATGAAAACGCTAAATGAATGAGAATTATTAATTCTTTTAAAGAATATATATTGGTTAGAATAATGTGAAATGCCGACATCACTTCTGCAATATTCTAAAATATTTCTCTAGTTGAACCAAGTTTGTAAAAAGTTCACGGAGTTTGTGTCGGTAGAATCCTCTTAGACCGATTGAAAATAAAACGAACAGTTAATTTAGGAAAGATAATATAGAAATGAAACCAAACTCATAACCTTAAAATAAAATTGCTACGTAATCATTTTAAAGAAGAAAGTATAAAAGTGTAGAACAATTTGTTTATGTATTCCATCGTATAATTACTTAATATCAAAGAAACATTCGTCTGCAAATCATTTTGTCTATTTTTTCCAACTAATTTTATCAGAATTATTAAAAGGTAAGCAATTGAAGTTCCACTGCGAAGTATCTCGGGATCTTTCAGTTTCGCTACCAAGTATCTCTGGATATTTTGGTCACAACCGCCAAATATATCATGATATTACTATTTTAAAACCGAAAATATCATATAGGATCATTATTTCGCTAAATTTCTCTTTCTGTTTTACGCCATAAATTTTTTTTACTTCAAATTTACCGAGAAATATCTCTGAAAACAATCATACTGACCGCCATACAAGTAATATTTCAGGTTTATCCGCCAAATAATATTTAAGTACCAGATAATTTTAAATGGAATTACTTTCAATTTCAAAACCAATAGTTGTAGGATTTTTATTCGTGAATGTAAATTTGGTCTAGAAAGTTCAAAAATTAAAACAAATTTATTAAATACATCAGTCCTGGGTTATGAATGGAAGATTTTGCCTGTTGACGAAAGAAATGAAATGTGGGATTTTCCCCCCGTTTTTAATTCACGATTTCCGTCAGCTAGACCCCTGAAATGATTTTCAATGACTATTTATTGTCACATGTATGCTGCTTCAGGAATTCAGCGTAAAAGAAAATTTGTCATATAGTAGTCTTTTTCATATAAGTGCACATTATTTTTTAAAAATTATTTATTTAGACATACGTTTTTCCTTACACGAAACAACAATAACTGATTTGTACGTATAACGATTGGAAATTCAGTAATGATGTTTTTTAAATCTTAATTATTTAATTACATTAAATGCATCATTGCACATACTTACAACGTCTCTATTCAGCAACATTTTCATGAATTATATAGATTTCAAGAGAACTAAACCACAAATGGCTCCAGAAACAACGACATTTTTACGCCAGTTAAAGGACGATTTGATTTATTCCAGTGAACGTTTTTAGAAATTATTTTTTGACTTTAATTATTGCGTCCAAACCAGCACCATCTGTGATAAACCAGCTTCTACAACTGTTGATCTCACATTCCTTTACTTTCAGATGATCACAAACGCGGTTTCATTCTTTGAGCCGCATTGAAATTTTCAATCAGAATCAATGACGGTGCCAGTTGACTAAACCAACAACTAGAGGGTTGGAATTACGAAGGAAATGGTATTGAAAATTATGTTCCTAATTCAATTTCTGAATTAGTTAGCTGTTGAAACTTGGAGGCGTCTGCGTGTATATCAATCATTAAGTTTCTCAAACCGTGAAGTTTGGGAGCAGAGTTTACAAACCTCGCGCGACAAGTTATTTTTATACGCTACATGTTCTCTATCTATGTTCAGGTCAGACCTACTTCTTGATTTGATATGTTCGAGATAAATTACATTTTTTTAAAATTCGGGTTATATATATATATATATATATATTTGTTGTAGAATCATCATTTTATTTAATACTTCAAAACTAAATTGATCGATTGGCTCTACGCCTCATTTATCTGCCCCTCCCCCTTAAATTTCGTTTTCTTATTCCATTGTGGCACATTTAGAGAATAATGTAATGTTATCATTACAATTAAGATCTTTCGTTTCACTGGGTAGCTTCTAAAACTCTTTTCGTTATTGCGTCTTGATTTCTGCCTGTAAATTTTATGATTTTCTTTCCACGTTTCAGTCTTCTCCAAGTAAGACTTTTGAAACCTTTTGTTGTGAGTAGGTCAGTTACACCTGCCACCGTAGTTACAGGGAGCGTTCTCTTCAGTTTTTAATATCCTGATCATGCATTAATATCACCATTTTCTATGCAGTATTTAAATAAATTTTACTAAATCTTTCAATTTTTTGCACCTAACGTTAGAATATTAAAATTTACCCCGCCGTATCTAGGATGTCTTTCGTTTCTATTTTAAACATTGTTAGTTTTTTTGGACCCCTTAGAGTTCTTAAGATTTAGACATACTAGTATTCTTCAAAAAGTTAAGTTAAAGGTTGGAGTAAGTTACACAACACGCACAACATTTCAAGTGAAGAAGTTGCCGATGTATCCAGGGGCATTGAGAAAGAAAGTGAAGAAGTGAGCAGATCAAATCCTCATTACAGTAATGTGACTATTATCTTGGACAGAGGAATTACATTAGGTTCGTAATTTCCCTAAAATAGTTTTCTCTGAAGATATACTTAACCCCTCCACATCCTTACATATTTATAAATGAGTTTTATATCGTAATTTTGATTCTTGTAACATTCAATAGTACTTTACTCTACCAACTGAATTACGTGCAGGAGAAAGTCGAGTCATGCTCTTCCCTGTGTTAACAAAGACCTATTATAAATTAAAAATTCCAATTAAGTATTGAAATTAGAATTTGACAAATAATTCGACGGATTTATTTACAGTTGCATCAATAGATCTGGTTATTAGCAAATCGAAATAGGAAATCATTTTTTATAGTCAGGGTACTGATTTGCCGAGAGTTTCTCTCACGCACACAAACATCCATGCCCTCACCGGGATTCGAACCCGGGATCTCTGTGATGCGACAGAGTCACGCTGACCTCTACGCTACAGGAGGTCGACTCTCCTTTCCTCTAACAGATAAATATTGAATTCGCTTAGAGACACAAGGACCTGTTGAAACACAGTCATTTAAAGTCATAATAAGATTTATAATTGAAAAAATACAACGTTTCGTCGGTATTTGTGATCTCTTTAGGTATGTGGAATTTTACACAACATTTATAATTTACAGTTAAGTATTTATATATAGATATAATTAATTTTAAATTAAATTTGGATCAAAATAGTGGAGAAGTTTCAGAAATAATTATATTTCCGTTTGTTTGATATCATAAGATATATAATTAAAATTTAATTAGGGTATTTAAGTCGAAGTTTTGCTTTTGCTCAATAAAATTACACCCTCTGAGATGTTTATTCTGCCATTAGTGATTATAATACAATTTATAGTTCTATTATTCTTAATTTCAAACTAGAATTGTTTAAAAAATAATATTAACTTAATTTTACAGGTTTAAAAAAATAGATATTTTATAGTTATATGGAAGCAAGCGAAATAAAAGCTTTCAAATTTCCGTGAAATATTGACCAAAGGCAATACTTATATAAATTTGTTGAATTATTATGATGTGACTGATGAAGCTTGAAATTTTTCGAACACTTTCAATGTAATTTCAGCATGTTGTGATGTCACAATAAATGTCAGAAAGGTCGTTTTTTAATAATGTAACTACCAAAAGCGCAGGAAGCTAGGAGGCCACTTCCTGAGCGGAAGTACGTCACCGCAGGAACTGCAGGAGTTTTCCACGGCAACCATGTCAACGAGCCAGCAGAAAGATAACTGAGTGAGTGAACGTCGTGTTGTACCTCCAGGACGGTTTCAATCGAAATGTAAAAATAGCTGCGTAGAGCGCATCACACGTCATCTGTGGTGGAACGGTGGAATAAAGGGATTTAATTTTAGTGTTCTCCTCTCACGCTCGCAATAAATACAGTATTTAAGTAAACAGTTCCAAACCTAAATGATTATTATTAGTTAGATACGTTAAGTCTTTATATACTGGCTATAATTAAATCCTCGACACTAATAGGGCGTCAAGGGGAACGATTTTATTATTTCCGGATGATCTTTGCAAAGTTGTAAGTTATTACACATGACGTACATTGACGTTCTGAAAGATAGCTTCTGGAATACCCAATGCTAAACTTAGACGAGCAATGGACTTTTTAGGGCTTCTAACACTGGACTGCCTTATTCGTTGTACAGTTTCTTCCGGAGTGCTTGGCGGCCCTGGAGAAAGACATCTCCCAGTATATTTGAATTGTTTCATACATAGTTTCCACAATGCGATACTTGAGTCGA
This sequence comes from Zhengitettix transpicula, assembly GCA_037074705.1. Classification (NCBI taxonomy): domain Eukaryota; kingdom Metazoa; phylum Arthropoda; class Insecta; order Orthoptera; family Tetrigidae; genus Zhengitettix; species Zhengitettix transpicula. The sequence goes on from CM073593.1 coordinate 11,059,752, forward strand.
CTAGAAACGCCCTCTAGTGAGTGGAGGAAAAACTTACATTCATTCACTTCATTTAAACACAAATAATTATTTCAGTACCTTTAACAATAATTTCTTTTAAGGATATAAAATCCCGGCATTATTTAGCGATTACCCTGTACTTATATGTGCATGATGTTGCAAATTTGAAACATAATAAAAGTGTTAAAATAATATTGTAAAAAATCGACTAATTTTTTTATCGTATTGTATTAAAAATGACATATTACAAAATTAATTAAAAGATATATAAAAAAGGGTTAAGTTAGCTGTATCTAATTTTTAAAACTGGAATAACTGATCATCAAGCTGACACGCACTTCTAACACGAAAGAATTTACCTTCGTATATATTTGAAATAAAATTAATTTTCGGGTGGTAGTATTGCAGGACCATGTGATAGACTTTTTATTTATTAAGCAAGTCTTCAAAATGCAGTCCGCCAAATGTTTTTCTCTTAAAAGTAAGATTTGATTGTAATTTTACCAAAAAAATTACGGAAAATGTGTGAATACTGTTTATTCTTTGAAAGTATAAACTAATTTAAAATAAAATTTTTAATTGTTGGATGGTTCAAATTTAATTTTATTTCGCTTCTTATGGTATCCTTTTACTTTACAAGTGGTTCATTTCTAATTATATAGGGAGATCATGTTCTGATAAAGGCTGATCACAGAGAAAGCCAGCTGACTGCATTAGCAGGAGCGAGTGCGCTCAAGGAGGACAGTATTAAGTCTTCTAAATCGAAGCATAAATTCAATCAGTTAAACATACAGAGGTTTAATTATGTGCTGTAGTAGATGTGCACATACGCGCAAGCCTCCACTGCCTGTAATAAATTATTATAACATGCTCTACAGTAATATATAATACAGGAAATATATAAAATCTGCTTGCCAGAGGTCAATAATTAAATATAAGAGCTGGTATTTTTATAGAAACGATGTTTTTCACGATGTGATTGTGCTGTTTTGTTATCCGACCTGACCATCCGCTATATTTGGCTGCATAGTCTGCAAACGTAGGTGTTACTGTAAAAGAGATCCTTTGCGTTATTTAAATCAAAGTATCGTCATGAGATTATTGATAAAATTCCACTGAGACTTTGTAATAAAATATGTTATCTGTGTCCTCTGCTGCGTTCCGCCGTTGCCCACACATGTGGACGTGCCGCGACAATGCACAGTGGCACAGTCCTCAACAAAGACTGTGTGATATGAAAGGACACTCTCTCCCTTGCGTCTTTTCTCCTGTATCCTCAGATAAGAATTCTAAGGCAAGAGGATGCCTTCGCTGCCACATCTTTGGGTTCTGAATATTCATAATATCCACAATATCTGTAACGTCTAACAACGTTGCCACGTCTGTGATGCGTGGGTCGGGAGTGGGAGAAAAAGGAAATGAAGCAACGCTTGCCCAGATAAACTCAATATAAACAGGAGCCCCTTTATTTCCAGAAATACAGTAAGACGTCACATTTGAAATCGTCATGATCCTGCTTTAGCGTAAATACTTAAGCAAGTAAAGTTACCGGACGTATGTCTAGTGTCACGTTGATGTTAAATGACATCCGTCTTCACTATTACATATTAAACATGGATATTAGGAAAGTTAAAAATGTTTACCCAACCAATTCTACAGGGAAAAATATATCATTTTATTGTATTCAGATCATTAAATCATAAAATATCCTAAAGTAGTAGTAAAAGAAACAGACTACTTGTATTAAAATCTTGATAAATATCTAATATGTTTGTATTTTACTCATTTTTAAATAATGTTGATTACTAAACGAATTAACCGTTTATTTTCAATATAAACTTGAGCATGAGAAAACCTATGGCTTTTAAATATTTACGTTTAAGTCAAATTAAATAAATATAATGGCCAAGAATTAAATACCAAATATCCACATCCATGCCTACATTGCAATAAATTGAAAAAAAACAAACAAGAAAAACATTCTATTTCTTCCCTAATTTTATAATTAAATAATAGTTGACAGAGATGACACGTTATAATTTGTGTGTTAAAACTATAAATTATTTGATTTTATTCATTAAAGTGAAAAGATCTTCAAAAAGTAAGTTTTCAAAAATATTCCATATTACAGAAAATAATTTTGAATAAAATTTAGAATGCATCGTCTGCTATCCAATAAATATTTTATTCAAATTTTTTTCTGACATATTAATATATTTTTAAACACACTAATGGGAGGAGCCAGACGTGTTTGTCTAATTTTTTTCTATTATATTTAGTACCTGGTAGGGAGTTTCATCTTAATATTACTCCTTATCAACAACTTTGTATAATTTATTTGATGCTGATTTTTAAGCTGCTAAAATTTAATGCTTACACTTATAACTAGAGATATTATGGTTTTGTTGACAAAATAAATATTAACAAAGTTAATTAATTTAGAAGTATTAATGTAATATAAAAACAAAATTTAAAAGTGACATTACATATAAAAATGAAAGTAATCAATTATTCATAGGAATTATGATTATTTACTCTTTATCTGTTTTTTAAGTTCATTGATAATGGTGAAGAAATACTTAGTGAATAATTTTTCGGCTGTTCCATTGTCTATAGAAGAAGAGATTATGAGAGGGTAGGAAGAAGGAGGAAAAAATGTTCCTACGTTTCGAACCGAATGAACTCTGGTCATCTTCAGGAAAAGGGGATTATGAATAGAACTCAGCAGAAGAATCCGAACACTCCTTAACGAAATAAACATACTATATTCAGCTTATTCAAGAGAGTCGGCCAGAGAGTTATACTGTTAGAAGCGTAGGAACACTCTTTCCATTCTTCCGCCCTCTCATAATCTCTTCTAAGACTATGGAACATTCGAAAAATTCTTCACTAGGAATTTACTCTTTTTCTTAGGGCCAGAAGTTCATCACGAATATAAATTAAAATTATCCTATTAGGCTGTCAGGATGATACTAGGTAAGACCAATTTTTTACTAGTAAAATATAAATGAAAATTTATAAAAGTGATGCAGGGAAAACCCTAGAAAACCTGCATCAGGTATGTCAGTCATTTGTTACTTGACCCAAGTCCTTCCGATGATGGGAGAGGTGTTTCTGTGGGGGGACGCAGAATTCCCTTCTCCATGCCTCGACAGGTTTAGGAGGCAGCTGGCCGACTATTCCAATTGGCTCTATCTGCTACTCCTAATTTATATAAATGATATGCGCACGGTTAATTAAATCTACCTGTAAAAATGTTAGTTTTTGCAGATTATGCAAGCATATTAATGTAATATAAAAACTGCAAATAATGTGCTCAATTGTATCATAATTGGTTCTCTGTCAATGTAACTGTAAAAAAATTAAGGAAATTCGATTTCATATAACCAATACCACTTTTCACCCTTTAACTATAGAAAATTATGACATTGGACAGATAGAAAGTTCCATATTCTTAGCACTTATTGTGGATAGGAAATCAAATTTGTACAAGTCAAATCAGTAAACTGATAAACAAATTTAACTCAATATTCTATGCAGTCTGAATCATCTCAAATTATTCTAATATAAATACGACATAACGCGTATTTCCAGCATATTTTCATTAAACGAATTCTTGTGCCATTAACTTTGCAGTAAATTTACAAACAAATACAAGATATTTTTCCTTCAATGCGTGTCTTAGTAATAGCTAGCTGAGTGTCTTCTACTAATTAAACTCAGCGACATCCATAACCCCGGTTTTGATTTCAATATTGGTTGTTTTTGCGTTATTAGGTAAAGACTCCCCACCCCTAAGGGTGCTCTTCTATCATGCCGAAAGTTTTTCAAATTAAACACAAAAAACATCGGGAGAAACACTATCAATATCACTGACCGCGAAAAATATTTATCCGACTCTGACCCTCACCCCCTAGGGTTAGTAGACTTTTCTTACTCCAACAGTTTTTGTTTCCGGTTCAAAAGGAATACGTGGTTAAATATTCTCCAATAGTATAGATTTGTATGCGGAACACACGTACAGTATTTTATTTATTAGATTAGTTAGCTTAAATATAGATTTGATTTATGTACAAGGCTATGAAAAAAATCAGATTTTCTGACGATCTCGTGATAATATAATTACTCATTGACGACAAATGCAAGGTATTTAATACAGATTCTCTTGTACATCCATTGAAGACTATAAAACTATAATAATAAAATTATTGACAGAATATCTGAATATCATGAGTGAGATTAAAATTCAAAACCTCATAACAGTACTATTGAGTTAAATTGAAGTAATTACCAAAACCTGAAGATTAAATCTGTGAAAAAAACTTGACAAATAGAGTGGATCCTAAAATACTGAAAAGGAGTGTTATGAGGTCGAGTAATCACTGTGAGATCACGCAAAACGCAGATTTTTAATCCAGATCACTTCGGAATCGTGAAGGTAAATTTTTGTTTTTTTCGGAAGCGTTCGGCGAGGTTCGCTAACAATGTAAACATTAGAGCCAGATTAGTCGATACATTTTCATTGAACTGGAGGGCCACACGAGGGTGACAGATATCCCACCCGCCCAGTGCTACAACGGTCGCCCACTGAAATGTGCAATAAATTTGGTCAACACGGACGGAGATTTGTTTTAGCGCAAAAATGTCAGTATTTCATATCTCGTGCGCAAAGTAATCTTTCAGAAATTTCATCGCCTGACAGAGCTCCATTTCTGTCACATTTTTCAGTTTTACCGACACTGTTGACATGTCAAAGAGTGGAATTCAATTCGGGGATGAAAATTTGATTTAAATAAATATACATACAATACTTTATATAGTATAAAATATTACTATGAATTTTATTCTCCATATGAGATAAAATTACATTAAAATTTTGCATCAGCATATTCGAAATACAAATTCTCAACGATTAATTACCGCTAAATTCTGACTTCAGTCAGTTCTGTGATCGATATTTGATATATTTATTTTAAAAACTTAAGAGTTTTTAATATTCTATTTTATTTTATTTTTATTATTACCATTAAAACTGTCTCCTACATCTTAACACTCAGAAAATATTTCTTCATTATATAATTACTTTATAATTCATTGATAATTATTCTTTTCAGAGAAATTACGTTCTTTCAAACACGATAAATCATTTTCTATTTTCATACGTGAGCTCTTTTAAATCTTTCTTTGATTTTAAAATGGACTCAAAATTTTTTATACCAAACTAAACTGTTATAATACATTGATTAATTTAATTAACAGGATAGACTTAAAATTTAGTCGAAATTTTTCATAATTGACACAGTGTTGAAACCACAGAGTATTAAGAATTGTCAATAAAATATGAAACTTAATCTGACTTTTATAAAGATAATTACTATAAAATTGCCATAAGTTTTGAAATTTATTATGTAAATTTACATAAAACACAAAACATCTACAGCTGTACAAAATCTCGAGAACCACTTGCCCGAAGCACATTTCCCCGACAACAATAAACCGATTGACGTTTGCCCGACGGGTCTTTATTCCGATAATTAAATTATTATTATTTGCCCGTATCCCTAGGGGCTATGCTTTAACTTAACCCTGCTGGAATGCCATCAGTAAACCACAGCGACTACCATAACAACGGATTCGACACCACCCTTCACCACACCCTTATGTCGTTGGGGAGGGGGAAGACATGTCATTGTCGATTTCTTCAATGAAACATTTCCTCCGCTAACGAAGGGTGGGGTGAAAGGTGGTGATAAAAATTGCGACAAGTGTTGAATCCGGTATTATGGTAGACGCTGCGGTTTACTTATGGCATTCAAGCAGGGATACGATAGAGATTGATGTTATGAATCTGATCGATTCCGTAAATTATTTATTCGTTGCAAATATAGGCGGTTGTCGTATATTTTAAAAATGCCACCCCTCTAGCAAATGTGCTGGTGTTATCTGAAATCCATTGGGGTTGTTCCTAGATCTTAGGTGATACGTGTACCGAGTTAGGTAGAAATTTTTCCGCGCATTAATGAGTAATTTAATTTACAATAGTAGTCATGTATAATAAGATATCTAATATATATATTAATATACTGCTATATTTCGTAAATACGCACCTTTCGGGAAAATGACCTATCGGGAAAACGTCAATCGGAATGATATCTTGAACTTTGTTGGAAGCAGTCTAATTAATTTATTCAATTAATATTTTGTTTATTATATGCAACTGCAGGGGTCCCTAATCATAAGGAAGAAACATTTGGAGTTTTATGTAAATTAATACAATAAAGGTCTGTCTTACGTCAAAGGTATACATTATTTATATAAGGCATTCTCTCTTACACTCAGTTATCAGTTAAAAATATTTAATTCCTTTGTTAAATATTTGAGAAAACTAAACTCTAACCTTGAAATAGTACAAATATCTCTGGAAAGTGGTTCAAATATTTCTGTCACGAAATGAAAATGCCAGAAAAGTATCGAAGACAATAATATTTACGCTATGAAGTATAAGAATAAAAGTAAATTCTTCCATGTAAATACTTACTGAAATTATACTAATAGAACAGAAGCAATAAAACCGCTTAATCAGAAATTTTCGATGTAAATGTCTAAAAATTTTATTATAAAAATTTGAGTAGCAATTAAACACAATTGATTATTTATCTTACAAAATTGTTGAACTGATACTTTTCCAGGTAAGTATCTGACGTCATTGTCACAATAAAATAAATTCTGGAATTTTATAGCTATTTTATTGATTGGAAGTTAGATTAAATGTAACTATCATGGAGTGTAGTTTATAAGAACAGTTCACACGAAGCTGGAAATATTTGATAAATATAGCGTCTAGTCCGCACTAAATTTTCTTCGATTTTAAATAGCAGCTCCAATGTTCTATTATTCGTTTTGAAAGAAAGGTATGGTCGAGTCACCTGACAGACAGCAATAACTCAGTCATGCATTCATCCCCGTAATGGAAAACAAAACACGTTTGACCGTACATACCCTAGCTATTGTGAAAACTCAACAAAGATTCGTATTGTCGAGTTTGCATCAGATTTAGGGGAGGTATTTACGCCCCCTCGGTAACAGGAACAATGTATTCGTAGAAATTCTATATTAAAGAACCCCTCCCCAAACAATTTCGATCATATATTGCAAATAATATTTATTAAACGATTCTCATTAATATAGAATCGTTTTTTGATAATTGGTAATCTTTTTACACTACTATAATTTATTTTATTATCAGTTTATTTATATATTGAAAGTAATTAAATTTAAAGTATTTTAAATTAATATATACGACAAATTTTGATCGTCTATGCTTTAATTAACGGAAAAAATAAATTATTTTTAAGAAAATACTTAAATTACTATAATGGCTCAGACAACTCATTTTACGTTTTAAAATATATTCCTCAGTTTCTAAATAATATCGTAGCTGTAAAGCTGCCAGTTCACGATAATTCTGTACTTTACATAATAACGGTATCGGATAAAACGTCTGTCTGTTTTTTTAAAAAAAATTCTATATCTGGATGGTCTTAGCTACTATTTTGTCGCCCAATATAGACAGACATATTATAGAAACAATTTTAGGTATTTAGTGCCCAATTAGACTCCAAAGTAATGCAGATTTCATATTTCGAGTACCTCTGCTTCGTAATCGGCCGTAAACCCAATAGTTATACTGACTTTAACAAAGTAATCCGTTTAGAGGTTAAAAAATTGACTATTTAAATAATGCAGAATTAATCAACGATTGTTGGTACAATTTAATGTTAAATTTATTTCGCACATTAAACGTAATTATATTATTTAGAAATATTCAGTAAAATAGCCACTTATCATATTCTTCTTTAATAAATAGTAAAAATTGTACGTTTATTTATTTGTATGTTCCGCATACAAATCTACAGAAAATTTGACAAAATTTCGTAAACGTGTTCCTTAGGAACCGGAAACAAACACTGAGGGGTAAAATACGATTACCACCACGAGGTCCGGGGAGATTGATAGTGTTTCTCCCGATATTTTTTGTATATAATATCAACCCCTTTCTGTATTGGAGGGGATTACCCTTAGAAATGGGCGTTACACAAAAACAACGCGAAAACAACCGAGAATGGAGTCGAATCCGTGGTTGTGGATGTCGCTGAGTTTAATTACTACATTCAAGTTGCCGTTTAACGATCAGGGGCGGGGTTGGAAGTTTTCAAATACGTAAAAACGAACTATATTTTTGTCTAAATAAAATTTTTCAGAGTCAATGAGGTAGATGGTGTTTCTCCAGATATTTTTGTCTATAATTTCAACCACTTTTGGAATGGAAGGGGAACACCATTAGGGGTGTAGGTGGAGTGGCGTTGCATAAATATAACGGAAAAGCAACCCAGATTTGAAGTAAAATCCAGAGTTATGGATGTCGCTGAGTGTAATTATAACAATCCGGGCAACGCTAGTACAAAATAAAATGGTAAATTTCGTTATGCTTGAATTAATTTTTCTTTCATCCAGCCAAATGTTTTACATCAGGTTTTGATGATTCAATATATTCTGAATAGTTTAATTATCAAGATAACCACTTTACAAGATTTCATCTTCCTTATATTAGACCGAACTACACTAGTGATATGTATAGGAACCTGCTCGATGTCGGTAAAGAGCCTGTGCTAATTAAATACCGCAATTTGACATGCAGATCGATCAGGAGTTGCTGGAAGTTTTGCCGCAATTCATGGAGCAAGCAAGCAGTTCTCCAGCCCCCGACGGATAAAACTAGAGCCCATTTTATCGACGAACGTCGGGGTAAATAAATCGCTGTTAACGGGGCCAGACCCTGGGTGTTCACTGAAAGAGCCATTGTCGCGCCTCCTATAGATTGAGTTTTGTCAACAGCTGCGCTAGAATGACCACCACCAGAAAGGAAAAATCTCTCCCCGGCCGGCGCCTTAACAAAGCGGCGACAACGAGGTCTTTCTGCTACCAAACTAGCCTTATTTCTTCAATTGTTTTGTTTATATTTACAGTTACTATTACAGTCACTTCCACTAAGAAGATGCGATCCAAGATTTTTTATTTAATTCAAATAGGTAAAACCAGTCCTACCGATACTTTTAACTGGTTTAATTTAGTAATGTTACTCACTCATTTCACCATCATTACCATAAGTATTTTAGGTTCGATGTTTATCAAACAATATAATATTTAATCTGGAAATATTTTATTGATGTAGAAAATATTGTCTGAGTTTAAAAAAATTGACCGTTAATGCCAGTAACATTCGAATTTATAAACGTTAGTATAAAAATTGTATAATAATTACAAAATTCCCAAAAATGTCAGGAAACGTAACGAATATTGGAAAGTGAGTCTAAACAAAGCGACAACATTCTTCAGGTCCGTTTTCCAAGACTGTACCCTATGCCTTTAATAAGTTCTCTCCGTATTCCATAATGAGTCCAACCCAAGGTATGGTATTACATTTCCTTCTTTCACTTAGATCTTTTCTTCAAAGCCCTATTCATAACAAGTGGCCCCTCTACAGTTTGCACACGACTTAACTAATATGCCTACTCTACACTCTAGCTTAGATCTTTATTCAAAATAACACTCAGATATTTACAATAATTTGCTCATCTTTCTTGTTTTAGGATTTTGTGCACTTACATAAATATTCATTTTATATTTTTAAAATGAAATTGTCTTACTTTTTGTCGAGATAATTTTCATTTTATGAACGGATTAGAATAAAATATTCTAGACCAGGAATTGAATCCAGGACCCTGAAGCAGACGTTCTGTGTTTGATTCCCTGACCGGTTGAGATTTTCCTATCCTAATCCGTTAACTCAGTTTCTTTGCTTCGATTAAAAGCATTTCTTCTATTCTTAAATTTACTTCTTTTTGTCGCGACAATTTTTCAATTGTATTTTTATGTAATACTACAAAATTAGGAAAAACCTTTGAGTCGAATTGTTGAGGATTCCTAATTCCAGTTCATCGTAATGCTTGTCTAAACTCTTTATGATTAGGATAAATTTAATTTGGAAAAGGTTTTACAATTATTCACTAAGATCTTTCCCATAACACAGGAGAAATGAGATGTATAAAAGTCCCAAATTGCAATCCGCACGCTCCTCGGGAAAAATCTGCTGAAGGACGGGGAATCTAAGCTGGAGATTTCCGCGATGTATTTGGAATGATAACTCTATTAGCAATGGAGACAGGCCTGGAATTGGAACGCAGAAAAGTATTGTGACTACTTATACGAAAATCGTTTAGACGAAACGTTGCCTTACGTCTTTTTTCGAAGAAAAAATTCTCTTTTTCCCTACGAAATCCCTCTATGTTTTCAATATACGTATTAAACGTTTTTTTTTCTTCATAAACTCTTTGTCTAGACCTAAAAATATTAACAATATTAACGAGTTAATTCTGATTAATATAATACTAAATCTATCGTATCATGCAATTGTAAGATAATAGTACTAAAATCAATGTTGAAATATTTTTACAACTTTTTTTTGGCATACTGGTGACATTTTTGGAATTTATATGATCAATGATTCTTTTTGATCGTTTCATTTAGTTTTGCTTATGTGTTTATAGAATTTTTTGTGTAATTGTGGACTGGCCCATAGAGTGTTCTGCTAAACAATTCTGGAACATTAAGTTGTAATATCTCTTACCTGCTAAAACTGGTTTAAAATTCAGGTGGATGCCAATAACTTTTAGTTTTGAGCGAAGGTACGGAAATAATCAGACTTAATAGGATTAGGTCGGAGGAAAATTCAGCACAGTCTCCTCTTCAGCGTCGAAAGGAAGACTTCTAGTATAGGAAAATAGGAAAGTCGATAACGTGGGGTTCTTGGTATCTAATGTACCGTCCAGAGGAGACTGAGCCAAGTAGCCTTCATAATCCTGAGAAGGCCGAGACAACACTGTTAAAGTGACTTTTGAAATTAAAAGAGAAAAAATCCTCTCACAAGAGCAGAAGCTCATGCTAGAAGGCGGGGAACTATACACACGCTCCAGATCAGCGTACGTGATCTGTAGTGGGGCCCCTCAAAACAGGTTATCATATGGTTTCTTCTCCGTCTGCACTGAAAACCGAGCGGAGTGAAAAATTATAAACATGTTATCGGAACCTGATACGCTCACATCCTCCTCGGGCTCAAGTGAAGAGAAATTTCTCACTTGTGTACGGTATTGAAGGAAATAATAGGTCAAATTAATAAATCTATATGACAACGAGATGATCATTTCGTTCAAAAAATTCCTTAAAGTTTGGACTTCTGTGTAAACATCAAATCTGTACTGTTTTAGTATAACATTCAACGTTTGTTTCATTTTTATCTGATCGTAATTTAGACCATAATAATAATATTTTAGGTATAACGTCCTTATAGACAATAAAATATATTTATTTCTAACCACTCATTTCTTTACTGAGCCACTTTCATCGATTTAATCATTGCTATTTTTTGCAGATTTCACTTATCCGCCTACCAAAGGTTTGCATGTGACTTTCATTACCTGTTCGAAAGTCTCTCTGTTAATTGCATTATCTTTTCTTTGCCCAATCAACAGCCACTTAAATTTACATATGTTTTGAATTTAAATATCGTCATAATTCTCAATTTCAACTTATTCACAAGTCTCAATCAATAATTTTTTGTGCTGAATAGTGACAATTGCGTACTAATTTCTGAACTATATAATCCTCAGATTTGTCCAAACATTAATTAATTTTTGTACGTTATTTCAATATGAGAAGATATCTTATAAATTCTTTTCAAGCCTTTCTTTTACAAATGTAACTCTTTATTTTTCCGTTTTATACAGTTTAATAGATTTAGGTACGAAAACATGAGCTTAACTTATATTCACATATTAATGAAATTTTTTACAGTAGTTTTCTTACCATTTTGTCATAAGTAACAGTTTCGTATTGGTGATTATTATTTATATAATGTATCTAGCTTTAACATTATTAACAAACATATTTTGTTATAATTTATCTAGTTATATTTTCCTATAAAAATATTTTCAAGACATGATTAACTGATTAAAATTGTGTGATATTATATTGTATTTATATAATTATTCGCAGCCTTCAATTATTCATCTAAATTCGTCTGGTATTACTGATCCTATTAAAGTCTACCCTCTTTCGCTTTTGATTGTTTCATGAAGATCGTAGAGTAAATCTCTGAAAGAAATTAATGTAAATTTTTACCTCAAATTTATATATGTCCGCTTAAATATGTGGTCCTTAAACAATTTAACTAATTTACAGGCGAAAATCGACAAATTACCATTACTTCTGTTTTTCATTTGATTTCATTCTACAACAAGTTACTTACTTACATAAGCTGATTTATCCATGGTATTTAATTCCTGTTCATTTTCTAATTCCTCCTGACTTCCGGAGAATGCAGCTGATTCACCTGCCAATTTTACAATTGTTCTGGTACATTTTCTTAAGCTTTGCTGTGAAAAATTAGGTCATACTGAGTCACCTCTAACAGTTTACTAACTCTCAAACACAGCTGCTGAAAGAGGAAGTATCGTCTTTTGAATCAAGTATATTCTCTTGGCTGCGTTAGTTAAAGACATACCAACATACATATATGTGGAAAATAATTTTAGACACAATTTCACCTACAGAGATTTATATATAATATATAATTTGACAATTAAATATGTACTAAAACCTAGTGGTTAAAATTTTATTAATTATAACAATGATCTGACCTTTAATACAAAAACATAATAAAATATGATGGCCGTTAAGTCATAAATAAAATTAATTATACAATTATTAAGAAAGCATTACTTTTTTAAAAAAATTATTAAGGCTTATCCTTCTTGCATTTACCCTATCAGGTTTGGACATTTCAATAAAAAACTAAAACATCATTAAAACAATAAAATCTCTTCGTTAATATTTAAACATATTCATTACATATTAAAATATTGTAAACTTCCAGCCACCAAGGGCCGAACTTGAATCTTTTCTTTCCAAAAATTAATGTTTTCTTAACAAAATTTTATTATGTTTCTCACGTTACTGTATTAGTGAAAATAATGTGCAATCTATAAAAATTATTTGTTCTTGAACTAATAATATAAATCTTTTGTCATTATGGGTTTTTATATTTAAATAATTTTCTTGGAAATTTTCTACACTGATAATCTTTTTTCCAATTGAACCTGCGATTCCATTTACACACGACTTATTTATTCCCATTTATTGTATCTGGATAGGAGGTGGGTGTGGCCAATGCCTTCAATTATTTTATGTCAAAATTACATATGAATTTCTCGCACATTTAATGTATAGTGGAGCGTCGTTCGTCATTCTTATAATGCCCCCGAATCCTTCTTGCTACAGATATTCTACTCATTGATACGTGCTATTTATGTGTGTAATTGCCATCATTACAAACGTCCGGCAACTGTCAACATATATCACGAACTAAATTTAACAGTTCCTACAACAAGTGAATGACGTTGTACAATAACATAATTCCATTTATATTAGAAAGTGTTTTATACTTAATATAACGACACAGGTTTTATTTTGTAATATTTTATAGTTCAAATGGTTAACTAATATTGTCGTTGATAGCAGAATAATTATAAGTAACTAATTTATTGTCCGCATGCCGAATTGGTTTCAAGGAGCATCGATCAAATTTTTCAAGCCAGATGAAAAACCATTAATGTTAACCATTTTCTGATGAATAGAATAAGTATTTCAATAGAGATATTATTGACACCCAGCGATAAGAAGTAGAAAAAGACTCAATAAAATCATCGTAATTGAAATGCAAATAGGGAAAAGATAAACTACTACACACCTGTTGAAACAGGTAAGAAAATTGTGCTGATATAAATTTTTTTTTTTCAATATTGCGTCAAATGTAAATGCAGCATTTTAAACAGGCGCGATAATATTTTCAAATGTTTCATAAGATAATAATATATTAAGAAAATAGAGATCAAGTTATTATATGGAATCACAATATTACATTTTGAAAGGACTAATTTTTCAACTTGTTGATAATAGATCTTCCTAAATTTCTATGTAATATATATAAATATATAATTGGGTCTTGATATTATACCAGTGAACTTGTAAGCGGTGCTCCAACTTTTTACTCGTTTAATATAATATAATAAAATTAATGGCACTTCCCGAAACCTTACCTCCGAAACACACATGAAACCTAAGTTTATTGTATTAACATACGTAAGCTATTGACGCTCAATATTTAATAAACGTCAATATATGAAGATAACGTATATGCATTCTGTATTAAATTATTGATAAATTAGGTAATGGAATAATTCTAAAAGAGCTATTGTCAATAATTTTTTAATTATTACAGAAAACTAAAACCTATTTCAAACGGTTTCCTACAGTTTAATTTTATATAATTATAATTTTATTTAAAAAAAATTATAGATAAAAATACATGCACTTTTTATAGATAATTATTTTAGATCCATCATATTTTCTTTATAAGAATTAAATTACTGTAAATAAACTGAATGCTAGGATAAATTTGAAAAGAGACATCAGATGGGTCAACCAATGTTCATCTTGCATTACACAAAAAAAATTATTGTGTAATTAACCGATAAGTTGGCCCTACGGTAATGATTTAATTAAATTTATCAGGTATGCCAAATACAATCAAATCTCTGTGACATAGTGTATTAACATATAAATACACATAATTTAATGTAATCTTGTACTTACTAATTTTACAGATGAATATGGTTAAAAAGATCGAATTTTAAATTTGACTAATTTTAATGAAAACAGTAAAATTTATATGTGACTGTTAATAAACGGTTTTTTTATAATATTAATAAAAATTAGTTCTACCGTCCATGATTTATACATATCTGTTTTTAAATAGTTTCATAAGACAATAGTATTTATAGGGAAATGTGTAATGAGTATAGAAACAGCAAAAAAATATTTCAATAGTCTTAAACTGTGTAAATAGGATTCACTTGATCTTACAATGTCATCAACATAAATTTCATTATGAAAAACATTTATTTGTACGAATTTGATACCTGGTTTATCGAAGTATTGAAAAGTATAACTGATTTTACTTTATGCTTTTGCGTTCTCCATTTAGAGTATTGAGAATTATTCTATCGGTGTGTAACGTTGACCTAAGACATTGGATTCATAATCTTTCTGGTTCTAACATAGATATTTAATTCAATTGTCCTTTCGGGCAACTATCAACTTTCTCAAGGAGTTTCAACCACTATTGCCAATTATAATGTTAAAATAATATACGATTACTGCACGAAAAATATTGAATCCCGTTATCCCCGCAACGGATTTAATACTTCTTGCATTTTGATCAATAAAATAAATCGTGGGTTACTTGGTCCGAATTGTTTCATATCTGAACACGTGCATTGCATAAATAGTTGATCTCGTTGATATAAGGATAGGTTATTTCCATATGTTTCAATTTCCTCATTATAAGTAGTTTGACTTCATAGTTTCTAAATCCATTGTCGTACTTACCGTCGACGAGAAGCAGCCCCATGACCGCCAGCACGCACACGGCTGCCGTGGACGGCATGCTTCGCCCTTGTGTCTCGACGCGCTGGGCGTCTCTCACCGACGCACGGCGCCGCGCGACTGCTGGGGTTATTCGGCGCCCGCAACGCGCTCCCCTCTCTCGACCCCCTCTCTTCGAGAATTAACCCAATTTCACAAGTAGCGCCCTGATAAACCATATCCACCCCACCCGCCGGGGACACGTGTGTGTGTGGCGTCGTGATTGGCGGAGACGCGGGGGAGGGGCGGTGGCGTCAGGCGGACGCACGTTGGCGGCGTCGCGACGCTGTTTGCGTCTGTGACACCTCGGAGCCGGCGCGCTGATTCGGAGCCTGTAACTCTGCAAATATTTATTCGTTTTACGGCGTTTGTTAGTAATGTAATAAACAATTTTTAAGTGTATTGTGAAACTGATTCTTTTTCTAAAACTGCTGCAGACGATAATAGAAAGTCAGTGTCATCCACGCAATGCTATCATACCATACAATAATTGAGTACTAACCATAAATTTTCTCTTAGATGTATATTAATCAATAATTAATTTATCCTAAAGATGAAAAATTCCAATATAATTCTCAGTGGTACTGAGATAAATCCTCAACAAAGACACAGTAAAATAAATCAATGAATTAAAAAATACATCTAGGAAAGAGCTGCTCAAAATAAACCATTCGCATATGGCGGTAGAACATTTCAATTACATTTTTATAATATATTAAATTGTTTCGTGTCATTATCCATGCCCAAAAAGCAGTCTTACCCCATTTGGTTTACTGAGGACATTATTTGTAATATTCGATTAAAGTCTAAACGATTCCGAAAATACTGATTGCCATCTGGCTATCAACAGTTCCAACAAATCCTGAAGCGGCTCAAATACAAAATTAGAAATGTTTATTCTGAATACTTATCAACTGCGGAAAAAAAATATTACAACGAGACCTGAAAATTTCTGGGCAGTAATCAGGACTCAGCGAAAAAATATAGAATCAATTACAGTTATAAAAACGAACAACGGCCCAATGACAAGAAACAGTCAAATTATACAAGCCTTTGCGAAATTTTTTCATTCGATATACAACGACGACAGCGAAAATGATGTCGTCGTACCTGATACATATTTAATAAACAATAATATTTTAAATATTTACAGAATTGAAAAGAAATATGTCTTATATGGTCGTAATAAATTAAAACCAAAAAGGTCAACCGGACCGGATATAATTCCTCCAAATGCAATAAAAGGCATCAAAGATTTCCTCATCAAACCTCTTCTGCATATTTATTATTTATCTTTCCATGATGGAGATTTTCACACATTATGGAAAGAAACGAATGTGACTCATATATTCAAAAGTGGTAGTCGACCAGACATAACGAATTAGAGACCAATCGAGCTTCTCTCTGCTCCAGCGAAAATTTTCGAAAACAAATTACACAAATTTCTCTTCGTACGCGTTAGACCACAAATCTCTATTAACCAACACGGGTTTATAAAAGAAAGATCTACAGTAACTAATATTACAAGTTATGCAGAAGTTATACATAAAAGCTTAGATACTGTTGGACATGTTGCTGTAATATGCACGGATTTCAAAAAAGCCTTCGACACTGTCAATCACAAAATGTTAATAGAAAAATTACACGCATTTGACCTTTCTGACAATCTCACTAATCTTAGCTACAATGGTTTACAGGCCGAAAATTTATTTGTCCGTTCGTGTGTGCCGCAAGGATCTAATTTTGGTCTATATTGTAAACTTTCAACCAGACGGGAGCGAGTGTCTATCCTTTTTTCTGTACAAGCTCTGTAATGGTAAAATTGATGATATTACATAGCTATCCTATGTCAATTTTCGTGTACCATCGTTTACCAACAAACACCAGCAATTATTTTATAGTACTAATATTACGTCAATAACAGCCTCAAAGGCTCCAATTCACAGAATGACTTCCCTATACCATATATATCTATATACAAAATAGATTTATTCCACTTAAATTCCCTCTATATTCAATTTAAATTCAGTCTCTACAAGTATTAGTTGTATATATTTATTGAATATATAAATATGTAATTTGTATATGAAAAATTAAAACGTTTATGGTAACTACATAATTTGACATACGTCTGTGTAGTACCTACAAATAAAAAAAGTAAATAAAAAATATATTAGAATGCGACTAAATTACTCATAGTAGGCAATTAAGAATGTTAATAGGCGAGCGTGAAGATGCTGTTACAAGATATAATTGGTTGAAAACGGCATAAAACCGAAAAACTAAAACAGATATAAAGGAGAATTTTTGGAATTTTTTTTAAGGACGTAACTTCCTTGGATTAATCTAATTTTTATAACATTCTTGTGTATGAGAAATATATTATGTGACACTCAATATTGTCACGAGAATTTATTTTGACGCTGTCCATAAATTCTTCGGCCATGTGAAGTAATTCTTTGAAAATAAAATATACTCTAACATGATAATAAAGTTACGGATAACATCAAAAGAAATTCTGGGCACATGAAATCTACGCTAACATGGCCGATATCAAAATAAATTCTCTTGAAAATATTTATCATATAATCCTCATGGAGAATTTATTAATTGCACTGGAATTAAAACATTACTTAACATCCTTTGATATGTTTGCAAAGCGGTCCTCATAATAAATTATAAAAAATTACAAAAGCCTACAAATTACACTGAAAATGAAAAATTCTGAACCGGATCTCCTAGATCAATCTGACGATTGTTACTAATTTTTTATTGAGTTCATACGATTTTGTAGTGAAATTCAGCAAAAACAGTCATTTATATATGATGTGTCACAGTAAGACACTCTAACAGTGAATCTTTCACTGATACGACATATAGTAATATTTAAAGTTGTCTTTCAATATCGATAAATAATTTCGATTACCCAGAATATTAACGAACAGTTTATCTGACGACTAAATGGGGAGTTAGATAATTATAATGGTATACAATTATAATTTCAATACTGCTTTATGAAAATAAATTAATTCAAAACAATTTTAAAAATCCTTGTTCTCGAAAAGCGATTGAAACGCAAACGCAATGGTTGTTAATAGCATGGTATAAACTAGTTTCTCCTTTCTTTCTTCGTCTGTAAATTAGCCTATTACGTCTTACTGCCCTACAATTTGTGAAATATTTTAAAAACTATGATAGTGGTGTATTCTTAAATATTGGTATTTGATAATGCTTGAACTGGATAAAGATTAGTGTTATGAATACATGTTCATCATAGTTTGCCGTGATTGTATTAATGTTAAATAGATTGTGTGTATTTGTTAAACAGTGAATTTAAATAATCGAGATCTCACCCAGAATTAACATATTCGTTAACATTTTTAATGATAACCTAAATTTTAATAGTAAATTATAAGTGAAAGACATCCTTTTAAATTGAATAAATGATTTATATTTGAAAAAATATAACATTTCTTCGCCATTGGTGATTTATAATTTAATCTTAAACTGTAGAATATATATCTTTATAAATTTAATAAACATAATTATAAAATATATTCTTAATCTTGTGGACATTATTGCAACAAAGACTTGAGTCGTATCAGACTTACATTAAATACCTATTTATTAAAATTATCATTGAAGACTTGTAAAACTTTCTGATGAAGGCAAATTATTATATTATCCGAGTATTGCTATTGATTTTATTAGTTTCAAGATGTTTAGATTAATGGAATAAAAGGTATAAAGGTACTTGAATGAGTTGATAAATAATAATATTGTTAAAATCAATAATTTGGTAATTAGTGTCAGTTTAAATTATGAAACCTAAATAAAAACTTGGCTGGCTCTTTTTCTAAAACGAACCAGAAACTCTTAAAACAGTCTTTGCCTCAATTCCTGGAATCTGATATTAATTATTTTAAAACACAAGTACGCGACAAAGAACCTGCCGTCGTTGAAGAAGCTCGCGTCTTCACTGTGCTATAGAAGTTCCCTTAGTCGTCCACAGGGGTTACGTCGAGAGCGCAACAGTTTTGGCTGATGAATTATTTTCCCATTAGCATATCCACTTTAAAGCTACAAAAACGCGTACGAATAAAAAACGGTTCCAAAAAAACACTCCATTTTATTAATTGTAAAATTAACATTCTACGATGATAGATTTGTGCATTTCTAAGTCGATTTCCATGATTTAATAATTATTAAGCCATATTTTTCTGGCATTAGGAAACTCGTGTTTTTCAACCTTTAGCACTATTACAACTAATAACATTCATATGTTCCCATAATTTCACCACAAATATTATTACGCTATATTGTGATATACGAGTTATACAAAAATAACGGCCCATTCATTCAAAAAGTAAGTTACAGTGTCTTAAGTTACTTACGTCACGCAAACATAAGTATCTTTATCATTCTCAAGTTTATCTCAATTTTAAATCTGTAGTCCATACCTATATGTTTATGATTCATTTCAATATATTTTTTTTACCTTTAAAGGGACTTAATTTAATAGTTTAAGTAGCAAATACTGGACGTCTCACATGCTTTAGTATTATATAAGTTCGCACAACTTCGTTGAGCTCAAGGTGTGCAAGTCGAGCAGCCAAATTTTTTAAACTACGCAGCATTAAAACTTGGATTTCTTTGGAATCCTTATAGCGTCTATTTTGAACTGGTTCCTACTGTCTGATTTTTCTCAAAGTTGCTCTCTATTATACAAAAATAAGAAAATTAGTACCTTGTTACAAACAATTTAATGACTGTCAATAACAAACTTCTGAGAAAATATAAATGGACTGGCACCTGCAAAAAACGGTTTAAACTTCACACCAGTACATACAATATTTACTGGCATTTGACGTCTCTACGCTTCCAGCCAATCACACAGCGGTTTCGATTACGTGGCCGGGCTCGGAAAATTGATAACAAATATGGATCATCTGTGAAGAAATCTAGAATGACAGCAAGCTGATGTACGAGGGTGAATCAGAAAGAGAAGTAACAGCGTTGTGTAAATTATGCAACACGCACGACACCAAAAGTGAAGGAGTAGCCTACGTATCCAGGCATATTGAAGTAGTGAGCAGACAAACCCTCAGTGTAGAAATATGCCTATTATTTTGGAAGTACGACAGTTAACTTACACATTATATTTGTTGAATTCTGCACTACACTATGAGTGCAAAGTGACACAGATCCTCGTATATGACATTATTTTTTTAAATTGTCACGAATTCTGTGTAAACAGCGGTCTGAACGTTTCACCAATCGTTCAACCCTTTGACGGCAGAAATCCTCTTCTTGGTCATAGAGCCATTCACGAGCCACTGATTAAACTGTCTCATCTTTAGAAAATCTGTTCCCCTCAGGCTGCCGAAAAGATAGTAATCGCATGGTGCATGGGCTGGACTGTATGGCGGATAATTCTATACCTACCATCCAAAGCGTTTAAGCAAATATTTAGTTCGTTCAGATTCCCTGAGATGCGCATTGTCTCAAAAATTTCAGTGATAGTCACTATGAGATTTCTGATAACCATTGTCGTCTATCGTCGATGTTGATGGCCTTCGTGCCCTATGACATCATTGACGTCTGTGCGGCCTTGGTCAATTTGTTGGCACCATTTCACTATGGCTGGACACAATATTGTATTGGTCCATGGACCGCCAGAATTTCAATTAAAATTTACATGTTTTGCCTACAAGAATCGTATTGTCCAGCGTACTTCATCTTTGGAGTAATTTTCCTGTTGACGCCGAGTGTGATGCACCTCTTATCAGTACCGCAGTAGATTTGCACCACTTTTGTTGTGCAGTGGGGCGACATCTGTAACTTACTTTTTGAAATAGCCTTGTACCTATGTGACTGTATTGTAACAATTAAATAAAAAAAGCTGTTTCGTAATTGGTTTTTTGTTTTTCAATAATGGTTCCTGATTTATCTTTCAGTTGAACTGTAGTGTTCCACAAGTGTCTCGTCACAAGGAACGTGAGGTAAGGGTAAAAATCTTTTCATGATACTAGCCCAAATGACAAAGTAAATAGGTTTTCCTTACTTTTGATAACTTTTTAATAATCTTATCCTGAAGTTTTAGGAACAGAACATGAATAAAACGATCAAAATTTAATGTAATTAACCAAATTCAATAAATACCATTTTTTTGTATAAAATTCATTTATAATATTAATTTTCCATCAGGGATTCATCTGTAGTAAGTAATCTGAAAATAATAAAATAAAAAGTAGACAATTTAATTGTAAGTTATTATTTAAGTAACAAACGAAACTCATGAATGCAAAGCAACGATTTATTTATTAGATAATAAACCCTTCACTGTATAACCGATGAGGACGGTGTTGGTCTGAATGGGGGAGTGACCACTCATGGCTGCTAATGGGAACAGCAATAATGGGTTTAATTCAATTAATCAATATCCACTTGTCGATTTCGAAACACAAGTCATTAACACTGAAGTACAACCATCAGGGAGCTCGATGGTGGTCTTAGTAAATGTCTTAAATTTAAATTGCTCAGTCTTAGTTATCTAAGTTTTAATCTACAAACACGATATTTTCATTCTCAGACTACATTTGTCTGATACTTTAATAGGAAAATAAGGCGTTAACAACATAC
Source organism: Zhengitettix transpicula (assembly GCA_037074705.1). Classification (NCBI taxonomy): domain Eukaryota; kingdom Metazoa; phylum Arthropoda; class Insecta; order Orthoptera; family Tetrigidae; genus Zhengitettix; species Zhengitettix transpicula. The sequence continues at coordinate 11,081,994 of CM073593.1, forward strand.
CTGAGTGGCAAAACACTTTTGGTCTTATTCTCATAATATGAACGTATTGGTCCGTAATTTTAATATAAGTAATGGAGTACATTTTCCACCACTGAATCATCTAGAATTTAGTAAGCACAGACGATATCCCTCATTTCCGAACTAATTACGGAACTGTTGTTATTTGAGCCCAGTATAAAAGTATAACGATATTGAATAAATTCTTACGGCTTGAGAGTTTAGTTTACGGTTTGCAATTTTATTCTTCTTAGTTAATTTAGAGGTTAATTATCCTAAAATTATCATTCAGAACACAGAAAAAAATAAATCATTTTTTGAGCATCACAAGAAAGTGTCCATTGGACTAAGATTATACATGTTGAATCTAAAAATCTGTCTGGGTGCTCGGCGACCGGATTGTCAATTTAACTCAGCGACATTTAGAACCCAGGATTCGACTCCAATAGCGATTGTTTTCGAAGTTCTTTTTATGTAACGCCCCTCCACCCCACCCCCTAAGAGTGCTCCCCTCCCATGTCGGAATGGCTTGGAATTATGCAAACAAAATTGTAGAGAAACATTATTAATCTTATTTGACCCCAAAAATTTTTGGAAAAAAATATAGGTCTTTTACATTTTGTAAATTTTGCCCATTCCCGTCCGTAGGGTTAAACGGCAACTTGAATGTCATAATGAAACTCAGCGACATCAATAACCCCGAATTCGACTCCAATATCGGCTGATTTCGCGTTATTTTTATGTAACGCACCTCCCCCACACCCCTAAGGATGCTCCCTTCCCATACCGAAAGGGGTTGAAATTATACCCAGAAAAATTGTTAGAAATTTTATAAATCTCATTTACCCGGAAATATATTTATTCGATGCAAATAACGGCCGTTTTTAAAAATTTCCACCACGGAAAAAATTAAAACCCTGATTGGGCGTCATAAGAAAAGATTATAATTCTTGAATCTACAAATCTGACTTAACTCACAGTCCAGAAAGTTGCGGATCAATTCTATTAATTTCCATTGAAATATCTAATATAAAATTGGTATTCGTGTCTTACGTCCGCAGCGTTTGTTTCCGGGTTAAAACGAAACATGAGTACAAAATAAATTGCCAAATTTTATCCACGGATGTATATTTGTATACGGAACATACACAGACGTAAACTGTCAATTGTATTTATTAGATGAAGTGATATAATTTATTTTTCAAAATAAAGACATATATTTCTGGTTATTCTCAATAAGCAATGAAGATATTGTTTATTTAATAATTTATCATTGTTGTGTTATTCATTGCGGTTTGGGTTCAATTTTCAATCATCGTATCCTGTTGGTTTTCGGTACAATTCGAAATCATGAAACTGTGATTTTAAAAGCGATATGGAATACAGAGAGAGGTCCTTAATGAAGTGTATCCTGATTTTAAATGAAATAACGTCGGGAAGTGAAGTGTGTAGCCGGGAGAAATACAGCTTGCAGTTTATATCTGTGTCGCCCTGAGGCAGTGAGGAGGTTCTCTCTATTAGACTTGCCAACAAAGCTCAAGGGATTGAGCTTGTTGATGTCGATGCCCGTGAGGAATTCACTGTGGGTCGACAAAACGAATTCTTCCAATCCAGTCACTCAAAAAGGGAACAAAAAAATACAACTCTTTCTACAGCAATTACAATCCTTCGTAACATAGTTCCTGCAAGATCACATAATGCAAATTGCTTCTTCCTGATCGTTGGACCTTGTTTAGAAAATTTCGAAAACAGATTATCAAAACGTAGTGATTAACGTTTGTTAAAAGTAATAAAACTGAAAAAACATTCCTACTAAAGAAGCAAAAACTAAGAAAATTTAAGTCTCGGACGTTTCGACTCGGTTTGGCGAATTTTATAATGGCCAAAACTTGTGGTAAAGTTTGTTAATCAGACTCACAATTTTATAAATAATAGTTTTAATTTATTATTAAATTTGTGTGATATAATATACTTGAAATTAATAACACAAAATTTATTTGATTTAAAAATAAATTATGCCAAAATATTACACAATTCATCCATATGTACTCAGTGCGTACTGGGAAATAAAAATATATATCCGGGATGAATACGAAACAAACCAGCATGAAACATGGAACTGAAAATTGACAATTTTTTTTGCAGGGTAATAAGTGACAACCGCTGGATTTTCTTACGTAAAGTCCAGCAGGTGTCATCGTCAAATTGCGAGTTGGGTTCGTTATTCTTTAGTCTCCTACAGAAAATCCTCATTCAGTGTATATTTAAACTTCTTTTCCTTAATTGTCGAATCAGTTTCAGCCGCACGGTCTTCTCTGAGTCTTATTGCCATTCGTCACCTTCAGAGCTGAATCTCTGCAATCCTCAACCATCCGGATGAGCATAACGGCATATTTTGTTGACGTCCAGACGCACCTTGTATAACCCTATCCTCTCTCTCCCACCGTCCAGTCTGTTTTTTGACAAGCAGCTTACTACTCTGGTGTCCCCATGCCAAGCCCCACATCCGCGCTGCCCCTTTCAGCACCTCTGACCACCCGCTGCGTGGTCGAGACAAAAAAAACGGCCCCTTCGAAGAACCCACTTCCCGGAGTCCTGTTTTGTTAAAGATAGCAAATTCTTGTTCCATTTTGTCTGTACGAAGGTCGTCTTTAGTTTTATTATTAAAACGATTAATTTTCAAATAAATTTAAAAGAAAAATACACAATCTTGACGTTCTATTATAAAATGAATAATTTTTCCTTATTTTAATCTGTGTGAAACTCTTAAATAATAGTTATCACGTTCAATTTTGAAAGTAGTAAAATAATTACATTTTCCGTGATTTTTCTTAACTGAACAGATTAACTCCAATAAATATTGTATGGAAAGACTAATTGGGAAATATAATATATTACTTACGGCTTCGACTCACGAAGTTGTGTTTTCTGTAGTGCAAGACAGAGGCTGCGATGGTATGATGGTCGTCCTTCTCGGTGTCCGATGGCGGCTCTCATAATTGTCAATCTGTGCCGAAACTGATTGCAACTGTGCTCCTTTCAGCAATAGAAACCTTAGTGTCTGAACATACTGACTTTCTACGAAATATTTCAAGAACATCTTAGTCCATACTGAAGGCCGTGACTCTGTTGCTATCGTTTATCCCAGTCATCCTGGGCACACTGACTGCCCCAACTCAACTGCTGTATCACAGACGTCAATAATTCCATCTATAATCCAATTTATATGTGTTAATGGAAACTTGAGCGTTTCACACTGGCTCATCCAGGTCTACCAAACGAGAAGCTCACGTTCCTTGGATCTGAGTCTTACCCTTCCTTTTTTTGTCTACTATTTGCTTCATCTGTCTCTTTTACATCTTTCCCCACAGTAGTAAGCGTGTTCAATTCGTTAACAATATCTCCTGGGCTTTTCAACCCTTTCAGTTAAAGCGTGTCGGATTTATTACTCCTCTGTCTCTTTGACGTGGTTCAAGACGACGCCTCAACCTTACAAGATGTGAATTTAGGTAAATATTAACCAAAAGAGACAATATGACGACAGAGTAACTCATGATATTTTGAAAATTTCCTATTGTAAACCAGAGAAGTTTTCCTTAATGATTTGTTTTGGTTCGCAGTTAACCAGTAACAGTTTACTTGCTAAAATCACATGTAAGGAAAAAAAGTAATGCTTCCATCCTACAACCTACACCTTTTTCTACTGTTGCAGACGCAACCCTGGGCCTGTAGATTAGCAACATCCCGGAGCCAGTTTCCGTATCTTCATTCGTGTTCAATCTAGAACATTCTAAATACAATGCCCAAGTCCTGTCATTTATTATCTCAAATATCTGAGCACAAATACGGGCGTTACAATCTTAAACAGCTGTATGCCACATTGTTGCAGTTTATAAAATTAAAGGTAAGCACTCATCGCCGTGTTGTATTGACCAAACGTGTTTAAAAATCCATAACTGTAATGAATTTATTATTTAGCTAAAACAGGAAATTAACATGTTGGTTCCACAATGGCCAGGAATCATAATAGCACATCTGGACAACTTTTTAACTGCTGAAACGGACTGAGGATTGTTGTAACAAAGATAGGAATGACAGGATAACGATAAATAGTAAGTGGTGTATCAGAAATCTCTGATCGTAGAGTATTTCTTGGGTAACTCTACGAAACATTTTTAACCAGGTACGAGAGACAGGTGGTCAGTTAACTTTTAAAGTGAGTCTCTTTTTTAATTTAAGTTTACTCTCTAACATATAACAATATCAATATTTACATTTTGGACCTTAAATGCTTTGGAGTACGTTTAACAGGCAGATAAAGCAGTAATCGCTTTTCTTAAATGAACAACTATGTACTTATCAGTTTAAATGTCATATTTTATGGTGTTGAAGGTTTTTTAAAAAAACAAAGAGCAGATGGTAGCTTCCTCCAGAGCACTCTTGGAAGGTTCACCTGCGAGAGAACAGCCCTCGCATGCTTAATTGTGTAATCATCGTTGTTGAATATAATTATTGCTACTGCGATTCTTACTAGTTGCAGACCAAAATAAATTATATAATATTATTTTGTCGAGTGAATTATATTCCTTTCCGTTTTCATTTAAAGAAATAGTGCATGATATTTCTATAATTCTGGAATGTTTTTGTAAGAGTCATAAATCTAAGAGGCGCGCGAAATCTATCCCCCTCGTATGATAATTCTGAATTCCAAACTCATTGTCGCGTATTATTAGAATCAGGCGAACCGTACCACTTCTCCCCTCAATTGTGTGTAACAAGGGAACTACGAGGCCATCGATCGATAAGAAGCATTTTACGTACTACCAGAACGACGCAGAATCAAAACATTCGATGGAAAATCTGGAATATTCATAATTAATTACACAACACACTTTGAAATAACAGATTAAAAAGTGTTATTATGTTTAAAACTGATATTAAATTAAATTTTATGACCTCAAGTTAGAGGCAGTAATTTTGCGCTGCCAGGTAATTAATTAATGGCACGCCAAATGACTCGTCGCAAATAGGCACTTAGGAGCTCGCGTGTGTGTTGTGTGTTGAGTGTGATGTTGTTGTGACGTCACGTGTCATCGCGGGGAACTCCCTCGGGAACGCAGGTCACTTGTCACTTGTTTGCGAGCAAATCATTAGTGGAGCTGGCTGCGGTCTCACCGGATTAACCAATCAACAGCCTCGCAACTCGGCTAAATGAAATGTACCTAATATTAGCACACCACAAATTACACACAGCCGTGGTGTTCCGTGACGCTTAAAACATAATTACTGCGAGTTCGAGTGTGGACGTGCGTGGTTTAGCTCCGTCGAAATTGCTGTTTCGACTCAGTCATCTTAATGAGTACTTGCACCATAAAATCACCATATATTCCGAGAACTGTTATAAATTTATTTTTACATATGTCACATCCAAGACATACACGAATTTTTCCATTTCCGTTGACTGCTATTCGCAGTTCTGTTATCAGATTGTATATTATATTTATATATACTATCAAATATATTTAGCGTAATCATTCATTTCCGATCAATTGCGTTTATATGGAACATAAAATCGACCGTCCTTATGGAAAATGACCACCTTTTCCGTAAATATTATATAATTTAAATTCGGAACAAAGTATTTAGAATTTTTATAAACAGACTCAGACATATTAGACTGTTAAAAATTCAACCGCAGCTGAAACACCAGTATTAACGTAATTATTCAAGTGTTTCTTTTTCTTGACAGCATTTTTTTCAGTTCCTGTTCAGGCATTTCAGGTTGCCCGGGTTGTCATAATTAAACTCAGTGACATCCATATCCCCAAATTCGACTTCAATCTCGGCCGTTTTAGCGTTATTTTTATGTACGCCTCTCCACCGCATCCCTTAAAGTACACCCTCCAATGCCGAAAGGGGTTGAAATTATACACCAGAATATCTAGGGAAACGGTATATCATTGTCCCTAAAAAAAATTATTTCGACGAAAATATCGGCTGTATTAACATATTTATAATAATCCACCCCGGTCCATGGGGGTTAAACGGCAACTTAAATGTCATCATGAAACCCAGTGACATCCATAACCCCGGATTAGACTTCAATCTCGGCTATTTTCGCGTTATTTTTAAGTACTGCCCCTCCACCCCTACACATAAAAGTGCTCCCCCTCCCATTCCGAAAGTGTTTGATATTAAACACAAAAACATAGGATGAAACACTATAAATATTGTCGACCCCTGCAAATATTTTTACGACGTAAATATTGGCCGTATGAGAATGTTTGAAAATGATAAAACCCCGTCCAAGATTGTTTGTTTCCTGTTCGAAAGGAACATGTGTACAAAATTTGGCCCTATTTTCTCCACGCGTGTATATTTGTATGTGGGACATACACATAAACTTACTATATATTGTATGTATTAGAATAAGAATTACAAAACTATTTTAGGCTTAAATATGAGAAACAACAGCTTCATTTGAAAACTTTAAAACATTTTATTACAAAAATTGCCAAAGCAATCGGTACACGAAGATGATGGTTAGTCCCCTGAGTATGTGTGAGCTTGAATCTACCAATCAGAACGCTTGAAATAAATCTGTGTTACCGAAAAATAGCGGTGTTATTCTACTGTTTTCAGTGACATGTATGAATCATGTGTCGTACTTAGCATCAATGCCTCCAGGCGAACACGCTAGGAGACTTCTTATTTAAATCGGACTATAATAAAATTTGAAACACTTTCATAAAATTATTTTGACGAATAAAAATGTAAAATTATCGTTAATATTTGTTACATTTAGTGCCAATGATTAGGTAATGTTAATATAAGTATTTTTAGAGTATTCCAATTCGATCAATAAATTTTGTTTATCTGTTTCGGTCCTTGGATCTTTATACATTTTTGATCCTCGTTGATTTTTCTCCGTTGTATATCTACTCTTTTCCTTTCTTTTTTTATTACCTTTACTCAGCCAATGGAATACCAGAAAAATTCTTAATACTGTTTATCTTGTTATATTTTAACGTGACTTGCTATTTGTTAGGTTCTTTGTTTCTAATAGAATTATATTTCTATTATATTCATTTTTTAGATATTAAAATCTTTTTTTAATATTTACACTACAATATTCTGATTATAAGAGCTCAGAATTCAGGGGTATAAAATAATTAAAACGTAACCATAACATAAAAACAAAGCGGATAAATTTAAATTATTAAAAACATTGCAACTGTATGACCTAAACTGGATTTAATTTCACGGAAAAAAGTTAACAAACGATTCGACTTGTGAAATATTACATAATTAATTACCATATTTATGATAATATATAAATAAAACAGCCAACACGTCAGAAGAAATTAATACAACATGACACTACGTTTCGGTACTGTTTATAATTTTTTAAATGGTTTTGAAGATACAGGTATGAGATAGCAAATTTTGTAATTATGAATGTACACTATTTCCTGTAATATTATGCCACTTAATAATTTTTCGCAATGCTGTGTATATTGCCAATCTAAAATGGCTTTAAAGAAGAGATTAAAGGGACAGGGGTGAATTATAAATTACTCCCAGGAAGGCACTGAGTGTTTAAAAACATATTTAACTAAATAATCTTAAATTCAACTGTTAGGTTTCTTGACCTTGAAACTAACTTTTTCACAAACTGATATCTGAAGAGATCAATATCATAATTCGTAAGAATAATTATATTTATGTCCAGAGCTATACTGAAGCTCTCAGTAAAATATATTACCTTTTTCTCATAAAGTGATGTATTTTTGTTATTGTCTTTGGTTGTTTTGAATATGTAGGATCTCTATGTTTATCTTTATTTCTCTGCACTTGAAAAGGTCCAGTGATTTGTCAAGCGTCTATTAAATTGGGCAATCTATTTCGTTCTTATAAACATATTGTAACAGTTCATTTTAAGGAGAGTTAAGCATGATAAATTCCCATGACTGCAAGTTTATTAAAGGATGGAATCAATAAAAAATTATACATCTATTTTATTAGTATTAACCGAAACTTGCCTTTTTTACATTAAATTATTTTATAGTAGGTAACGCTCCGTAAACAAGTTTTCTAATTTCAATTGAAAATAAATGTCAGAGTGTATCTTTTTGTCAAATATAATGACAGAATATCAGTCTGCTTCCTGCAACCATTTTTTTTCCTTTTCCAGAAATAGTAACTGGTTCGGCGTTTAAGTACAATATAATGTGTCCTTTGTGGATATACAATGCTCAACGTTTTCTATACTTCGATCAACGTAGCAACTCTCTCTAACGACCCCAAGCGAAACAGTCGTTGTCAAACCACAATAAAAAAAGATTTGACAGGTTATTCCAAGGTGAAAAGAATGCTTAAAATCTAACAATTATTTTTATTGTGCCGTTGTAGACTTTGCTTTTCATCAGTCATAACATGTTTTATAGAATGTGAAACTAAAATGAATACGTCTTAAATATATAATAGATTTAAAGTAATGCATACAACTGTATAGAAAGCATCCGATTTTTATGAAATTACAAAAATTTTCTGCTTGTACAACGATGAAGGTCGAGACGTAGTACTAACATTTATCAACCATTGATCATTATTGTTCGCACACTAGAAAGAAAGGATCATTGTTGGGTGTCCGCGAAGCAAAATGTTGGCACGTCTGTTGGCTACGGTCACCTTGAGCCGAGTTAATGCTGTTGAAATTGTAGTGGCGCTAAAGCAACCTTTAAGGAGTGATTTGGAAATATATATAATATATTATTATCCCTGTAAAGAAATCACGGAAGACACAACATTCTTTATTATGATTTCTAGCTTTTCACTTGTTCATTTCCATTTATTAAGAACACAAAGTTTCTATCGATGCTATAAGAGTAAATTAGTTAGATTGTTGCGACACGTAAGAAAATATTTTGGTGAAGCAGCAATGGGACAGTACGAGAAGACATAAATGTTCGCACAGAAATCCGTTAACATACACCATGTCAATTACAGTTCCAGTAAATAATTGTGAGAATTAGATGTTTTACTAGAAACAATATTTGAGTAAAATAATCATTAATTTTGTAGGATTACTTTGAAAATAAAATTAGTAAGTGTTCATAAGATTCAAAGCTAATCAGAGATATAATATTGACTATGTTGAAAATTCAATAATACAACGCTGACTGTTAGCTAGAAATTTTGCTCTTGAAGCAGTGTAAAATTAAATCGTATTGATAGAAAAGGTATATGTAATTTTGATGGGTTGGGCTATAATGTTAAAAAAATTAAAGGAAACGTTTAAAGGTATTTATAGAGAATTATTTATATGAATTACGGAAAACATTTACATCAATGATTGAGAAACTGAGCAGTTAACCTTACGCACATCTTTCGCATCGCTGTATCCGTTTATCAGTCACAACGACACGTTGAAGATTAAAGACATTCACAGCACTTTGCCTGCAGACCAAGTTACGATATTATTGGGCCACTATACATTTCTCCAGACTATAAAAGTATACATTTATGGTGACGTCTCGGTCCCTAGTATCAACGCCTCGTGTAAAACCGTGTGTCCGCCTGCTACGTGCTTATACCTAGACTCCTACCGGCGACGTCTAACTTTTCTAGTTCTCAACCTTTTCGTATCTCTAATAAAAATTAATTGGAATAATATATATTAATCAATTACTAATCGATCACACTACAGTATTAGTTTACTGCCATATACAGATTATCTGTTTGAAAGGAAGGAAGTACTATTTAGTATTTAAAAATAATTGTGTGCTGTAAACGTTAGCGGGTAGATATACTATATAAGTATTTTTCAACTTTATGACGCCAAAATTGAAAAAAAAACGCCTGGCAATCAACTCAAAGAGAACCATAAAGTGTATATATTGTTATAATTTGTAAATTGTATCAATTTTTGACCATACAAAGTAACGTTCAAACTTAATTTTTGAAATATTTCTCATGAGTATTTGTACAGTGTTTTAAATTTATAAATTTAAATTTTCTATTCTGTATTGAGAATATACAATTTTTTGTAAATACAGCTTATAAAACCACATTACATACGTTAATATTTACTTTACATAAAAATGTTTTGAATTAATTTTTTTGAAGTATTCAGGATGTCGAAAGAAAGAAATTTCCAGTGTTTTCGGTTATATAATGTTACACATTTATTCATTCCATAGTCATTAATTGATTATTCGATAATTGATATTATCAATAAGTAATTTTTAGACGAATTTGTATTTATATTTAGAATGATACAAACTGCAATCACGAAGTTCTAATAATAAAATTTCAGACAGGCTCAAAGTATTTATTGAATTCTAGAATAAACCTAAACGGATAATAATTTTATTGTTTTGCAGGGAACGTAATAAATCTGTAAATAGGAAGAACTTGACAGACTGGCGCAATGAATTCCTGAAAAAAAATGACAATACGTAATGTCTTCGGTATAGACAGGAACACTTTGATCAGTGAATTTATAATTTATTTACATAAACATGTATAGCTAATTCTGCTCTTATCATATTCCAAAATTGAGGTTCGGAAACGACTTGTTAAAATACGAGCTTGTAATCGTGCCAATATTAAAAATTCAATATTAAGAACTAAGAGTTTAATTAATCTTTGTTCAATGAACATGGCATTATCAAAATATTAAATATGGTTATATTTTTTTTCAAATACAATTCTGTCACGAAGAGTTAAGTAGCAACAGTCTGAAGCAAAAAAATGTCTTGAGACAATGGGGAAGGATCGCTGACGCGAGGAGCCGGCCACTGACTGGAGATCCATTATCCTCCCTCGACTTCTTCTGGAGGACTACTGCTGGCTGTGCGCTCCAGCGAAATAATTCAGCAGTTTCCACCCTCGAAGCGGCGGCTACGCGGCCGTATAATTCAGCCAGCCAGAAGACAAAATGGCTGCTCAGTCTCCGACACGCGTCGCATCTTCATAAACATGAGTTCTCTATGACGGCGAACCTTGCTGATGGGCCCTGGCTCCATCATGTCGTACGTTACAGCCAGACGCGCCTTAACACAATGCGATTTTTCCACACTTCCAAAATCGCCTTTGCTCTGAACCAGTAAAAAGGAATGGGCACGTAAGATGGTAATTTTGACAGTGTTCAATTTCGGTTAATGACGTATAAAAAAACGTATCTATAATGAGCTGGTGTAAAAATTTACAAATTAAATAATTAACCACAAAGATAAAAAACCGATTCTATTAATTGTGAGAGAAACAACTGTATAACATTAATCAGAAAAAAAAAATTACTTTATGCACACTCAGACTGGTACTCAAGGCTTGGAGTAAAACAGGAATCAATATTGGTAACATTTACTACGGATTGACAACCGCAAAAATATTATTTTGTAATTCTGGAAACTTTACATTCTAATGATTTTACTGTTGCGTTATTTGTCCATTTTATATTATACACTATATATATATATATATATATATATATATATATACATATACATGCATATATTGTGGAGCATTTTGTTTCACCTCCTGTACTAATGTTTTGACAGTGGTTATTAATTTGGTCTCTCTTTCTTCTCAATCAGCGATGTTGGATGGGGGTGAAGCAGAAGTGCTGCTGTATCGGATATTAACGGGTTGGAGTGAATTATGTCTTTTTTATATTGATATTTTATATATTGATATTTTATATATATATATATATATATTGTAATACCAATTAAAGAGGCTATTAATTGTTTTAATATAATTGGATTGTTAGCGGCTCGAGTTTTGAAAGGAACAATTAGGGCTCTTTGTCGGTGATAGTTGGGAAACCGCGCGCTCGTATGGAAGGCCAGTCCGGCGAACGTTACGGGAGAATGTGGATGCTGATCTAAAAGTATGAATAGCGCGGTCCAAGAAGTCCAACTGCGAGATCTATTAGTTTACATAAAACGCGAGTAAACAGTTTTGACGGAGAGACTCAAATAATAATTGCAAAGTTGGAAGCAAAAGGTTTTACTTCACACAGACTGAACTAAATTTTGCATAGAGGCATCAAGGAGACCTATGCGCGAGGGCTGACTGAGGGGCGGCTGACCCAAAGTTCCAGGTGGCAGTGACGAGAACATCGACCGTGTATATTAAAAATATAATGTGTAGAATCAGTGAATAATGGCCTTTTTAGTGAGTGTTGTCCTTAATGTCCAAGAATCAGATCTGGTACAAGAAAGACATTCGTGAGTGCAAAACAATTATTTATAAAATAACGAAGGATGTTTTCGGATGTTTGGATCTTGTTGTTTTGGCTGCGGAACCCCAAATTTTACACTCGTACTTCCATAATGAAGAAATAAGGAATATACTAATTTTTTCATTGAAAGGGATAAAGGAGAATTAGTATTAATTAATGGTTTTAGTATTTTAAAGCGGTGATTGATTATATTTTAATGTGACTGGTGTGTTGGGACGATGTTAGTTTTGAATCGCGTATTAGTGCAAGGTATTTATGGTTTTGTTTGTTTGGAATGGTTGTTTGGTTAATACAGATATAGTTAGTGAATGGTATTTTTTAGGGAAAAAGAAACTGTGAAGGATTTGTTAGAGCTTATGGTTATTCTCCAATTAATAGCCCAAATGGCTACATGGTTAATGGCAGTTTGCAGTTGTAGCCGATTCGTAGTCATGGGACTGGAAAATTATGACTATATCGTCTGCACATATGGCAGTTTTTGTTGCGGCTGTTTGGACAATAATTTACAAATGAGACTGCTCGATACCTTTGACGCTTCGTGTTCCTTTTTCATTCAGTCGTTCAGTTATCAAATCGCCCAGTTGCGATTCTGTGGCCGTCTTCGAAATAGCAAACGTTCTAATAGGCGTAAGTCCAGTGCCACAGACACTCTGCATGATGTATCATGGAAATTACAATAAAAATGATTTGAAAACTGTCTACAATTCTCTCATCTGTTCTTAGGCTGTTTTGTGCTTACGTATAAATGTAAAAAAGAATATTCCCAAATGCCGTATGCAAGGGATTCAAATATAGCATGTATTAATGTTTTCTATATTACTTTTTCAATTATTACAAACATTATTTAAATTACTCTACTGCTAAGTCGATTAATTTACAGCATACATTCCTCTTACACTCGCAGACATATCAATTCACTCCGTATTCTTTCGCAGACATGACCATATTAACAGATATCAACTATCGTCTGCGAAGGCTATTCTCTCGCAGGCAGAACCTTGTAGGAAAGATGGAAGGGGCTACCTTTGGGGATGCCTTTTCCTCCCTCCGTTTTTGTTCTAAGGTTCCAACAAGCCGAGGCACCTCGACCTGTTTTGAGAGGTGTATGTTCTGGGGTCGCTGACCTTGGGCATACGGTAAGAGTTGTCCGCTATTCCCATTGGAACAGTCGGCAAGCTGCCTCCTAAACTGATCGAGGGAATGCTGCGACCCCACAGTAAACTCTTCTCCCGCTATCGGAAGGGCGTGGGACAAGTACCCAATGCCCGACCTACCTGATGCAGGTTTTTCTAGGGTTTTCTCTTCATTACTTTTAGGCTAATGCCGAGTAGGATCCTTAAACTATGGCCCGGGGGCCCTAGTTACCCCTGGCTACCATCCTCTACCCTTCCACATCCCCCCTTTCAAATCCCTTCCTATGCTATTAAAGGGGAAATGCCACCATGTGGCTAACCCTCATGTAGCCTGTTACCCTAAAAAAAACTTAACAGATATTTTTGTACACTACAATACATTTATTTGGTTTAAGGGACCCAGGAATCTTGCGAGGGATATCCCCCCCACTCCCCCCCCCCTCTCGTAGGTGAACCTTCCCAGAGATCTCTAGAGGTGGCTATCTTTGACAATGCCTTTTCCTCTCTCTGTTTTTTTTGAACTAACGTTCTTAGGAGTGTATATTCCGAGGTCACAGAACTTGGGCATATGGTTCCCATTGGAACAGTCGGCCAACTGCCTCCTAAATTGGTCGAGGCACAGATAATGGAATGCTGCGTCCCCAAAGCACACCCCTCTCTCACCATCGGGGGGGGGGGGAGTGGGACTAATATAAAATTCCCGACCTTCCTGATGCAGGTTATCTATAGCTTGTCCTGCATCATTTTTAGGCAAATACCAGGTAGGATTATTCAACTATATCCCTTGGGCCCAATTTAATCCTTCGCTGCCTTGCTCTACCCTTCCGCATCCCTCCTTTCAAATCCCTTCATATGCTATTAAAGGGAAGTTGCCGCCATGTGGATTGCCCTCATGTAGCCTGTTACTCTAAAAAATGGCTTTTACAGTATAAAATTTAATTAACGACACAATAAATTGACTTTAACTTAATATACGTTGGTTGCAAGTAATTTTTCATAGCAAATAAACGTTCAACAGTTTCTTTAATTTCGGTTAAACTTTTCGTTCCACTATTGCATTTTGAGATTATTTCTCTGACAGGGTGTTGTGGCGAATCACTGACGGAAACAAAATAGAGCTTTACTTTGAAATATCGTCTACCTTACGATCATTCTCTGATACTGGACGTCTCGTACCGTCCCTCTGGATCCAGCGACCGTCCAGACCAGCAGCGTCTCGAGAGTCCGAGCACCAAGCGTCGTATTTCGTGCAGTATCAAGAATCCCAGGCGGCGTCGTCTCCAATTCTAATTATATGGGAGGGTTTTCAAGCGTCGTATCTCGTGACCCGAGAACCCAGGCATCATCTTCAAGTCTAAGAATCTGCGCGTTGAAATTATTATCGGGGAAAAAATTGCCTGAAAATATTTGATCGTCAAAACATATTTTTGCCGTCCTCTACCATTTCCGTCATTTCAGGGCAGTTACTCTCCAAAGTCCTAACAGTTTCCGCCACCTCAATGTCTGACCGCCAACTCACTTTCTGGGGGCTTCGTTCCTGCTCATCACTGACGCATTGACCAATTAACAACTTTTCACGAGACTCATAGACCATTTCCATGTCTCGTCTTTTATATATTCCTCTGGCACGTCGTAGGTGATGCGATTGTCCCCGGCAATCATGTGTTTGTTCTTGTTGGACATCCAACAAAACGAATCTATTATACCTTTATAATGGCCCTTAAGTATGTTAAATGGTAGTAACGAACAAAAAAAACCAGTTAATGGCAAGTTACTTGCATTACAACTTCCGTCAACACGAGTCGCAAATGCAGTCGCATATGTGTCCAAATATGAATATGCATGAATAAATGTTTACCACCCGAATTAGAATAATTTAATATTCTGAATTCTGAGTGTTGAATTTGGAAACTTGAGTCTCTAAATCTCGATGAATTACTGTATTGACTTTATAAGAATTGAATGTCTTGAGTACCCGCTGCTGACAGATCTTTAAGGCGCGTTTACACCTCTACCCTTTCACCCCCCCCCCCCATTTTAAATCCCTTCCTATGCTATTAAAGGGAAGTTTACACCAAGTGCATTACCGTCATGCAGCCTGTTAATCCCAAACAAAATGCTGTCAACATTTCTTTGGCACCAATAATGTGACCATGTTAAGATCTCTATGTTGTTGGTCTTATTCAGACGCCCTTTGGCACAGGTAGAAATTATTGACGAGTCACCCACGATTTTCACTCCTTTATGGTGAATGGTTAAGCAAAAGAGCCTCGGAAGGAGTTGGAGATCTTGGGAAAGGGACAAAGACCATAGATTTCTACGAAGGAAATTCACGCATCGCAACGGCCAAGGCGGAATTCCCCAGTAAATGAGCACTACTGACAATAAAATGGAATCTATAATTGCGGAATAACCTGGAGCATGGCTTTGTATGGATCAGAAACATTAAGAAAGGCATACAAGAAGAAATACAAGGAAAGTTTTAAAATATGGCGTTGGAGAAGATTTAAAAATTCAAATGAACAGAAAACGTAAAGAATTGAAGAGGTTCTAAGAAGAGAAGAGATTCATCTTGGACGGAAAACTTGGTTAGGAAACATCTTAAAGAAAAATTGGTTACTTGCGCGACATTATCCAAGGATCACACGGAATAGAGTTTAAAGATTAGGATAAAGAAGAATGCAGCTACTAGTCGACTTGAAGGAAGAAATAAAGATGGAGGATGAAGTTCAGAACAGGGCGAGCTGGAGAAGGAATTCAGAGGCCAAGTAAGCAGAACAGAATAATAACTGGAATTTAGAAATACAAATTAATTGCAGTAGTTCTTTATAAATATTCTCCCCTCCAATTATATATATTAAATAGGAATTTTAGTCTTGCGGTAGTAGGCAGACATTTCGTGCTCAAATTGTTCGCTAATACAAAATTATAGCCCAGGCCCTGAATCAGATAACTCCGGCGTTGTAATTACGATTGAATTGGATAATTTACAACATCAGCACTCAACTGTTGATATTATGATAATGAAGTATAATTACATTATTGTTGCCCGTTGACATATCCAACGTTCACAGCAGGTAGTATAATATGAAATCCACAGTTACGTGATTATAATTATTACCGCTTATGACGAATAATAAAATACTGTTTGTATACAATTCATGAACGTCGGTCTTTAAAACAGCGAAAAGCGGACATTGTGAATTTCTTGAACAGTCCTTGAGTACAGCAAACTCTATTCTCAATCCAGCATTGATTACAGTCACATTGCACATCACAGCAGTTAAAATTATGAACGTGTACTTATTTGGCAAGTTACTTAAATACTACACCGATATACAACATATTATCGTGTGCATGGTTCGAAAATTGGGTTGGAGGTCGGGTAAGCTCGGGTTAGTATGGAAAAATAGTAAATGTATGTTTATAAAAAGTAGCAGTTTCGCAAACTAAAATGCAGACCTGCCCAAAGGACAGTATTCAATAACTTAGTTAGTCAGAAATAGACTTAGTGCCTTTAGAGACTAGTTTTCCATTAATTTTAAGGCATTTAAAACAGTTATTGGCACAAATAGCAGTTTAATGCGTAAATAAACAATATTTTAACGATATGTAGTTAGAGTTGTCCGCCAATCCCATTGGAATAGTCGGCCAGCTGCCTCCTAAACTGGTCGAGGCACGGAGAAGGGAATGCTGCGTCCTCACAGCAAACTCCTCCCCCGCTATCGGAAGGGCGTGGGACAAGTACCCAATGCCCGACCTACCTGATGCAGGTTTTTCTAGGGTTTTCCCTGCAATTCTTTAGGCGAATGATAGGTAGGATCCTTAAACTATAGCGCGGGCGCCCTAGTAACCCTTGGCTACCTTCCTCCACCCTTCCGCATCCCCCCTTTCATTTCCCTTCCTATGCTATTAAAGGGGAGTTGCCCTAAGTGGATTACCCTCATGTAGCCTGTTGCCCTAAAAAAAAAAGGAAGATTTAGCAAATGATTTCTTGTAAGTGACTGCGGTGACTTTTGTAAATGTACAATACATTTTACAGTAATTTATCATATGACAAGTATATGCAACATGTTATAATACCGTTTCTATAAGTTCTGGAAACGACGAGATTCCACAGAGTACGAAAAGAAGTTAGTGACAGTATGACGTCATCTCCACTATTAAACCGGCGCTCACGTAGAAAATTGATTCGTCGTAATACGTTTCAGTATACCAAAGGCTTCTAGAGTAATCCGGTAGTTTACAAACGACAACTGTTAATAAAAAAAAAACCGGAGAGATCAATTTCTTAGGTTTCGATGATAAAGAACATTTGCGATTAAGTGTAATTTCAGAATTTATCATATTTTTAAAAGCATTATATGAGATTTATCCTACACCAGTTTCCTTAAGACAACATGGAATTGTTTATTTGAAGAAGAACATTGCCATAAGTTTCGGTCTCATCCAGTATTATAAGAATTTTATTGCAAAAACCATTAAACATAGAAACAAAATTGGTCCGTTAATTCAGAAAAAAAAATTGCGAGATAAATACGAAACAAATGATCTATCACAGAATAGAATATCATTAAAGCGATTCTCATTGGACAATCTTCAAATATGAAATATTAGAATTAGTAAAGTTAGTCGCAATGAGTACTAGTTAAATTCTGGTCTTCAGACTATGAAGAAATGGTTCAAAATAATTCAATAGAATAAATGGCTTGTTTTCTGCAAATTGAATTTCTGGTGAACAGTCTAAAATTTCTGCAGTCTCAGCAGATATATTGACGGGATTTTTTTTTCGGTAAAAGTTTGAGTTTTCTCGGGCCCGGAGACGCTGATGTCAACAGCGTCCTTCTTTTCCCGCCAGAGTTCGTGTAAACGAGCGGCTCCCATCTGTTCCTTTCGTCTAACGAGCTTCAACAGTCCGTCAAGGATTTGTCACGGAAGGCTTTTTTTTTCTTTTTTGGAGGCTCCACGGTAATAGATGGCTCAGCTAGTCCAGAGGGGAAGAAAGTGAGTCTGTCCGGGTAAATTGATCGAGAAATCTCGGGTAAAAAAAAACAAGAAAGAAGCCTGAGGCTAATGGTGAGACCGACCCGACTCATATCGTTAGCGAAAACCGTAGGTAGCATTGTCTTTCTTTCTGAAATTGACGATTCTCCTCAGGCAAAATATGAGTAACATTCGTCGGGAACTCGGCGTGTCGAACCCCATCTTAATGTAACTTCTTCACTGATATGTAAATTTATACGAAAAAATTTTTTTGGACGTATATTTCAAACTTGTAATGATTGTAAGCGTGGCCTTCTATGTAAATTACGCTGGAATTGTCATATTACTCCTAATTATCCATGAAAATAAACATAGAGTTCTTCTCCGACCTTCACGTGATTCCCAACTTTATGTAAATTAAATGTTTTAAAACATAAAAAATAAAAGAGACTTAATTATACACGCACTGTTATAAATACAACCAGGCTCGATCTGGAGAAAATAAT
The DNA here is from genome assembly GCA_037074705.1 of Zhengitettix transpicula. Taxonomy (NCBI): domain Eukaryota; kingdom Metazoa; phylum Arthropoda; class Insecta; order Orthoptera; family Tetrigidae; genus Zhengitettix; species Zhengitettix transpicula. The sequence goes on from CM073593.1 coordinate 11,100,863, forward strand.
CTTTTTAATATATTTCATTGTAATCTCCCTACTTCTTACATTTCGCAGTCTGTGATACTAATTGTAATCGTTCAAGTTTTATGAAATTCTTATTTTACAAATTTAACGTTAATGTAGTTTCTTGAGCTATTTCGTCGTAGATATTTAAACAATATTTCCAAACATCCAATATATTATTAATATATTAATGCTTCTTGCTATCTAATAAACTTCTTAAGTGGTTAATTTTGTGCAATGCAGCTTTACTAGCGGCTGGGAAATTAAAGTACCCGAGACTGACTCACGACAGTATAATTATTATTTATAGTTATGTCTTTATACGCTACTGAATCAGTAAGACAAATAGTAAGTATCCCTCTAGAAAAATCCGTGTGAAAAAATTTCTACGTAATTTTATTATAAGTAAAAAAATTAATTTCTTAAATATTATATTTAATTTTACTCAAATACTATCAAATAATCTTCAAAAATAATAAAATATTTGTAGACTGGGGCTGAAAAAAATTACACGATACGTTTTTTATACAATGACATCAAAATTATACATTTATTTAACCCCCTACCAATAGTGATCATATATCAGAATATTTTATTCAACCAAGGTTATAAATATTCCTATCGTATACTCCAACGTAATAAACAGTTTCACGTATTCTGTATAAGGATTATGATTGTCGTGATTAAAATTAAAAATCTATTGAAATGTGAAAAAACAGTGGTAAATTAACGACCTATTTTACAGACTTTTAAAATGTCAAATTTAATAAGTATTGTGCTGTTAAGCTCTAAAATCAATTTGTGCATTGGAATAACTATTTCAAATTTTAATAAAATTTATAACCGTTAAAATTTACCTTTTTATCTTCTTCTAATAAATAAAATTGGCTGTTTCTGTTTCTCTCTCTCTCTCTCTCTGTGTGTGTGTGTGTGTGTGTGTGTTCGGCATACATATCTACACTCGTGGAGAAAATTTGACCAAAATTTCACAACATACTGCTAGGAGTGGGGGTGAGAATTTTTAAACATGTTAAAATGACCAATATTTTCGTGGAACGATAATTTTTTTGGGTAATTGAGATAGATAGCGTTTCCCTACATTTTTTTGTGCATAATTTCAACCCCTTTGGTAATGGGAGGGGATAGTGATGGAGGGGTGTTATATAAAAATAACTCCTGAACAACCGATATTGGAGTCATATCTGGGGTTATGGATGTCGCTGAGTGTAGTTATTACAAGCCGGGCAACGCCAGCCACTCAGATAGTATGGTAGATAACCGCAGTGTGGTAATAATGTTACACATTTATCGCCCATCCAGCTCGTTTTCCCATCGTGCCAAAATTCGAGTTTGCTGTTCTTAGCGGAACCTCTCGAATCTTGTTAAATCTGCTTGTGATCACGTCGTGATGCGGGAAACCGTTTGCCATGTGGGGCGCAACATCTTCTATTTTCTGGAAGGAGCTGATGCTCACGATAACACAGTGTGCACCCCTCATGCCTTTGTACTGCGGTCTACAGCAATTAAAGTTTGAGTCTGAGAAGTTAGTCAAAGAGCGCCCTCCCCATTATCTGAGTGTGCAATTACAAAGTTTGTAAACGTTTTTGTGCCACCTCCTTCTCTCTGACTGAAGCCAGCCAGCCCCCTTCTCCCATCTGGTCCGCGACACGAGTCAAGAGAGGTCTTGCAAATCAACTCAGCTCGTCACTTTTAATAGAAGGTTGGCGGGAGTGAAAGGCTTTCTGGTCTTATTCTCAACCAAAATTAGTGCGAACAGTTTTACTTGCACAGTATTCAAAATACAGTTTTATGTGGAGTTGACAATTTTAAGGAATATATTTCAGTGAAATCTGACTTATCTGTCGACATAATTACATATTCAACATACGTTCTGATTTAATAAAAATATTCTGTATACCGGTATTCTGATTTTTTATATATTTTATGATAATGAGTTACCCGACTTACTAACAATTCAAAAAGGTTAAAGAAACAGGAATATACAATTCCCAAAGTAAAATTTTCTAATTTTTACGGAGCTGTGTGATATTACAAGTTTTTATACAACTAGGCCGAGTCGCTGTATTTTTCGCAAAGAAAATTAAGTTAAAAATTAGACCAATAGTCGAACTTGGACCAAGTTGATAGTCGTGATGCTTGCGATCATTTGCGGGAAAGAATAAGTGCAAGGGAACTCTTTGCTCCATAGGCCTGTTTTTTTTCTAGAACGAGTTCCTTGTAACTCATTGTTCCAATATTTTTTTTATATTTTTTGCCACTTCTTCTATACGAATATAGTACGGCTATGTTCTCAAACTTACCGCTTCAGAGAAAAACCGTTCCCGTGATTTCTTAAAAGCGATCAAAAATCCTTCACACCTAGTGAAAATAAAGTTTTCGAACGCCCGTCATTGTATCTGAAGATGGAATATGGTAGTTTTATATTGCTAAAATAAATACTTGCGGCCCTGCAAAACAACGAAAGAAGATTAATACAAATCAGTTCGACCATTTTCTTCTGAAAACCAGACAAAATCAGCGGGACTGATAGGAAGTAGATTCATCGGTTTGCGCGAAACGGGTAATATGAACTAAAAACATTAGATAAAATAAATGCTATATTTATATTACAACCGGGCTATTGTGGTGTAGTGGCCAGCTTCATTTACTTGCATAACATAGGTATCGGGTTCGAATCCCGGAATGTTTGTGCCCAACCTGATCACGAAAACTTAGGGAGAATCGACAGACTGACCACTTGTCACTCCGAAATCCAGAATGTGTCATGTAAGATGACAGTTTGACAGTCGTCCTGGTAGGCCAATGCCTTCAATAGCCTTTCAAAAATTATTTATTTTACGTTGAAATTTAATTGGTTGTGCCAACCAAAATGTTATTGGCGATCTTCTACATCATTTAACTGATAGGTTACATATTAATTTATTTATTCTAGTGCGATGATTGTGATTACATTCAGTTTCTTCTCAAATGAGATTGTCGATTTTGGCACTGAATATGAAGGCTAGTAATGAAGCAATTGCATCTGGGTCTTTAGTATTGAATTTGGCTATTGTCTTGTTCAGTTTTTCCTTCGTATTTTCTGCATTCAAAGAGCACATGTTGAATGATGATGGATTGGTTTCACGGACTACATATGGGTTGGGGTGTTCTGAAGAAGAGGTGAGCATGCGAGAGGTTGGTAAGGAGGGATCTTATCCTGGAGATGAATATCTGCTGGTTTATGTGGAGGTTCTTGGGGAGTATTAGTTCGGATGATGATGATATCCCCTGATGGAAGAGTTCGTTGTTTCCAGTACACCTCCTTGCTTGCCAGGTTGATTCTATTTTCTTCTTGAGCTCCTTGAATATATGCCCGAGGCTGTGCATACTGTAGATGTGTCAGGGTCGTGCTAATGCTGCACGTTGATAGCGAGAGCGTCCGCCGCCGTCCCGCTATATGGGCATGAGCGGAGATCCAGATGACGTAGATTGATTTTTGACATGCCGATATGTTCTGATAAGTATTCATATTTTGCTAATGTTTTCAGTCCTGATTTTTCGGTCCGTTATAACCTTTAATGTTGCCAGGGAGTGAGAGAATATTATTGCGTTGTTTAGAGGGGATACAGTGATGTATTCGAAAGTCATGAGTATTGTGTAGATCTCCGCTGTCGTGATGGATGCAGATAAGTTTATCTGGACCACTTTCCTATGATTCCAGTGTATGAACGCGCTTGTGGATCTCGTTTTCGTTTTTGAGGCATCTGTAACATATATTACATATACATAAGGTCTGCCTTTGTAGGCTGAGGAATCTCTGAGTAAGCATCAGACACCACGTGTCTTTGTAGACACTCAGGAATGTCTGAGTAAGCATCAGAGATTTACATGACTCCACATGTCTTGTATACACTCAGGAATCTCCGAGTAAGCATCAGAGATGAACAAGACTCCACGTGTCCTGCTGAGTAAGGGGCACGTGTTAATGACGAGGCTCTGTGAAGAAAGTACCCCCTCCTACACAGAGCAGGAGATTCTTGAATGCCATTCGTGAATGTCTTGTATAAAAAGGCCAGGTTTCTCTGATATTACTTCAACGTGATACATATGCCACTCTGCCTTCTATTTTAATATTATTGTCTTTGCTCTACGCTGTAGACTAAGGTTAATAAAACTTATTTCTTATTCTAATGGACTAAAGCCTCGTGTTATTTCTCTAAGTCCTTTAAGCTATTATAAAGTGCGACTTAGTGCGCACTCCGGACCCAAACTTCAATTCCTTCTTAAATATCTCATGGTAGCGAGACCAGGAGAAATTAGAATAATTGTGGTCCATGTCAGGGAGGATTGAGATTAGTTCCAGGAGGTTCTTATTGGCAGATGCGTGGAAGGGGAGAGAGCATTTGGTGTTGAAGCTGTAGCGAGGGTAAGGTGGAATTGGTTAGAAAAGTTAACCGAAGAATAAGTAGTCTTACGTTGACGCCTTTAGAGTAATTTCTAATGAAAGAGATTATGCTTCATCAGTTATGTACGATTTCCCTTAGTTCTACTTCACTTACTTGTGTTAGGTATATTAATTGAATCTTAGATGAATTTTGGCCTCCTCCATTTTCTCTTTTTCGCTCTTTACATATATAAACCCAAGTGAGTGTTTTATTATTTTGTCAATATTTTGTTTATATCCATCTACAAAATAATATCCTCCTCTGTTCTATGAACAGTAAACATATTGAGGAACTAAAATTGCGAAATTTTTAATTTACTCTTAGTTATAGTCTTGTGTAGAATAAATTAATTTATTAACATGCTGAAGCAGACAATTAAACGGGATAAGAAAGAAGCCTGCCAGAGGATTCTCTCGCAGGTAACTGGCGAGGGATGTTCTCTCGCAGGCAGAACCTTTTAGGAGAGATACGAAGGGGCTACCTTTGGGTATGCCTTTTCCTCTTCGTTTTTGAATTAAGGTTCCCTCAAGCCGAGGCACCTCGGCCTGTTTTGAGCGGTGTATGTTCCGGGGTCACAGACCTTGGGCATACGGTGAGAGTTGTCCGCTATTCCCATAGGAATAATCGGCTAGCTGCCTCCTAAACTGGTCGAGGCACGGAGAAGGGAATGCTGCGTCCCCACAGCAAACTCCTCTCACGCTATCGGAAGGGCGTGGGACAAGTACCCAATGCCCGACCTACCTGATGCAGGTTTTTCTAGGGTTTTCCCTGCATTTCTTTAGGCGAATACCGGGTAGGATCCTTAAACCATAGCCCGGGGGCCCTAGTAACCCATGGCTACCTTCCTCTACCCTTCCGCATCCCCCCTTTCAAATCCCTTCCTATGCTATTAAAGGGGAGTTGCCCTAAGTGGATTACCCTCATGTAGCCTGTTGCCCTAAAAAAAACAATTAAACGGAAGTTCGTCGATTTACAAACTTTCGCAACACACTTGCTCAACTCAATATTTGAGTTACATTTATAGTAAATGTAAAATACGAATGTCTGTGTTCAACCATTTAGTTGTGCGCCTAATTTATATATATGCACTATACGCTACATTTTGTTACTTATTTAACATTTTTGCAAAAAATTATTATGAAAATATCTCAAGCAGTGTTTAATAACATGAAACCAATGGAGAAAAATATTATAAGCCCGCTTTCCCCTACACAACATTTCGATTAAAAATTAGTTTTTCATAGTTCAAATTCCTCATCTCAATTTTCAGATATACTCATATATTCTCCAAATTCCAAAAATAAATCAGGTGCGGCACAACCCTCTTTAGTCCTACGTAATATCGTTGTTCGTTGCAACCATATTTTTTTCTGTTTCATGTTTCATAATGGTTTTGACGCGCACTGTTATAAAAGCGAGAAAACTCCCCACTCAGTAAATAAAAACCAAGTTCCGCGGCTACATAAACAAGTAATTTGAAATTAATTAAATGTTTCTTCATATCAGATATGGCGAAGGCTAATGGATTAAGCCGGTCTGGATGCAGGTAGATGAGGAAAGGTGTGTGGGGGAGGGGGGGACAGACTGTAAGGGTTGAGATGAAACAGTAGCGCGCCAGAAGCCTAATTAGGAATTTCATTTGATGTCGGAAACTGATTACCTTGGCAGGAAGTAGGCGCTGTGCAGCACGACGCTGACCGAGACTTCCGGTTCTCGACGTTCCCGCTCGTTCCTTTGTAGAAAGAGGAGAGCGAATGTTAATAATTTAGTAAGTTTAAAATAAAGTTTTCATGTAACGTAGATAACTTGACGATCATGAAATTCAACGTGGCATGACTTTCTCCTCGGGAAATAATTTTCGTTTCACAGTAGGCACTTTAATCTAAGTGTTTTTGACGTGGCGACGCCTCTTCTCGTTTATTAATTTAGTTAATTCGTGAACTCAGCGCAACCGCTAATTTCGTAGAATACCTATCTTTTCGCATTTTTTTTTAGTAATTCCTTTTTTCCCCTCGTCTGTTCCAATATTTTTAATTAATTTCAGAGCGACAAAATAGAACCCGTTTCTTAAATATTGTAAAACTGAATTTCTGCTGTTTCCATTTTATACTGAGATCAGACAATTTATTAATTGGTATTTTCTCTACTTTTCAATAAAATTTTGGATGCTTTGACAGACACAAAATTTTAATGGGGTTCAGCTTTATTTATACTTTTCTAGCATCGAACTTTTTTAAAGGACAACTCCAACATGTGATAGATTAAGCTATTTGTTTCCAAAGTATACTAATTAAACTTATTGTGCCGTCTCGTCACTAGAAATTTCCTCGATGACTGGAACCACTTACACTGTCGCACTTTTAGACTTCACTTTTGATAGATTATTTCTATTAACTATTTATTTCATACTATCACCTTTTTTCACGACCTCAGTCTTATAACATGCCCCCCCCCCCATCCCAATCCAGACTTGAACAGCTACCAGCCCTCGCACTTAACAAATAAGTTTCATTGTGTACAGTTATAACTTTGGATACAGACATTTTGGTCACGAACTGTAAGCCAAGAATATCTACGGAAATAAACACTTTGATGAATGAAACGGTGTTCATGACACTATATAAAAAGTACGGACACATTACAAAGAAGATAAATTGCTATTTTAAATAAGTTTTCGCACATTATTTGATAAACTAATTAAATGAGAAGAAAATAAAGTACATAGATAATAACGAAGTTTATAAATACAATACTCAGATTATATACACAATAAATGTAGTGTAGTGGTAGGTTTTTTTAAAATGATGATATAAGAGGATATTTTAAAGAATTTATTAATTATTTAACTTAACATGGACAATTAAAATATGAAATACAGTGTTCAGTTAGCCTGGCAAAACAATCTGATCCCTTAATCTAAAGTTAAACATTGTTTACGGTAATTCCCCCAGGCGCGTCAAGGATTGAGATAGTTGGCAGTTATCGTGTGGCACCCACGATCTCTCCGAGTCCTCTCGAAACTGCAAGCTTCGGGCTGCACGTCCGTCGCTGGCGACGGTTTGTCCCTCAGTGCCTATACTTTTCTTTTCAGACCCCTCGCTGGATGTAAAAAATCGATCGTCTCGGTCATCTTTGGATCGATCTTTCCTGAACCAAGAAATGTCAGTGGTTCAGGCAGTCACGTGTTAATTCAAATTTCTGGGAATTTACAGAGAGACGATTTCCACGGTGCGACAGTCCAGGTAACTTCCGAGGGTCAACAACCTACGTGTCCAATTCCAGACTGAAGGGATTATCTCCCCGACTCGGCGGCGCCTGCTCAAATTCCAACTTACCAAACTCTCAACCCTTGCTAATATCTAATTATGTTAAAATGAAAAATATATGTATCAATAATAAAACTATCGCGCCAGAGTAGTAAAAATTTAAAAAATCCTAATTACTTCCACAATGTAACTACATTTTTTACACACATTCATAAATTCACCGTAAATGTTCACATCACAAAGGCCCTATTCACATTTAACCATTTTTTATTCAGCACAACACTTAATCTCTTCTTGGTATTTATTATCCCTGTCGTAAGGTACGAAGGAATGTCGTCGTGTATTTTGACTAGAACAGAAAACAGAGAGGTAGGAAAACAAAACTATAAAATGGAGAACTGCAAACTCTATTTAATACATATAAACTTACGTTGATGTCAGGCAAGAAAATAACGTAATGGAGGGAACCGAGATATGTACCAATAGCTGCTAATCAATTAGGTTCAAGTGAGCTTGTCATTGGTTCATAATACAGAATCCTGTATTGAATTTTAGTTTCAAGTTCTCACTCGACAGCGATTTTTTCCTTTACAGAGATATTTTAACTATAAGACTGTTACAAAATATAAATGACAAAATATGTCTATATTCCTCTGAAGCTCAAACAATTTATTCCTCGATCTCGGGGTAAATCTTCAGAAGAATATTCCTCGCATATCTGTCTTGAAGGTATCTGTTTCTGTTTTATCAATGAAGGTCGTGTTAAGTGCTTTACTTTAGTATTCAATATCCAGTCCGAGCTTTGTGTCCGTAATTTTTATTTATGTTAATATTTTCCTTCTCTGTTTGGCTGTGAGCCCTTTGAGCTTTATCAGCTTCGCGCAATGAATAATACATTTCTATCGTTGCCTAATCTGAATATAAAGGATGGGTAGAAACACAGCACTTGAAAAAAAAGCAAATTTGAATTTCTTAAGAAGCAATCTTCAGATTAAAGAAGGCAGAATTTAATACGAAAATTGTCTTTCCGGCCGGGACGACAGTGAATCAGAGGGCGTCAGAGAGGGATCAGAAATCCAATTTACCGTCAGGGTTTGAATTTCAAATCATATCTGCAGCGAGATTTAACACCGCGAATATCTCTCTGTGCCTGCGTCTGTATTGACAGGTGGAGAAGTGAATGCACAGGAGAACTCCGCATCGGTCACTTAGCACACATCCACAGCCCGATACTGTTCTACTCAAAATATTCCAACAACTGATGTGCATTTAAACCAATTATTTCAGTAAATCAAATAACTAAACAAAGTTCCTGAAGAATCGTCAATTAGACATCATGAACATACTACGAGGACCAAACAGAAAGTCTTTATTATTTGTTTTATTAGCCAAAATAAGGTACATACAGATAATAACAAATATACGTACTATTTTACGTGTCTCGTACTATTTTTACACATAGCCTCCTCACCGTTTCAGATATTTGTCTCATCAAAGCACTAAATCTGATAGACTCCTGTGTGTAAAATTCGCCCATATGACTATGGAACCGCCGTCGAAATTGGCTTCCTGGTTGCATGTGAATCGCTGTTCTCCCAGGGACTTCTTCATCGGTATCTAGTTTTCCATTTCCCGCCACAAACTTCAACGGTTGGGGTTGAGGGGAGTTACATAAAAATAATACTAAAACAACCGAGATTGAAGTCGAATCCAGGGTTATAGATGTCGCTGAGTTTAATTATAACACTCAACGTGCTGGTTAACTTGTGCTTCACCAACCCTCTAGGCGTGAGTGTGAAAGAGTAAAATATATTCTGTATACAATCTTAAACAAACCTGCAGAGATTTATAGCAAATTGTAGCTGGATTCCAAGAATATTTTCTATTCTCTTAACGCACCTGGAGTATTTTTGTCAGTCTTTAAGTGCTAATAGAATATATATATATATATATATATATATATATATATATATATATATATATGATATTGGAAATATGCTAAAGGTAGTCAAATTGGCATTCCCTCTGTATATATCGGTTAAATCACATCTGGACTAATAGATGAACGTAGAATCGAATACTTTTCGAAATTATATAAATAAATACCCGAGCAACGCCGCAGTCCCTCCTAATAAATCAAAATAGATATAGTTGTTAAATATAAATTAATTCTTTATCCCCATTTATTTATCTCAATCATTTTAGATGGAAAAATGAATTAATTCTTTCTATGCCGTTAAGTCGCTTGTACCTTGATTATAAACAATATTTGTAGTCGAACACTTGGCTATTTTATTTGTAACTATCTGGGTGCACGGGTTGCTTAACCCATAATAAGACTCCAATCTCGGTTGTTTTTGTGTTATTTTTATGTAATGCACTTCGATCCTTATCCCTAAATGTAATCACCTCCAATTCCGACCGGGGTACAACTCATTGACACTGAAAAAGGTTTATTACACAGTTTTAACATGTTCGATAGTTTCCTCCCCGCCACTGTGGATTAAACAAAAAGTATTTATTCGATGAAAAAATCATCCGGTATTTTTTTAAAATTTATACCTCCACCCACCCCCTCCAACACCCGCGCGTAATCAGGTTTTCATAATTAAACTCAGCGACATCCATAACCTTGGATTTGACTCAAATCTTGATGGTTTTGAACTATTTTTATGCAATACCACTCCTGAATGTTGTTCCCCGCACAAGTACAAAAGAATTTTAAATTATACACAAAGAAGATTTGCATATATTTTATTAATCACATTGAGCACGAACAATATTTATTTAAAGCAAAAATCGGCCGATTATATTTTTAGATAATTTCTACGCCCGCCCGCCGGGCCTCCACCACCCAGCCCAACCCCGTGCGTTTGCAGGTTGTCATAAATACATTTAGCGATATTCATAACCCAGATTTGACTCGAATCTCGGATGCTTTTACGTTATTTTTTTGTAACCCCTCCCCGATAATTGTGCTCCTTTCGCGTGCCATAAGGGATTCAAATTATACACAAATAATATTGGTAGAAACACCATCAATCTCTTTGCCCCAAAAAATATTAATCCGACTCAAATATAGGCCGTTTTAGCATGTTTGTAAATTTCTACCCCCGTTCCTGGGTGTGGTAGACGTGCATCACCCTGACAGTGTTTCCTGGTCGTAAAGAACACGTTTATGAAATGTGGTGAAATTTACTCCACGAGTGTTGATTTGTATGCGGAACATACACACAAACATGAAAACATACGTACATACAAACACACTGTTTTATTTAATAGAAGATGAAAAATTTATTTTATTTATAACAGTATAGCAAATAGTGAGACTTCTCTCATATTACCTGCTAAGAGGTAGGATAATATCGATAGATCTCTTTTACAGTGTAACGTGTAATTAGTTTGCTATTTGATGAACAATTATAAGTCAAGCTGCCACCTTAAACTCCAACTAAAACGATAAACCGTAATTCTAAAAATGAAAATGCTACGTTAGAACACAAACAGAAATATAAAGGTAATACAGCAAATACATGAAAAGGAACGCTATATAGTTCCCGCAGAAAGTACGATACGACGAGTCAGAATTACAAATTAGATGAAATAGAAAGTCTTGAATAGAAACTCATGCCCGAGAAGGTCAAGAACTCTGAATAGGGAGAGACTACGAACAAGGGTTTATACGACAAGAAAAAGTTCTGTGCATACCTGTGCTAAATTATGACGGTTCTCTAGAATTGTATAGGCCAATAAAAACATATTACTAGTTAGGCTTAATAATTAACTGAAAAGAAAAGGAACCTGGCCTTGCATAGTATATAATGTCTCTAACCATGTAACTTCCGAGTGTTCAGAACAAATCTTCTGAAGAAAATAATATTATTTATTAATCTGAGGATAGCAAAAAATGATCTTGTTACTTTAAACTAGACGTGTGGGGTAAATTAAAAAATATAATTCGTAGTTGGATTAATAAAACCCGAAAATCTAATTTATTTTAAACATTCCCCTGCCTATAGTCTGTTCTACATTAGAAGACCGGTGACAGCCGCGATGGATGTGACCTTGATTCAACCAATCACAACTCTTGAAATAAAACATCGTTGCCAAACAATAGCAGTGTTATTCTATGTTTTCAGTGAGCTTTATAAGTTGTGTTTCGTCAGTACTCCCCACCCTCTTCTTGGACACGCTAGAAGACTTCTAATTTAAAACGGACTACAGTTACATGGACAGGTAAGTCAAAGCACACGCAAAAAATATCATAAATATTACAACTTTGGATATTTTTAATCGTGTAATTAATCTTTTCCCAAATAAAAAAATTCTCTTGCGATTCTTTATCTAAAGATGATGATGATGTGGAAAAGTCGTGTTTTAGAATAACTTATTTTCATCCATTATCTACACAGGGAAAACCTTCAGCCTGTTTGTCTCTTGTTTTTCATATTTTGTATTCTGACTCCTCGTTTGTCAGATATTAGTTTCCCTTCATCTTTATCATCATCACTATATTGCATTTTATTTTGTTGATGCGTTGTAGTAATTTCCATTTTATTCTCTTTTGTTGGAAACCTGATTCCGAGCGCTTCGCTGCTTCAATTATTTGGCCGCATCTTTCGACATTTGAGAAATTTATCTTAGGTTTTCTTTTTTCTTTCTTCGTTTTATGTTTATACTTCTCATTGACATGTTACATTGCTGGGCCATTTTATTTTCAATTTACCATCATATCGTTGTGTGTTTCTTGAGTTTCCTTTAAATTTTCCATTTTTTTCCCATTGTGGTAAAAATATGGGATTGATTAACTATTTTTGCCGTTTTAAATATACCCTATTGATACTAATTTCATCTATGTACAAATTCAGTGTTCACAAATTTGTGATATATTTCTTATAATTTTCTTTTCAATTTGTTGATTCCAACGTCATTTTTATTTGATCCCTCCGTCAAATACTCACCAACTAGGCCACGGTCGAGTCCGGGAACATAACAGTCTTCTGCTGACAACCTAGATGGTTCACTCACACAAGCAATGGTCCATTTCTTCTTACAAACGTTTCGTATTTAAAAAGCCTATGACTTATGGCTTTTAAATGCAGCCGACAATTTTGTGTTTGCGACTCAGTAATAAATCGTGTTGTTGTCTGAGACCTTTTTGATACAATATTAGGATAACAAATCTGAAACAAAGTACACGATTGCAATGTCCACGCCTTGATGAATTTTTAAAAGTCTTATCCAAGAAAACTATTGATCAGTGTTGAACAAAGTGGTACATTTAAACGTCTCGTCGTACAAGGCGTCGGTCAATGGTCTCGCTCTTAAACAGCGACCCCCGCGCGCGACTTCCCAACTCAAACTTTCTACAGGAAATCATTTGACTGTGAAACCCGATAGCACTCATTTCACAGTATCTTTTAAATTCATTAACCTATTCCAAATTTGGAGGCCCCCCTCTTTACTTTTCCGTTATAAATGCAATCTGTAATATAAGGCGCGGCCGTTCGGGGGAGGTTGGGAGTCTTCAGAGCCTCGCACCCTGCAGATAAGGATGTTTGATTAGGCAAATGGAACGGTCGTAATTCAAAGCTGGCCGATTTCATTAAATGATAAGGCGTAGAGGCACTTCTCACAGTGACCGAGCGGTGCACTGGCTTCGTTCAGCTCGAGTCACGGTGCTGTCACAGAGCTGCGATCTCAATCGAGGAGTTATCAGCCCATCCTCAGTTGTAGTGGTTCAAAGCTAAAAGGGGAGGAAAAAACTACATATGTAGAATCTCTGGAAGAAACCAATACGACATTAGAGATGCATATGTCTTCGTTACAGTCAATATCGCACAATACACAAATTCGTAAACAATTTAAATATTACAGTTGTGGACAATAATTATAAATTTTCTACTAATCGTAATTGAAGATAAGTAGAACTTAAGTAATGTCTTCACACCTTTTAATATATATGTCTAAAAGTCCTTTCTATTCCCCGTTATATATTTTGTTAGCTATTCGATCCACTATAAAAACTCTGGTTTAATCGCTTATAAATTTCTCTACGACTTCGCTACCGATAAACCTTTTTTAGGAGCCCATTTTAATATCCTTGAATCCACATCTATGACATTTCCACAGTTCAGTGAAGTAGAACCGATGTAAACTCTCCTCAAAATATGTTCATTTTCAATATGAGGAATGTTGACCAGGCTGGGAATCGAACACGGGACCTCCCGCGTTCCGGGCGCGGACGCTCTAGCCACTAAGCCAGGGGTTGCCAAACTCGCTATAGACGGAAAATTCTGCCGCATTTATGTGCTTGGCGAGCTACTTCCCCCGTCTCAAAAGCTAAAAAAGGTATTTTTTCCCAAATTTTTCAAATTTTTATTTTATAATATGTTACAAACCGTCATCAATTAAATTTATTTTAAATTTTTTAACATTTTATAAACTTTCTACCCATGTAACCTACTTATACTTTAAATCATAGAAATTCCAAAATTAAATTCATAACAGTCTGAGAAAAAAATAAAAAAAATTTTCGACCTTATACAGACACTATTAGTTTTTATATGAAACATAGAGTTAAAGTTAAAAGCAGATTTGCACAGGTAGCTTGAGCAGAACCAAGTCTTCACTCTCAGTAACTCAACTGTGAATATTTTTCTTTAGGCAGAATCGGACATATTTAGTCTGTAGATTGAACGAGGTATATTCTCTCACAGGCAATACCTGCGAGGGATGTTCTCTCGCAGGCAGAACCTTTTAGGAGAGATACGAAGGGGATACCTTTGGGTATGCCATTTCCTCTCCGTTTTTGAACTAAGGTTCCCACAAGCCGAGGCACCTCGGCCTGTTCTGAGAGGTGTATGTTCCGGGGTCACAGACCTTGGGCATACGGTAAGAGTTGTCCGCTATTCCCATTGGAATAGTCGAGGCACGGAGAAGGGAATTCTGCGTTCCCACAGCAAACTCCTCTCCCGCTATCGAAAGGGCGTGGGACAAGTACTCAATGCCCGACCTACCTGATGCAAGTTTTTCTAGGGTTTTCCCTGCATTTCTATAGGCGAATGCCGGTTAGGATCCTTAAACCATAGCCCGGGGGCCCTAGTAACCCTTGACTACCTTCCTCTACCCTTCCGCATCCCCCCTTTCAAATCCCTTCCTATGCTATTAAAGGGGAGTTGCCCAATGTGGATCACCCTCATGTAGCCTGTTGCCCTAAAAAAATATATTTAGTCTGTTTGACTTGATTTTAGATTCTATTAATTTTGTGAAAAAATTAATTCAAGTTCAAAAATATTTCGTTAAAATATTCAGTCATGCAGGCGGGAAATACTTGTACATTTATTTGTAACAAGTGATGCGGTAAATTGTGCGAGGAGTGGAATTTTTTGTCATTAAAGCGAAGATGAAATTGTTTTCTTAAATCGGATATAACTTCTAGCATCATTCTGGTCGTAAAGGGTTGTGAACATTTGTGTTGTTCAAGAAGCTTCTTCAAGACAGAAAAAAAAATTTACGTCTCCACTTAAGTTTGTCTCCCAAAGCTCCAATTTAGCGGAAAATATGCCTGATATAATTTCAACTAACTACTTTTTCTTCCCCTGCAATTTAGTAGATTCATAGTAGTGTCTCATTGTCAGCAAATGTTACAATAAACACTTTAATAAAGACGAAAAATAAAATTCATAACTATGTTAACTGAACAATTCTAGAATTCCTTATTATCTCTTTTGTCTACTGACATTTCGCGAATTACCGGAAACACCCCTAGGAGCTACCGGCAGCTCACGAGAAACCGTTTGGCGACCCCTGCAATGATGCAACCCTGTCGACTCGCGTTCCGGTGCGAAATCCCTCCATATTTGGCACACGTACAATCTACGAATCACAATTTCTTCATGTCCTATTCTAGGACCTAATGAAGAAGGGACGTTTTATGTAAATTGATCAGAGGTTTTTGAACTTAGCATCATGCTGAGACCATGTTAAATTATTTATTTTAAGTATGAGGAAAAATGTGGACCGGACTGGGAATCAAATTTGGGACTACCAATAGTTAACGTTGTCTGAAGGGATATAAATGACTAACATAGTGTTTTCTGGAATTGAAATGATTTTTCTAGAACATGAATTCGATTAAATAAAAAATTCTCATCATTTGGCGAATAAACTAGGTAAACTTTCGATAGTTTCAGAAAAGTGTCCCGTGAACCAAATAAAAAACTTGCAACCAGATCAGACTGATACCAGTGTAGATAAGAGACTATGTTTAATCAGGAAAACTGTTGGTCTTCAAATAAATTAAGTTGAATTAATAATATTTTCTGCGTATTTTTTTAAGGCTAAATATTACAGGTAAAGCTGAGTATCTAAAAAATTTCTATATTTTTATCATTATTTAGGGTAACAGGCTACATGAGGCAATCCATATGGTGGAAACTCCCCTTTAATAGCATAGGAAGGGATCTGAAAGGGAGGATGCGGAAAGGTAGAAGAAGGTTGCCAAGGGTTAGCTAGGGCCCCCGGGCTATGGTTATACTTATTTCATTGTATTTATATGGTCATTTATGTGTTTAATTAATAAGAAAGATAGCCAATACAGACAAAAAAAGGTAATATAAATACCACACAACGTTTCTGGGATCATTTTCCCTTTCCTCAGGTGTTAAGAAGAGCCTAGAGAAACACAATTGCACTGGTCAGTTGATCCCAGAAACGTTGTGTTGTACAAGAATAATATATAATATATAAAAAATATAAGAAATAGTTCAAAAATAGTTTCAAAACGCACGAGAATTGGAAACATTTGCTTACTGAAATATTGGGTCCAAAATTCGCTGGGTTTGCCGAAAACGTTAGATAATTATCATCATGTATTACGTCGGTATTTATACTGTCAACTACGAATGAGGAGAACCAATTAAAACCTAAATAAGACAATGAAAGACAATGAAATGAAAATCTTGGAGGAGATGAAATTATTTACAAAAAAGATCACAGACGTGTCAAGAGAAATTTTAGAGAAATTATGAATCTATATAATAAAAAAGGATGTATATTTGTATGTATGTATGTATGTATTCACGTTCGTTTCTATACAGATTTAAACGCGTGGACAGATTGCAACAAACATTGGTACACAAAGTCTTCAAAACTCGAGAAACGGTACTGTGGGGGTGAGAAACCGCTAGCATAAATGTGAAAAGAATTATAATTGAAAGATTTGATCATTTTGTGTTAGATTGCTACGCGCCTAAATACCGTGACATCACGCGAGAGAGAGAGAGACATTATTACGCTACTAACAAAGGAAATAGTTCCTTTTTCCTTAATGAAATAAAGCAGAAATATTTTTATATAATGAAAATAATAATTTTATCCAGTAATACTCCATTGAATGGTAATAAAAACGAAACGAAATACTTGCGTATAATGTAATTAAATTTTCGTGCCATATTAGTTAAGTCCAATATGAAGACCATTTGTTTACATTGTGAATCTAGCTAAGAATTTCATGAATTTAAATTTCTTAATGTCTGAAGACAAGAGAGACAATTATATCCTGCAACACTCAAGAAGTATATTTAAGTATTCTATTCGTAAATAATTTTGAAATAAATTCGGAGGTATTTTTCAATAATGCACTATCAGTCGAAAGTCTGTACGGAACTAGGGACATTTAGATTTCGGTTAAATTACTTCTTGACCAAAGATGAATGTAGAATTTAATACTTTTTCGGCTTTATATAAATATGCACAAGGGCAAAGCCGCCCATCTTGTTGTTAAATACAGAAGCACTCTCGGAAGGTAGGCTTATAATATTTTGCACAATGAAGAAATATATTTCGGCGGCGTAAAATAGTTTGAAGTATGTGTTTGTAATAAAAGTAATTGCAAGTCCAATAATAAGAAGTTCGTTGGCAATGGTGTTGAAAATTTTGGTAAAGATTTTATTGGGTGATCCGTTGTCCATAAAAGAAGAAATTTTGAGACAGTCGAAGGTGGTATTCTATGATTAATCAGGAAATCTGTTGGATTTCAAATAAATTAAGTTGAATAAATAATATTTTCTGCGTATTGTTTTAAGGCTAAATATTACAGGAGAAGCTGAGTATCTAAAAAATTTCTATAATTTTATCATTTTATTTGGTAACAGGCTACATGAGGGTAATCCACATGGTGGCAACTCCCCTTTAATAGCATAGGAAGGGATTTAAAAGGTGGGATGCGGAAGGGTAAAAGAAGTTAGCCAAGGGTTAACCATTTATTTCATTGTATTTATATGGACAGTTTTGTGTTTAATGAATAAGAAAGATAGCCAATACAGTCAAAAAAGGTAATATAAATACCACACAACGTTTCTGGGATGCTTGTCCCTTTCCTCATGTGCTAAGAAGAGCCTAGAGAATCACAATTGCACTGGTCAGTTGATCCCAGAAACGTTGTGTGGTATTTATATTACCTTTTTGTCTGTATTGGCTATCTTTCTTATTCATTATTTTCAATCAGAGGTAAATTTTTCATTTTAAGCTTTGTGTTTAATTTGATATTATATAAATTAATGTCATCTCTGTCATTCTGTCTTCGTTAAAAATTTAGATTTAATTTATTATTCTTAACCAATTTGTTATATGACGCAGAGTTCTACCTAATCCAGTGTATCCTCAACTATTTGTGGTTGGAAAATACAATTTTTTATAATAGCTGTTTATTTTGTATGTGTTCTTCGCCGCAGGCCGGAGAGTTTGCGACAGTGCAATATTCGGGGTTGTGTTTGGTTGCAGTTAACCGAGTTCGCAGTCTGCTTTCACCCGGCCTACTGCATGCCATGTCGGCGTTCCTTCAATCACTTGAGGCAGAGATTTCTTTTTTCTTTTTGCGGTGTAAGCCGCGCTTTCCCAATCTCTCTATATCCAGCTTTGCTGTGTGATACGCGCAAGGGATGTTTTCCCCTGCAGCGGGATATATATTTTTTGTGCTATTCTTCAAGACTCTCGGAGTAATCTTTTACCAAGCAAGGGGTAAGTTCGCAACTACTTCCTCGATAACCAACCACAACAGTGAATACTTGCCTCGCCCTTTGTCATTTGAGAGGAAAAATTTGCCGGGTTTGAAGAAGTCACTGACAAATCCGGGGGGCTTTACAAAAACTCTTGAAGGTTTTTTTAATAATTTTTTTATTATGTGTATATTTCTTTTCATTGTTGTTAACTAATTTAAGTATTTCTTATTCGTAAAAATGTTTCATAACTGCTTCAATTTCCTAAGGGAAATGTTGGAAAATTTAAAATTATTACATGGAATGTACGTGTAGTGTTTGAAATGAGTTTAATTTCATAATTTATCAAAGCTATAAAATAAAGGTATAATAATTAATTACTGGGTGTATTATTATGGCTGGGATTCTAGTAGATACGAGAATTAAAAATAATTTATATAATTTAAAATAAAAATTTGATGACTAAATTCAAAATGGAGTTTAATATAAAAAGTG
The DNA here is from genome assembly GCA_037074705.1 of Zhengitettix transpicula. Classification (NCBI taxonomy): domain Eukaryota; kingdom Metazoa; phylum Arthropoda; class Insecta; order Orthoptera; family Tetrigidae; genus Zhengitettix; species Zhengitettix transpicula. The sequence goes on from CM073593.1 coordinate 11,120,066, forward strand.
TAAATATTTAATTAATAAAAAAACAACATCCTCTTTCTGTGAGGGTTCTTATGACTATCGTGGAGTGAACCACAACATAGCAAATTTAATTTAATGTACTTCAATTATCAACTAAGGACTGGAATGACGCTACTTGAAAATTCAAACTATTAACGATGCCGTGCTGGCGGATTTCTATTTGTTTTGATTGGTGATGTATGGTCAGCGTCGTGGACTACTGATGAAATATCGAGTCCATCAGTGGTCGGCTGCGGACAGATTATTCGTACTCTCCAACTTAGCGCTGAATCATTTCTTCCTCAGGTTGTGAGTTGGACCGGCTACCCTTTTCTGTGGTAGGTCTCCTCCGATTTCAACTCCTGAGATCTAGAAATTTACAAGGTGTCCTAACTTTGTTTAGATGCCATTAGTTGCTTTCAATTGCAACCAACGGAATTCTCCCAGATGTCTGCAATTTTGGTGTCACCGTCTACGAAACAAATGTTTCCGGGTTTCAATTCGTCACTCTAAGATGTCAATCACCCTTTTTAACGTCTTCTTGTCCGCGTACCTACTGTCTCGTTCTTTATTTGACCAAAAGGGACAAAGGCCACATTTGAGTTCAACCAGCTAACCAAACAACGGCTTTGCCTTCCAAAATAACTCGCCTTACTGTATCAGTTGTTAAAAACGTTTGAGAAATATTACAGCCGAGAGGAAATAAAAGCGTGGATGGAAGAAGAACAAAAATCTTAAAAAGATATGCCGATATAATTCTGTCATCCCATGTTTATTACGGAAAAGTATGGATAAAAATAAAGGTTGCTTATAAAATGGACAAAATCTCGTTACTGCCTTAGAGATAATACACATCTGAAAATTATGATATTGACTAGTAGTATTTGCTTCGCTGAGAACTAATGCAATCAATAGAAAAATCTAATTATAAACGTTGTAGAATGAGTTCAAACAGTTAACAGGTTAACGCAGTGTTTCCCAACCTTTTTCTAACCATGCCCCATCTAAATCTTACTAACGCAGCCTAAGTAATTTAAACATATTTTTTATTTCCATAAATTGAATTATTCCCTAAAGAAACGTAATTACAACCTGAGTGTAACGGTCCTTTTATAATAAAAATTATTAACTAACCAAATGCTTATTTCAAATAGCCACAATCTTTTCCTTTATGGAAGTTAAATCATAGCTTACAATTTTTAAACACTAGTCGAGCTTATATTCGGTTTGCCCCCCTGATAAATCAAAATGCTCCCATGTGGGTATTGTGACCCACGGTGGGAAACTCCGAATTAACATCACTATTTTTCATCCACTTTCGCCATTCTACAGAATAGATATTATTATTAAATTTTTACTAGAATTCTCTGAATTTCAATTCGTTTTTTACAGTATAAGTCACTATATTAGATAGGGGTTACTGCGAGTGGAGTAGATACTACAGTATTTTACTGTTAAATTCTCTAAAATCCTCTATTTTCCAGTTTTACATATCTAAATCTGTTACAAGAATGTATGGAGAGTTTGGTTTCTTGGGTCTTATATCGCCTAAATCCTAAATGGCTTCCTTCATGTAGAAATTATTGAGTAGCGCTGCTCCATGGCCGACTTCGAGTTCAAGAAGAGTGTATTCCACCAGTCTGAATGATCCACTTCAATATTCGTCTGATTGTCTTCAGTGATACACTTCCCTTATGTAAAATAAGAATTATCGCACGTTTCCAGCTTACACTGATTCCCTCAGTCAGCCCATTTTAATTATACGACTCGGTGGAACCCTCGAGGCCATCCACATCTTCTTTTATGGCCTCGCCATTCCCCTTCTGAAGAAACACCTTTTCCAAGTTCTTCGCTGTAATCGGTTTCGCCACATCGCAAGATAAGGCGGCCGTGTGAGTCGGAAAGAAGACTGGAGTTTTCCCGTTGCAGGCTGATAAATGTCTTTCTGCAAACGCATTTCAAAGTATTATTTTTCCATTCGTTCGGTGGCGCCATAGAGAGGCAGTTGCGATAAATCTTGGCTGGCTCATTGTAGGCGTTCACAAAGACGACAGCAAGGAGAGCGGCGACCTCATTGTCGTTGGCTCAACGGAAAATAGAAAAAATAGCTCGCGATCTAAGGTCAGAAAACACTATAGCCGAAAAATACAAAATTTGTAACGAAATAGAGTCCAGGGCATCACTGAATGGAAAAGACGAGCTTTGAATATTTGTTTCGTTCAATTAAAAATTTATTTCGTAAAAAAACCTAATTGAGAGAGAGAAAAGTTTAAGGTAAAATATTCATAGAAGCGAAACAAAGATTGTGCAGTCACTATCGCTCCTTATATGTATTTGAATACCTCAACAATTAATCTACCCATTAACTTCGCTTACTTACGATACAACGGTTAGTGACTTGTTTTTAAGGTTCAAATAGTCCTCACAGTAATTTCCTCTGATAAGGCTATTGCATTATATCTTGTTTAGGTCACGAAACTTTTAGCTTCTAAACAAATGGCAAATTTCTTTTTTATACAGTCTTGTAAAATATTTCATTTGGTGCTTGCCAGAATAATTTGGAAGGGATCAGTCCGAACTGCCGGCATTAGGAAACGAATGGAAGTCAGGGTGCAATTACATTTAGAATGTTCAGCATTGGAATGTAAACATCGACGCCGTTTTGATACAGGCTATGGAACTAATACAATTTTTGGGGCTAGAGAATTTATCTTAGAGCAGTTTAGTTACAATCACAAATGCCAGTAGCGTGTGCTCAAATTTGAAAACAAAAACTTAACTGATATAAGTCAAAAAATTATTAATATTTGACAAAGAAATTGATAAAAATATAATTTCTAAGTTATGACTTCATAAGGTGAAAATTGGAGTAATTTAGAACTTGGAGTGATGGCCTATAAATAATTTTTATACATATTATATCACACAGAATTATTTAAATTCAAATATATACAGTTTTGGTTAAATATGCAATTATAGCGCGATAATTTCATGATTGCTTACATTTAATTATACTAGATATTAGCAGGGCAAATTGGAATTTTACCGGGCGCCAGAGTGTCAGGGAGATAAATCCTTGGAAGAAGCACGTAGCGACGGACATCTGGATTTTTACCTGGAGGTGCAGATCCGTGACCACGCATCGTCTCGAAAAATGTAAAAAAAATTTATAGGTCACAAGAATGTCTACACCAATAATATTTATTGTGATTTTTGTGGACAGTCAACGAGTGTTATACGGAGATTTCTTCTACTACGAGCCATCGGCGGAGACGGACTAATTCTTCAATGTGTTTTTGTGTGATAGAGACGGACGTGTCCCCGAGCATTGACGACCACGGAACAAAGATGTGACAATTTTACGAAAGACAACTGTCAAGTGTCACAATCCTTGTCGCGCCTCGAGGTAAACCCCGAGATTAAGAGATCTGATTGTTTCTTCAGATAGCAAAACCCAAATCAATTGTACACATTTTTCCTTAATCTCATTAAATATTTAGAAATAAATATCCTTTGATTTTTTAACAGTATAAATCAGTTCGCGATACAAAAATTTATACTTTTCGTATTCTTAGAATTCTATTCTGCCAAGGAATGAGAAATTAACTGAAGTCATCAATGACAACGAAACTCTGCTGTCACATGGACAAACAAAAACGGCAAAATTTAGTGTACCGAAATTGAAAAGCAGTCAATAAAGCAAACTTCAAATAAACACAGACTTCTTAACATTTTTCGTAATAGATTTTATCTAACTTTATCATAAATTTTTCACAAGTTTCTTTCACATCTTCGACTTCCACCGCAGATATTTTTGTGAATAATCTTAATATTATTACTCTCAAATCGTGTTGAACAGCGTAATTAACAGATATACCAGTACTATTCATATATATATATATATATTGTAATACTAATTAATGAGGCCATTAATTGTTTAGCGGCACCGATCTCAAAGTTGACAATGACAGCAGGCTCTTTGTCGGCGAGCTTTGTTGTGAACTGCGCGCATTGTATGGATGGTAGTTGGTTGCAGTCTGGAGAATCTTATGGTCGAGAGAGGGAGCAAAATTTAAGAGTACGAACAGCGTGGTCCAAGCATAGAAATTCAACGGAGAGACTTATATATTTTAAAAATCTACGTAAAAAGGTCTGGACGGAGAGAGATGTTATAAAAAACCTTCAAAGCTGAAACAAAAAGTTTAGTGCCACGTTCAGATACATAAGAGTTCAGAAATATCATTTTCCGCAGAAAGGCGTTGAAATAATACATCCGACTGTTGACCGGAGGAGTAATACAAGAACTACAACCGTGTGATCAAGTGTAGAATCAGTGATTAATGGTCTTTTTTAGTGAATTGTGTTCCCTTGCTGCGAAAACTAAGTCTGGTACCAGCAGGACATTTGTAAGTGCAAACCAAAATAATTAAATTCTGTAAACGGTAATTAAGGGTATAGTCAGATTTAGGTTCTTTTCATTTTGTTAGATTTCGTATTCCGTTCGTTTCAATTTGGTTGAATTGTCAATTTATAATTGTGATTGATCTTAGTTATCAAACCCAGTTAAAGACCCTGAGAAGAAGAGTTATTAAATTTGATTGTTAGTGAAATATAAAAGATTGTATTTGACCCAGAACGCCACAAATTATAAAATAAAAATATTTGTTTTGTAAATTTTGAAATTATGGAATTCGGCGTGCCAACCTAGAACAAATCATTTGGAAAACTAAATAAACACCCTTTGAAATAATCTTTGGCAAATTAAAAGTTTTTAATCTTAATAAATTTGGTTAATTAATATCATTTAATTAACCTTTCTATTTTAATCATTACAATATATATATATTTATTTATATATATATATAGCGAGTCATGAATATTATATCGATTAACAGTAAGAACTACTTTCATTTTAACAAAATTTTATTTAACAATTTGCGGATCTCCAGCAAACTAAATTTCAATTATATCTTGACATTTATCGTTTCTGTCCTCATATAATTAACATTCATGGAGAAACATTTTGTACGCTTTCATCTGTTCTGTTTTTAATCCGACCAAACTAGTACCTGTAGACGGTGTCAGGAACAGGTCCTTGCTTGTTGTTGCCTGGCAACGAATATAACATACAACGTGCTCCAACGCTAATCCAGCAGCTAGAAATCTACTACGAGGGGGTTTCGAGCCCCGTAAACACCAGGTGGAAAATGTCTCGGGCTTTGATCACATGAAATTTCATTTCGTCAACATGTACCGCCCTCCGAGAAAGCAAAAATGAGTTGCAAAAAAAAATTGAGCGCGGGAGAGGGATGAACTCCTTTAAGTAAATACTCCAATGCGCTTGTTAAAAGAAAACAGTCACAAACACCGAATAACACGCAGAGGGGAGGAGGCTGTAGATGTTTTCTGCTCGACTGACGTCTATTTTAATATTATTTTGCCAGTCAATGGGGAGCCGTTAAACTTGTAAGTAAAATGCTATTTGGCCAATAAAGCATTGCTATCCTGTTTTTCAGGTAATACCACGACCTGATTACAATATTAAAAAGTAATAGCCATTCCCCGTAAAAGATACTTTAATATTTAAAGAAATAATTTTAACGTAGCATATAATAAAGACAAATATTATTTGAAAAATTACTATATTGATGGAAACGTTTATTACGTTCAATGACATGATTATTATTTCGCAACTTATTGGAGAGCAACTTGTTTTAAAGCACTTCTTACATTTCCTGCTTGATTAATCAGTTTTTCTAATTTGTGGACAGTTATATCTATTGAACATTCATGTAATACGATTTTTATTCCATGGTCTCAGAACAAATTGGCATGATGCACATATTGTTGAATTTTAATAGTCAATATTCAATAATCCTCTGTAATTTTCATTGTCCTTGGTCAACTGTTACTTTTGCTAGATTTACAACAGATTTTATAAAAACTTATTTAAATGATTATTTAAATGATCGTTCAAATTTAGTAGACTTCAAAGGTCAAATCAGGTATTTGTGAATTTTTTGCACAGTATTTAAGTTTTAAATCATTATTATCAACCTTTACTTTTATATAATGAAACCTAATGTCTATCTGTTTAGATTTATGATTCAAAGTTTCATTATTCACATGGCTTGTGGCACTCAAACTTTAAGTGTGGCTGTTCACTGCGTTCTTCAAGAAAACTCTTCAGAAACATCAAGGTTTTTGTAGCTTCAGCAGCAGCGATGTTCTCCGCTTCAGTTGTTGATGCTGCAACAATAGGCTGCAGTCTCGATGCCCAGGAGGCAGGACCACCGCTGTAGAATACAGTGAAGCCTGTGGTACTTCTTCGGGTTTCCTCATATCCGTATTCAGCATCAGAATAACCAACAAGAGCATTCTCCAAACTTTCGTTGCCCAAGAAATAAGATATTCCGGTATTTTTGGTTCCATTGATGTACCACTGTGATCAAAAAGTAAGGTGAATTGTCATTTAAAACTCCCGGGTATTAGGAAGGCAGGTAAATTTTTTCCCCTAGGTTGGTAGAACTGTCTCTAATATTTTCCAAGCGTCTGTTTGTTAAAAGGTTTAATTATCTCCGAGTTACACGTGTTTTTGTAAACAACCAAAAGTGAATTTTTCGATTTTTGCAATGGGTGATTTTGTTGAGCAAATAACTTGCATCAAATTTTGTTTGCGGAACGAATATTCTTGTGCGGACACGTTTAAGGCCTATGGTGATCAAACTATGACACAAGAAAACGTTTATAAGTGGTACAACGAGTTCAAAGACGAACCGCGCAGTGGACGACCATCAACGTCTACCGACGAGGGCCACGTCCAAAAAATCGTCGATGGACAATTAGAGATCTCGCTGATAGTGTTGGAATATCATTTGGCTCAGCCCAAACCATTTTGAAGAATTTTTGTGTCTCAAACGCGTCAAGTCTCGATTGGTGCCAAAAGCGTCGCGTTGATGTGTGTGAAACTTTGCTGTCCGACTGTCAAGACCACTTGAAATGCATCATTACAGGATTTACGCATACGACCCTGAAACCACCGACCAATCCAGCGAATATGAAGGTCATGTTGACAGTTTTCTTTGATTATCGTAGTGTGGTGCACTATGAATTCCTTCCGCCGGGCCAAACTGTCAACAAAGAATATTATTTGAGCGTTATTCGTCTGAAACGGCCGGAATCTTGGTTCCTTCATCACGATAATGCACCACGTCATACTGAATTTGTTCTTCGTGACTTTTTTGCCAAAATCTCGACTCATATCGTTCCGCAACCACCGTATTCGCTTGATAAAAACCGAATCGAAGAAGCTCTTGAAGGCTATACCCGAAAAATACTATTCCGACTGTTTCAAATACTGGAAAAAGCGTTGGAAGAAGTGCGTTTTATCGGACGGGGATTACTTTGAAGGCGATGAAATTGATTTGGAAGAATAAATAAAGAATTTATATTTTATAAATAAATTCACCTTACTTTTTGTTCACAGTGGTATCTCAAAGTTCTTTTTAGGTTCTTGAGGTCAGCATGGGTTGGCTTTTCCCACATGACGTCCACACACTCCAACAGCATGAGCCAGGTCAGGGTTCGTTTTGGTTGACAAATATAAAATACTTCCCACTGCTTCTCGGTAGGGAAATGTTATTTCCTTCCTCTCGATTTCTGGAACATGAGGATTTGCCACTACTTATACGATTTTTTTTCAACAACACAACTTGCGTAATCTCCCTGGACCAATTTCAGCTTCTGGTCAGAATTATCATAATTTGAAATATTGACTATTAATATCATTGAATAATTGGCATTGTGGTAGCACTGTGAAAGTGGAATAGATTTCTGAAGTATTCTTTGACTACATTGTTGTGGTATTACTTGTTGATGTGATTGTGGTCCGTTTTGCTGAACGTATCTAATGATAAAAACATATAAAAACTGATATCATAAAACTAAACATATATACACTGTCTCCTAAAAATAAAATAGACTGTTTTTGTGTGTATTTGTGAATGTATGTCTCGCATACAAATCTACACCTGTGGAGAAAATTTGACCAAATTCCGCACACGTATTCCTGTCGAACCGGAAACTAACACTGTTAATACGAGACTAACATCCCTAAGGACGGAGGTGATAATTTTCAAACATCCAAAAACGGCCGATATTAGCGTCGAATAAATATTTTTTGGGGTTAAGGTGATTTTTAGTGTTTCTCTAATTTTTTTTTGTGTATAACTGCAACCCTTTTAAGCATTCGAGGTGAGCACCCTTAGAGATTCGACTGGGGTTACATAAAAATAAAACGAAAACAGTCGAGATTGGAGTCAAATCCGGGGTTCTGTATTTCGCTTAGTTTCGTTATGACATTCAAATTTGCCGTTTAACCTCAAAGGGTGGGGGTGAACGGGTTTCGTAATTTTTCAAATTTTCATATCAATTTCAGTTTTGAGATTAAATTTAAAAAGTTTTAGTTTCGAGAAGTTTGCACTGTTCTGCCGACGCGAACCTGTAGGCCAGCTGGGTACCATTTTTCTGGGAGGCGGAACATCGCACGAGAGATAGAAGCTATCTGAGAAGTCTACTTACCTGCCAGGTCAGCTCAGGGTGGTAATGTATAGTAAACGAAATTCCCCATTTTTTATAAAGAATTACAAATGTTTAAAAATACACAGATATATAAGTCTGATCTTTCGTTAAGCATAGAAACATTACGAGTTACATTAGTAGTAAGCATGCGAAAACGATTACAAAATCGAAACAAACATTTATTTCAGTCAGGCATCTTGTAAAAGGGAAAAATATTTACATTTCATATTATTGTACGTTCTTTAAAAAACATTTCCTGTAAAATGTCTCAATGAATTTTAAATTCTTCTAAATATATATGAAATATCGAATTACTATTACCCATCCAAAGAACATCGTTATCCAGGCCTAAATAAATGTTAACGCTATTACAATTTTGTGACACTACGTGGACCTAACAATTTAAAACCATTACAGATGGCGCCAAAGCGTGTGCTAATAATTCAATAAAATATAATAACAATTTTAAAACTATTAAGTCCATTATGGAACTGAACAATATTTATAATTAAATTATTTGGTCGTTTATTTTTTGTTTCTATAATTTTACAACGGACGAAGAAAAACCGTTTTTTTAGGGTAACAGGCTACATGAGGGTAATCCACATGGTGGCAACTCCCCTTTAATAGCATAGGAAGGGATTTGAAAGGTAGCCAAGAGTTAACTAAGGCCCCCGGTTTAAGGATCCTACCCGGAATTCGCCTAAAAGTAATGCAGGGAAAACCCTAGAAAAACCTGCATCAGGTAGGTCGGGCATTGGGTAATTGTCCCAAGCCCTTCTGATAGCGGGAGAAGAGTTTTCTGTGGGGACGCAGCATTCCCTTCTCTGTACCTCGACTAATTTAGGAGGCAGCTGGCCGACTGTTTCAATGGGAACAGCGAACAACTCTTACCGTATGCCCAAGGTCTGTGACCCCGGAACATACACCACCGGTTTTTTTTAGGGCAACAGGCTAAATGAGGGTAATCCACTCAGGGCAACTCCCCTTTAATAGCATAGGAAGGGATTTGAAAGGGGGGATGTGGAAGGGTAGAGGAAGGTTACCAATGGTTACTAGGGCCCCCGGGCTATGGTTTAAGGATCCTACCCGGCATTCGCCTAAAGAAATGCAGGGAAAACCCTAGAAAAACCTGCATCACGTAGGTCGGGCATTGGGTACTTGTCGCACGCCCTTCCGATAGCGGGAGACGAGTTTGCTGTGGGGACGAAGCATTCTCTTCTCCGTGCCTCGACCAGTTTAGGAGTCAGCTGGCCGACTATTCCAATGGGAATATCGGACAACTCTAATATTAAGTAGTACATAAATTACCATTTAATTAAAAAGACTACAGGATAACTGTTTGAATGTCATTTACAATATATCTTAACTAAATTTTTATAACAGATGCACGACATTCCTTAAATTTATTCTTATCTTGATCAATATTTTTTCATTATATACGTAAATTAATTAATTTGTTTTTCATGTGACGATTTAGAAATGGTAATTGAAATAAAAGTTAGTTGATGTATTCAAATCTTTGATTTGTTCGTTTCTAATGTGTTAGACACTAATTTAAACTTGTATGGTTAGTTATTACTGTAACGTACTGTGTATAAGCCTGAGTTGATTGGAAACTAAAAGCACTGTACATGGAGGTCCCTCCCCGGCTCGTTCTGGTCCACACAGCCAACAATGCATCTAGGAGTTCAGATTCAATTTCTGATATTGCTGCAGGCTGCAGGTGCGCACATGTGTAATGACTGCTTCCTCCGTTTTTACGGGGACTACTCGAAAAATCTTATATGTCTCGAGTTTATACACCCAGCTTCTCATTCACATCCGGGAGTGTCGGCTCAATTCAATAGGCCAAGACTTTCATAACGAGTAAATTATTACACCAGTTACTGTTATTACCCGAACCTAAATATAGCATACCTCCGTGGTCTCGGGGAAAAATAAAAGACACCGAAAAAAATCTGATAGTTCTGTAGAAAGAGAGAATTTAATATTACAGTATTAATTTTCAATGCCGTTTTGTCGCTAATGTATTGGAATTATTAGTCTAATGAAAGACATATTATCTGCTAAATTAATCTCTACTCGACATTTCTCCACTCCTTGTTGCTTTCATCAGGTGATAAAAAACCGCAAGAATCGTAAGAACGATACGTCGCACAATGCAGATTCAAAAGCAAAGATAAATCCTTGCATCGAGGTCATCACTCAGGTTGTGCGGTTGTGTCATGCTTACGGCTCTTGAGTGTGTTTAATCACCTGGTGAAAGCAACAAGGATTGCAGTAACTTTGTGTGGTGTTAAATTTTGCACATAATTTTTCTGTTATTCCGCTATTTATTTATCAAAAAATTGTATAGTTTCAACACAGAGGATTTGTTTTATAATTTCATTGTGTATTTAAATTATTGTATCCATCTTCTTTAATGAAGTCAGTTAACCTAAGACGAACTATCCAGTTTGTGAGGCCGTTATATATTTGCTGTATTTCCTATAAAACTTTCCTTCAATAATTTTATAATAAATGTCCACCAGGCGCCCGTAATTACGACCTAATATTTTATAGAAGCACATCATCAATCATTTAACCAAATTAGGAATCTGTTAATCCTATGTAATGAATGATAATTTACGCGGAGTTACTTTTTTGAAGGCAAAGTATTTAGTTACTCGGGGCTGAAATCGAAGATCTAGAGGGGCGGAGGCAACTTTTGGGGATGCCTTCACATCTCTCTGGTTTTTTGAACTACAGTTCCCACATGGCGAGGCACCTCGGCCTGTTTTGAGAGGTGTATGTTCCGGGGTCACAGACTTTGGGCATACGGTAAGAGTTGTCCGCTATTCCTATTGGAATAGTCGGCCAGCTGCCTCCTAAACTGGTCAAGGCACGGCGAGGGGAAAGCTGCGACCCCGCAGAAAACCCTTCTCCCGCCATTTTAAGGGCGTGGGACAAGTACCAAATGCCCGACCTACCTGATGTAGGTTCTTCTAGGGTTTTCCCTGCATCATTTTTAGGCGAATTGCCGGGTAGGATCCTTAAACCATAGCCCGGGGGCCATAGTTAACCCTTGGCTACCTTCCTATACCTTTCCGCATCCCCCCTTCCAAATCCCTTTTTATGCTATTAAAGGGGAGTTGCCACCATGTGGATTAACCTCATGTAGCCTGTTACCCTAAAAAAACAACAAAAAAACTCGAAGGTGTGATGGGACCCTTTTGGTATGATGGAAGAAAGGGCAATGACAGGACCTTAACAATGGCTAAGGTTCACAAAATGTGTTCCTGAAGAGAAATTGAATAACAATATATATTATCTGTAAGTTTTTTAACTCTGCGAATAAGGTTTCTAACAACACCTATTTTTTATGTGATTTGGGTGGGTTTGAGTAAACTTTTGAATACTGTCGTAAGACATTCAGTTCCACTAGTCTCTAATTATGGTTAAATCCAGATATCCTAGTTGATTATTACTTAATTATTGCTGTGTGAACTTAATTTTTGGGTTTATTGAATAAAGGGATTTTAGTAAATCTGGTAAATCGTCCTTGTCTGTTTTGAGAAAAAAAGCATCTATATACTTCAATATTAATTTACAGACTATCTATAATAATATAATTAATTATAATTTCTATCGCTAAGACATTTATTTGTTTGTAAAAATGATTTTTATATGTAAATTACCAATATTCACTACATAATTTAATTTTAATAAAGTAAAATTGGATGGCCATTAAGTCAGAAATAAATTTAATGAAATTATTATACAATTAATAAGAAAACATTAATTTACAGTTTTGGAAATTCAATCAAGAACATGTTTAATTAAATGAAATCATCATTTAAATTATTAAATCTCTTCGTTACTATTTGAACATATTATTTACATATTAAAATACTGTTGTCTGCCAGCCATCAAGGACAAATTATAATAATTATCTGTTTATAAGTAAACATTAATTTTAGAAACAAATAATTTTATTATGTTTGTATTAAAGGTCAGATTATTTTCAAAATATAATTCCTTCAATATGCATTGATTTACTTTTAATCGGCATAAACTGTTGGATATTTTCAAATGATTATTAATTAGGGTTAAATCGAGTTTAATGCGTATATTTGTGAATAGTAAGGCAACATAAAAATTGATCATTAATTCGATGTGTTTTAAAAAATAAAATATTATTTTATATACAGAATACAATGAAAGTTAAGAAATTTTTCGTCCCTTTCAAAATAATATAAACCGCATTTAAATTCTGTGCTTCTATCCTCACTTGTGATTAATTTTAAATTATTAATCTTTACCTTCCGTAAGATCTTTGTAGTGGTACTAATAGTTTGCACGCTGAGGGCTTTGTCCCGGCGCGAAAGCTTCCCGCGTTAATTGCGAAAACAAAATTCCGTTATTGGTCGGTGTCATCGAGAGCGCCAGCTGATGATGAGCAAGATAAATAACGCGAGCGCTGTTTGCTAATATCCTCAAACACAGCCATCAATTGTATCGATTACTGTTGGCGATTAAATCTGCAAATTGCAGCGCACACATGCCACATATGGGGTGTCGCAGGCGTGGGAGGGAGGCTGAGGGGAGACTTCATTGGCAATCAAACCTAGATGGACCCGGCAAATGTTAGCAATTTCAATCGCAGCACCAACGACTGTTAGCCTTAATAAAACCAATGGGAAAATTATGCCAACAAGTCTGGTTAGGAATGGGGTGGGGGTTCGCAAAAAGCCGATGGAGTTCACAGTTCGCGTAACGTTGTGCTCAGCTTCAGTCAGGTCCCGTAGCTTTGTGACCCCATATTAAGCGACTGACGTCACTTCGTAATCTTAAACTTAAAACATTACAGAATTTAATGTATTACAGAACGAAAAATTCACTAAAAGTAAAATTAAATATAGAGAGATAACACTTAAATTCGTAAACTCTTGACAAAAATAAGAACCAATCTTGAATTTTAAAATAACCTACCACAGAAAGTATATTCATAATAATTTAAAGAACATGTAAATAGTCCCGTACTTATAAATATAGTCAACGATTAACTTTACGTTTCCATATAATGCTGTAAAGATGCCTTATTATATCCTTATGAAACATATAATCCATGTCCAGATCTAAAGCTCGTAGTCACTTGTGTCCAATTGGTCTAAAAAAATTCCATTATTTTGCAAATTTTCGTTAGCATGATATTGAAATATTTTTTTACATTTGTGAGATTATTGGCTGGGTTTCTATTTGATAAAATAATTTAAAAGAATTCAATTATTTAAATTAATTATTTAAAGATAAAAACAAAGTTTAAAATTGAATTTAATATAAAAAGTGGATATAATCTATATAATAAAAAAGGATGTATATTTGTATTTATGTATGTATGTATGTATTTACGTTGTTCTTTATACAAATTTTATCGCGTGGACAGAATGTAACAAAAATTGGTACACATATTCTTCAAAATACGAGAAACGGTACTGTGAGGGTGAGAAACGCCTAGCATACATGTGGAAAGAATTATAATTAAAAACCGTGATCATTAAATATTAAATTACTGCGCGCCAAGAGACAATGACGTCACGCGAGAGAGAGACGTTACTACGCAACGAACAAAGGAAATATTTCCTTTATTAGGAATGAAATAAAGCAGAAATATGTTCTTTAAATAAAAAGTATAATTTTATACAGCAATACTCCATCGAATGGTAATAAAGAAGAATACTAATTACTTTACCATCCTTACGGAAAATGTAAGTTAATTTTCGCGCTATATTAGTTGTGTGTCTAGCTAACAATTTCATCAATGTAATATTTCGTAATGTATGAAGACTGAGTGACAATTGACAATTATATCCTGAAATACTCAAGGAATATATTTAAGTATTCAATTAAATACTTTTTCGAGTTTATATAAATAAGTACACGAGCAACGATGGGCACCCAGCTAGTGAATTAATAAAAACAATGACTTCCTCTTTCTCGCAGGATTATTGAGTGAAATAATGGAGCGACCCACAATATGGCGAATTTAATGTAATCAACTGAAGACTTGATATTACAAAATATTCCTAGCCAGCGGATGTCTAGTTCTTATGGCTGGTAATGTAATGTCATACGCTGTACTGCGGTAACGTCGAGCGGCGTCATGGACTTCTGGTGATTCTGTCGAGTCCATCAATGATCGGCGTGGGACAGTTGGTGCGCCCTCTCAACTAAGGGCCGATTAGTTAATGCACGGATCGGGTGCTGGACCCGACTATCCTTTACTGTGGCTGGTAACTGACTACCTATATTCTTCTCTTACTGTTTACAAGTTGACCAATGGCAGATAATTTTGTTTGAATGTCGTTGGTTTTGCCAAGATGGTAAACAATGTAATCAATTATTATTCCCGCTAAACGAAATTCGTCCGGAGGCTTAAAATTTTTTGGTTGTCCCCGTCTGCTAAACAGATGTTTCCGGGTGACCATTTTTCCGGCGTACTAATTTGGTCGTTACTGTAAGTTGTTAGGCACCATTTCAACGACTTATTATTGTTCGCGGGACAATTGTATCCTGCTTCCTTTGTCCCAAAGGGACATACACCTCCTTCCGAGTGCAGTAGCCCCATCCACCTAACGCGACAGCGACCTTGTTCGAAACTACACACGTTAAATTATCATTCATTACAATACAGCGTTCTATTATGAATTATTTAAATTTAAAAAGATAAAGTAACCACTTTCATGAGTTTAATTAGAAATATCTCTACAGGTATAATGAATAACAAATATTGTGAATTTAATTCTTGATAATGATAAAAAAGGATAGCCTTTGATTCTGGCGATCACGTAGTCAAATGTTGCACCAAGATATCATTTTCTCCTTGCAAATAATTCAGATGAAAGCTTAAATAATAGTAATAGCTAATTACCATAACATGTACATATTATGTCCTGAGAAGACAATTGTGGTATTAAAAAATGGTGACGCATACAATTACGTGGAAAATGATGATATACATATTCTTACATACAAATGAAGAATTTCTGGAAATTTTGTGAGGAGTGTACTGGACATTTGGCGATCTGCTTCCCTGACTACTCAGTACAGGCGGCGTTGTTATGCGTCATATTATACATTCGTCATGGGCAAACTTTTACCTCGCGAGCCCGAAACAGAAATTCAATCGGAGCATGCAGGTGCTTATATTTGGAGCATGAGTCTCAATATTGATTTCTGCAGTTATATCGGTTTAACATAAACTACCGAAAATCATATCATGAACATTTCCTCTACTGATATAATATACTGTGTAATACAAATAAAATTTATGGAGCTTATGGGCTACACATCAAAAGTAAAACTTATATAACTCATCAATTGCTATGTACATAATAATAATAAAATAAATTTATTTACCTTCACTAATTTCTCTCATTATATTATATGTATCCTTAAGGGTGACTTCCATCATTCAACTACATTTGGTTATTTCAATTCTTAACCACACTGTCGCTTTTTTGCTCTATTTGGAGCGACTAAAATTTAAATACGTTGTATAACTTCCTTTTACTATTACATTAATTTGATTTGTCATCCCTAAATTAAATAAGTTAACGACCTTATTCATTTAACAATAAAATTGGAAACTCAAGCTGTTGATTTATATAAATTTAAATCTTATAGCGACGAAACGTTTTTGTATTAAATATAAATATTAATAAATTCTGTCTTTTAGCCATTATATATATATATAAATATATATATTGTAATGATCAAAAGTATGGCGTTAAAGGAATGATTACATTTAAAATATAAAATAAAATTTATTATCACTATGTGGCTTCAAACTCAAAACAATTACAATTAAAATTTTTATGTCTCAGGGCCTTTACTGGGTTTGATAATGAACACAGAAAAAAGATTTAAAATCTTATTAACGAAACAGTTCACAATTTACCTAAACAATATGTCGATAGAATGAAAGAAATGAAAGAGTAAAGAAATTAACTTTGATTGACAATTAAAAAGGGAACGAAATCTGACTTAATCCTTTAATTAGCGTTTACAATATTATTCAAAATTATGTTACTTACGGACCGTCAGTCTGGTACCAGAACAATCAATTGTACCTCGTTCGGACACTTTTGCACTCTTTAATTATTTGATATCAGGTATTGGTTTTCACTGATTCCACACTTCATTTTAATATTTGGCAAGATTGGCTGTATTCCGTTGACTGCTCCGCTCCACAATAATTTACCAATGTTCTCCTGGATTAATTTCTCCACGAAGATTTTGGAAAGTTCTATTCTGACGAACACTGCTCTTACTTTTCCAATATTTACGCTACAATACTTCCGTGAATGTTTTCATTGTATTAATTCACAACTTTAACTAGTTATACATTAACGATGTCTAGTCTCTGCTCAAATTTTATTACTTGTTCTGCTCCTCGTAATGTTTCTCCGCCAACTAACTATCCTAGTGCTCTCGAGTTTAAGCGCGCATTTACATTTCGGCATTTTCTCAAAGCAACAGAACTCAGCGCTATTGTTGCTCAGCTCGCCTTACCGCTATAATGGATTTAACATACAATTCAAATTTTATGTCCAAACAATTAATGGCCTAATTAACTATTGCTACAATATATATATATATATATATATATATATATATATTAATAAATACAAATGTTTACAATTAAATTTCATTTTAATTTGCCCCACGTTGGAGAACCAAAATGTAATAATCACATTTATTTTATTAAATTTATTTAAATATATTTTAAACTGAAGACAAACCTTCCGTTATAAACAAATTAAGAGTTAAAATGAAAGGATTTTAAATGAAAACAAGAATTCAAAATATAAAAAAATCAATTTAATAAAAACAAATTTTACCTCAAGTAAAATTTTACAAGTTAGTATTGTGCCACGGCTCAATTTTCAGGGCCGACTAGCTGGGCTTCCAATAAAGATTGTTACAAAATGACAATTAAAAACTTACAATGCAAAAAATTCCTGACTAAAATAATTATTGAAATACGAAATCTGACGATAATTATATTTGCACATTAGGTTTACAACTAATAAAATTCCTTTTTTTGTTTACTTTACCCTTAGCTTGTCGTCTGGGCTCGACCTCACTCGATTTTTGTTAAACACATCACAGAAAACCCATATTTCACTGAATTTAAGGATGTTTTATTTTTCTAACACAAAGTACTTCCTGCTTTTAACTGTTGATAACATTTTTAAAAAACTTTGATAATTGCATGAATATGGCAATAGACTAAATACTTCAGACTGTCAACTCGTAATTCCAAAACCCGGGATTTTAATATAATATGTCTCTGCTGCCTAATTACACTTGCTGAAATATGGTACCAGAAACTTTGAATCAGGGTCTTCACAAAACACACCTTTCGCCTTCATGGTCCAAGCAACTCTGAATATCTCAAGTTCTGTACGTCCCAGTGCTGCCTGAGGCAACAATGCAATTTTAGCAAGCAGGCATTATAGGCTCCATATTCTTGTAGACAATCCTCATATTTACACCGCCGATAAGAAAAAACGTAAATTTTTGTTTATTAAATAATTACATATTTTTAAGTACGACAATATATATATATATATATATAAATTGTAATAACCAGCTAAGAAGGACAGGAATTCTTTTCTTATTTTCATCAGATTTGTTTACCAACTCAGACTGGGGATCCTTGAGTGGTTGGTGAATATAAAAGATAATGATAAAATGATGTATAAATGGCTCTTAGAGATGGGGAGGTCTAATAATAGGGGCATTTTGCGGCTCTTAGGGCTAAATGGTTGTGACCGAGGGAACCCAGAAAGGCATGGTAACAGATGGACGAAGCAATTATATTAAAAGGAGATGCTTATTTTAATTGTTTGAGTGGCTCTCGGAGCGGGAGAAAGCCAACAGATGGGGTTGTTATTGGCGAACATGGAATTTCAAAACAACTGTGAAAACAAGGGAATATTCTGGAGCCGATAAATAAGAGAGCAGATAAAGGCAGAGTCAGTCAGGGAGGAGAATCATTATGAGGAGTTAGTCAGGAGCAGGAGACCGCTGGAAGAAAGCGTTGGTGCAGGTCCGCAGGGACGGACGCAGGGTCAAGAAAGTGGCCGAAACAATGTTATGAACAGTTGGGAGTTTGCATTCAGGAGACATCACCGGATGGTAGGCCAAGCTAGGTGGCCGAGAGTAATCAGTTGGACATGAGTCATCAGAAGTCGGTAGGAGTTCGTCGTGGAAATCTGTCTGCCAGCAAAGTTGGTTGAATTCGTCGTGAGGCTAACATAATTAAGAAGTGGTGACTGTGAAAGCAGAGTGTGAGCGCAACCTGGTTCCTTTTAAGCCTGTATGAAGTGAGTGTGTGGACCATAGAGCTTGTAAGTTTATTTTTCTGAATTCATAATTGTAAATTGTTAAATAAGGGTAAAAAGATATATTTCGTTTCAATCATTTCGTTTCATTCGTTTCAATCATTTCAATCATTTCATTTCGTTTCATTTCGTTTTTCATTTATTTTAACTGTTTTGTTTAATTGTTAAATTTGTGTTCCGTTTCCTTATCAACCCAGTAAAGACCCTGGGGTACCGAGTCTAATTTATCAAATGTATTCAAGATAAATAAAATTGTTTTGATTTTATAAAATTTTATTAGATTTGTGTAACTTTAAATTGTGTCTTAATAAAAAAACAATTGTTTGTTTAAATTGGTAGTTTTATTTTATTTGAGGTATTACAATATATATTATATGTTATATAACACTTAAACAATGTCTCAGTACGTTTTTGTTCTTTCATTGTGTTCAAATCGAGGTTGTATTACACAGTTACGTCCTGACAAATTCGTTAAGGTGTTAAATAAAATATTTTAAAATATCTGTTTCTGGTTGTGAATATGATTGTAGTTGAAAAATATGTTATCGCAATACGATGTAGCCAATTAATAGACAATTTTAAGTGATAAAATAAAAACCACCCAACATTTCTGCAAACCTTGAAAAAGTCATGTGAAAAAAAAAATGGTAAGATCTGTAAGAACTCACACACCATAAAAACCATGTGGCGGACACAAAGGGTTTTGAATTCCTTTAGTGTTCGTGTTCTGATTTGTGTAGTGTGTTTGTCCTTTAAGCTCTTACGGTAATTTTTTTCCGCCTAACAAAAGCAACAAAGATTGCAGAAAGGTTGTGTGGTACCTATATTATCATATAATATATATCATATAACTGGCTACTTCTTTATCTAATTATTTTTCATCTAATTTTAAAAAACGAATTTTTATATTTGTACCAATTAGAAAAATTTCGTTGCACGAAGTACAATTAATTGTACTTTTTATTCAAATGTAAATGTTCCGTACAAAATTACATTGAATTCTATTGTGCTTCAGAACGTCTTGATGAATACTTTAATATTTGTATGAACACAATATTTATATTCACATAAATCACCTTATACAACTCTTATTATCTCCTTGGAATATTATGCAGTATTTAATAATACTTTATGACCAGCTGTATACAATGAAATTTAATGACATTCAAATTTATCATTTAAAATGCCGAATGTAAACAAATTGTCGCCATATTGGAGGTATTAAAGATGGCGACAATAATTATCATTTCTTGTATTAGCGCAAGGAGGGTAAATTATTTCGTATTATATTTTATTATCATTCGATGGGGTATTTCTGGATAAAATTATACTTTTTATTCAATTAAAATATTTCTGATTTATTTAAAGTAACTATATTTTTGTTGCTGTCTCTCGCGTGTGAACTTGTGATTTGACGTCACAGTCGCTTGGCGCGGAGTGATATAACACAAAATTATCACAATTTTTTTATTGTAATTCTTTCCACGATTATGCTAACGGTTTATCACCCCATTGTACTGTACTCCAAGTTTTTCAGAATATGTGTACGAAGTTCTGTTGTAATGTGTCCACGCGTTAAAATCTGTATAGAGAACATACATAGAAAGAAACCGACCAACAAACATACATATTCATATATTATATAGACTATCTTGGTGCTCGGCGTTGCCCGGGTTGTTCTGTAACGATAACCCCCAATTAGACTCCAATCTCTGTTTCTTTGGCGTTTTTTATGTAGCGCCCCTCCAGCCCCACCCCTAATCATGCTCGCTTCCGATGCCGATAGGGGTTGAAATTATACACAGAGAACTTCTAGAAAAATTTTATGAATTTAATTGTCCGCGCAAAATATTTATTCGACGCAAAAACCGGCCGATTGATATGTTTGAAAAATTCCACCCCCTTTCACTCCTGCCCGTGAGGGTTAAGCTGCAAGTTGAATGTCATAATTAATCCCAGGGACATCTATAACCCCCATATTTGACTCCAATCTCGATTGTATTATCATTATTTTCTTATAACGCTCCTCCACCCACACTTCGAAGGGTGCTCCTTTCCCATGGCATAAGGGGTTGAAATTATAGACCCATTACATCGATAGAAACACTATCAATATCTTTGACCCCAGCCGTTTTAGCATGTTTGAAAATTTCCACCCCGTCCACCCATGCTCCTAGAGATGCTATGCGTGTCTCCCCCCCCCCCCTCCAGCCCACGCCACAGTACCGTTTCTCGTGTTTTGAATAATACGTGTACTAATTTTTGTTGCAATCTGTCCACGCATTTAAATAGAAATTAAGTTAAATACATACAAACATACATTCTTTTCTATTATAAAGATAGATTATTCATCTAATAAACGCGTTTTTATTGTTCTTGAAACATATTGTAATAATACTAAAGATGGGCTTTTTAAATGAAAAATCAATAAAACTTACAAACAATAGATTTATTTTGTAGCAATCATTTAAAAATTACAAAATTAAAATATTCAATCTCTCAGGGTCATAACTGGGTTTGATAATGGACGAATCAATAATATTTATAATCTTATCAACAATTAAAAGAAAAAGAAATTTACTCGTCAATTAAACTAGAACGAAATTGACTTGTGAACTAAATTAAAAGTAAAAAGATTGACTCTGATTAACAATTTTAATCAAAAGGAGAACGAAATCTGACGGCTATCTTTCATTACGTTTGCATAATTAATTGTTTTTTAAAATTGTTACGTCTGCCCAGCATTCCAGCATACCTTAAATTTTCGAAACACTATTTCGGGTTTTACACTGCTTCTAAACTCACAGATTCTATACCAAATATTTTAAGCCAAAATTTTGTATGATGTCAGGAACTCGGATGATCCTCCTTTCGTCATCTATCGATTGACCTCTAGCCTTAGGTGAATTCTGCGATTTGTCGATTGGGCAGTCTTTATTGTTCCGGACTTAAACAGAAACTTTTGCTATTTCTGGCCGGCTATGGACACAAAAACTGCCTTTTCTTAGCAGGTTTCGACGTTATACGTTTATGAATGTTTTACTTTGTCCTGCTAATTGCCAACCCTGTTGAATTCTCCTTCCAAAAACTGTTATACCTCGACAAAGTTTTTCCGTGAACTGTATCTCACCATATCTCCCTGCCAACTTTACTTTCGCCTCGCAATTTGAGCGCGCATACGCCATTTTGAAGGACCTTCCGACAAAGGAACAGAGCCGGTTTTTCTATTGTTGATCCAAAAGCTCCTGCCACTATAATGAGTTTCTCAAACAATTTATATTTTTATGTTGAAACAATTAATGTCCTAATTATTTAGCATTACAATATATATCGTTTGAGATGTACAACTGCTGTCAATAGAAATTCAAACGGGAAGTTTTATTTAAGGAGAGTCCATACGAGAGTTAAAGTTGTGAAACAGAGTCATTTCTAGTCACCGAGACTTGAAGCTACCGTCCTAAAGTTACTGTACGCTTTGAGTTAATATAAAACGAATGTTGGACACGACTTGATAAATGACGAGATAACTTTTTTTTTGTCAGGAATCACAGGAAGTAACCGTGCTCGTTCCTGAGAGTTCACACCGATAGCGTTACGATTTCGAGTGACGTGACGATCTTTTCAGATGGACGAAAGGTTCATTTCACACACGCACCCAGTCACAATGACTGATACAGACAGGCTTGCTCAATATTTCTGCTATTTTTTACAAGTTAAATTTTGTTCCCTAAATAGGTTGAGGCATTTCAGAGTCGTTATTAATAGCCAAATCCATAAACGTATTGCAATGGATTTTCCGACGCCTTCACGTGTTGAATTTTCAGCCTGTATGGCGGAGGATCACGCTTATTATTCGCGGCGGCGTCGCGACAGACGTGTGACGGACCCCGACGCTGTTTGTAATTGCTTCGTGATTAGCGAGGTAATGACGCCGTGGGCTGCCTATCGATAAAGCGCGCTCGTGGCCGTGGAAGCTGCTTGAGTGAGTTATTCTCGAGATTACCCGGGCCGCGAGGTAATTTAGCTGCGCTGTTCCAGTGAAGTGTGAGCGCCGAATGGAGACGTGGAAATGCACCGCCTTCTTATCTTCCCGGCGACGGTCATTACTGCTCACTGTAGCGGAAGAAGGGTCTAGTTCCTCAAAGAAACGTCTCTCACTGGAGACGTGCTTATTGTGTACGGATTGTCTGCAAAGAAAACGGTTCCTTAACAACAATCTAGGCGCTTTGGCTTGTCAGCCAATTTAGGCAAAAACAACCATTATTTAAATTTCACACTGAAACATTCGAGTCAATAATTTTTCAATAATCTGGATCTTACTTAAATCTCCATTTCTTCTATCAACTGTTTTGTATCTACCAGAACAGATTCATTCTTCATAGAGGTTCAAGGATTTGGACAGAGCCATACGTTTCGGACCCTAATTTGTTAATGTATTTACGAAAAAATATGGATTTGACGGGATATAAATTTTCAAACATGTTAAAACGGCCGTTATTTTCGTCGAAATATTTTTTCGGGTGGTTAATGAGAAAGAGAGTGTATATACAAATATTTTTGTGTTTAATTTCAACCCCTTCCGGCATTGGAGGAGAAAACCGTCAGCGATGGCGGTGGATGGGTGTAACAAAAAAATATCGTGAAAACTACAGAGATTAGAGTCGATTCCGGGGTTATGGAAGTCGCTGAGTTTAATTATGACAACCCGGCTTCGTCGGGTTTAGAGATGAAATAAAAAAATTTGTGTCAGCACAAAAGTTAGGTTTTAATAGTATTAATATTGTTAATAACAGAAATGAAGATTATCGGAATTTATTATACCAGTATTAATAACAAAATTCTTATTGTTATACTTATATTTTTTTAAATTAAATAATACAGTTGGTTAAATTAATTATGTTGTAAATTGTATTATTAATAATGTAGTCAAATAAATTATAGACAAAACACTATAAATTGTACATATACAACTAATTTATGTAAATGGAAACGTCACTTTCATTTTAATGCATGATATAAAAATACTAAATGGATAATCTTTTCGATATGAAATTGTGTTTTACCTGTAAATTAATAGACCTAAGTTAATTTGTAACCTATTGGCACTATTAAGTGTAATTAAGTCATTTAAGGCAAAGAGTAAAAATAATTTACATAAGAGTCTTTGTCACTAGCACAAAAAGGAAAATATAATTTTTCCTGATAATTTTAAAATTTTTTAGTAGCACTCAATTTGCATTCAAAAGTGAAATTTATATTGCGCCACTTCTCGGCAAATGAGTTTTCGGAAATCAATTGTATTACAAAATAAACATTCTATACAGAGAATTTATTGCCTCATTTTTGGTCCTTGATTAACTTCATTTTGAAATAAGCTTTCAAACACAATTCATTTCCAAAATTTGATCTCAACGTCAACCATAATAACAGCATCTTGATTCACAATACGTAAAACGCGTCATAAACATTCCAACCTGGTAAATTAAACGTTCACACTCAATAACGGTTCTATTTTAAGTTAATTTATAATAATTATGTTAAGTTTATACAATAAAAATTTAATTTTATACTATTCATTTGATATAGGTAAAGTTCTTAATATGATATATATATATATATATATATATATATTAGTGTTGAGAAACACAGACCCCGGAAAATGTTTATCCGACGAAATTATTGGACGTTTTAGCAAGTTTGAAAATGTCCACCCCCGCCCCTAGGGGTGCTGGTTGTGTCATACCGCCACAGTGTTTGTTTCCTGCCTTACAGTAACACGTGTATGAAATACGATTAAATTTTCTCTACAGAAGTAGATTTGTTTGCTGAATATACACACACAAACAGTCAATTTGATTTTCTGCACTTACGTAAAACAAGTATAAAGCCTATTGGAATTTAAATGTTTGTACTAACTCACGGACCCTGTTTATGATTGCGTGAAAAGCAGAAACGTGTTATGCGAGCATTAATTAAATAAAATGAAATACTATATTTTTTCTATTTAAATTTCTAATGCTGTTATTTTCCTCAAGATTTATGTTCAGTTACGTTGAAGAAATAAAATATTTCCATTCACAACTTCTCGCATATTATTGTGAAGGCAACATTTAATAAAAAACATTTTCTCTAATTTGTTATAATGGACATTGCAAACTATTTATAGCAGTGCTGACTCACAGTTGTAACTTCGAACGAGACTCACATCTCTTACATTTTTACGCTGTCCGTTGTTGTTGCTGCTTTCATTACCGTAGCTTTACACGTTAATATTGCATTGGCTGGGCTGCAGAAACGCCATCTCCTGGAATATGCACGCGGCAATATTATTTTATAGATCTAGCAATCTGGGCTTTCTGCTTTCTAGGTCTTGCTCCAGACGCTACGTCTGTACCGCATGTTATGATCCGCGAACACTAGTCGTAATCATTCGCAAACTTTCTAACAAATAAAATATCTGACTTAAGTACTCAAACAAATAGCGGTTCTACGAAACGTAATAAAACTCTTACAACAGTTTATCGTTTACTGTATATGCCTAAATAAATTTAATAGTTTAGATTCTGTGCTTCGTTTTGATACCTCGAATTTTTTTTATACAAATAGCGGTCCTAAGAACGGATTCGAACCGTTATAAAATTCCTACAACAGTTTAGGGTTTACTATATCGGCCTAAATAAATTGAAGAGTTTGGGTTCTGTGCTTTATTTTGATACCTTGAATTTGTTTTTATACAAATAGTGGTTCTAAGAACGGATTCGAACCGTTATAAAATTCCTACAACAGTTTAGGGTTTACTATATCGGCCTAAATAAATTGAATAGTTTGAGTTCTGTGCTTCATTTTGATACCTCGAATTTTTTATATACAAATAGTGGCCCTAAGAACGGATTCGAACCGTTATAAAATTCTTTCAACAGTTTAGGGTTTACTCTATCGGCCTAAATAAATTTAATAGTTTGGGTTCTGTGCTACATTTTGATACCTCGAATTTTTTATATACAAATTGTGGTCCTAAGAACGGATTCGAACCGTTATAAAATTCTTTCAACAGTTTAGGGTTTACTATATCGGCCTAAATAAATTGAATCGTTTTGGTTCTGTGCATAATTTTGATACCTCGATTTTTTTTATACAAATAGTGGTCCTAAGAACGGATTCGAACCGTTATAAAATTATTTCAACAGTTTAGGGTTTACTATATCGGCCTAAATAAATTGAATAGTTTTGGATCTGTGCTTCATTTTGATACCTCGAATTTTTTAAATACAAATTGTGGTCCTAAGAACGGATTCGAACCGTTATAAAATTCTTTCAACAGTTTAGGGTTTACTCTATCGGCCTAAATAAATTTAATAGTTTGGGTTCTGTGATTCATTTTGATACCTCTAATTTTTTATATACAAATAGCGGTCCTAATAACGGATTCGAACCGTTATAAAATTCTTTCAACAGTTTAGGGTTTACTCTATCGGCCTAAATAAATTTAATAGTTTGGGTTCTGTGCTTCATTTTGATACCTCGAATTTTTTTTATACAAATAGTGGTTCTAAGAACGGATTCGAACCGTTATAAAATTCCTACAACAGTTTAGGGTTTACTATATCGGCCTAAATAAATTGAATAGTTTGGGTTCTGTGCTTCATTTTGATACCTCGAATTTGTTTTTATACAAATAGCGGTCCTAAGAACGGATTCGAACCGTTATAAAATTCTTTCAACAGTTTATGGTTTACTTTATTGGCCTAAATAAATTTAATAGTTTGAGTTCTGTGCTTCATTTTTAAACCTAGAATTTTTTTTTATACTTTCTTAAAAAATTAAAGTGAAAAATTAAATTTTGGAACCGCCTCTTATATCAATAATGATAAAAATGGTAGTTTATTCAAATAAAATTTAATTGATCAGTATAATAAAATAAAAAATATCCTGAATAACATAAAAATACAATTACCTAAATTGGATAAAATTAAATGTAAAGCATTTAATAAATGTGACACACGTACAATTATCTAAAAATTAACACCGTCGTAACTTGAAATGAAATGATAAACAATAAAATAATTTTGATTATGCGAAAATATTAAAAAATTATGTATCACGGTTATAAAAGAAAATTTAATAAGGCATTCGCATAATAATAGAGAAAAAATAGGATTCTTTAGTATTATTCATAAAAAATTTCTGCATTTAATTTAAATTATCGGCTGTATTTATCGTTTTTGAAACTTACGATATTGCAAATACAGATTTCTTCTTAATAAATTTTCATAGCAATGTTTTTTGCAATAATAATTTTTTTGTTATTATTATTTTTGGGGATTTGGAATAATTGCTAGATGAAAATTTTATGAATATTCATTCTAGTTTAGTATGAATCTTGGAATTAATTTCTATACTTTATGTATTATAACATAATGACAAATTTAAACTTTTTAGAATAAATTTTCAAGACTTTTATTGGTTTTCAATATTTAATTATTATTATTCTAATAATGTTAAACATTTTTGCCTTATAATGTTAAAAAGTGAATTAAAACAAAATGTTTGTAAATTTCTTGAATAATTATTATTTTCTATTTAAATGAAATGACCATTATGGTATGAGCATCCACATACAAATGTAGGACAAATACGTGGAATCGCCTCAACAAAGTGAATCAAGACGGAAAATCTTGACCGAAAAAGCCAATTCTTACAATGTTTGCACTTCAATCAGGGCGACGGCCACCGTTCCGATTCAGTATGCATTGCAAACAGGAGCCGTGGCGTTTTGTGATTGGGAAAGGGCCACCTGAATTATGCAAATGATAGTCGCATTCGGGATGCCTGTGATTCATTATTGACGGCGTCTATGTGTCCGGTCCTGACAGACGAACGTGTGACACGTCCACATTTCGTTTTCCACCGAGGCTATCAGTCTGAAAACTCTCGTCACTTTCAATCATGATATTTGTAGGTCACTACAGTGAACAGTAATTCAGTGGAATTAGAAAAATTGCTACCACTGAACCGTTACTAACAGTTTATAATAGGCCAAACCGTCATATTTCCATATCTCTGAAACAAATCTCTTCACTTATTGTACAGATAAGTGAAACTTGTGACTGTGACAGCGATTCAAATGATTATTATATGTTGCGTTCGCCACAGATAGCCCGGAATATTTTCTAGTTGGTTTGACGGTATCATCACTAGTTCTAATATCAGTACACGTCTGATTTGGAAGCGAAAGCCGTACGGGTCTCACATTTCCATCTTCTATTAAATAAAGTAGGATGATTGTTTGTATATATGGCTGCATACAAATCTACACCCGTGGAGAACATTTCACCAAATTTCGAACACGTGTTCCTTTAGAACCAGAAACGAACACCGTGGGGGTAAAACAAGTCTAACACACCCTGGCGAAATTTTCAAAACCTGCTAAAACGGCCGATAATAGCGGCGGATTATTTTTTCGGGGTTTATGGGATTGATAGTGTTTCTCCCAATGTTGTTTGTGTATAATTTCAACTCCTTTCAGCACGGGAGGGGAGCATCCTTAGGGGGGGGGGGTGAAGGAGCGTTACATACAAGTACAACCAGAAAAGACGAGATTGGAGTGCAAATACGGGATTATCGATGTCGCTGAGTTTAATTATGCCAACCCGAGGACGCCGGGCACACAGGTAGTGATTTCATAAAGTGGAAACCTTATTGTAATCCAATCAGTCGCCCTAATTATCTACAATTACAAATTAATGAGGATCAGAATGGGGAAAAAATTGATCGAACCGGGTCTAAAGCGCTTAGTACGCCGCATCGAACCGTTGTGTACTAAAACTTAATTGTAATTATTATTTTACTTTGTAGAATGTATATTACAGTTTATAATGTAATTTATAATTTTAGAGTAGAATTTTAATTTTGATTTGAAGTTTATTTTGACTTGGAAAAGTTGTTTCGTTGACATGCGTCTTGATGGATGATGTTAACTTTTATATGACAACTACCAATTCTTGCTATAGTTGTATTTATTTAATTTAAAAACGACATGTGTGTATATATGCATATATCCCCAAATGTCTCCTATTTACACGATCGGTGATAAGTTTTAAAATCAACTCTTAAAACAGCTTGAAGTGAATTATTAAAATAAATTTTTAATATTATTATTTAGGGTAACAGGCTACATGAGGATAATCCACATGGAGGCAACTCCCCTTTAATAGCATAGAAAGGGATTTGAAAGGAGGATGCGGAAGGGTAAAGGAAGGTAGCCAAGGGTTAACTAGGGCCCCCGGGCTGTGGTTTAAGGATCCTACCCGGCAATTCGCCGAAACGTTATGCAGGGAAAACCCTAGAAAAACCTGCTTTAGGTAGGTCTGGCATTGGGTACTTGTCCCACGCCCTTCCGATAGCGGGAGAAGAATTTGCTGTGGGGTCGCAGCATTCCCTTCTCCGTACCTCGACCAGTTTAGGAGGCAGCTGACGACTGTTCCAATGGGAACAGGAAACAACTCTTACCGTATGCCCAAGGTCTGTGAACCCGGAACATACATCTCTCAAAACAGGCCGAGGTGCCTCGGCTTGTGGGAACCTTAGTTCAAAAACGGAGAAAGGAAAAGGCATCTCCAAAGGTAGCCCCCTCCTGTCTCTCCTAGAAGGTTCTGCCTGCGAGAGGACATCCCTCGCATGTACTGTCTGCGAGAGAATAGCCCTCGTAGACTTTCATTCATAATAAATATATTATATCTAGCAGCTTGTCCACGAAGATAATACGAGTAATTGTACTTTACATAATGGCCATCCTCAAAATTTTATTTGTCAAATGTCTCAGTTCAAATTTAGCACTTACATACATCATCCCACAATCTTAAATCTATTTTAACAATAATTGAAAGTAGATTAATTCTACGGTCACCGATCGATGTTCGTTCGTCACCTGGAATTTTCCGTGTGTCTTTCTCTTGTATTTATCTTGAGTCACCTGACGAAAGGAACAAGGGTTGCATAAACGTTGTGAGATATTTATTTAGTACTTTTGTCTATTCCATCTAATTATTATACATTAATGCATCAATTCATAGTGTAGCAAATGTTCAACATAACTTTTAGTATCACCCTAATTGGTTTCTAAGAGTGGTATATTTTGATGCAGATATGAAACAACGTGCACTTTTGTCATCCGTGACCAGATTGAAACATGCCTGACCTAGCTTTCTGTGAGTCATTCCCCCAGGAATGATTTTTCTACCCACCGGTCGACTACAGAATATTTATTTTCTGTGGCTTTTAAGCGTCAGTCTCGGTGTTTTTAATATCCCTAAAATAATAATTATCCAATTAATTGTATTATTGATCAAAATTTTTATTTATATCATTAATACTTTTTATTTTCGACTAACTTTTATTAAAGAAAATTTTGATTTACTGTACTTTAATTACATTTAATTTTACTATAGCCAATTTTTTGTTCCAAATACAAATAGTCAAAAACTTGAAGTTATTGATTAATGACCATATTTAATTAGAGCTTACATTTACATGATGTTGCATATTTTCAACTTAATATAAGTGTTCAAATAATATTATGTAAATCACGACCATATATTTTTGGTTATTTTTACTGAATTTTATTCACAAAAATACGTATTAAAACATTTAGTTTTAAAAAAATCATGTAGTAAGGAGTTAACAAAAATGTGTTATTTTTTATCTCTGTTTTGAATTAAGTTTAATAGAAGTTATAAATAATACGGCCTTCATATAATACCAAGAATAGCCATTACATTAATTTGACTATATATTTATAAAACTTAAATTAAAATTGATTTTATTCACCTTATATAGTTAAAAAAACGTTACACTGTAACTTTTAATAAAAAATTAAACAATTCTCCCTGTTTTGTTTATCCACTATCTTTACGACAATTTCTTTGCTGGTAGTCGTTGCACTACATACGCTCAGGAATGTTGTTGATCATTCAGAAATAATATTAACGTGTGTTATAAAGGGTTCTGAGAATAAAGTACGCAATTAGGGGCGGGTTATTTGTTTAATTGGTCGTTATCCTCTTACCATATTTTTGATAAATAGAATGTGACAGTTAAATCCTTTCTGAAGAATATACAAGAAAATAGTTTGTAGTTATTAACAACCCATTCTGTATTTCGGTGCAGACCCAAGTCGCTGGTGTTATTTCTCGATTTAGGAATGTGTCTGAAAACACGACCTCTCAGAAGCAACTCAAATCTGTCGGTAATTTTCTTTTTGTGGCAGTTCAAACAATGTTTGTCACGTGCCGAACTTTGCCGAAGACAACCTTGGCAGTTAGAACAACGAATTTGGTACCGTCGCTAATCGACCAAGACAGATAATTGCATTAGTGAAACTGGCCCCAGTTCGGCGCCTGACAGCTTGACATAACCTTGTTTGGCCCCTTAGAGCGCGCATCGACGCCCCAAACTCACTGTCAACACGCGGGACGTTTATTCCACGTCAGAATTTCGCACAGTATTTCCTAAATTTACTACACAATAAATATGGAAGAGCAGATTGAAGTCGAAATTAAAATAAAAAAACATCTTTTTTAGTAGTGGAATATAATCTGCATTTTTCGTTACATAAAATATTTTTAAACAAATAAATAATGTAACTAACATAAATCAGAATATTTTCTTATTAAGGACATATCTTTAAAAAATAACTATTCAATCTAAATTTATTGAAAATGTTTAAATGCTGAATATGCAGAAATTAAGTAATTTAGATAAACTAAAAATATTTTTATAATGCTGGATAGAAGAAATCAAACGTTCAATCATTGTAATTGAAACGCGTATAAAACACTAATAAAAATAGCTTAATGAATACTTCTCTGAAATTATTGTCATACTGGATATATTATTACCATGATTCTCCTAGTAAAAATATTTTAAAAATGCTGGATAGAAGAAATCAAACGTAGTACCAATTTTATTAAATCGTTAATAAACACTAACTGTAATAGTATAACGAATATTTCTTTAAAGTTATGGTCATACTTGATATATTAGTTTTATGATTCTCCTTGTAAAGGAGTCATAAGTCATGATTCTATTCATCTTGTTTGTTTATCAATTCGACCTTTCTTCAGACTTCACAGTATCATAAGTATATTTTAACGTTAATAATGTTGGTTTCTTTTATTGTAAGAACTAGCTGACGTTCTACATTAATGTATTAGTCAAGAGGAGATTTAACCTGCCCTATACAGAGGGAATACTAAGTTCATCAGACCCCATCAGTGCCTTATTAGTGCCTTGAGAGAGAGAAAAATACTCCAGCTGCTTTTAGAGTCAAAAATATTATTTGTAACCTTAAGAAATTAAAAAAAGATACTGGTTATACCACTGCCTTAGGCGTCTCAAAATTTCTTCATGTACCTTAAAGAGTGTCCCGGGGACATTCAGAGTAAAAAATAGATCCTGTACTTTAAGAGAACCGAATCGAAGTTACTTCATGTACCTTTGAGTCTCCCATAGTGTTTGATTCCGTGTTAAACGAAACATGTGCACAAAATTGGGAAGAAATTGTTTATAAGATTGTACACGGAACTTTGTTTTCGCCTTCTAATTTTCGTAGGTTTTTAATTACAAATTAAATGACAAGTTGATTATCTTAATTAAACTCAGCGACATCCTTAACCCCATATTCTACTGTAATCACAATTATATTCGTGTTATTTTTATGTAAAGGTCCTCCACCCCCACCCCTAAGGGTGTTGAAATGGGTTCAAATTATAAATAAACGAAATCTGGGAAATGCTCTAAATCTAATTCACCCCGAAAACTATTTATCCGAAGCTGATATCGGCTAATTGAGCATGTTTTAAAATTACCACCCCTGCCCCTGAGGGCAGTAGTCTCATGTTAGCCCCCAAAGATTTTTGTTTACGGTTCGAAAGGACCAAGTGTACGAAATTTGGTAAAAATTTACTCCTTTTGTATGCGGAACATACACACTTTTGGGAGTGGGGGGGGGGGGGCTAACAGGCTCCATGTGGGTAATCCACATTGTGGCAACTCCCCTTTAATAGCATAGGAAAGGATTTGAAAGGGGGGATGCGGAAGGGTAGAGGAAGATAGCCAAGGGTTAACTAGAGCCCCGGACTATGGTTTAAGGATTCTACCCAGCAATTCGCCTTAAAGTGATGTAGGTAAAACCCTAGAAAAACCTGCATCAGGTAGGTCGGACATTTGGTACTTGTCCCTCGCCCTTCCGATGGCGGGATAGGGGTTAGCTGTGGGGTCGTAGCTTTCCCCTCGCCATGCCTTGACCGGTTTAGGAGGCAGCTGGCCGACTATTCCAATAATAATAGCGGACAACTCTTACCGTATACCCAAGGTCTACACACAAACAGTCAATTTAATTTCTTAGATTTCAGACGAAACCTAACAGGCGGAAACAAACTTTAAATATTCTTGAGGCATTGATGAAACACTAACATGACCGTTTTTTATCCCTAATATGGAATGAAGCATTGACTGAAATGCGTTTACTTTGTTTTCAAAATTATACAGCACTTCCTTCAAAATGCGGTGAAAATAATCCATAAGAAAGTGGAAGGAATATTTTGCTGATCTCAGCATTTATACAGTCAAAAATAAATATTTCAGGAGCACGGGGGTAGTTAACAGACTGATTAAGGCGATAATCGGTTACATGTAGTTATATGTAAGTGATGCAGAAATATTAACAATGATTCATTGTAGTAGTAAGAGTCAGTGAACTAATTTTTTTTTGAAGGACAGTATTCTGTTATTGACTGAGTCTTCATTGCACTGAATAGAACATTTTCCTTCAACACCAAATCCGATGTTAATAGACACGACGTTGACGACCACATTTTCCTCACTCTCGCTTGTATCATGTGGCGTCTAACGGTAAATTGTTTTTTCATCCTAGAATTGAAAATTATTATTTTTATTCCCTCAAAGTCTCTTGAGATGTCTATAAAATTTTTTATGTATGTTCCTATGGCTATTTTATCGTTATATACTGTAATTGAGCAGATAATTCATATAAAAATACTGTACATAAAAATACTGTACATTTACAGCAAGTCATGAAAGCCATTTCAATATAATTTTATATTATAAAAATATTCCAATTTTAAATTTAAAAAGATTAAGAAAATAAACTTCGACATGTTTAGAAACATTCCGATAAAATCACAAATACGTATATAGGTAAATACTGAAAATTGTAATGGTGGGAAATAACCACCACTGTTTTAACCGATGATTTATTCCACAGAGGCCAGACATATATGTAAAACATTGCACTTCAAATTACGAACAAATATTGCGAAGAAAAGTTTTTTTTTTCGAGCCCTCTAAGAAGAAGATAAAACAATACAACTAGTTTCGATAAGATGTTTCAGAATTTATTAGCAGGAGTTAAGTTTCATTCATAAATATTCATGGCTCCTCTTTCGTTGCATAATTTGCGGAGACAAAGTACATGGCAATATAAGTCCTAAGCTCAGCTAGTCCTCAACGAATTCCTTCTAATTGGATACCTCACAAAACTTTGTGTGGAAAATCTCGGGGCCTCAGTTTTCTCTTATGAAGAATTAGGCGGCTTTAACTGAAAGTTTCAACAGTCACAGAGCCTCGGAGCTTGATTGAAAATACCTGCGCTTTGATACGTACGGGAGTAAATACATAATTAATATGGGATCAGTGATATATTTACGACAGTTCGTGCTTGTTTATTAGCAGCATTATACATATATTTTACTTGACCGAATAAAAAATTCTGAGATCTACCGTCCACCTTAAATATAAGGTTATGAATTCTTACATGCAATGAACTGAAGTAAACTGAGGAGGTTCATAATAATAATAAGAAAATAGCCAATAACAGACAAAAATGTGTTGATACAAATACCGCTCAACGTTTCTGGAAACCTTCTTCCCTTCTTCAGTTGTCAAAATAACTAAAAAACGCGAGAGCCTAGAGCGACACAACTGCACAATTCCGTTGACAAAACTCAAAAGCTGTTGGCCTAAAAGGTATTTGGCTATTTTTCTTATTATAAAATTTCAAAACAGACGTAAATTGTTCATTTAAGAACGTTCAAATTAAATAATTCTTATCTATGCTCATATAAAATAAGATTTTATACATTTTTTTTACAAGTAGTACAATGTTGATCGAAAACATAATAATGTAACGTGCGTCTCCATCTATTTATTAAAACATCGTATCAAACCATATTTGATTTTATTTATAACCCCCCACCGACGTGGCACGAAAGTTCCCTTGACCAAGTACCGAAGAAATTTCCTGCATGTGCAGAACTCAGGACTTAAAAGAAAAGGAGACGGCTTACAGTGGAAAATTCTCTCAAATTTTCTCCAGGTTGGACCTGCACACCGGCGTCTTCTAAGAAATCTCGACCAACGATGGTGGTGGATTTGGCGGGAGGAATGGGTCCTTCTGGTTGGTGGTGAAGGTCACGTGAGGGGACCAAGGTTGGAGATTGACCCAGCACTTTCAAAAATCCAGGTGGACCGAATATGTGGAGGGAGCTTGACGAGAAGATTTTGAGATCAGTTGGACAGTCGTTGAAAGAGTGAGTTAGTGGTTAGATATTCGTTGAACTTGGTTAGGGAGACGAGATTAGTCTCGACACAGTACGGGCGTGATATTGAACCACCACCACGACCCACGACGTGAAAAAAAATTATTATCCTATTCAAAAAATAATATTAAACAGACTAAACGTTTCGTCCCAAATTGGGACATCTTCAGTTATCTATTAATAAAGCCTATCACACTAAAATTAATACAGATCTGTCGAACCTCAATACGACATATTCTTCGGAAATCTAGACCCACAAAGATAATGGTGCAGGGTAACGATCTTTGAAAGGAAAACATCGAGTCTCATATTTGGACTCAATAAACAACGTGATGGTTATTGGAAAATATTCGATAATAATAGCATAAATGAACTTGTAAAGTTTAAAACAAAGTCAGCAATTAATAAACAGTTCTTAAGTTTCCATCCGGGTTAAGCCTAAGACGTTCCGATGGCGTCCAGAGCAAGTCAAAAATGATGGCAGGGTACGGCATCGAAACGTCGTCACTTAATTTTACTTTAACCCGGGTGGAAACCCAAGAACTGTTCAACCAGAATACACCGGGAAAATCTTTGAAATAGTCAACCATATTGCAGAATTGAAGTTTAAATAGGTATGCGCATGTGTGCCGTAAAAATGGAGATGTGCAGAGAACAAAATATACTGTTGGGAGCCCAATAACATACAGGACTAAAGACCAGATGGTAAGACGATGTCCAAAAGGGTCTAATAATAATGAATATCAAAAACTTGACACACTGTAAATAACAAGAAAGAATTGAAGGTTGTTGTTGAGGAGGCCAAGACATTTAAGTGATGATTAATATGAAAGATATCCAATCCAGACAAAAAAGTGATAATATAAATACCACACAACGTTTCTGGGTTCCCTCAGCTGCAAAGAATAACCTAAAGTGACACAACTGCACTCGTCAGTTGAAAAACTCAAAAGCGACGAAAACATAGCAATATGGAAGAGCCGAAGGGTTAGCGTAACAATAAGGGATCATAGCAATTATTGAGTTTCATAGTGTCTGTTTGTACATTAATAGCTGTGATGTTTGATTTAATTTGAAGAATCTCTGAAATGATTCAAGAATTGTACCTGATGTCAATGTCTAAAATCTTAGCATTTTCCCAATCAAATGTATGTTTTGAATTGATAATATGTTTGGATACTACAGATTGTTTATCCATAGGAATAAACATATATTAGATATATGTTCCTTGATACGTGTATTAAGGGAACGTTTTGTTTGCCCTATGTAGCAGGAATTACAATTAGAGCAAGAGATTTTTTAAACAACACAATGTTTGCTGTAGGGGTCAAGTGGTCCTTGTGGTTTTTAATCAAGTAGGAAAGGTGTTTTAGTGGATCTGTAACTGATGGATATTAGATATTCTTTGAATATTTGGATAAATTTGTCATGTTAAATTTGTAATAAGGGAGATCAAAAAAATATGGCTTGAGTTGTTTGGGGACGAGTGACAATAGGATATTTGATAAAGTTCAAGCTGCTGTTTATGTGTGTAATAATAAAATTTAGAGATTAAAATGTTTCGGACTATATTTAACTTGTGTTGATGGAACTTGGAGTTATAAAGTAATATAGTTTGTCTACAAGATTGTGTAACATTCCAAACTGCCATCAAGTAACACTCCACCACTGCTGCCACCATGTGTAACATCCCAGCGCTGTGCCCATGTAACATTCCAGCAGTTGGAAATGGGAAGTCCAGATAGATCGTTCACCAACCGAGCTATACCTCCGTTAGCTCACCTGGCTACCGATCTAGAGGATAAAGGAAGAATTAAGAACAGGAAATAGGAAAGTCGGTAACGTGAGGGTTCGGGTTCAACTAATTGAACCTAGGCGTTGGTGTTTCGCTGCACTTCAGCCAAATAAGAGTTGATGAAGAATAAAGAGATTTAATAGTTAGAAATAAAATAAAGTAAGACAAACTGGCGGATAGCACCAGGAGCCACCGACCCGTCTGGAGGTTGGATCACGACTGCCGTTCCCAAGAAGCTCTGAACAATTCGAAGACTCCTTTCCCCCTCCCTGATGATTTTAAGTCTCCAATGAGAACTCTTACAGAGAGGAAGATTTCTGCTGCCGTGTGCATTGCTGCATATGGCACCTTAAGTGTTGACTCAGTGTTATTACAGCTGCGCCCACTTATGTCCGCTATGCGGGAGAGACGTTGATTTCTGCTGCCGTGGGTATCGTTACTCACGGGACCTAAAGTGATGTCTTTAACTGCATCAGCGTTCTTGCAGCTGCGCCCTCTTAGGTCCGCTATGCTGAAGAGACGTTATGATAACAGGGCACGTGTAGACTATTATATTACAATTGTATACCATAGCTCTGGTTTGGTTTGGAGGACGATCAGAAAGATAATTTGGAACACATCCACAGTATGTAAGTTTTCTGAACCAATTGGTGAGAATGGAAGTATTGTGAATGGATGCAGTGACATCAAGGAAATTAAGAGAATGGTTAAATTCAAGTTCATGGGTGAATTGTATGTTGGGACGAAAATTATTGAAAGTATTGACTCAATAATTGCTACGATCCCTTATTATTACGCTAAACATTCTGTTTTCCCAATGTCGTTGCTCACTCTTTGCTACGCTAACCCTTCGGCTCTCACATTGTCGTTGCGTTTTCGCCGCTTTTGAGTTTTGTCAACTGGCGAGTGCAGATGTGTCACTCTAGGCTCTTCTTCGCACCTGATGAAAGAGACAAGGATCCCAGAAACGTTGTGTGATATTTATATTATCACTTTTGTGTCTGAATTGGCTATCTTTATCATTAATTATTTTCAATCAGACTTAATTGTTTTTCTTTTAAGCAATGATGTTGTAGCGCATGAAGAAAAAGGAGAAGATGGCGCTCGCCTAAAATTAACATCCCGAGAGTCACGGGCGAACTGGAACCCCGAAGAGAACTCAATACTACTGCGTCCGCGTCGTTATATCTGGGCCACGATAAAGAGTATTTTTATGTATCCATTCCAATTGATTCACACTGAATACAGCGTCATCAAGCGCGTGTTTTGGAAAAAGAAGTGTTAGTGTTTGTCGTGCTGTATGTGGATGAAATCTGCAGTGAAACACGACGGTTCTGAACTGAAAATTCCGATATTAACCTAATTTAGACGATTGTGGCTCCATAAATCACGAATCGGCGAAAAATGTCATAAAACGTAAGTAAAATAATATTTAAAACTTTAATATGTAATAATTTAATATCTCAACATTTCCAGCCATCCCTGTTTGAAAATTTTAACATTTTATTCTGGAGATTATTTTTTTCATACGAGTCGTATTTTTTTTTAGATATTTAGACGGGTTCTCTTGAAATAAACTCTATATTTTCAAAGGGTTCATCGTTACTTAAGTCTAGCGATATCAATTTCTTTTCGTAATTTTCCCCTCCCGTTTCAGACGGCAGATTACTTTTCTAATATTTCGTAATTTTCAAACGCCGTCGCAGCTGCTTGCATTTTGCCTACGCACCGCGGGGCCTAACAAGTTCCTTTTCCTCATCACAGCTTCATTACCGAGGTTGAAGTTTTCCACAACACTGAGGCGTCGAATACATTATTAATGAAGACGATATATTAAATCGCATAGAGAGTACGTATCGTGTAACATAGAATATATGCATCTAATAGCTCCACAAGCCAATTCTTATTCGACGCACGTAAAGTGGCATAGGTTATCCGGTATTCCCAGTGAGTAGATAACGGATATGAAGTATGCATAGACGGATATTTTTTTAGTGAAATATTCATTAAAAAAGCTGAGCATGTTTATCACATAGACAGGCTATGTATAGGGTAATCCACGTGGTGGCAACTCCGCTCTTATAGCATAAGAAGGGGACTGAAACGGGAGATAGGGCAAGGTAGCCAAGGGTTAACTCGGGCCCCCGGGCTGTAGTTTTAAGGATCCTACCCGGCAATTCCCCTAAAAGTGTAGGTAGGGCAGTATGTACTTGTATTACGCCCTTCCGATGGCGGGAGAGGGGTTTGGTGTTGGGTTGCAGCATTTCAGTGCCTTGACCAGTTTAGGAGGCAGCTGGCCGACTATTCCAATAGGAATAGCGGTCAACTTTTACCGTATGCCCAAGGATAATATACACCTCACAAAACAGGCCGAGTCGAACAGATTTACATATCAATATTTTTACCAGGCAACTGAAAGTTGTAATGCTTAACTATTCAATAGAAATTTTCAATAAAATTTAATTGTAAAAGAATTACCGTTGAGTAAATATTTTAAAATATCAACTATAGTATATTACTTATTATGAAATATTGGCTTGGATAGTGGATCGTTAAGACATAAAAATATGCCATTATAGCTAATAGCAATTGTACATACGTGTACATGTTCAGGGAAAATTGGTGCTTGTAAGTTGATATGAATCGTTTTTTTATTAGTGAAAAAAAAATGTATTCATGTTTCCAACACAATTGACAAAGTAAATGAGTCTCCTAATTTTATATGTGTTACCAACACTTCAATTGCTAGAGTAGACGCGTATGTATTTCTGGACACGTTTTGCAACATTATTTTTAAACATTATTATTCTTATTTTTAAGACTTATCCGGTATTTAAATTTATAATTTGCAGTGTTAATTCTACAGAGACTGAAATTTTCAGAAATTCAGTACATAATTCAATTTTAAATTTCCATTCCTCAAATCGACTGGCTAGACGACTTTTTTATGTTGTTGTTTTTGTGTGTGTTTTTTTGTTCTCCCAGGCCCAACGCGGTGACCTGTCGAAAGGAACGTCTGCAGGTTGTTTATTGAATAAGTCAGCTGCCGGTTGGGGTGTTATAGAATGCGCAGGCAAGGACTTTGTGTGTTAACAGCGTTTCCTTGTAGTGCGGACATCCATCACTTGGAGCTCTGCAGTACTTGGATGTGTCAGAGGCACGTCAGCCCAGCTGCCATTAGAGACCCGCTCTTCTGCGCTCAAGACCTTTACATTCACGTCCAAAAGCCGTGAGCTCCAGGCAAATTCACTGGGGACGTGATTAAGACGATTAAATCACTTTATAGCCTTCTTTTGAAGATATACAAACTGAAACAGAAGGCACGCAACAAAAATTTCATGCAATTCTACAATACCAATTAATGTGAGTTTTGATACGATTTTTATTACTTACTTGTTATATTTTCCGAGATTTTCCTAAAGTTTCTTGTACTGTAATAGACGTAGAACAGCGTAATACAGCCGAATAAACCTAATAAATTAAGTAATCGATGGTGATTTTTTTTAAAAAAAATTACACGTATTCAGTCTTTCTGCCCGAATTCGGTACCGACCATGAATACGGAGACTAATTGACAGTGGGAGATGATCTCATGGCAAGATGATTGCATCGAATTATCACAACAATTTCGGACGACACTGCTTGACGCGAAAGACGAGAAACAAGAGAGCTTATCTCCGTCGAAGTGCCAATGGATGAAACATGGATTCACAATTAAGCACCAGAATTGAAACAACAGTCCATGAAATGGGATAGAAGCTGGTTCTTCAGCTACGACTAAGATGCAGAGGGTGAAATTTATTGAGAGTTATTGTCAATATTATATTAGAGACAAATGTTTTTCATTGCCTTCTCACGTTTAATTTGGGGGATGCGGAAGGGACAGATGAATAGTGAAAACGTAACTATGGTCTTAATTTTTAAAGATCCAACCCGGTATTTTCCAAAATATGATGCAGGGAAATCTCTATAAAACCATAATGAGATGGTTCGTGATCTTGGTACTAGTGCCTTGTCCTTCCTAGTAGTGCGGGATGCAGCATTTCCGTCTCCATGCCTCGATCAGAAGACAGTTGGTCGATTGGTCCAAAGAGACCCGTCGACAATTATTTCCGTGTTTCTTCAAGCAGTATGAATTACAGATGTATCAGACAAAACTATACATAACTAGCTGACCCGGCGAACATCGTACCGTCTCAGAATCAATAAACGTGTTAATATACCATAAAAGAATGAAGTTCAATAAATGTACCCAAAAAAAATCGAATTCGATGGTGAATTTGGCCTTGGATCTGTAAAGTCGAAGGCGACGTCAGAATTACTGATTTATGATCAAAGATTTATGATATCTCAAGCAGAAATTACCTTGAATGTCGGATTGAATCCGCATTCTTCGATCAAGCCTGCTCCAAATGAAGTCAATTGGAAACATCCGTTGTATCTTTGAGTTTTCGACAGAAAATGTCGTGATTCTGGTGTTTCGCCACTAAGCAATGAATACAATGGCTCAGGCGGCGGAGACAATAATGGCAATTTCACTTTGACGTTGATACAGCACAATCCACGCGTTTCTCCAGCGAACTTCAATGCATCCTCCATTGGACCAATTCGAACTAAAGGATACTAGCTGTAGTCTATTGTTCAATCATATTGAAACGCTACCACGATTCAAATCAACACTTCTTCTTGCGCGTCGAAGATTATGACGTTGTCTGTGACATAAGCTC
Organism: Zhengitettix transpicula; assembly: GCA_037074705.1. NCBI lineage: Eukaryota > Metazoa > Arthropoda > Insecta > Orthoptera > Tetrigidae > Zhengitettix > Zhengitettix transpicula. Next base: position 11,162,175 of record CM073593.1, read on the forward strand.
GACGATTTCTCATTGCCAACGGAGCCGTTTAACGTGCTGTCTCTCTTTGTTCTTGTATATGTGAGCACGAAGTCGGACCGTACTAACGCAGCGCTTTTCTCGTGCGATTTCTTGTTCCCCTGGAGTGGATTGATTTGCAATATTCGTAAGTCTTAATTGCATTACGGCTTCGTTGTGAAAGATTAGATCTTCTGGCTCGCGGCATTGTAAATAACACTGAACAAAATAACCTTTCTCAATATTCACTTCATCAACATCAATCAAACTGAAATAAAAGGACCGCGCATCTGCACCTGCTGTCAAAAGATAAGGCACACTACGCCATCTACTGGCATTACCGGAACCAAAATACAACACCATCAGAGAATTTTTATTTTCGTGAATTTTCCCGAGGTTTTAATAGTTATTCTGCTATATAGGACGGACACAAATCCAACAAATAAAAAATCATCAAAATCGGTTCAGCCGTTCCCGAGTTGTAAATGGTGTTACTAACCCTACATTGTTTTATATATATTGTAATAAACAACCTTTCGTCAAAATAAATAAAATTATCTTTATATTTTAACAAACAAATTTTATTTATCAGAATTTACAATTATACAATTTAATATTATAAAAAGCATATCTTTCTCTAATGGGCCTTTAATGGGTTTGATAACGGAGAGAACACTTAAATAATCAAAGAACCCAACATTTATCTTTAAATTAAAGAGTAATATTTAATCGTCTAGACATCGACGAAACTTATTAACGAACTTAATCTACCAGATTGATTCTAAATTTAACAGAGTTTATTTTATTAACACAAAAGAAGAGAACGATATCTGACTGTATCTTTTAATTCCGTTTACACATATTAATACCATAAAGTTCACCTTACGATTACTCAGGAACATTTCGCTCGTTCATTACACACACACACTTTATAGACTGGACGTTTACACACTGACTCTAACACATATTATTGGTTCGACGATAGCTGATTCTCCATACTCGCTGAAGGACATCCCACTTGCTCGTGGTGAAACTACTCGACGCTGGATGCTGTGTCCTGGTCTCCTACCATCGAAGACAGTGGTCAAATTTTGATATTACTACAGATTGAACTTATGCATACAAAAATGTTTATCGTTGACATAGATTTGCTATTTCTCTCGCAGGCTGCAAAATCTCTCCATACTCGGTGCTCGTCGTACGCCTCCACAGCCAACAATCAACTCCAAGACTCAACTTTTCACCTCCTAGCTCCACACTCAACTAACTCCCAAAATATTATCTTCTCTTTATATATATGACCGTCCCTTCTCTCTTCTTTTGTCCCCAAAACTACGTTGCAACTGCTCGTTGACAGTTTCTCCATTACTGAAATTTACATTCTGCAGCTGCTGTTCCTTAGCTAGCAAAATATCTAGCCGCTCTGTCTTGTCACATCGAGACAGGACCCGTAATTACTTTGCACTTGTATCCTCATCCCCCCGCATTCACACGTGCGCTGTTCTAAAATTCTTCAGACCGCCCAACTGCACCCTCATCCTAAGTCAACACGCCAATGGTCCAGCCCATTAATCAGACACAATGCCTTTCCTAAACAGATTTGTCTTGCGACAGGCCACCCGCGCATGAGCCTTGACCTGACTCCTTCATACTGATCCTAAGTACACATTGCCACTTCCTGTGACGGCCAAGACCAATAATCCGAAACAATGCATTCCCTCCATGCATTACAATATATATATATATATATATATATATATATATATATATATATATATATATTGTAATGCCAATAAATTAACACATTAATTGTAAATTTGAAAATATAAAATGTTTGAGAAATATATTCTTGAAGGCGGTACCGAACACAAAACTACAATGCAGCAGAGCATTGTTTCTTTGTCGGAAGAAGCACTGCGCGCTCAAAATTGCGAGACGGTAGGTCAAGTTGGCTGGAAGGTTTTGTCAAGTATAGGTCGCATTAACAGTTCACGTTATGATATGGCGGAAGGCAGGTCGCATTAAGAGTTCACGTTACGGTAGAGTGGAGTTCACATTAAGATACGGTAGAGTTCAGTCCGCATTTTGGTTCCTCAGCGATCGGGTGGTCGTGAAAGAACTTTTGGAACTTGGATATTGAAACACGTACCGAGACGAGGACGAAAGCAAAAGGCGAGAGCGAGAATCTAAACGAGCTTGCAGGAAAGCATAGATAAAACATTCACACACGCAGAACTATAAAACCTGCTAATCACAAACAGTTTTTGGTGCACATAGCCGAGCAGAAGTAAACCGAGAGAGAGAGACGAAGAGGAGGTTCCTGGTTACTGATTTTGATATAAAAATACTAATTTTAGAATCAGTGAGTTTTAGTAGAAGCTGTGCAAAAACCCGTCATAGTGCTTCGTAAGTCAAAAGTATCCTGGAATGCTGCCGTGAGTACCAATATAAAACAACTCATTATGTAAACCGGATTTAAAGATAGACGTCAGATTTCGTTCTCTTCCTTTGATAAAATTTGTTAAGTATAATCCATCTTCTAGTATAATTTCGTCAACAAGCAAATTTCGTCTTTGTTAATTGACAAGTAAATCTTTTTATTGAAATTTGTGTTGATAAGATTTCTAAATAAATGTTTAGCCATTATTAAACCCAGTAATGACCCTGAGATAAAATTTTAAATTGTAATTATTTAATGTATTGCTAAAATAATTTCTAATAAAATATTTTGTTTGGTTGAAATTAAATGCTTTCATTTAAAAAGCATACCCATATTTTAATATTACAATATAGAATATTACAATATTACAATATAGAATAGAATAGAATATACGTATGTATATGTATATATATATATATATATTGATGGAGATATTATGTGATATAATTTGATGGCTGAAAATTATACGAGCAGTCTGAAACTTCAGTAACTAGTACCGAGTCGGAACCTCTGTTTACAGTACTGTGTTGCTTATTTTTAATCAGCCGCATGCGACCCATATATCCACATAGACCGCCTTCTATTTCTGATAGTGATACGTACAATCTAGTTTTCATTCCCAAAATGACCCGCGCTTGTATACTAATTTTTTTACGGCGGTTCTTATAGCATATTTTTTTCACGTCCCTTCATAGTACAATGGGGCTATGCATTACCTAAAATTGAGGCTTTCCGGGGTTAGTTCTATGTGGCGCAGGCGCAGTTCCCCATGACTGCACATGAAATGGAGATCGCCCTATTTTCGTGAGCACACAAGCCTCGCACGTGACAACAGGTCCGATACTATGGATACAAATCGCAACGTGATTCCCTGCGACAAAAGCTTAAAAAAAAGTCGATTTTTATTTAAATCTTGGTATCAAAACCTTTTTATGGTTAATAAAATGCGTTAGTTGAAAATTAAATCTGACACCAGCAGAACGCGTTTATTGAAAACATAATATATATTTCCCGAAATGTGTTTATAAATCAACGTTTAGTAATATTTCTTCTGTAAATATATGAATATTGTTCAATGTAATATATTCCTTTAACACACGTCATACTTACGAATATGTGTGTAGTCGCATGGGTTAACATCGAGCCTCTGTATCTATATTCTCACGAATACGTTATTATTATTGATGCATTCGATTTATTTCTGGATAGGTCGTATGACTGATCTTCACGTACATGTTTAATTATTTAGCCTATTATATGTTCTCCCCCATTTATATTATACCTTCCTCTCTATATACCTTTATTTTGCATCCTTCTAATAGTCACATAATACGTTATATATTCTCACATATTCTACTGATCAGGAACTTTCGGCTTTTCAATGTATATTTATCTGCATAAACAGTTCTTGGGTTTCCATCCTGGTTAAATTAAGCATAAGCCACGACGTCTCGATTGCTACTCTGCCATCTTTCTCAGAGAACGTTTATTAAATTAAATTGTACTATTTTTATACATTTTTAGAAGACAATTTACTTTTCGCTCACAGGGTTTTGATCCTTTTATTGGTATTTTATATATTTTTTACTTGTTAATTTGTAAACATGTTTTGTAGAAAATCTTCAAAATGATGAAAACATTTTGTTCCTAAGAAAACAATATCGATACAAAAGTCATTAGAAAGAGAAGTGGTACTTGGAACGAAGTAAACGCTAATCTGAGCATATGAATGCAAAGTGTTCATTATTTAAGTGTTCACTCTACATACAATCCTACGTTCTGTCTTATTGTTTAGCCCAAGAAACACACCCTGAGATTTATAATTATTTTACTGACTAGGCATAAGGGAGAAAAAGAAGATAAACCTGAGACCTTATAGATTAAACATTCTCTATGATTGATGTATCTGTTTGAGATTTAAAAAGTTGCGGACTCTTAGTGTAGACTGCCCAGCGTGCCTTGCGGTAACCCATCTCATAGCAGGCCTGGGTCGCGCTGTTAATCCTATAGGCAAGCCCGCGCTACACGTAGATTTATGGAGGTTGCAGAAGACACGCGGCGGGTGGCAAATTCGTGGCATTCTTATAGAAGCACTAAAAAAATGTGCAGAGAGACGCTATAAACCGGGGCCCTGGACATTTATACGATAAAGTTAACGAATTAGAATTTCTGGAAACGAAACGTAGGAATTCAAGACTTTGTGAAAGTTTTAAAGCATATTCCGGGACAAAGATCCTGGATAGATGTCTACACACGTCTACAAGAGCCTTACCGTCCCCTTAGGGAATAACACTGTTTTAAAATAGAATGGTTATTACAAAAACCTGAATTGGGAACGTTTTGTTTCGTAACTAGAACTGTACAAGGTTGGAAAAAATCAGCCTATTGCAATTTTTGTTACAACGTTCAGGTTTAATATAAACAAGCAAACTGAGTAAGAACTAATTAATTACTTATGTTGATAAGAGTTTTTTAATTTTTTTTAAAAAAGTAAATCAATTTAATTTTTTTATAATGAAGGTTTTAAATTAATCCTAGGAAATGGTTTCATCATTTAAAAAAACAATGGTAAAAAAAAGTTTAGGATTACCAATGGAAGGTCGCCTCAGGGCAAATATATAGGATATCGTAAGGAATCACATTATTTATAAAGCAATTATAATATCAAGGGATAAATCCCAAATTTAATTTATTTAATTTAAAAATTATCTTCTTGTCATAACAAAAAACAAAAAACAAGAAACTGAATTCTTCCTTGAACTATTAAACGTGATGAATAATAAAATTAAATGCACCATTGAATCATAATGCAATTATAGATTATCCTTTTTAGATATGACGATAATGAATGAGGGTAATAACTTATGAACTTCATGGTTTTCTCAACTTATCCCGAAAAATAGTATATTAAGATATTTTTTAAACCCCTCCCCCCCCCATTTATGATTCTTAATGTATAAAATAAGTTAGCATTTAAAGCAATTCATTTAACTGACAAGAAATTTTTAAAGAACGTCATATAAAATATTGAAACAATTCTGTAAAAAGTGTATTTTCCTGATTGATTAAAATACTATGGTTTAAAACCCTCACTAAATTAGTAATATTTAAGACCCAAAAAAATTATTTCCTAAAAATAAATTTAACAAACTAATTGAGATTAAATATGAAAAAATTAAATCAATAGATATACAAAGGAAACTTTCCCAAACCAACACTAAAGAAATAGGAACTTACACGAGTGAGAGAAAAAAACACTTTTGTATCGTAAACAAATACTGAAGTTATAATTATTTAATAAGAAAGCATTTAAATGAAAATTATCAATAGATATTTGAAAAAAAATACGTTATCCCCATAAATAAACATAGTTGTCCAATTTATTTCGTGCAGTGGCTGTAATTAATACTCAGTAACACTACCTAAGAAATAGCATCACAAAAATTTGTTATAAACTGTGTTTATGAAGATTTTTCATACGCCGCAAATTAATTTAACAGGAAGCCAAGATCACAAATTTGTTAGCAAGGGAGGTATGAACGCAAGCAGCAAAGCACAGTTAAAAGCATGCGGAAGTGGGACAACTCATATCTTAAAGCCTGTTCCCCACTTACTTTACGATAGTGAAGAAGCCACACTTCCTTGTGCAACCAAAAACATCCGCTGAACGTACAAGGGATAAATATGAAATATTTTAGTGAACCACGTAACTTCCAAAGTCTATAATCATGACTCATTCACTTGGTATCTAACTGAAAGCAAAGTTTTCAACTTTAGAAAAACAAATTATTAATGTCATATTCCATAGATCTGTATAGAAGCCAAGCTTCGAGGATGTTGAATGTGACACGGTTTAGATATTTTGTTTATTTACTTTAATATGTAAAAAATTCTTTACAAATTCTAAGTTATATATAATAATTTATTTATGTTATAAACACTACATGCTAGTTATTTACAATCATTTCACTTATAACCAATAAGTGCCATAAAGTCTAATACACGACTACCACCCCGAGGAGTGGGGGTGAAAATTTTCAAACAATGCTGAAACGGCCGATATTTGCGTCGAATTCTTTTTTTCCTGGGTCAATGGTATTAATAGTCTTTATCCAAGTTTTTTGTGTATAATTTAACCTATTTCGGTATGGGAGTGGAGCATCCTTAAGGGTGGGAATGGAGGTGCTTTAAATAAAAATAAAGAAAAAACAACCGAGATTCGAGTCAAATCCGAGCATATTGATGTCGCTGAGATTAATTGTGACATTCAATCATTTACAATTATTTCACAAAACATCCAATTAATTGTCAAAAAATTAATGTTTTGTCAAATAATTTTATATATAGGATTCCTGTTGAATAGGAAATATCTTCTAAATAATATTTCTTTTTTATTTCTCTGTGCAGAAGACTGGAAATATTGACAAAATCTGTAAATTTCAAAATTATATAATTTGACAATTATTAATTACTTTTTCTTATAAAAATTGCCGTCTGATGAAAAGCATTAGGATATTTGAAAATTCAACAAATAATCGTAAATCATTAACATTAACAACAATTTCTGTTTTCGAAGTTTAGAATGAATTAATTTATTCAAGTTTTGAAAAAATAAAGGGTATAATTCATGGAACGTCGTGACTAAAATACAAGTTAAAGTCTACTGACGTTCTCAATTTAAAAAATTCGTTGTGTTATCTTTGTTAAATATTTTAGGCAGATTCTGTAAGTTTTTTTTATAACTCTTAGCGCCCGCCGACGGACATTATAAGTCTGTAGTAAAGACTGGAATCACGAGTAGGAGTAAAAGCCGACGTGATTAACTCGAAATCCCTGTTTTTTAATAGTGCTGATTATATATTAAATATTCCTGACCAGGACTTAGACGTATTTAAGAATATTTATTAAAGGCTACGAGTATTTCATGTTATGTTACAGCAACGGATAAAACAGTTTTACGACAACGAACTGTTTGGAGGAAGATATTTCTTCACCTGAAATTTGTTGGCGGAGTGATATAAGAATAAAGGCGTCAATTGACGGTGAGGAGAGAGGTTCGCGCTGACAGCTGCTTTTGAAGTTAACCCTGGCAGGAGGCAGGCGTTGTCGTTAATGAGATTGTGTGAGGCGAAGATTGCAGCGTTCGCGGTTGCTCCGTAATCGTGTCAGCTTCACCCTGCCGGGGCAATGCAGTTACGAGCTAATGACCGTGACTTTGCGCCCAAGATCGCTGTTAATATTCGACGCGCTGCGCGATGGAATGTGCCTCAAAGCCAGCGTAATTAATCTGCGAATACCGCTGTGCTGCCGAGACTCAAAGAGGAAACGATGTGCTGCATAAACAAAGCAAGCAAACATCCGCGACCTTGTCCTCAAGATGGCGAATATCGCTACCGATTAACGACAAACGACCGCTACTGAAAATAAATTTACCAAAATTTTTTTTTGTGTTTTTCTCCTCCATACAAGTTTGGATTTTCGAATTCTGTTATCTTCTTCTAATAAAAAATATTGGACGTTTTTTATGTACGTTGTAACATTGCAACAGTTGGGAATGGGAAGTCCAAATAGATCGTTCACTAACTGAGCTATACCTCCCTTAGCTCACCTGGCTACCGATCTAGAGGATAAAGGAAGAATTAAGAACAGGAAATAGGAAAGTCGGTAACGTGAGGGTTCGGGTTCAACTAATTGAACCTAGGCGTAGTGGTTGGTGTTTCGCTGCACTTCAGTCAAATAAGAGTTGCTGAAGAATAAAGAGATTTAATAGTCAGAAATAAAATAAAGGAAGCAAACTGGCGGATAGAACCAGGAGCCACCGACCCGTCTGTAGGTTGAATCACGACTGCCGTTCCCAAGAAGCTCTGAACAATTGGAAGACTCCTTTTCCCTCCCTGATGATTTTAAGTCTCCAATGGGAGCTCTTAGAGAAAGGAAGATTTCTGCTGCCGTGGGCATCGTTGCACACGGCACCTAAGGTGCTGACTTGCGCTAGACTCAGCTTTCTTACAGCTGCACCCACGTATGTCCGCTATGCGGAAAAGACGTTACAATAAGATGGCACGTGAACCGCATACAAATTTAATCGCGTCTAGTAATTTCAACCAAATTTTGTTCAAGTGTTTCCTTAAGGTCGTTACACATGCTCCGTTTTACCTTAAGACTTGCCAACGCAGTTAAAGTCTGAAGGTAAGTCTTAATACCAATTTTGTATCCACACGCACAGTGTTCAGTGCGTACTTTTGTTAAGTATTTTTATGAATATCATTCAGACTTTCTCATAAAACAAAATAATAATTTAATATAGTTTTAAATCTAAGGGAGCAAAATCATGGGTTTTGAAAATGGGAGAATTTTTTCACATAAATTTATTAATTGTGTTTATTTTTGTGTGATGTGTAAATTCTATGTTTCATTTTCGAATCATTAATTATTTTACTAGTAGATATTTTATATTTTTATTAGGACTGTAAATATTATGTTTTACCCTTAGTATAGTTAAAGAATTATTATTTTAGTTATTATTCACATTATTTTTACTTATGTTGGACAGGGAAATTTGTTTTCCAGAATTTTAGTATTTTTATGTTAACTTATAATTATTTACATTTGTAGCATTCAATTATTATATAATAATTTTATGTATTGACGTGTCCAGTATCATCATAGAGGACTAATGGAATAAAATAAATCAAATCAAATCAAATAGAATTAAGTTGGGAACAGACGGATTGGAAAAATCACCGGACGCAGGATGAAGACACGTATTTAGAACTGTCAAATTTGATATCGCGGAAAGACACCGTTATGAGAGTTGCGATAAGCCCATACGAATGCACTTCAGTTTTTTTAAATTTTTAACTGTAATCTCACTTAAGCTCTTTCAACCATAATTCCAGAAATATGAGATGATAAACAAGGAATTTTCAAAGGTAGTACTAACTATTGACAAGTAAACAACTTTATGGTAAATAATATAAAATTTTTAACATTTATTTAGTATCTTCGTCTGGAGATAAAGGTAATCAAATAATTAGTGGTAAAAAAATTGTAAGTTAAGCCTGAGGCTTGTGGATCATCTTGACTTTCCTGAGAAGTGGAATATGCTTGTGACTGTAGTGATTGACTTTTGTAAGCATGTGTTTGTAAAATATTGCTCAGTTGGTTGATAGGGTGGATGTGCATGTTGGAACAGTATCTGTCCAGAGGTGGCAGTTGTTATTCAATTCTACTATTTTCAACTATAAGTTTGAACTTCTGTGCATATTTCCCAGTTTGCCTTCAAAAATTTCATCATTTATTAATTTTTCGTAGAATAATTATTTATCTTTGTTCTCGATTCCTCTGCGATGTGTATGCTTGACAATCTGATGATTTCAATTTATTGAGATTATTAATGTTTCATTTCTTACGTTACTTGTAAATCACTCTCGCTTCCGATGGTCTCATTATCGTCTTAATTTTCCATATTTGAGACACTTCTTGATGGGGGTTCCCTGATCCTTTAAAAAGTGTAAAACTGGCAAAAATAGCAAAAAGTTGGTATGTACACATCGTCCTGTCCTGGTGTCTAAAAACACTCTCTCTAATGACATTATGATTTCCAATTTAAACCTATACTTATCGCAAAAACCTATATACACTCGTAGTACACATAGGTCCAATAAATAAAAATGCATATTCGCCTATGTTCCTGGCGCCATCAACTTCTTCTTTACCTTTAGAAAACAACTTGTTAAAGAATCAATTTTTTATACGCTAATACTTCGTTTCATTTGCATTTTTTATTTTGTCGTATGCTGCCGTGTTTTTATTTAGATTACTGTAATCATTTTCCAAAAAACATTTACTGTCTCCATATATTGAAATAAATTCTGTAATAAACTCATGTGAGTAATTCCACAAATCTGTCATCATAAATCGCTCAATTCACTCTCTTTTTTTTAGGGTAACAGGCTACATAAGGGTAATCCACATGGTGGCAACTCCCCTTTAATAGCATAGAAAGGGATTAGAAAGGGGGGATGCGGAAGGGTAGAGGAAGGTAGCCAAGGGTTAACTAGGGCCCCCGGGCTATAGTTTAAGGATTCTACCCGGCATTCGCCTTAAAGTGATGCAGGGAAAACCCTAGAAAAGCCTGCATCAGGTAGGTCAGACATTTGGTCCCACGCCCTTCCGATAGCGGGAGATGAGTTTGCTGTGGGGACGCAGCATTTCATTCTTCGTGCCTCGACCAGTATAGGAGGCAGCTGGCCGAATATTCCAATAGGAATAGCGGACAACTCTTGCAGTATGCCCAAGGTCTGCGACCCCATAATATATACCTCTCAGAACAGGCCGACGTGCCTCGGTATGTGGGAACCTTAGTTAAAAAACGGAAAGAGATGTGCGAATTTTTACGCGTCTTAGCTATCGTTCGTTTAAATATGTCTGCGAGCCAAAATATCAAGCAGAGTTTGAAATCCTTCGAGCCTGAGTCTGCACTGTACACGGCCGCAAAAGTCTTAATACTTTCCATCTCCGTTTTACCTTCAGACTTCGAACTCCGCGGGCAAGGTAAGACGGAGCGTGTGTAGCGCCCTTTAGACCCGGAAACAAACACTGTGGGGGGTAAGACACGACTACCACCCCTTGGAGCTTGGGTATGGTGGAGCGGAAGTTATTAAACATGCTCAAAAGGCCGATATTTGCGTCGAATGAATATTTTTCCGGGTCATTGATATCGTAAGCGTGTTGTATTGTGTATTATTTCAACCCCTTTCATCATAGTAAGGGGAGCACCTTATTGGTGCGGGTGGAGGTACGTTACATAACAATATCGTGAAAGAAACCGAGATTGGTGTCGAGTCTGGTATTACAGAAGTCGCTTGGTTTAATTATGGCTTTTTAATTGCCGGTTAAGTTGTAGTATAGGCCTCTTGGAGTGCAATAATCTTAAACAAGTTGTGAAATTTCCCACGAAATTTTGTACACACAGTACTTACGATTCAGGACCAAACACTGTTTGGGTAAAACACCCAAACACCTATAGGGGTGAAAATTTAAATGCATTATATATCTAAAATTATAACCGTCGAATGAAAAGTATTTCGGGGTCTCAGAGTTTGATATATAAGTGACTAATTTTAAACATTAATAATGACAATGAAGGGGAGCATCCGTAGGATTGGTGGCGGAAGGGCTTTACATAAAAATATCGCAAAAAAGACCGATAATGGTGTCTATTCCGGCTATCCTTGTGCACATGAATACTTTTCATTTGATCATTAATCAAGTTCTACGTGACAATATTTATTAACATTGTTTGTTTGTAATGCTACATTTCTGAAATATCCCATTCAGGTTTAGGATCGCCCTGAGCTGTGAAAGTAATGTAAGTACTAGTTTAGTTAAAGAATAATCGGGTCCATTTATTAGAGCGTTTGATTATGCCAAATATAGCGGATTGTGAAAATCCTGTTCCTTAAGTTTACGAATGATTATTTTCCACTTTACAATAAATGAAGAAGAATTTATTGATTTTACATTGGGTTGGACATAGAAATATTTACTTGTTACTATACATTCTGCGTGTCTGAATAAGCGATTACATTTAACCTAAAAACGTATTTTCTACTTTTTTGAGTGTAATGAAATACGTAGTTATAAATCGACCCGAAACCATTTTGTTGAGTGACAAATTACTTTTTATGGTCGTACTAGAGGCGTCAAACTCTATCGCCAGAGGGACAATATTTCAAAGCGGACGAGGACTTTAAAAAGCCCCGGAGAACAATACAAGGGCTCATGGGGAGAAATATGCTAGTCTCTTCATCAGCACCACAAAGAGGAATTGCTTTTAATTGATTGACTCGGCAGTCAGGAATTGGAAAATTTCCTTGCCGCTTTATGCGCTGCTTGTAATGAGTTTTCGACACAATGCCAAGCTCGGCTTACAAAGCAAGACATCACCCTAGCTGAAAAATAAAATAAAAAATATTTATTTCCACGTGACAAGACCAATTTCAACCTCGAGGTGGAAATTTTATTTCATATAATTGCCTATTTATCTGATTTTTACGTCGACATATTTTGCTGCAGTCTGAATTATCTCCGTTTGTATCGTAGCCAAGCAGATTAATTAATATCAGACAAATATTTAATATTAAATTTTATTTAGCAAAAATAATTTTATATGTTCTTAACTACTATTACGTTTCCTTTATTGTTAAAATTAAGGTCTATTAATTTTTAAAATAACATTGTAGAGATCACCAATTTCTAAAGAAAAGTTTTCATTAATAATTTTGCTATAATATTATTGTCGGCATAATATTGAGGCCAGAGGATTGTAAATAACAGTCAGTGTGGCGCAAGAATTCAGGGATGGGAAAGATTTCTACGCTATTATTGTCGGCAAAGCGAGTGTAAGACGCCGTAAGAAGCAGTGTAGTCTTAGAGTTCGAACTATAAAGTTGATATTCAGTTTTGAAGCTCAAAGGATAATGTGTATAGTGAAGTCTGTCTTGGGACTTAAACCAATCTAAATAAGTAGCGGAATTCAGCAAAGTCTATGCCGAATAAAGGCTGAAACTATGATATTCAACGTTTGGTATTAACGTACTTTTACATTAAAGCTGATAAATAATACGTAGGTCGAAGTAAAGTTCGTGAACAGTTGTCGGAGAGGCGACCGGTTGGAAGTGGGCCGGAATTTAGTGAAGTGAAACAATGTAGTGAACAGTGTTAGTTATGGCCTATTGATTACATTTTTCTTTAAAAGAAAATAACTGTGTAGTGCACAATTAATACGGTACCAGAGCAGCTCTAAATAAATTGGAATGTTAAAACCCTTTATTGTAAACTTTTATATAAATATGATTTCTCAAGATTTGTTAGATTTTTTATATATAATATGTTATTGCAGATTTAATTGGTATTTTTAACTCTTTTGGTGCTAATTGCAAATCACTATAATTATTAGAGGCCCAGTAAGCGGCCCCGAAGTTTTGAGTCTCGTTAAAGGCTGTGGCGTACAAAAAATTAAATTAAATCGAAATTTGAAATAAACAGTTTCCCTTTTATCTGAAAAGAGTTGTAATAATTCAAGAATTAAATCAATGTTAATTATCTTTAGTTTTAAAATTCGTTTGCCTACATAAATTGGACGCAACGTGTTGGCATTTTCTAATTTATATTTTTTAAATATTACAATATATTTAACGGTTTCTAACAATACAAAAAATAATTTATTGATCAATAAATTCAGTTAACACCGCACTGTGATTATATATTGAAAATAAATTCTTTCCTCGTGTGCCATTTAATTTTCTTTTTGATTTTTTAGTTATCTGATTTTTAAAGCTAATAAATCGTATTGTCTATACTAATAAAAGCACGAAAATCGCTAAATTTAATGTTTCGTAACTGTAGAAAGCTTCATTTCAGTCGAACCACAGTCTGAATCGTAACAGAGCTGTCAAATAAAATACCAATTAAACAGGCTATTAATTGTTTTTAATATAATTTATTTGTTGGCGGTACGGGTGCTTAAAGACGACAATCGCAGCGGTTCTTTCCTTGTTAACAATGGAGACTGGAAACCGCGCGCTTAGAGTATGCAGTCTACGTCGAGAACTGGGACATAACAGTTCGGTCCACATCAAGAAATAAAAACAGTAGAAGACTGCGGATCCAGAATTATGAGTAGGGCTATCTAGGAAGTCCAACAGCGAGATATAATAATTTACATTAAACCCAAGTAAACAGTTTTGACGGAGAGTTATAAAATCGCAGTTTGGAAGCAGAAGTTTTGCTTCACATAGAGACACTTTGAGGAGATCTACTTCCGGCTACTGGCTGAGGGTGAGCTAATCCATGTTCCAGGATAGCAGAGATCCATAGCAACTACCGTGTGTTCAAAATCTCAAGTGTAGAATCAGTGTATAATGGCCTGTTTAGTGAGTGTTGACTTCAAGATACAAGAGTCCGAACTGGTACCAGTAGCACTGTCGTGAGTACAAAACAATTATTAATGACTGTAAACGATAATTAAAGGGTATAGTCATATTTCGTTCGCGTTTTTCTTTTCATTCGTTTTATTTTACTTTTGTATTTAATATTGTATTCCGTTAACTTCAATGAAATTGGATTGTTAATATTTTAGTTCATTGTATTTGTCCTTCCTATCAAACCGACTGGTGACCCTGAGATAATGAGAAATTCAACGTAATTGATTGTAAAATTATAAAGATATATTTTCATAGAACGCCAAGAATTAATCAAATAAAATTGAAATATTTGTTTGTTAAATTGATGGAATTCGGCGTGCAAAGCAGGGCTTATAATGTGTAATTATTAACAATAAATTTTTAAATACATAATAATTTTGTTAATTATTCCTATTAATTAATACCACCTTTTTAATCTTTACAGTATAAATATATATATATATATTGTAGTAATTAAAAAGAAACGTAATTAATGAACACGATTTTAGGACTTGCATTGTTGGCGGCGTACACATACGATTTCTATACAAGAATGTGGGGTTATAATGCTTGCTTGCTGTATGTATTGTCGTGAAACCTTGCTGATCGCGCGGAGCTTCAGTGTGTGTTGTGGGAGCCCGAAGTGTGTTTTGGGAGGCAGAGGATGACA
Source organism: Zhengitettix transpicula (assembly GCA_037074705.1). NCBI lineage: Eukaryota > Metazoa > Arthropoda > Insecta > Orthoptera > Tetrigidae > Zhengitettix > Zhengitettix transpicula. The sequence continues at coordinate 11,177,251 of CM073593.1, forward strand.
GATATTCAGAAAGTGTGTGTTCGGAGTCACCGGTTTCCAATCTTTGGGCAAACAACTGCGACGATACTATGCCGACTGTTTATTTCGCCGATGCAGAATAATTTTGGAGTCTAGCATATGTTCACGAATCATACGATTGAATATTTTTAACTCTGATCTTTTTAATTAAAATCCAATCTATTTAATTTTAATTTGTTTATTTTAATTATCATTCAATAGTAAATATTAAATTTTGACGTCTTTAACGTGTGGCTCGTTTTAAATTAGAATACTTTCAATCATTTATCTTTATTTAGTACAAACTGACGCTTCAACGTGGCGATTTAATTGTGATTTATCGTTTAATTACTACAATATATATATATATATATATATATATATATATTGTAATAAACAAACGATGATTACTTATTAATTTGCCACACGTTGTGGTAGCCAAAATGTAATATTTTATCGGGTGTCTAAATAAAAAGATTAATATTTATAAACAACAAACAATTTTATTTAAAAAAATTTTTTGAACACTTATACAATTAAACAAATATAAAAAGGATCTCATTCTCTCAAAGGTCTTAACTGGGTTTGATAACGGCAGAACATTTAACCATAATCAAAGAAAGAAAAATTTACATTTAATTTAAAAGGAAATATTTATTCGTCTAGACATAGACGAAAGTAACTATCGACGAACTTATTATACAAGATTGATTTTAAATTTAAAGAGTTTATTTTAACAACACAAAAGAAAAGAACGATATCTGACTGTATCTTTTAATTCGGTTTACATATATGAATACCATGAAATTTTAACTTACAATTACTCAGGAAAATTTGGCTCGTCCCATAAACACACACTTTATATACTGGCCGTTTTAAACACTGATTCTAACACACACTGTTGGTTTGACAAAAGTTGGTTCTCCGTTCGTGAAGGACATATCACTTGCTCGTTCTGAAGATTACTAGACGCTGGACGCAGTGTCCTGGTCTCCTACAATCGAAGACAGTGGTCTAATTTTGTGATTAGAATAGATTAGCCTTCAGCATACAAAATGTTTATCGATGAATATTTTGCTATTTCTCTCGCAGACTGCAACTTATAACACATTCTCCTCCCTTAAACGATGTCTCTCTCATATTCTCCAGCTTCGGTGATCACAGCACGACTAACTTCTTAAACACATTCACCATTTTCGGTGGTCGCAGAATAACTAACTCTTCTTAAACACATTCACCATCTTCGGTGGTCGCAGAATAACTCCATCTCAAAAGCTTATCTCCCGCTTATATACCCCCAGTCTTTTCCTTTTTCCATTGTTCCAAAACTTCGTCGCAAATACCCGTAGGCAGTTTCTTCCATTATCCCGAGATTTATATTATGCAGCTGCAGTTCCTTAGTCAGCAAATGGCTAACTACTCTGTCATGTCCAAAAGCCGACAATCGAGACAGGACTATTTATCTTTTTGCACCCTCACACACCCAGCTTTTCAAAACGAAGAAATACTCAGTCCTACTCAGTCCTAAATAAACACGTTACAAAACTGCCTCACCAACAGTCCAGGCTATCCATCAGAAACAATGCCTCACTTAACAGATTTAGTTTGAGAAAAACCACACGCACGTGCACGGTTCAGAATTCTCAAGACCAGTCCTAAATAAATACATTACAAAACTTGCCCCTCCCACAGTCCAGATTATCCATCCGAAACAATGCCTCACTTACCAGGCATTACAATATATATAATTATTAAAGAAATCTGTTAATACATCGTTAAATATATCTTATTATAATTAAAAACAGACGTTTAAATAAAATATTATTTAAATTATAAACACATCATCCTGAATGTACTAATTACAAATTATTTGAAGTGAAATCAGGTTGGCATTACGTTACGCTAACTTTATTTACAGAAATATAAGCATAATTAATTATAAGTTAATAAATGTGTTTGGATTTTTTCTTGTTTTAGTAATGCCTTAAATAGGACATAACGTTCCATAGCATTTTATTGTTATCCATTGTTCTTTTAAAGCAGAAATATGACGTGGGATGCATGTAGTCTGCTTATAAGGGGGAGTTTCCACCCTAGATCTATAATGTAAGCTGATCCTCGCTTTAACGTTACAAAAATACCATCATATTACCCACAGGTTTGTTTGATTGACTGGGATAGTGATAATTAAATAAGTGAGTCTAGATAACCATTACTTTACCTACGAGACAATATAGCAAAACCATCTTTTTCTTACGTTAGTTGTTGCTTTAACTCCGCAACAATTTATAGCTTTTCTCTTTCTTTACAAACGAAACCACCCACGAATTTCGCGTGGGTTAGACTTAGAAATTCAAGACTAAATTTTGAAATAATATTTACATTTCTTCAAATATCGGCGGCAGCGCATTATAAGTTTTCGTATTCTGTATTTATTCGGTAAATATCGTGAGAGATCGTAACGCTCCGTATTTCTTCCGTTAAAATGTACGATTTGAAGATCAAATACGTCGAATTTTGTGCTAAGAAATATAGAAATAAAATTATTAGAATGGAATGAATATTCGGAATTCAATAAATGGAGTGGCATTCTGCTTCAAGATATAAATTTCACCGCTTCGTATTTTTAAAATCATGAAACAGTAAAATGGTAAAATAATTATTATGCTTTTCACCATCTTTATTGGAGAGCTACAAGCATCTTTCTTGATCATACATTATTTTAAAGGTTTTTCTTTCTTCTTGGGAGCGTACGCTAAAAACTTTCATACAATTGCAGTCGAACATAAATCGCGAGATGTGGAAGAACGGCCACAATTATAACTAAATAAACCCTAATCACTATTACGAGGATGGTAAGAAAATTTTCCGACTGTCAAAAATGCAACCCATTTTTTCTTCATTTTATTTATTTTTTATCTACATAGTCTCCTTGTAAGTCCCGACACTTCTCCCAGCGTCCAAATAGTACTCCGTGTCTTTCTCTGTAAAATAATTGTTTACGAAGGTGATGGCCCCCTGATTGGACGAAAATCTCTGTCCTCTGAGCGAAAATTTTAGTTTCGATCTGGTGAGTAAGGAGGGTGGTCAAGAAGTTCAAGTCATGTAAACCGCTGAGGAGTGAGCAATTTTGTTTTTTCAGAAAATGTGAAATTTTTTCCTCAATTTCGGCCTTTAACTTGTCAAGTAATGACGCATACAATGCTCCTCTAATGGGTTTTCATTTTTGAAGATAATCAATTAAGATATTTCCGAGACTATCTCAAAAATAGTGTCATAACCACTTTACCAGTCGAATGAACAGTTTTTGCCTTTTTTGGAGCCAATTCCCACTTTGAAATCCACTGTTTTCACGTATTTTTGTTTCTCGGGTAAAATGGTGAATCCAAGTTTCATCTACAGTAATTAAACATTGACTATTGTGGCCGAAAATTCCCTAACATAGCGATGTATATGTTCATTTGTTCACGTTTTTTGGTCTAACGTGAGAAAACGCGGCATCCAACACGCCGGCAGCTTTTTCATGCCGAAATCTTGATTAAATATTCGTTGGACATATTCATAGCCTCTGCAATCTCTCTCACTTTAATTAGATCGTCTCCCAAGCTGCTACGGCCACGTTTAAATCCAGCTGCCAATATTTCACGGTGGTAAATGATGGGTGCAGAGCCCCCGTAAATTGAGTCTAACTCGTCTTTGATTTGTGTAAGCGTACTGTCTTTCACAAACAAACATTTAATGACAGCTCGGTAACCGATTTTCCCTTTTCACTTGACCACTAACATCGACTTACTCATGCGATTTTCAAACAACAACTGGCCGTCCAAAATGACTGAGAGTATGGTAAATATCTTTCGAAACACCCGTAAACACATTCAATAGATTTTTTTTTGGCGAGTGCCGTCATCTACATGGGGAGGTGGGAATTTTTCAGACCACCCTCTCGTAGTTATTCTTATGACGACTTCAATATGTCTTGAAGGAATAATTTTAATGGAATAGTCGGCCAGCTGCCTCCTAAACTGGTCGAGGCACGGAGAAGGGAATGCTGCGTCCCCACTGCAATATTCTCTCCCGCTATCGGAAGGGCGTGGGACAAGTACCCAATGCCCGACCTACCTGATGTAGGTTTTTTTAGGGTTTGTCCTGCACTTCTTTAGGCGAATGCCGGGTAGGATCATTAAAATATAGCCCGGGGACCCTAGTTAACCCTTGGCTACCTTCCTCTACCCTCCCACATCCCCCCTTTCAAATCCCTTGCTATGCTATTAAAGGGGAGTTGCCACCTTGTGGAGTACCCTTATATGGCCTGTTACCTACAAAAAAAATTGACAGGAGTTTATAGATGGTCTGCGAGGGCTATTCTTTCTTAGGCAGTACCTGCGAGGGATGTTCTCTCGCAGGCAGAACCTTGTAGGAGAGACACGAAGGGGCTACCTTTGGGGGATGCCTTTTTCTCTCCGTTTTTGAACTAAGGTTCCCACAAGCCGAGGCACCTCGGCCTGTTTAGAGAGGTGTATGTTCCGGGGTCACAGACCTTGGGCATACGGTAAGAGTTGTCCGCTATTCCCATTGGAACATTCGGCCAGCTGCCTCCTAAACTGGTCGAGGCACGGAGAAGGGAATGCTGCGTCCCCATTGCAATATTCTCTCCCGCTATCGGAAGGGCGTGGGACAAGTACCCAATGCCCGACCTACCTGATGCAGGTATTTCTATGGTTTGTCCTGCATTTCTTTAGGCGAATGCCGGGTAGGATCCTTAATAGATAGCCCGGGGTCTTAATTAACCCTTGGATACCTTCCTCTAACCTCCCACATCCCCTTTCAAATCCCTTGCTATGCTATAAAAGGGGACTTGCCACCATGTGGAATATCCTCATGTAGCCTGTTACCTAAAAAAAATTGACAAGAGTTTAAAGGAGTTTATCGTCATTTACCTGAACTGTGGAATGTAAAAAGTGAAAACGACAAAAAATGTGTTGGAAAAAATCAGATAGGGCTGTAATATGGCTGGTCTCCTATTTTAAATTAAAGGTGCAATCTCTCCGAGAAGTTCTTCTACAAACATGTCGAAACGTAACAAAATTTAAGTATCATAAAATTTCCAATGTATTTTAGTCTGTAATCAAGGTCAAAGTTTTTAAAATGTAAATTGTGTTCAATGTGTAACATCTCAGAAGCTAATATTGATTTTATTGCTATCTTTACCTGAAATTGTCCCAATTTATGGCATGTTTTTAGTATGCAAAACATGTGTCGAAATAAGTGAAAAATAGCTCTGTGAAAGTTTGTAATTATATCTATGTTCCCTAATTGCGTGGCTCTTTTAGGTGATGAACAATTATTGCGATTAAATTGGTAAACAGTTCTTTTATGTAATTTGTTGTTTTATTTTAACAATAAATTTAAAAAAATTTAAGATGTGGTTAGATCATTTGGTTCGATTCCCAGACCGTACGAAATTATTCCATCATAATCTGTTAATTTAGTTACATATCCTTAGAGATGAATTTTGATTGTAATCATATTTCTGTTAATGAATTGTCCCTTTTAATACTTTTGGAATACTGAGTACGTTGAAAGTCCTCGTCTCAAAACATGTGTACGTATTTTAAAAAATCGATTGTCGTTTAAATAGACAGGTAGTGAAATTAAGAGGTCATTAAAACTGAATTATTTAAACTAAACCTATTAACTATTGTCACGATTTATTTCAGCCTTGATGACGTAATCAAGAACAACGAAATTTCATAGTGCTTTTATTTGGCTAGGTCCACTGCGGTTTGAACATTTGAAAATTTCCAGGGTTTATACAGACAATGATAGTAAGCGACAGTTTCAACCAGTTAATTACTGTACGAGATCTTCTTAGCGGCAATAACCGTACACAACCAGTATCAGAATAAAACACAGGATTGAGCCAGTTGTAATTCGGCAGACATCCAGGGTGTGATTATAAAGGCTACTCTACTTTAGTGCACGGGGGTTCTTCTCCCCAGGTCCGAACACGCAGCCCGCGTCGGCGTTGATTTGGCTCCGACTCGCCACGTCAACGGCAGTTAGCAACCCGACGCCGACGTCGAGGCCAGCGCCGTCACCTCCACCGTCGTTCTTTTGCACACAAGAAGGAAGAAACCTGTGTCCGCGATACGTAATGCACTCTCACAGATATCGTCAGAAACTCGAAACCACTGCTAGCTATCGAAGTACTGCAAGACTTCTGTAAATAAAGTGAACCACATACACAGAGGAAAGGGTGGAAAATCACTGATACACTTTCATCATCATCCTTGAATACAATAATTTGTAAGAGACAGCTTAATTCAACAAAAATACTTTGACTGGTTCGATATAACTCTCCGAACAAGTTCCTTGGTCTGTTGCAGTTGCAGTATCACAACAAAAACTCTTATTCGTTCATACTACTCGCCTTTTCATCAGATTTCAGGTGAAAAAAAACCATTCATTTGGACCAGGAAATTCTTCCTGATATATTCTTTCCTCCTGTGTCCGTGTTTCTTATCTTATCTTTAAGAAAACACTCTAAACTAATAAATTTATGTCGCAGGTTTACTTCAATTTGTTCTCTTGATTTCTTCCACACTAGAAAAATTTAATATACTTTCTTTTAGGAGAATGATCCACATGCAATAGTCTCACGGTGACTAATTGTCCTAAGAACTGCATCTAGATTTTATGCAAACATCTTAATATCACCATTAAAATAATAAATAATGTAAATTTAATACCTATGAGTAGTATCGCCAGACATAAGAACCTTCGTTTCCAAATCATAAATAAATATTTGACGTTACAAGATTGAGAAAGTTGACAGCGAACGTCACTGAAACGTCGTAACCTAAAGCCCATCATTATCCAGGTGGAAGCCCCAAAAGTTACTAATGTGAAACAGGAATGTAGTTGTTTTCAAATGGGATCCGATTTGCCTGTCAGCGAATGAGAAATTAGACGAACGTTGCCGTATCGTCAACAATGAATAACAGCGTCAGCATGGACAATAATATGTGGCAATTGCGGACGAAATTTTATCATTGAAGCAATTAAGAGAAAAGTAATAATGGGAAGGCAAGTCAACAATTATTTGTTTTGTTGGCATTCGACAACGTAAACTAGAAAAATATTGTTCAATATCCTACAACTAACATATTACAATATCTACAAAAATAAAATAGAAATAATTCGTGGAATATCGAGGGACAAAGAAGTACGTAGAAAGAAAGAGGTAAGCCAGGGTTTCTCACTGCTTCAGAATTTAATTAACTTGGATGCACAAAAAGATATGGTCGAGAATAAGTCGAAACAGGCATAAAGATGCAAGGAGGAAAAGTGGACATGCTCAGATTTGACGAATAAATGGAGGTAATTGCAGAAAATGAAGACCTACAAGCATATAAAGTGGATAAAGAAAAATTCCAGATGATCATTTAGTAGACAAAAAGCTAAAATCTTCCTGATACACAAGCGGAGGAATTCAAATATTTGGATCAGTAAAATTAGAAATGATTGTAGAAGCAGAAAAGAAACAATGAGTAGATTAAGCCAGTTCAAGAATGAATTTAACAAGAAGTAAAATCTGTTCACAACAAACAATTTTAAGTTTCTATAAGAGAAAAAATATGTCAAAATATGCATTGTATGGAAGCGAAGAATAGACAATTGTAAACCAGGACAAGAAAAGACTATTAGCTTTTGAAGCATGGTATTATATAAGAATGTTATAGAAAATCTGAAGAAGTATTTAGAAGATCACATGAGGGGAGAAGATTCTTCAATCAAATAAAAAGAAGGGTACCTCTATTAATTGAGAACATACTCTGACATGAGGGCTTAATGAACAGAGTAATTGAGGAACAAGTAGAAGGAAAATGTTGCAGAGGAAGAGCACGTTTAAAATTTATAAAACAAATAACAGAATATATGAATTGTGGTTCCTATGGAAGAACTTCTGACAACCAACTTAACTTCTGTAACGAGAGAAGAACAACGAGCAAACAGTGGGTAGTATGGAAATTCAATTTAAATGGAAAATTTTAAAAGACCAGCCTAAGAAGGACATTATTCAGGATTTAGAGTGGTGGACAAGATTCCAAAATTATTGCAATGGTAGGGAAATACAGATTACATACTTTTGGTTCTCATAATCAATTTCACTTTAGTTGAAAGCAAATATTATTTTAAGCCTTTCAAACACAGGTTAATAAATACTGTTTCATCAGAGCGTAAAATTTACGAACTTTTATTATATAATTTTTCAACGTTAAAACTGTTCAAATGTTTCGTAATTCATCGTTAACCATTCGGTCTGATGACCATTACTAAGTAATTACTTAATGAATAATGTCATTTATTGCTGAATAAAGTATTCTCGGGCTTCAAACCGAGTAAACAATTATATTTGCGACGTTTCGATGACGTTCACCAGTAACAGTATTAGTCTTGGGTTATATGCTCGGTATTTTACAGAGACGCTTGTCATAGCCCACCGTGAGGTGACTTATAGTTACTCAGCGATAGCGCGTGCCTCCTCACGTGACGTCGTCTTCCTTGATTATTACCTTATAAGGTCAGATTCGCGATAAGGCAGGGTTCCAAGCGTTGCTTAGCATAAAGCACGAGTCTTTGTTGAGTGAATCCGTATTTGTTCTTATTTAAATTGCTTCTAGAAACACATGTCCCAGAAGTCTTGTACTTGGTTCAGGACCTTAGATTCATTAAATTTTATTTTGCGGCTGTTCCGCCTCTGCTTATTTTTCCGGTTGTTTTAGTCTGATGAATCTTTCATGCTCAGTTATACGTTCTTCAGTTTGTCCTATATTTTGGCCTATAGTTTGATTATTGTTTTAATATTCTGTTGGGCCAAAATCCTGCCTGTAGCTTGTCCCGCTATACTAACGGGCTCAACTGTATTCTTCTTCCTGTTTTTACCAGAAAAAAAACATCTTAATTTGTCTTCTAAAATACTCGTTTGAGCAAAACGTATTCTCCAGGTGTTCCATCTCTATCAGATATTTCTCTGGCCCTGTGTATTAGCGTGGTTAGTACGCCTTTTTTTCTGAGCCGGATGGTGGAAATTGTGCGTCGAGGTAAAGAACCGTATGGGTCGATTTCCTGTATACCGAGTATCCAAGTTTCCCTCCATGTAACTTCCGAATAAAAATTGACGAGTAATGGGGTAGTCGCTTCCTTTTCAAATTCCATATTAAATTGTATGTTGGAGTGGACATTACTTAGGTGTTTCAGAAAGTCATTCAGTGCACCTAAGCCATGCGGTCATATCACAAACGTGTCGTCTACGTACCGGTAAAAATATGAGGGTTGTAGTGTTGCACTCTTTAATGCCATCTCCTCGAAATATTCCATACAGAAGTATAGATGGCGACAAGAGAGATCCCGTATAGAATTCCCCATTAAATTGGAAATATTTTGTCGTCAGGTCACGCCGAAAGAGATCTGTGAAGTTTGGAGGAAATTTCTCTTTCAATAGTCTGTATCGACGGTCGACACTTTTGTGAACAACGAAACTACATCGAGGCTCACCATGACGTCATTTTGACCGATGGTTACTTCTCTAATAATGTGGACAAATTCCGTCGGGAATACTATTGTTTACTCGGTTAGAAGCCCGAGAAGACTTTATTCATTCTTTACACCGAGAAAGACTACATTATTTTGTACTTTTAAAAGCAATGTACTCTTGTAATAAAATTAACTTAAATCGCATATCATTATAGGGGGCCGTTCGAATACCACTGTGTTTGGTCAACAATACATGTAAATGTTCATTTTGATTTATTTAGGGTTATGACATTGGGTAAATATTTAATTAGTCGTAGGAAGAATCTTTTCGATCTCGATTACCGTTTATCAATGAACTACACAATAACATTTAAGTTTCCTGGAAGCAAAAATGTTCAACTTTTTGACAATTGAGTACAATTAATTGAAACCACAGATGGTTTTAATGTTATTAGACAAACGTCTCTCTCATTCAATAGATTATAGATTTTTAAATCAGATTTTACATTCAAATAGTCCTTTGTTGAGGAAGTAGGATGCGTCACAATATAATATTGCAAGAAAATAATAAAATATTACAATTATAAAGTTCAATAACAAAAACATCGCACTTACAAAAAAAATTATGTACTTTAAAGCAACGTAATATATAATTTAATTAATAACTAGCTGGGTGCCCGGCGTTGGCCGTGTTGTCATATATCCATAACCCCCGATTTCACACCAATCTCAGTTTCTTTTGCTTTATTTTTATGTAACGCACCTCGTTTCTTATACCTAAATTTGTTTCACCAAGCCAAAAGATGTTAAAGTCATTGATCCCGAAAAAGTTTCATTCGACGAATGTTTTAACATTCGAAAATTTACTCCCCCGATACTGTGGGTTCAACTAAAAGTATTAATTCGTCGCACAAATCGGCCGGTTATATTGTTTGAAAATTTGTACCTCCGCTCAGCCCCTCCCACCACCGCACGTAGAGAAAGTTGTCTTAAATAAACTCAACGGCATCCTTAACTCTGATTTGACTGGAATCTAGGATGATTTCTCGGTATTTTTATGTAACGTCCCTCCATCCCCACCCCTAAGCGTGCTCCGCTCCCATGCCGAAATGGGTTGAAATTATACACATGCATCTGTAGAAATACTATCAATGTCATTGACCCAAACAAATATTTATTCCATGCAAATATCGACCGTCTGACATGTTAAAAAATTTGCACTCCCGACCTGACCACTCTGCGCTTGGAGGAGTTAAACGGCAAGTTGAATGACAACGATAACCCCGGATTCGATTCCAATCGCGATTCTTTTTGCGTTATTTTTTTCTCACGCCCCTCCACCCCCACCCTTAAGCGTGCTCCACTACCATGCCGAAACGGGTTTAAATGATACAAAATCATTATCGGGAAAAACACTATCAATCTAATTGACCTCCTAAAATATATATTTGACGCAAATATGCCGTTTTAGGAAGTTCAAAATTTTTCATTCCCCGTCCCTGGGGGGTGCAAGACGTGTCTTACCCCAACAGTGTTTGTTTGCGGTTTCAAAGGAACGCGTGTACAAAAATTGATAAAATTTTCGCCACGGGTGGAACTTTGTATGCGGAACATGAACACAAACAAACAGTCAATCTTATTTATTAGAGGAAGAAGATAAAAAGACACGGGGAAGCTTACTTGCAAACAGAGGATAAGAAGTTTCTTAGCAATGGAGATTATATATTGGTTATGTTTGGCATGGCACGGAGGCATATAATGGTTCTTAAGATTATTTATGAACTGTGTTGAGTTATGAAGACCGGATGTTCTAAAGAGTGAGCTACTGCGGCTCCGGTGTTACGCGATTTATCATTCGTCAGCGGCGTAAAATATAGCGAACGTAAAAATTCCCAGATATACGTGAAAATCATTCCTATAAGCCTGAGACACCGCGGTTCAAAGCAATGAAACATTACGTAATATATTGAAGCCTGTATCCGTCTTACATAAATTGTCCATTAGCCACATTGGCGAAGACGCCTCGTTAACAAAGCGGATTGTTAAGGGCTTTGTTTCGGTTGTTCGCGCCACAATTGCTGATTTGCAATGACAACCGCGGCAAGACAGGAAGCCACCGCAAAACAGCGTTCACCTACCAGTGCTGCCAATAGAATGGGAACAATTTCCGAAGCAAAACAAGGAAGCGGTGGCGCGCGCCTGCGCACTGGATTTTGCATAATCTGAAACAGCCTTCCGCTCTACGACAATTTGCATATGTCCGTCCGCTGTTCCGGCCGTAAACAGACCACACAAAGCGCAGATGCTCTATTGTTAACTGCTGTGATCAATAGCGTCAAAATATGGCCAGAAGCTGCAGGTAAGTAATGAGACACGTCACGCTCAAAAATTGAACGAATTTGGCCCAGGATTTTTCACGAAATATGTGTATCTATTTATGTGTATATGACTACCCAATTTACTAGGAGACATTACCCCAAACTGAAGCTTCCAATTCTAGTATAGGTTGCTTCATTCCAGAGTCTAGATGTCGGTTTCCAGCATCTCTGGAGATTTTAATAGAATAAATGTAGAGAAATTTCCTCTCAATAACTAAGGATAATACTAGTTCTAAAGAAATTCAAATTTCGATCGTTACTTTAACACGTGTTGAAAGAAATGTTCGCCTTCATTACGAGAACCGTCGAACTAGACACCAACACTAAAATTAACAACAAACGATGCGCTTAATTTAATATCTTTGAAACATCAGTACTAATTCTCTAACATTCTAAGTAAGAAAAATTTATTTTCAAATTTAAGCTTTAGTTTTAGTATTCTTTCCTACTACGTACGTTCCTAGATCAAATCAAGCGTTTTTTGACATTCCTTGCTAATGCTAGATTTTATAACAATTATTTACCTTATAACCTAATTATTACAAATTTGGTAATATTTTTAATGTATTTACATTCATTTTTGAACCTAAATGGTAATTTTGTATAACAAAGTAAATTATTGAAATTAGCGTTTAATGGAGTCAATTAATGTAGGATCTGGAAATAAAACATTTTTAAGAGGTTTTTAAAATCATAAATTCCCTAACCATGTGTTAAATATTTTTAAACCCGCTATAATTTTATTATTAAACCTCGTAAGTACTTCAAAATGGAACAGAAAACGACCACGTTCTCATTAGTGTAGGTGGAGACATGTTCATATTTATTTATAAAAAAGTTGCCTAAATCAGAAGATTGTAAAGGTTATTGAAAAAATATATATTAAATACTTGGCATTTCCTCCTCTTCTAGGACCTCGTCCGTAATATTTAGAGTGAATTTTCTGCTGCCTTGTTTGCAGTAACCGACAGCCTGTAAATATTACTCTTGTATTAATTAAAAATTATAAATATTGTCATACCCGATGAGGTCCTACAAGAGGACGAAACGTCGCGTATTTAATATGTATTTTTGCAATAATCTTTATAATATTTTTTTCTGATTCCAGGCCATAGCTTAACTTCAACTCGTTTACAAATTCTGATCTAAGACTGTTTCCGTTTTAAATTCTTATTCTCTTTTGCCAGTCACAAAAATGAATTAATCATCAATCCCTCACTGTTGACTCAAACTGTGAGCTCCTCACCACTTCGATTTGTCGCCAAGGGTGAATGAACTTCCTTTTCGTCTAAGTTATGTTTCCCCTTGTCTCAGGTTGGCGAAATCCAGACTCATAATTTCTTATTGCATAATAAAAAGTATTCTGGAGTTGCGGATTCGCGACATCCAGGCGCCAATGGGCCATACCTGTTACAAATGGCTTCACTCCTCGTTGCCTTAAATATTTCGTGTTCCGTCTCAAACATTCTAAATGAAGTGTCTGAGTTTTTTTTAGGATTATAATTATTTCATTTGCGCAACATATATTGTATATTTAAATATTATTTTCAGTTCTCATCTATGTACCTTGCCTCCTACTCCGAGTATTCAAGTTTACAGAGAATCAGCTGTTAAGTCGAAACATACCCAGAATGAGTTAAGTGTACTGTAAATCTCCCAAATACATTGAATAATTTGGTTTAACAGCCATCTAGTATAATAGTGAACGTTCTGGGGTAACAAAAGTGTCGCCATGAAAGCATACTCTTTTTTACTTTACAATTCATTTCTTGCGACCACTTTCGTCTCTAAGGGCCTATAATTTCCCCAATTTCACAATAAAATATTCCAATATATACCTAATGCATCTTCATATTTTTCGGCTATGATATCTAATATTAATATATATTTGTAATAAATTTCAACTGCTGTAATCGAGAATTCCTTCCTCAAGACGATTTACAAATTTTGTGTGGGACGTAATACGAATATGATCGATTTTTTCTGTTCATATAACCCTCCCAATAATGCTGGATATATTATTTCTCCCCCTCTTTCAGCGGATGGTCCAAAGCCCGCGTCTTACATTTACCCCTCGGCTTCATTGAATCTTCCCCTCGTCCCGGTCGCGCTCCACTGCCTAGAATCTATAGTACATCGTAACACTCAGCGTCCGTGCTCGAGCAATACATTTGCATCATTATTCTGCTTTACATATTAAGCACATCACCAAACTTTTGCCAATAATATGTATTATTAGATTCCGGTTTAACGTTTGAGCTAGTCTTGTATAATAATTGTTGAATGTACGTTGTACAAAATAAATATGTTTGTTGAATTGCGAATTGCAGAGTTTTCTGTTTACGAATAGATTCGTTTGAATCTCAGTTTTCACTTTATGTTACACATTACATCAAATTATTCGGCCATTAACGTTAAAAATAAAGATACATCTACACATTCATAACGTAATATATTGTAACGCGTGTATTTTGGTTTTAATTTGCTTTGTCTTCGGAAGTGTTGTCTGCTGTAGTTTGGAGAATTACGTGCCACCTCTTCCAGAACACAAGTGGGCAGCACGAGTGCGTCGCAATAAAATCCCGGAGGCCGACGCCTTAGCCAGTGGTCAACCCCTGAGTCGACGCCATGCAGTGATCCTGACTATATCTCGCTGCAGTTAACCCGTTCTGCCAGCTGCGAGATTCGGAGGCGTCAGTACGTTGCTTACGAGAGCTACAGCAGACGAACAGAACACAGAAATAGCAGTATGTATTTGATAACGGGCAGCTAACACCTTCTACGTAATCCACAGGTGCCTGAGATAAGAGCTTTTCATGCTTAATTTTAATAAACTTATATAAAATTTCTTTAATGGTCAATTTTTTTTATTTAACGTAAAAAACCCAGTCACCCAATAATAATTCATTACAATATTTATTGACTTATACTTTTTTTTGTCTTTAATGATATTTTAGACTCATTAATACGCATAAAATATACCTAAATATAACAGTCATTATGCCGCAATGTTTGCACAAGGCGATCTTTAGAATATCAATTCACCATCCCTCATGTAATTAATTGTAAGTAATGTAATATAAATTCTTGTTTTACATAATTGTATGTTATAAATGTCCAAATTTGAAAAAAATTGTTTTCTTTGATTGTTAAATTACAAATTTAAATTTTACACTTGAAGAGGGACGAAACGTTGTGTTTTATAATGTTTTAAATTGATTTTAATAAACTTCTAACTAATTCCATGATGTTTTTTCGTTAATTAAAAAAATCAGTAATTAAGATATTTTATATTATTTTGCATTATTAAAGCGTTCGTGAAAGTGTGAGGACAAAGAGATCCGTAACTTCACAGCATAGCATAGTTAACTGAAGTTAAAACACTGTAACGCGTCACAAGCGATGACAATGACGTCATCTATAGACTTACAAACACAAAGCAGCACAGACTATTTCCTTCGCATTCAGCCAAATAAATTAAATTATTTTTCTGAGGCTGAAATAATTTCCGTAATATAATGTCGTAAATTATTCTATGAAGAGCTCCTACTAGAATTTCTTCAATATTATTAAATTATAAATCGCACTCCAGCCCCTTTTCCATCGGACTACCAAATTTATTGTGAATATATACAGGCGTGATGAAAACTCGAAGCGCCATTTTGTATTGAAACGTTTCGTAAGCTTAGGTGGAGATTGTTGTGTTCGGGAAGATGGATTGCAGGGTAAAGAGAGGGTGGGATTTTACCGCACGCCAGCGGGCGTCTACCACGGATTAATAAGCAATAAAACATTGCAATTCTGTCGACTCAGCATCTCAAACAAAGAAGAATTCTGATTATTTTAAAACCCCATCAAAGTAGCTATTAAAATGGGGTAAGTATGGTAATAAAATTTGTAGATTTTCGTGTGGAATGAGTTAACGGAAATAATTGCTGTCATTCCTTATCCATAATTTTCATTTATGTTTACTCTCTTTCTTTGTCCGTTTAATTTTCTATTTTTATTTTCTAGAAATTACGATGGATTGTCCCGTTATATGCACACGATTGACATAAAACATCTAATACAAATATAGAAACAGAATCGTCGGTGAGAGTCAAAATGACTTTTTTTCGTCTCTTTAAATAAATAGTGCCTACTAATTCGTATGAAAACAATAATAATTTCTATAAGACATAGAGGTGGTAGAAATTTAATGTAAATTGTGTGTCTCAAATTTGTTTTAAAAAGTTTTATTTATTATAAATTGCAATGTTCTTATTCTAGAGTCAGAACAGGGCTGACAAATGCAGAAAAAGAATAAAATAGACAGGCTATATATAGGGTAATCCACATAGTGGCAACTCCCCTCTTATAACAGAGGAAAGGGGCTAAAAGGAGGGATGCGGAAAGGTAGACGCAGGTGGCTAAGGATTAATTAGGGCCCCCAGGCTGTGATTTAAAGATCCTACCCGGAAATTCGCCTAAAAGTGATGCAGTGAAAACCTTAGAAAAACATGCATCGGGTAAATCGGGTATTTGGTACTTGTCCCACCCCTTTCTGATGGCGGGAGAGGGGTTTTCTGTGGGGTCGCAGCATTCTCTTCTCCGTGGCTTGACCAGTTTAGGAGGCAGCTGGCCGACTATTCCAAAGGAATAGCGGACAACTCTTACCGTATGCCGAAGGTGTGCGATTTCGAAACATACACCTCTCAAAACAGGCCGAGGTGCCTCGGCTTGTGGGAACCTTAGTTAAAAAACAGCAGAGAGAGTAGAAGGTAGCCTCCTCAAGAGCTCTCTGGGAAGGTTCACCTGCGAGAGAAAGCCCTCGAAAGCGTGACAAATTCAGCTCTCTGTGCTGTTTATATAAGGGCAGAATGGTCATGTGTGGTGGATACGACATAAGGACAGAATATTTCAGATGTTGCCAGATAAGAAACCCTCGTCTCACCATCAGAGCTGAGTTATAACAGAATCTGGTTTATATAGAACTCGGAAGCCCACATGCTGTTTAAAGATAAAGAAACCTTTACATTCTCCTAGTGACGATGATGGTTGTTGCATATTAGATTACATAACAAGGTCGTTCTTTACACTACAGGTTTCAGGAAACACTTATACAACTGGATCCAGCACAAAGACAAGCGTAGAAATAAACTGCAGATCTATACAGTAACGGTGCTGCAACGGTGGCCTCCTTTATTGTGTATACTATGCATTCCACCAGCATAGCTAGGACATTAACGAATCGTCCTCAATTATGATTTCCGTCCTTCGGGTGCATTTCTGCAAACGCACACTCAACAGTCTCAGTTCTGGAGCACGCGCTACGTTAAGTACGACTGGCTTCCAAGCCGTCGACATATAGTATCTTCCTTCGCTATTGAAGGGAATGTCTCCGACTGGGCTCTTTCTCTAGTTGTCTTCCTTTTCCCTTTCCTCTACTTCTTACAGCTAGTATATATTTAACTGTAAATATACTACTGCTTATCTTTACATCTGTGTCTTGACTGACCAAACCTCCGATTCCTCCCTGATAAGCCTGAGGCGAACCTACCCCCCACACTACCCTCTTTCCTCAACTTGTCTACACCTTTAAACCTTCGAGATCGTTCCCAGATCTCCTTTCCTTTCTAAGTCCCAAGTCAGCCTTCAATTCCAAGGAACCAGAGCCAAGTTTCAAGGCGTGAATCTGCTGACAAGGAACCCTTCATTTCTTGCAACGACTCCCCGTCAACCTGTATCGACGGGCGAACACGTTACACCACTACAACTAAACAGACGTCTAGAATATGAAGTAAAGGTAATTAAATAATTTTCTGGAACATTCGAGGAACTATAAATATTGTAAAGGCAGCCATGGGAACATTATTAACATTGGTAACTCGTCCAAACGTGTTCCTTGATAATATCGGTTTGTAGAAGTATTATATTATTTTTAATTCCGAAATTAAATTCTCGTTCGTTTCCAATCGATTTAAGGCGGACAAAATGTCCTGTAAAGTTATTATTCTATACATTCACTATTATATATAGAATATCGCCTATAAGGATAATGACTTTGTGGATGCGGTGGATTCTATATATTTTACAGAATTTATCAGTGTGTTTGTAATTTAATACTGCTGAAGGAGCCGTGATTATGGGGAATGGTAAAGTGCGACAATACTCAGTGACGTAATATTACAATAGTAGACCGAAGCTCGCGTACAACTATAGATGCATTGTGTAGTATAGTCAGAGATATTTAAGTTAAACACGTACTGTCGTTTCAGGATGTTCACATGAAGTTGCATTAGATCTTCCTTCCATTCTCGTGTCGTCGCCATCCACCGTACTCACGGGGAAAACAGATGATTCTGATTCTAGAGAAACCTCTGACTCGTGTGTTTCAAATGATGGAGCGGATATGACTCATTGTTTCAGCTATCGACGTTAAATTCCTGTCCAAATATAATTTAGTTTGCATTGTTATTGCCAATTATTTTCCATCTATTTAAATTAGGAGGTACCATTGAAATATAGCTCTTCATGCCAAATCCGAAATATATCTTAATTCTTTGGAGCATGAAATTTTTTAAGATTTATTTAGGTGAATACGATACGGAAACTATAACGAAAAAAATATCAAACATGACTAAAGTCAATTTGCTTCATGATGATGTAAATATTCAACGTAAATATAATTAGGTCTGATAATTCACATTAACTGGATAATTATTATTTTAGTGCAATTAGAAGACCCTGTTAATGACCTTTAAATTTCTTTCTTGAAAAAACAAACATAAAAAACCCACAGAAAATAAATATTCTGAAGGTGACCGGCGGGTAGAAAAATCTTACACACAGAAAGCTAGGACATGTCTTGGGATGCCAAAAATTTCTTTAAGTGTATGTTGTTTCATTTCTGCAGCACAAATTAGCTCTGTTATAAACCAACAGATGTCTCTGGGATGATATTAAAGTTATGTTGCATATATGCTATACTATGCAATAAAGGGTTTTAAATATCATGGAACTAAACATTATTTGTCTTTTAAAATTATATTTATATTGTAATATTCAAAATAATTCAATAACAATAAAATGCTAGAAAGATGTGGAGCCAAATCATGTGGTAATCATCACAGTCAATTTATGTAATATACCAAAATAAAAGGAAACAAAGGAAGGACGTTCACAGGATTTTACGTTGAAATGAAACCGAAATTTTTAAAGAGATAACAAAAGATAATTTAATTGACAATTTTGATTTACGTTGAATTCTTTATATTTTATGTTTTGAAGTAAATGCCTCAGCTTTCAATGAGAATCTAAATTTCAGGGTCTCTAAAAAAGACAGTGATTTGAAAGTTACAAAATCAACATATGAATTTAATTTACAATAACAAATTTCACAAAGAGAATCTAACAACAAATACAATATAAATCTGATAAAACTATAGAAATATCTGGCAAAGTTGTAGAAATCTGGCAGTAAACGATATTTACGTAAAGGTTTACAAAATTTACGTTTTTACATACCCTTTTGTTCGGAGCTGGTCTGGTTAGTGCACACGTGGTTATTTTGATTTTCATATAACAATATGTGATTGGCAGGTCACAGCACTGATTTCATACTTTTCACACTACGACACTTTCGGCGACTTTCTACTTTACTGTCGTGCGTATTGTCACACTCAGTTTTGCTGTAGAAAAACCTTTAATACAAATTGTGATGATAATCAGTATATAATTTGCTGAATTCGACCGCCACAGACTCTCGCCATGGTCAGACCCTGCAAAACACACTGACTGTCTCCCACAAAAAACTGCTCTGCCTCCCAAACACACACTGCTCTCTGACTGTTCCACTCCTAAAGTTCTGAGCGTTTTAACAACGCTTTTTCGACAACCATTATAGTATCTGCATTCTCGCACCAAACAATGCTGTTCTTTGCAATGCTCGGCCTCACAGTTACGCCGCCAATAATTAAAGAAACAATTTAAATAAAACATTTCATTACACATTGAATCTCTACAATATATTTCAAAGTAAACTAATTTGTTTAAAATTTGAAAGTCTTGAGCGTTTGAAATTTTCAACGACGTTATCACTAAAAATAATCTATATGTCTGGTACTTTCAACTTTAACCAAGAGAATTTATTTCCCTATCGAAATATCTCTACTGCAATGTCTTCATCCTCAGAATATAATTCCGCAAGCCGATGGGGTTTTGCCACTCAATGGGAAGACAATTCCATTACTGTACGACGAGAACAGGATCGAGTAAATCAAAGGATACACCAATCCAGGTGACAGAAACCGCGTCTGTTCATATTTATCAGAGCGGTTCTATGACACCGGTAAATCGCGTTCTAGTGAGGCCAATTTAAAGGCAGCCCATCATTCCACCCGACAAAGTCGAAATGCCTAATTTATGTCTCGCCCCCGAGTCGGAAATAAGAGACGGCCGACCGGGGGTGAATTCCCCTTGTCATCAATTTTTCCCCGCAGCGCGAGTTCGCCGTCTGAATGTGGAATCAGGCTCGAGATTTCAATGGCTCAGCTTTCGCAATAACGGCTTCCTGACTTCGCCAACAGATGGCAGGGGAGACGAAACAACTATTAGGGATCTTGAATTTTAATACGCAAAGTATGGAATAATAATAGATAAAAAAAGCTCTAAAAAATATTATGGCAGTAAAATGTGTTCTGGTTTTACAATTTAATCTTATTTCTCGATATAAGAGAAATTTAGTATCAAATGTGGATCCCTATTTATTGTTTGAACTAGATTTTCATCGTGGCATTCATAAATGAACGCAATGTTAAACATTATCTGTTATAACTTCAATAATGACAGTCAATGTGAAGACAATTCCATTACTGTACGACGAGAACAGGATCGAGTAAATCTAAGGATACACCAATCTAGGTGACAGAAACCGCATCTGTTCATATTTATCAGAGCGGTTCTATGACACCGGTAAATCGCGTTCTAGTGAGGCCAATTTAAAGACAGCCCATCATTCCACCCGACAAAGTCGAAATGCCTAATTTATGTACGTATCATCGTGCAATTAAGAATGTCCCATCAATAGCTCGTCTGTTAACTGTTGTTTTCCCATAAATTTTGATTACTGTACTATTAGCTGCGTACAGTAGGTAGGTATACTCTCGTGTTTAGTCCCTGCTACCGTACGTGGCAACACAGAAACGTCTGCACCTGTGTCAATCAAAAAGTGCATACGAATATTGCTATCGTATATGACCAAGTCAGTTTTTCTGTTTCTTGTCTAGCAATGTGCATGGCGTTGCGTATTTTCGAGCTTTTGTGCCAAATTTGCGATGATACCAACATAGATCATCTTTTGAAATTTGACTATTTGAGGTTATGCGCGTATTACTCTGTACGCGTCTAGTATTACAGCTTGGAATCCGCTGCTCATTCCTTAATACTCGAGACAATGATTGCACCACTAATGTTAGTTAGTTCACTTCGCGTATTAAGTTTGCGTAAACACTTGAATTACCCGACGATGTGGAGTGTGCTGCTTCCTGAGGAGGTTGTGTGATGTCCTGTGCGACTGCAGGACGTATTAGTGCATAAATTCTGTCAGGTAGTAAACAATCTGGCGGGTCACTAACTACTAAAACGTTTCGAATATCGTCTGACAACTGTTCCAGGAACAATGTACGTAATATTTGGCCATTGTACTGACCCACTGCAAGATTACGCATTTTTATGAAGAACTAAGGAGGGCTTTTCTTCATTATTGCGTAACAAACGATGGAGTCTGATTCACCAAAAGCACTGATAATTTTTTTAATAGTAACATCCCTATCTGTGTTCAGTGGCCGTTCGATGACGTCACTGATGACGCCCAGTGTGGTCTCGTCTAGGTTAACAAGTACATGATTGTACTTCGCAGAATCGGGTGTAATCCGCTGCACGCTCAATGCAACCTCCACGACCAAGAACCATCGAGCCGGGTAGTTCTTCCAAATTGAAAGAATTCGTATGGAGTCGCTCGAGTTGATGACAGAGATGTCCTGTGAAGAAGTCGCTTCGCCATTAATTGAGGGTGCTTCTTCGTTTTGCAACATCTCCCAGCCGAAAAAAAAATCTTGTACACCTGAGGATGTGTATCTCCAAATTCCATATCACTTCAGGTGAAGGCAGATGTCGCCGTGTAGTATCACATCAGGGTCACCAATTTTCTCCCTATGCGGCGGATTTTGTTTGGTATGGTTGAGACTCCGTGTTGGGGGCCACACAGGAAACAAAGAAAATGATATGTAATTTTACTTGATGTGATTAATAACTAGACTTGTGAAGTGTAAAAGAGTTTTATTTATACTTCTTGCAATTATCAAGAATATTTTACGAACAGGAACTACGATCTGTTGTGAGTGAACTGAACGATTGCTTGAGCTGAACTGTTTGAATACTAAAAATGAACTGCGAGAATGCTAGAGCTGAACTGTTTGTTTTTTATCTGAATCAACAATACAATTAATAAAGTTTCTTTGACTAGCGTGTTTACTCCGAGCGGTCGAATATCGTCTTCTCTTGGCCTCTCCGCTACAGCTGCGGATTAGACGCCATCAACGCTAGTAGAGAGGTTCGTAGGCTGGCAGACGATAGCTTGTAGTTCTGTGGAGGCTAACTCCACAAAACTATTAGGGATCTTTAATTTTAATACGCAAAGTATGGAAAACTGATATTTTTAAAAAAAATCTAAAAATAATATTGCAGTAAAATGTGTTCTGGTTTTACAATTTAATCTTATTTCCCGATTGAAGAGAAATTTAGTATCAAATGTAGATCGTTATTTATTGTTTGAATTGTATTTGCATCGTTGTAACTTCGTTAATGTTAAACGTATTATTGTAAAGTTCGGTACATTAGTTTACAGGCCAAATCTGTAATTGTGGACCGAACTTGGTTAAAATAAAGACCAATAAATATGCCTCGAGATGCTTCCAAAAATTTTCTACATTTCACTTAAAATTAACCGCTGGATCTAGAAGTGTCAACAGAGTCAGAAATTAATCATCATGATTTGTGGGAGTCCGATCTACGGTCAACTGCCGTTTTTCAATTCGCAATATTAGGTTTCTTACAAAAAAGACAGTATAGCAAGTGAACGATTATTTTCACTATAAAGAAGAGGCAAAATAAAAATTATTCTTATCAATTTTTCTGTCGATAAACGTAGGTTTACTAAGTAATTAGGCCCTAAATTTGGACCATAACAGATACGTAGTTAAAAGAGATGAGACAAGAAACCCCAGGAGAGAGAAACCCTGAGACTTGTTGGTTAAGTATGGATAGAAAATAGTAAACTTAAGTTCGCTCCCAGCAGAAAATAATTTATATGTAAAATATTAATAAAAATGAAAAATTTACGTCTGTTATTGAAAATGAATAACAGGAAAAATAGCCAAATACAGACAATGCAGAATTCAGTGACGCTCTAGGCTATTGTGTTTTTTTTAGGATTTATTCTACCTGAAGAAAGGAACAGGGTTTCCAGAAACAGCGTCTCATATTTCTTTATCACTTCTTTTGTCCGTATTTGGTTATTTTTATTATTATTAAAATCTTAATCATTATTTTTATATAATATAACATTGAAAATTATGTTGATTATCGTTCAAGTAAATTTACGATCACATATTTCAAACGTTGAATTTGTGGGAAATATTGAAAAGGGTACGGGGTTTAAAATGTGAGTATATAAAATTAAATTTCAGCTGCTCAATTTATTGATAAGTTTATATCACAATTCGAGATAGACTTATTGCTATGTTATGACCATCACAAATTTATGGCCAATTATATAAAAATTATGTTTGGGAACGCAAATTATATGACCTGACCACAGTGCCTTGCCAAAAAGGCAATTCTTTTTTTTATTATTTTATTTTTAGCTGTCGCATCAACAACTACGGTCATTAGCGATTCAATTCACTCTTTGCATTTTACTTTTCTGGGAACTCATTTCGTCAGGAACACTGTGTACAGGAACACACACACACACAACATCCATGCCCGCGCCAGGATTCAAACCCGAGTAACTCTGTCATGCGAGGTAAAAAGTGAGGCACTGACGACTATACCATCGGAGGCCGGCTATTAAATTTGTAGTAAGCCACAAATATATTTATAAATTAAATTAATGATCAGTGGTATGCTAGGTTAAGGATGTGTCTGAATAAAAATGTCACGTTTATATATGGGTCCTATTATAAATTTTTATTTGCTTCCATGAATAATTCCTTTATTTCATTTATATCAGGTAAATTTATTAATTTTTTAGGTTGTCATATTTTATTGCATAATTTAAATATAATATGGTGAAGTAATTTAAGATTTTATTTATCTACTCAAACTACATTCCACGGCTCTTGTTTCCATTTTACGTCACATGGTCTTCTCAAGGAATATTTAAGACCACTGACCAATCCGTTTTGAGAGGCACGTCTCTGCCCTGATCCTAACTTGGGCCTGTAAGCGCTTGCTGACTTTAATTGGTCTAATTAAAGCGCTATACAGTTCCCCCTAAGGGTCCATTAAATGGACAGTCCCTCTTGCTGCATTAGGGATTGAGGCATTTCTACAAGAAGTTTGTTCATCCCACAGCTGAGTGCTCAAACAAACACGAACGCACAAATTTTTTACTTAATTAAAACTACGGATAAAATTTTCGATTCGCTTGTAAGGTACTGGGAATATTCATGACTCCATTAATATACTGGAAGTATGTTTGACTCCCTTACGGGTCCAGGAATATTATCGACTGCCTTAATATACCGGGAGTAATTTTTACTCACTTGATCTGTTGGATTAATAAATTTTCATACATTCCAGCCGGCAGATATTTAATAAAATCCTTCAATAATTCGTAATATATTTAATCCTCCAATACTGGTCACATCTTCCTTTCTATTATATAATATTCGTCCTCTTAATCCACGATCTTTACACTTCACTGCGTCTCTCTTACGATGATAAGCTAACCTTTGGACCCAAGTAAGTTTAATCTTCAAACAAATTCGAAACAACAAAGAAAATGTTGCTAAATTTCAAGACAATATATTTACTTTTATAATCCACTTAGAAATAACACACTTCAATTTTTTGTGTTAATATTTGTGGCAATGTTCTGGTACTGTTATGAATTCCTGTTAAATTATAAAGACTGAATTTATTTAAAAAATTATTTAAAATTACAATTCAAAATTACATAAAACATTGATTAGTACCTTTTAATATTTATTTAAAGTGTGAGTCACCGTACAATATAAAACATTATACTAATCACTAGGCTTATAAAAGAACATGGATTTTAGAACATCTTGAAAGTAAAACGACAATATAATTCCATTTTATACGAAACGCAATGAAGGAATAAAATGCGGGATTTGCTTAAATAACCTCTGTAACCTTGAGAATATTTTATGGTGTTTGGTAACAGCTTTCACTGTTACGATGTTCGTCCAGCCTCGTCCGTTTTTCCTTGTTCTTTTCTCTCTTTTTTCCCCCCTTTAAGACCTATGGTGCATAAATATTATTCCTCGTTCTCTACGACGTGTAATAAAACCAATGGTAACATGTCAACAAGTCCTAGAGACTTTTTCTGTAGCTTTTTATACATTGTTCCCCCACCTGGGAATGCGTCATTCCCTTTACACTCGTCGTCTGGACAGTAAAGTTGTTTTAGACGTGCTTTCAGATAAATCTCAAATTTAGCTGTGGTGGAAAAATAATTAATGTCTTTATCGAACAAAAATGCCAACACAATATTTAGAAAACAGAAATCTCTATTTACAATATTACTAGACGTTATTTACATCGTCAGCTAACCAATTCCCTGCTAAAATCAATATACATCAATGTTCACTTTTAAATCTCTTTCATCGAGCAGAAAATTATAATGAAAGCAAGAATCAATATTTTAATACTTAATAATAATATCCGAACATAAAACCATAAGGTTCTTTTAAACAAATGAAAGCAAGAATCAATATTTTAATACTTAATAATAATATCCGAACATAAAACCATAAGGATCTTTTAAACAAATGACCGTGTCCTTGGTCCTTTTAACACAATCAAATCAACATACATACCATATTTATTTCTGCAATTATTAAAAGACCTCCATAAAACTCTTCGAGACTTTACAGTTATTATTTATTTCGCCAAAAACCAAAACAACAGAAACCCTTCACTCATCGACGTGTGTTTGAATTTTTATTCCTCTCTCACAGTTAACGTACACCAGAGGTAATCCGTCAGCGATAATTCTCCAGTACCTCTTACAATCTAATCTTTCTTCACATATTTTAATGAAATATGGACCCAACCAACTAAAACTAATTTTCCAAACAGTGTCCAAGTAATGATGTCACTACTATTTAATATTTTTTAATTTTATAAAACATATCGACAATGATAAAATCCCGTGTGGCATGCTAAAAATAATTTATAGACTAGAGATACTGCACCTATCAGACGTGAACGTCTTTGACTTATCGACTACATTTACGAAATAAAACTACTTTACTCATTTTAACCAACTGGTGACTGGAGGAAAATGCCACGTCACACAGAGTTAGATTATTTAAGCGAATTATCATTTTGAGTTATCTGGAAGATTTCTGGTTGTGAGCATTTTGCGTCTGTTTTTAAGTGTACTTTGTACTTTTCTTCGGTGAAATTATACAGGTGGTACGCGATCGTACTTCAGAAATTACTAAATGCAGTATAAAATAATTAATTGTTCCGTTTTTCTGTATATATTGTAATAATTAAAGGGCAATTAAGAGTTAATAATTATAAACTGTTGAACTGGAATTGTTACCGGCAAACATACACAAAGATACAATAATGGACGAGAATATGAACCGGCAAGGTATTGTTTAGACATTGCGCGGAGGTTGATGAAGTGGACTGTCGACGGCCAAAAACGAAGGAGATTGGACGTGTTGGTCGAGAAAATTAAGATATTTAAAAAAGTAATGTTAAAAGGCACTCAGCAGTCAGGAGTGACAGCATATGATCGTGTTTGGAAATATTCGAGAGGATCTAAAATATTAAAAAGCAGTAAGAAACGACATCAGTTGTTCGTAACTTAAATCAACGAGACAATTATTAAAAAGTTAAGTCGGACAGCGGTAATTCAGATAGTGACTCAAAAATGTTTTGCGTGTTACGCCAAATTATCTTGAGAAGGAGGAATTCTACGAGGAGCCGCCACTAGTGAAAGACCAACAGTTATAAAGTGTAAATTCAGTGTAAAAATGGCCTTTTCGTAATTTGTTTAAAGTGACAGTGTGTTGCTGAAAGTTTCCAATTGCCCTGGTACCAGAACAAAATAGTGAGTTATAAACCATTTAATTATATACGTTATATTAAAGGTAAAATTTCGTCAGATTTCGATTTTTTTTATTAAATATTTGTCAATATTAAGTTGTAAATTGATTGTTTAAAAAGGGAATAAATTATTCTTTATTCAAAGGCCCAGAAAAGACCCTGAGATCAAGAGAAAATTAAATTGATTGTATGAAATAAAATGTAAAAGGTCGGAGAGTCATTATTTTATAATTTTGAATCATTTTGAATCATAATAAATCAATTGCTTGGTCAGTTTCAATAAATGTTTTTATTCATGCTACTTCATTAGATAATTTTTCATTATATTAATTTCATTTTAATTAAGTGTTTATAATTGATCATTACATTAACGACGCCTCAACGTGTGGCCATTCTAATCAGTTACTTAATTGTTCTTATAGTTGAGTATTACATTTATGACGCATCAACGTGGGGAAATTGTGTTTATAAAACATTAATTTCAACAATAATCATTATAAAACTTTAATTTATTTATTGTGTATTACAATATATTGTATAAAGAAAGAGATGATGTTAGAGTTTTTTACGTGGAGCAGTCTGGTAAAGATGCTTGCGCCATTGCATGTAAGGTTGCAAACCCTCGTGTTCGGAATACCGTCCCAATGGCATCAACGTAATAAAAGAAATGTGATAACTATGAGCTTTTGATTGAAAAACACAAACTATAGGTCTTTAAGGAACTACTCAGGAGGAAGTTGTAACTTGAATGCATCTTAATCTATTAAATGTAATCAAATATATATTTCAGGAACGTAAGTATTATGGTACCCTCGAGCCACTATTAAGGACTACCGTTCATCCTTAATATATGTTGTCTTTCTGATATTTTTTGGCAGTACAAAATTACTTCAAATGTTGAGTTAATTAAATGTTATTAACGTTGAATAAATTATTTACTTGAAATCAAAAAATTTTAATTATTAATTTTTATACTTGGTTTTCTTTAATTTGAACTGCCGATTTAAATTATTTTACGTTTTGTAGATTATGACTGCTAACTACAGGTCAAGTATAACACATATTTGCCTGAAGCACGTTTTCCCGAAAACAATATCCCGATTGACTTTTTCCCGACAGTAGTTTTTCCCGAAATAAAGCAGAATATTAATACTGTAGAACACATAATATGTTACGTATCATAATATACATTATTATTATTGTAAATAAAATTATTCTTTAATGCGTGGAACAATTTGAAACAAATTTGGCACTCGTACTCACTTAAAGATCCTGAGGGCTTAGGGGATGAAATTAGCCACTGAAAACAACGAGAGTTACATTATGAAACTCAGCGACCCTGTAAACTATTTATTTGGCCCTAATTTTGGACGTGTCGCATATTTTAAAAATGCCAACCCCAACCGTAGGGATGCTAGGTTTGTCTTACGCACTCAAGATTTTTTTCTGGTAATACGTGTACCAAAATTGCTCCACGAATTAATGAATAATTTAATTTACAATAATAATATGTATTTTGATAAGTAATATATTAAATGTTCTATAGTGTTAATATTATTGTTTATTTCGTACAAACGGCACCTTTCGTGAAAATGACCTGTCGGGCAAACGGCAATCGGGATATTGTTGTCGTGAAAGTGTGTATGAGGCAAGTGTGTGTCGGGCAAACCTGATCCCATGACGGCCATATCAAATAAATTTCTCATTCTAGTATTAAATCAATTTCTTGTTAAAAATTATTTTTTCTTGAGAAAAGTATTACTTTATAGAAAAAAATCTTTAATAATTTTGTATTTGTTTTGTTTCTTATAACTTTCTTAATGTGATATACAAGTGAAATTTTTATACATAAACTATTACCTTTGGCTGAAATAATTCATATTATTATTCGTAAAATGTTTGTTTGTCAGGTTCGCGTTTAAATGAAGACATGATGAAGTGTTTTCCAACAGCTGGTCCGGGCTACCAAAACTCCCCCTCCTGAATTCGTCGCAGATCCCTTTAGTAGCTCCGCATAAATAATTCATCAGTGGCCAAAAAAAAAAGAGTGTAGAAAGAGGGGGTGGTGAGGCGAAGGGAGTCATGGAGGGCGTAAAATTTAGCGGAGCGCGTCACTAATCAGCGTTATTAAATTTATACGGGCAAGTTTTAATTGACGGGCCCCGCTCGGCCCAGCGACGAGGGGAATATTAATTCAGAGGTGTGGTATGTCTGTACCTGTAAGCTCTCTGGCGGCAGCGCTCAAGAAGTTTCGGCGGCAACTCACTCATGCTTAACGTAACGCTTTTATGGCCCTTGTCAGCAAGTGAATAATTATTATTGATAATCATTTTATAAGTGACTATATTGATTTATATTTCAAATGGGAAGGAAAAATCTCTGCAAACACCACAATGACCAGGAGAATATACTACAAAATCAGATTTTCATCTTACATTTCTCTTAGAGTTTCTTGCTAATAAAATCATGAGATATGGTGACTCCACGAGTTGAATAGTAAGTAAATGGTAGCAGGTATTCAGGAAGAGCCGAACACCAAACGAACCACATCCATTTACCCTCATCGATTCAAAGTACAGAGGATTGGGTGTCGAAAATTTTAACTCTAGTTGACCACTGCGCAGGCTGTGAACATAGCAATCTGTATTAAGATAAATCTCCATGAAAGTTAAGCAACAACTCAGCCAAATTAACAATCGAACTACGGCATTCGATAAAATGACTTCAACGATTCCATCAGTCAAATCATGTTTCGAGCTTCTCAAAACACCAATTATCAATTTAAGTAAATATATATGACTCCCTCAGTCAAAACATTGATTCCTCGTTGATCACAAATTCTTGGCACCTGTAGACGAAGTAAGCCAAAAATAATGCCGCCCTTCGGAAAAATTATCAGTGTCAAAGACGTAACTATGGTATAAAAGCCAAATAAGTATAATATTTAGCACTTTTTGGGTTTTGTATAATTTTTTTCACGTATTAAGTAATCCGAAATCCATGTCATTTAAATTGTCTCTGTCACGCTTACTTTGTTCCCTTTTTACAATAAAACGGTCGAACTGATGTCCATTAAACTTTTTATCCTTTTAGAGAGACCTAAGAAGGATTTTAGTTATATAAAACTGTCATTCGGCATTTCATGGCTTAATGTAGAACCTCCCAACACCTAATTTTAATTTCATGGACGGGATCGTTTTGTTTCGATTTATTCAAAATGTCTGAAGCTCTAAATAAATTTGAGTCTTCCTTAAATTGCCATCCTCCATCTGGAAAAGTTTTTTTTAACGTTCGCGTATTGGTAGGATAAAAAAAATATTGCCTTGTCTCGAGTAGAAGAGAACAATGTTATAGAGCCAAAAGTAAAAAAAAAAATAATACTGAATAAAAACCCATGATAACGAGAAAATGAGTTACAACTAACCCATAAATGAAAACTCAACACCCAAATCTTGTCCAGTAGGTCGTAATTTGCTTAGGATAGAAGTCAACAAACCTTAATTTTATAAACACTCTGCGGTAATTCTGCAACAATGCTATTTTCTAGACCTCAAAATTTTCGTTATAATCGAAAGCAATGGCGGAGATTAACTTTATTGCTACTACGTTCTCCGTAGATATTTTCAACATTGTTAATATTGAGATTTTTTCTGATCAAATGTTTCCACATCATATGTTTTTTCTTGCCAACGTAACAGAAATATTTACTAATTTTATGTTATGTCAGCTTTTATTCGAAGTATCATCTCACATCATCTTTCTCAAGGATTACGAATGTGTAATGTAAGTTTTATTTAATATATTTTTTTAATATTGTTGTCGGCGTAATTTTGAGACTAGAGCATTGTAAGGAACAATCAGTGTGCCGCAAGAAAGCAGAGACTGTATAGGTTGCTACGCAATTATTGTCGGAAACAGCCAGTGTGTTTTGGGAGTCTTAAGAGTAGTCTTGATAACGTTAATGTTCGTAGAGAAGTCGGTCTTCGGACTTTAACCAATAATAAAATGAATATAGTTTTGGAGATCTGCCGATGATTCTAGTGACTAAATAATTAGGAATTCAGTAAAGGCTAATATCACATTTGGCATTATCGCACTTCTACATCAAAACTGTGAGACAATGTAAAGTTCGTGAAGTGAAACGATATAGCAGTCAGTGTTATGGCGTGTTAATAAAATATTTTCTTTAAACCAAATAACTGTGGAGTGCAGTTCTAAATAAAATGGTATGTAGAAACTCTATTTTGTAAACTTTATGTAAATATAATTTACCGTCAGATTTATCTGGTTTATTTTGTTAGATTCTTTATACAATTTGTTATTGTAAAATTTAATTTGTATTTATTTTCTAACTCTTTTTGTGAGAATTGAAAATCACTATTATTGCTAGAGGCCTAGTAAGCAGCTCTGAAGTTATGAGTGTTATTAAAGCCGTGGCAATTTGTTAAAAAAAATGTAAAAAAGCGTTTAAATAGATAATAATAATAAATAATTTTTATCTTTAACAATTTGTTTAAATTCAAGAAAAAATCCTACATATTAGTTTCCTTTCATTAATTGCGATACCACATAATTTGGCTGCAACGTGGTGGCAATTTTTATCATTATACAATTTTTAATATTCCACAATTTGGCGCCACAACGTGTTAACTTTGTTTTCCTTTTAAAAGTTGAATATTACAATATATGGATTGTAGAAACAAAATTAGTTTTCTTAACATAGACCACGGAAAGTAGTTGAAGGATAAGAATTAATTATTTTACAAAATTTGTACGGTAACATGAACAAAAGCCGTAAAATTCAATTTCTACGTATGAGAAATTTTATTTTATTTTTTGATAATTTATTTGAAACTTGCTTCAGGTTTGATATTTACAGTTTCTTTATCTGAGAATAATTTCGAAAAAAATATACTCTCTAACTATCATTAAGATAGAATTCTCGGTCGAGCATCTTAATTCATTCCGTACCCTAAATATGGAATAATTTCAATAAAACACCGCTAATTGTGTAGAGGGTTATTACGAGAGTTTCAAAGTTTTGATCGCTTGTAATGACTAGCATCAAGCGACTTTGCAAAGATATAATTATAACTCGGCAAAAGCTGACTCCAAGTGGAGACAAAAAAAACGTGCAGAGACACGACATAATCGAAATCATTCTGCCAGCAGTATCACTGCATAATTGCTCTAATCCATGTATACACATATTTATAAATCAAGAAATTTAATTATGCCATCTCAAATAATCGAATAACTGACCCTTTTCGAACTGGGCTTTGGTAGTATTTTATCTTAGGAAAAAATATTGTTTAATATTCAAAAAATATTAGTATCAAAATTTTGTATTTGAAGAGGTCGCAAATAGCGACGAAGCGTTTAATTAGTTCTGTTGAAAATCATATATCCGACTTTAAAAGGCTGTGTTTTATTTAAAATAAATTCTATTATGATTCAACAACTAACAATTTCATGTGATTTACTTATTTAGCTTAAAAACCGCAACACACGACTAATTTCATACAAGCATTGGTTAACAAAAAAAATCTGAGTTAATTGATTTAGCATTGAAACCATTTATTTTTCATTCTAAACTTTTATCAAGGGAAACACACTCTCAACCGTTTCCTGTATTAATTAAATCACTCGGTGCCAACACAACCTCAGACTAGGAATCGACCAAATTCACATAAAACTCAATTTAACGTCGTACGCACAGCATGACGTTTTTTTAATTAACTCAGTTATCTGCTGTGAAATATTAAATATTTGTCGGAAAAAGAGAATCGAGTGAAATCTGAGAGACTGCCGCTCGCTTCTCATATTTATTTACTATTAGAACTGTGACAGAGCTTACGAAATCTCAATTTTCATTCCCGAAATAGAATCCCGATGAAGGTTTCGAGTTTGTCCCTTAACAGAAAACAACGAGTCCGTTTTTATGTCAATCACAAACTCCATGATAGAAACGAAAGTTCATGAAATGGAAATTTTAAAGTAACTACGTCACATAAATTCTTAGTATTTGTTTGTGTTGAAGTTTCCACATTTGTCGAATTGAGAATACTCAAGTAAGCAGTTTATAAGTGTGTTCTTCATTTGGAAAACTCGTAAAAAGGCACAAAATCTCGGAACAATGATTCCTTATTACGAGGACTGATTTCAAAGGAAGTACCGATATTAATTTAAATAATGACATAACATTATTTTCCAAATATTTGATTATCAATCACTTACCTTACAACTCACACTATCACCGCTGTTATCCAGGAACATGTCGTGAAGGAAAACCAGTTTTTGTATGCCTTCGTCAAAGAAAGATGCCGCCTGTGATGAAATCCAAGTCTGCACTTCGTTATTAACATCATAATAATCGTCGTCGTCGTCGTTGAAATGTTTCCCGGCGAGGAATTTCTTCAGATGAAGAAACGGATTGGAGCTAAATCCGGACCAGATCACTTGGGTCTTTTGTTCATTAGTAAGATTTTTGCGCACCCGTCTTGAACATCCTAAGCGTTCCGTTACAATATTGTAGAGGACTGACCTTGAAATTTTTGGAAAAATACTAAGACAAAACCGATAAGGAGAATCGTCTGCCGAGGCGAATGTTTTCTATCGACAGCATGCACCAAATTCATCCGTGATCACAAACGGTCGGACACAACGCAGCTCAACGACCTTGGTTAAACTGTCTAAAATCCACTTCCTCAACCATTCAATGACTCGTAGTTGCTTCCCCATGAACCTCACACAATTACCGATGAATATTTGCTGGTGTAACATTATTTTCATTCAAGAAACGATCTTACATCTCAAGTCTGCGGGTCGTTCAATTGGTTCGAACGTTTTTTTTAGGGTAACAGGCTACATGACGGTAATCCGCATGGTGGCAACTCCCCTTTAATTGCATACGATGGGATTTTAAAAGAAGGATGCGAAAAGTTTCAAAACGCTCTAACAAAAGGAAAACACTACTCTTCACAGCTCCGTCAGATTTCCTAATGAACCGAAGACGTCGTCGCACATGCTCTAAATCGCAACTGCGTTACTTACAGTGTAAAAATATTCTACTAAAAGGCGCCGGTGTTTTACTCAGTACAGGAATTTCTTGATCGTTACTCTAATAATTAATTAATTTTTGTTTATACTGCAAAAGTGTCGAGCTTGTTCCCCTTGTAATAAAGTCATTACATTCAAAAGTGATAATAAGAAGGGGAATTATATAAATTGGGTTGATTTTATCTTTGATTAGTTTTAGTTGCTTTGTTAATGGCGAGAGTTGTTGTGCAATATCTGAATTTAATAAAGGAGAATGAAATATTTTTTCTAATGTGCATACCCGTATTCAAATGAAATGAACATTGATGTTTTTTAAAGTTGAACAATAATTTAAAGTAATGAATAAGAAAGATGGCCAATTCAGACAAAAAATTGACATTTCTTATTCAGTATTTTCAATCGAACGTAAATTTTTTCATTTGAATAATTTAAAGTGTTTATTATATATTTGATGCCGGAACGTGGAATTTGAATAGCGGGGTACGTGTATGTAAAATTTAATTATGGTGAACCAAATAGTCCAAGAGAATGCAGAAGTGGAAAGTGTTAGACTTAGACGAGGTTGTGGAAATGACAGAGTTTATTGAGCAGAAGAATATTACAATCATCGAATGTTTCAAAATATTATTTAACAAAATGGATTGTATTGAGAAGAAAGTGAATGAAAGTTTGAAATAGGAAGATGATAACGTAACAAGATTGGAGAAGAGAATGAATGAGATGGAGAAAAGTTTTTTGGCAGAAAGAAAGATGGGAGAGAAAAATCTTAGAAAAAAATCAAAATGTATCGTTATATGCAGTTAGTTCAGGAACTTTGTGTGAAAGGAAATAATCTTCAGAAATCAGAATTAATAAAGCTTGTAAGAATTATGACATGTCGGAATTACTTGACAGTTTGGAAATTCCACGTTTATCTTAAAAAAAATGTACCAAGACCGTAAACATAATTATGCCAAGGAACACAATAAATTTAAATTGGCATTGCAGGGATATAATAAATTTGATACTTTTCAACTCTATGAACTTAAAGCTGTCTAATATTAAGGAATAATTGGACCAATGTTGCTGAGAATAAGAATTCAATTGTTAATATTAAGGAATTGAAGAACAGAACCGATGGAAAATAATTGAAACGGTTTTAAATATTCTTTTTTTAGGTAACAGGCTACATGAGGGTAATCCACATGGTGGCAACTCCCCTTTAATAGCATAGGAAGGGATTTGAAAGGGAGGATGCGGAAGGGTAGAGGAAGTTAGCCAAGGGTTAACTAAGGCCCCCGGGCTACGGTTTAAGGATCCTACCCGGAAATTAATGCAGGGAAAACCCTAGAAAAACCTGCATCACCTCTCCGATGGCGGGAGAGGGATTTGCTGTGGGGTCGCACCTTTCCCCTCTCCGTGCCTTGACCTGTTTAGGAGGCAGCTGGCCGACTATTCCAATTGGAATAGCGGACTAAATCACATATATCTGACAGCGTGGATGGAAATAAGTGTGAGAAGAAGAGTGTAAGCAAGGAGAAACCTGGTGGTTACGCTGTGAACACTAAATTGGAAGTTGAAGAAAAGCTTAATGAACTTGTATCTGACAATGAAACTTTTAACAGTGAGTATTTTAGCAGTAATCACTATATTGTCCGTAAAATTAGAAGCTCATTTACATAATTTTGATCCATGTGGATTGTCTCAGTTTGCTTTCTGATTCTCAATCAATTAATTATAACAACGATATCGTGCCAGTAAATTATGATCAATCTTATAAAAATATCAATATATATTAACAGCGAATAGAAATTACTACTCTTACAAAAATATCAGAATATACAAATGTATTTGACAACTATATTAAGAATATTTATGAAAAACTTAGTATATAAGAAATGGATAATTTTAACTCTATTAATGATGTAAATGATGATAATATATGAGACTATTTCAGAAAATTCATTAATTACACAGAATACATTTATATAAAAATGTTTGTGAATATTTAAAACATGTGTCCAGTATTGGTAAGAAATGAATTATGAAGATTTTCAGAAGAATAATTTTAAGTGTAACATTAATTTAAGACATCAAATGAATTCTGTTCAGAGATTGGAAATTAAGTAATATTTTCAGATAAGTGCAAGGAAAGTCTATGTCATGCCTCGTGTTCATTATTATGATAAAAATTATAACAAACAATTAAATAATGAATATTGTTTAATGATCATTACAGATGAGACATTGATGAAGCAGTTACAGAAAAATAGTGAATTAATTGCTGCAAATTTGTCCAATTAGGTTAAAGATGTTGTGTATAATGCAAAGATAAAATTATAAATGGTATTAAAGAATACGTAATTGAAATAAAAATGTCACATGATGCTCTTGATCAAAATAAAGTTTTCAAGCCAGTGAATTGTAAGATGGAAAACTGCATTTGTGAAAGACCATGCAATATTTATAATAATTTGGTGGGTGACTGGAAATTAAATGAATCTGCAAGGACGAAGAACAGTTGGGAGATATTAAATGCAATGATGAAACAGGAGGATTAGTGAAGCACTGCTGACTAATTTCGATTTGAAGTGTGTGTGAAATGTATATCTACAAAGAAGATAGAATATGTGTTGGAAAATAAGTTCATAGAAGAATGTGAATAGGGAAATAGGGATTGTGTTCAAATTGAATTGTTTGGACTAACTCTGAGCATACAGTTAGGGGTTGAGGGGAGAGTCTAGACTTATTAAAAAATTGGGGGGATAAAGTAATAAATTTATTACATTCGTAAGTGATAATAAGAATAATGGGGGTGTTGGTTTTATCTTTGTTTAGTTTTTAGTTGCTTTGTTAATAGCGACAGTTGTTGTACAATACATTAATTTATTAAAGGAGATTTTAATCATTTATGTAATATGCATAAATTCAAATGAACTGAACCTTGATGTATAAAGTTGAACAATAATTTAAAGTGTTTATTATACTTTTTAAAAATCTCTGTAGGTCTTTTCTTCTCTTTTCTTTGTTTTGTTCAAGTACGGCCTGGAGTTTTCACATTCCTCGTCCTTCTGCTTCGTGTAGTGACTTTTCCATCGTTTGTGTTTCTTCTTAGTGTGCGTGTGGAAGGTTTTGAGTTTATTCTCGTGTGATGTGTAATTCCTTATTTTATGATAGTTAATTCTCTAAATGTTTCACTTTTACGTAGTTCGTATTAAATACTGTAAATATTATATTATACCCTTAATAACATTAAAGAAATTTTATTTTTATTATTATTTCGATATGGTACTTTTAGGTACGTTGGACAGGGAAATTTGTGCTCCCAATTTTTAGTTATGTTTATGTTAACTTTTAATTGATATTAATTATAGAATATTGTAATTATATTGTAATTTATGTAATGCCGTTTACTATTTCCACATATATTGGACTAAAATAAATCAAATCAAAATTACAGTCCCTCGTTAATAACTTTTTAAAATAAATCAGACGTCGGTTTCTCGTAGCCTATTCCCTCCATCATTTGCAAGGTGAAGAGATTCCACTTGAAGGGTCTTAGATGTCCTCAAATGTCAATGATAAGTTTTAAACTCAGAAGCAGAAACGTCATTTTAAAGAGAGTATGGAGATGTACTAAGTGTAGTTAGTTGCATTGACACGCCCAGTACTGAAGCGATAGTTCCACGTGAAGACAAGGCCGTGGAGGTCGTAAGAAGAGGGAGACACGAAAACGTTTAACGATGTGGCCAGGAGACGTAATTTATGAAAGAGACCAGGGCCAGCTGCCGTAACGAAGAAGAATTTTCAATATTGCGGCTGTAGACAGGCAGAGGGTGTGTCCCGGCGCCAGTTGAAATATTGCAGGTGAGACGCTGAGACATTAGCGGGGAACTGGGCCAGTGAGCTATGGCGGCCATGCGTTTCCCTGTCAGCAGGTGTTCGAGGGCGTGTTATCCGGAACTGCGAAAGACACCCACCATGCCCTTTTATAAATTGCCATTGTTAATAATCAGTACCGGTTCCACCAATAGGATCCTCTGCCGCAGGTATCATTGAGCTATTTCCTAATCGCCGGCCGGGAGGTTTACGAAATTACGTAGTGACGTTGACAACTGACTTGACTCATTCAGCTCACGATATTAACTACAATAACACATCTTTTTACATAAAATCATATATTTCTTGGCACTTATGCGAAACAAACTTAATTTAAAAGAAAAAGTGTTTACTATTGATCTTAAAAACTTCACCGGTCATTCGAAATCAATAGTGGTCAGTCTTTACATTACTGTTCAGTGACTATGCTTACATTGTGAATGACAGCCTGAGGCAATCAATATTTTCTGCAATTATCGAAACGTATATTTTATTCCCTATGTTCTATTTTTTCACGAGCATCAAAAAATTTCAGATTTATCTTACAATCCCGTACCTTCTACAAGATTACGATTCAATTGAACCTTTTAGTGCATATGGCAGCATATATGCTACATAACTTTTAGTATCACCCCAGAGGCATCTGTTGGTTTCTAAGAGAACTAATTTGTGATGTCTATATTAAACAACAGCTCTTAAGGAAATGAGAAATTTTTGGCTTCCGTGGACAGTTTAAAACGGTGTTTCCAAGGTTAGGGCCCACGCCCCTAGGGGCGGGGGTGGGAAATTTGAATTTTCAGGGGGGGGGGGGAATTCTAAAATAAACTCGTCTAGAATTTAAAAACCGCTCACTATGGTTTAACTTGCGCAAAAGAAAAAATTGTGGGAATCTCAATTTAAAAATTTGGTAAGTTTGGTGCTTTCCATAGAGCCACACTTGAAAGATTGGAGTCTTATATACTACGATGTACTCTGAGAGTATTGGTTACTATGTCTAGTGAATGAATATTGTTGCTACGCGGATGCGCTAAATGATCGAGTAGCGCAAACTGCGTACATAAAATGGAATAAGAACTTAATTTCGTACTGTAGCGCGATAGTTTTATTATTGGAATATATATAAATATATATATATATATATTTATATATATATATTGTAATACCCAGTTAAGAAGGATAAATTTTGTTCTTATTTCATCAGATTTGTTTACAAACTCATACAAATTTCCCTGTCCAGCATCAGCAAAATATATTAATAATAACAAAAATAATAATTTTTTAATCGTACCAAGAGCATTAAATAATATTTCTAGTTCTAATAAAAAAATTCAATACGTTCTAATAAATAATTAATGATTCGAGAACTAACCACCATTAAATTCATAAGCGGGGCATTAGAAATACTTAGGTGGAGCATGGTTAAAAAAACGTTTGGGAAACACTGTGTTAAAACATGCCTGTCCTAGCTTTCTGTGAGTCAAACCCTTAAAACCAGATTTTTACACCCGCGGGTCAACTTCCTAATATTTATTTAGTGTCGGTTTTTTATTATGTTTTTTTTTTTCAAGAAAAATATTAAAGCCTCATTCTCAGGGTATTCTAATTGCACTATAATAATAATTATCCAATTAATGTGAATTATTGATAAATAAAACCTAACTATATTTATGTTGATTATATGCAACATCATGAGCCAAATTAATTTTGGTCACGTTTTATATTTTTTAGGTATTTTCTCCGTATTGTATTCACAAAAATACAAAAAATTAATTTAAAAAAATACAAAACATCGTGCTCTAAATGCTTAATATTCCACAAATCAGTGAATGATTTTTCAATATCGTAATTTGAAAATAAATTTCTGAGTTGCTTATCGGTACGGAACTAAGAATTTACTCGTCAAAGGTTGTATAAATGCTAATAAAATACTAAAAATTTTGTATGGAATTATTATTGTCAGCATAGCTAATGACGTAGTTTTGCGCTAATGATTTTGACGTTGTAAAATGCTTACTGCTGCATTATACTTTTAAAAAAAGAAATCCGAAGTGTCCAACGAATTGAAAATGAATTTGATGAATATTTAAGAATTTTTCGTTGACTAACGCTTGAACAATGGCCACATTAAATAAAATTCCTTCATTGTTATTTTCAATGATTCTAGGACCCCCTTAAACAGAATTACACACAGATGTCACTTAATTACGGATAGAAATAAACTGCGCCCTCAAAAAAGTGTGAATGTTTCATTCATTTAACACTTAAAAATCTTGAAAAATCATCTTGCGCAAATTCTTATTCCAGTTGAGACGAGATTTTAAGTGTTTAACCTTCCGAATAGTGCGTGTTGTCTGTATCAATGTGACGTCATCGGGACCTGCTTGGTGATCCGTTTACTCAAAGTCAGGTTTCGATGACGTCATATTGATAGAGAGAACACGGGCGTACTATTCCGAAGGTTTCTTTCATTGAAAACTCTAAAATCTCATCTCAACTGCAATAATAATTTTTTCAAGACGATTTTTCAATGTTTTTACGTGATAAATTAAAGAAACATCCATTTTTTTACGGGCGCTGTTTATTTGGTGTCATATATATTGAATATTTATCCGTATTTAAGAGAGAACTGTGCGTAATTATTTTTAAAAGGCCCATAGAAACATGGATATTATCCATAAATAAAGTAATTTTATTTAATTTGGCCATTTGTTCAAACGTTAGTCAACCGAAACATTTTGTTAATGGAGTCACATTTAAAGCAAGTAATGTGGGATATTGTTTTTAATTTCGTATCTTAAATGTTGAATTATAAATAATGTCACAAGGTCATAATTGACTTGAAACCACGTGTTTCCTGTCCCTGACAATATTCCGTGCTTTGCAACCCGACCCTTGCCTATAATCAATCTTCTTTCGAACTCTATTAAACGTACCCTCAAAGGAAGAAAATCATCAACGCACTGATTGTCTCATACGAAAGTGCTTCAGTCCTGACTAAATTTATTATCGTTAGGGCTGTGTCTAATTATGGCATGGATCCAGCTGAACTAAAAAACATAGGTGCAATCAAGACACGACACGGAGCTGGAAGGAAGCCACGGAACCTATTAGAAGATCCCAATCTCCGTTGCGACTAAGGGGATTAAGTGCCGTGAGAGCTATGGGGAGGTTCTTCGTCTGGCAAATTAAAAAGTAGCGTTAATGATGGTGGCCAACTTGGAACTGGGATCTGGAGGAATCGGAAACACATAATTACTCACTCCTTGTAACTTCAGTAAAGACAAGTCCTCATTGTATTATACTGGTTATTGTTTACTAATTAATTACCCGATATGTACCTTTTTTTAAATGTTATAATGTTGACTTTATGTGTGCGTGGAGTAAGAATACGAGTTCTCTCTCATCAGGATTGGCGTTAAGGTCCTAAAGTGTGTTATCTGCTACACTTTCTTTAATAAAATCTACAGTCAGAATGTTTCATAGTTAATTGTATGTGAACAAAAAGTAAGGTGAATTTATTTATAAAATATAAATTCTTTATTTATTCTTGCAAATCAATTCCATCCCCTTCAAAGTAATCCCCGTCGGATAAAACGTACTTTTTCCAACGCTTTTTCCAGTCCTCGAAACAGTCGGAATAGTCTTTTTCCTGTATAGCCTTCAAGACCTCTTCAATTCAGTTTTTATCTCCTCAATCGTGTCAAAACGGCGTCCCCGCATTGGCCTTTTGAGTTTGCTGAATAGCCAGAAGTCGCACGGAGCCAAATCAGGCGAATACGGTGGTTGCGGAACGATATGAGTCGAGTTTTTGGCAAAAAAGTCGCGAAGAACCAATATAGAATGACATGGTGCATTTTCGTGATGAAGGAACCAAGAGGTTTTTTTAAATTACAATTTAACGTCGCATTAACCTTTTTGTCATTAGCGACTTACATCTGTTAAGTTCTACATTTGTATCAAGGGCAGTTCGCCCATAATTCCGGCCGTTACAGACGAATTGCTTCACGCAAACGACTCATAACGCTCAAATAATATTCTTTGTTGACAGTTTGGCCCGGCGGAAGGAATTCATAGTGCACCACACCACGATAATCAAAGAAAACTGTCGACATGACCTTGATTTTCGATCGACTTTGCCGTGGTCTTTTCGGTCTTGCTTCACTTTTTGCACGATATTCGCTGGATTGGTCGGTGGTTTCAGGGTCATATGCGTAAATCCAAGTCTCGTCTCCAGTCATGATGCATTTCAAGTGGTCCTGATAGTCAGACAGCAAAGTTTCACATACATCAACGCGTCGCTTTTTACCAAAAAATTGAGCTATTTTGGCACCAATCGAGACTTGACGCGTTTGAGACACAAAACATTCTTCAAAATGGTTTAGGATGAGCCAAATGATATTCCAACACTATCTGCGAGATCTCTAATTGTCCATCGACGATTTTCAAGCACCAAATCTTTGATTTTTTGGACGTTAAAATTCATTGAGACATTTTACAGGAAATGTTTTTTAAAGAACGTACAATAATATGAAATGTAAATATTTTTCCCTTTTACAAGATGCCTGACTGAAATAAATGTTTGTTTCGATTTTGTAAGCGTTTTCGCATGCTTACTACTAATGTAACTCGTAATGTTTCTATGCTTAACGAAAGATTAGACTTATATATCTGTGTATTTTTAAATATTTGTAATTCTTTATAAAAAAAATGGGGAATTTCGTTTACTATACATTACCACCCTGAGCTGACCTGGCAGGTAAGTAGACTTCTCAGATTGCTTCAATCTCTCGTATGATGTTCCGCCTCCCAGAAAAATGGTACCCAGCTGGCCTACTGGTTCGCGTTGGCAGAACAGTGCAAACTTCTCGAAACTAAAACTTTTTAAATTTAATCCCAAAACTGTAATTAATATGAAAATTTGAAAAATTACGAACCCCGTCCACCCCCACCCTTTGAGGTTAAACGGCAAATTTGAATGTCATAACGAAACTAAGCGAAATCCAGAACCCCGGATTTGACTCCAATCTCGACTGTTTTCGTTTTATTTTTATGTAACCCCAGTCGAATCTCTAAGGGTGCTCACCTCGAATGCTTAAAAGGGTTGCAGTTATACACAAAAAAATTTAGAGAAACACTAAAAACAACCTTAACCCCAAAAAATATTTAATCGACGCTAATATCGGCCGTTTTTGGATGTTTGAAAATTATCACCCCCGTCCTTAGGGATGTTAGTCTCGTATTAACAGTGTTAGTTTCCGGTTCGACAGGAATACGTGTGCGGAATTTAGTCAAATTTTCTCCACAGGTGTAGATTTGTATGCGGGACATACATTCACAAATACACACAAAAACAGTGTATTTTATTTTTAGGAGACAGTGTATATATGTTTAGTTTTATGATATCAGTTTTCATATGTTTTTATTATTAGATACGTTCAGCAAAACGGACCACAATCACATCAACAAGTAATACCACAACAATGTACAGTCAAAGAATACTTCAGAAATCTATTCCACTTTCACAGTGCTACCACAATGCCAATTCTTCAATGATATTAATAGTCAATATTTCAAATTATGATAATTCTGACCAGGGAGATTACGCAAGTTGTGTTGTTGAAAAAAATCGTGGCAAATCCTCATGTTCCAGAAATCGAGAGGAAGGAAATAACATTTCCCTACCGAGAAGCAGTGGGAAGTATTTTATATTTGTCAACCAAAACGAACCCTGACATCGCTCATGCTGTTGGACGTCATGTGGGAAAAGCCAACCCATGCTGACCTCAAGAACCTAAAAAGAACTTTGAGATAACTGTGAACAAAAAGTAAGGTGAATTTATTTATAAAATATAATTTCTTTATTTATTCTTCCAAATCAATTTCATCGTCTTCAAAGTAATCCCCGTCCGATAAAACGCACTTCTTCCAACGCTTTTTCCAGTCTTTGAAACAGTCGGAATAGTATTTTTCCGGTATAGCCTTCAAGAC
Source organism: Zhengitettix transpicula (assembly GCA_037074705.1). Classification (NCBI taxonomy): domain Eukaryota; kingdom Metazoa; phylum Arthropoda; class Insecta; order Orthoptera; family Tetrigidae; genus Zhengitettix; species Zhengitettix transpicula. The sequence goes on from CM073593.1 coordinate 11,221,419, forward strand.
CTTCTTCGATTCGCTTTTTATCTCCTCAGTCGTGTCAAAACGGCGTCCCAGCATTGACCTTTTGAGTTTGCTGAATAGCGAGAAGTCGCATACGGTGGTTGCGGAACGATATAAGTCGCGAAGAACCATTCAGTATGACGTGGTGCATTATTGTGATGAAGGAACCAAGATTCCGGCCGTTTCAGACGAATAACGCTCAAATAATATTCTTTGTTGACAGTTTGGCCCGGCGGAAGGAATTCATACTGCACCACACTACGATAATCAAAGAAAACTGTCAACATGACCTTCATATTCGCTGGATTGGTCGGTGGTTTCAGGGTCGTATGCGTAAATCCTATAATGATGCATTTCAAGTGGTATTGACAGTCAGACAGCAAAGTTTCACACACATCAACGCGACGCTTTTGGCACCAATCGAGAATTGACGCGTTTGAGACACAAAAATTCTTCAAAATGGTTTGGGCTGAGCCAAATGATATTCCAACACTATCAGCGAGATCTCTAATTGTCCATCGACGATTTTTTTGGACGTGGCCCTCATCGGTAGACGTTGATGGTCGTCCAGAGCGCGGTTCGTCTTTCAACGCGTTCTCGGCCCTCTTTGAACTCGTTGTACCACTTATAAACGTTTTTTTGTGCCATAGTTTGATCACCAAAGGCCTTCCGCAACATTTTCAACGTGTCCGCACAAGAATATTCGTTCCGCAAACAAAATTTGATGCAAGTTCTTTGCTCAACAGAATCACCCATTGCAAAAATCGAAAAATTCACTTTTGGTTGTTTACAAAAACACATGTAACATGAAGAGAATTAAACCTTTTAACAAACAGACGCTTGCCAAATATTATAGACAGTCCTACCAACCTATGAATAAAAATTTACCTGTCTTCCTAATACCCGGGAGTTTTAAATGACAATTTCACCTTCCTTTTTGAACACAATGGTATGTTTTAACGATCTTAGACCTACGATTGAGGACATGAGAAGAAAACTACTTCCGCCGTCTCAGATGAAACAGGGTATGGAGGCTTCTCCAGTCAGTTATAGGCAATAATACGATAGACAGAGTCACCAATTTTAAATTCAAGGAGTTATATTGGATAAAAATTTGAAAATGGATTGTCATATATATTTTTTAGAGTCGGAAAAGTTTTAACCAAAGAATCTAAAACTGTAATTCATAATAGTATTATACTTCCACTTTTCAATTATTGTTGTTCTGTGCTGTATGGTGTATCTAATAAATCCATTAACAGACTTAGAAAGCTGCAAAGCAGAGCGTTAAAAATTATTTTATGGAGAAATAAGCGATTGATTGTAACAGAAATGTTAAGAGAAATTAATTGGGTGTTTCTCAGTGATTTTGTCAAGTTTCACATCATAATTTTTTAAAATAAATGTATAAACAATTTGTTACCGTCATATTTCAATAATTATTTAGCTATAAATATTATAGTAAAATGTCAGAAGTAAGGTAAAAGTAGATATAACTAGAACTATGTTAGATTTGAAACAAAACAGTATATTTATTAAAGAAATAAAGTAATTTCACCAGTTTCCAATAAAAATACAGCAATGTGATTCTGTTAATAAATTTAAGAATAATTTATTTAATGTAAATTTGTGAAATAGCGAGTAATGTACAACAGAGTAGCCTTTTTATTAAATAAATTCATTACTATTATTATTAAAAATCTCATTTCTATATCCTCTTTCAGTAACAAATAATTCAAACAACCATATGAGTAACACAAGCATCATATGCATGTACATCACTTCTATTGATTCTTTGTAGTTAATTTAATCAGATTACGCAATTATCATGAAAATAAACTCAAATTTTATTTTAATGCATAAGGGATCGACACTTTGATTAGTTAATAAATTTGTGAAATAAAATTAGCATTTACATCGCGTTTATATCGTTCGTTTGTCAGACGGCACGACCATGGTTAAGTTAATTAAGGAATTTGGATGGGGTAATATCGCATCGGATCTGGTGTCGACAGGGATTAGTTCAGAGGCTAGGGCAACCACTCAGTAAGTGGGAGGTTCTGTGTTCCATCCCCTACCGGTCGACATTTTTCCATCCGCATACCTTAAGTCATTTCTTAAGTAAAAAGCTGTGACAAACCTTATTTCTACATAAGGAGGGTTACCGGTGAATAAATACTTTTTTCGAATAACCATATATATTCTACTTCCACGTTTAATTTGATTTTTATAATCCACTATCTGGCCTCGGCGTTACCCGGGTTGTAATTATTAAATTCAGCAACATCCATAACCCCGGATTTGACTCCAATAAGTTGTTTTTGCGTTATTTTTATAACATTCCTAAACGTGCTTCCCTAGAAAGGCCGGAAGGGGTTAAAATTATACACACAAATATCTGTAAAACCGCTACCTATCTCATGACCCCCAAAAGTTTTATTTTGACTAAAATATCGGCCATTGAACCTGTTTGAAATTTTCCAACTGCATCTACCCCCGCCCCTTGGGGTTAAACAGAAACTTAAATGTCATAATTAAATTCAGCGATAGCCATAACCCCGGATACGACTCCAATCTTGGTTGTTTTCACGTTATTTTTATAAAACACCCCTCCTCTACCACACCGAAAGATTTTGAAATTATACATAAACAACATAGGTAGAAATACTATCAATCTCATTAACCGAGAAAATATATTTATTCCGACGCAAATATCAACCGTTTTAGCATGTTTGAAAATATCCCACCTATAGGGCTGGTAGACGTGTCTTTCCGCACAGTGTTTGTTTCCTGTTCTAAAGGAACACGGTCACGAGATTTGGTCAAATTTTCTCCTTGAGTTTAGATTTTTTATGCGGAACATAAATACGTTAACAGTTAATTTTATTAATTACTATTAATTAGAATTAATTATTAATTAGAAGCTCAAATATACAATTTTAATATTGGGAATTGTATTTAAGAAAATTTGTTATTATTCTACGACGAATAAAGGCTAAACATGGGTATTTTGAAATACATACATGTAATATTCCTGTGCCAGCTCGCAGCCATAGGAAGACATGTAACAAAAAATGCAGTTCGGTCGTTTGATGTCTCAGTGTTCTTTTTCTTTTATTCATCGCTAGGGATTATACCGCTCATTTTTCCACAGGTTTACTGGAATCAGAGAGGAGAATTAAATAACACAAGAGTCGATTGCTGTGGGCAATCCGCTAATTTGCTCCACCGGAGGGCGACTACGCTACAAACTTTTTAACTATTTGTGTACGCCTTTTCGTTTCAAAAGCGCTCTAGATTTTATCCTTTGTGTCTCCCTTTAAGAGACAAAAAAAGAGGAGCAGATTTTTACAGCCAAAGGAAAATAAAATAAACTCGCTCAGAGCTTCTTTTGTTTTCGCGCGTCAAATGTTTTCTCTTCGGGGGAGGATGATCTACAATTGCTGAAGTTAGGGTCCGAGAAAATCGTATGACAGGTTGGAAATAAATAGAAATTACAAAAGAGACAGAACGTTCATTAGAAAATACTTTTTGTTTATGAAGTATACTGCAATGTACGGGTTTCAAATATTGAAATTCATTTTAAGAAGAAACATGTGATATATTGATTGTAAATTTTGCAACTCTACTGTTTGCTGTTCGGATCTCTTATACTCCTTAAACAAGAATATTATCAACATTATTATTCGATCAATGAATTTCTTCAAATTTAAAGATCACCCAAAAACGTTAGTTGAGTAAAACTGCTCGTTGGGCAGTAAAAATATACATTTTTTTTCTCAATCAACAGAAGTGGTTGAATATTAAAAAGCAGGGCTTAGACGCGCACGTCAACAACTGGTAAACGCTACCATGAGGGACTTCAGGTTCAGCTATAATTACCTCTTTTTAAAGCATATTTCAAAGCATCTCAACTAGAAAAATATAATTAATGATACAACGAGGTAATAGCCAGAGTTTGTGCTAATGGAATGACCATTGGAGAAAACAGAAATTTTTTTAAAAGTGAATAACGTGGATAAGGACGCGCTACTCGTACAAATCCAATAAAACAGCAGAAAATACTCTTTCAGGACACAGTAACGACGGAAATATTTCGAGAAAAGAGGTTTCAAAGATATGCATAGAATTAAAACCTCCCATTTACGTTTCTTCTGAATTCGTCAAAGTTGTTTTTCACCCAAACATGCTTTTTTTGCCATCGTTTTCTTAAATTTCCAATTTTACCGCAATTCACACAGGTAATTAGTCGTCCGTTAGCACTTAAGAAGCCATAAATTACACAGGTGTGAAATACGGCTAATACATTTCACTTAAAGAATTACAGATCGATTTATACACCAATATAAATGTACCGTAGCCAATAATCTTAATTACCCGTTATATTGGTATCAAAAATAGGATAAAAATAGTTAGGCAGCCAATAAAAAAAATGTAAGTAACATAAATCGAAATGTAACAATAGCAAGTGTTGCTTCAGTATGCTGATTAAAAATTAACTTACTGAACAAAATTAACATCTGTAAGACAATAACACAAGAAATTTACGACCCGAATAACAGAAAAAAATCATAAATTAATTTGAACAATATAATTTGAAATTTGTAGACGTTTCGATCAACTGTTGTGAGCCTTGTCAGTACTATTGCCAGACTGGAGTGATAGAACCAAAGTTAACAAATAATATGATTACAACATATGAATTAACAAAGATTATTTAATAAGCACCCATAAATACAGTTTTAATGTGAAGTGTCCTGTTTAGCATTTAAAGAAAATTTGTTGGTCTTAGTATGAAGCATTTCTGAGATAAACATTTTATTAAAACAAATTTCCTTATCAAGAACAATACTATTATTAAAATTGAAAGAATGATTACAATGCTATGTTTTTTTAGTAGGAGAATGATTATAAGGTGGAAATTTTACATTGGTTTTATGTTCCTTAATTCTAGTTAACAAATATCGTTTGGTCTGACCGATGCACAAAAATAATTTGCAACTAATTTTAAAAACATTATTAAAATCCATAGTATTAAGTCAAACTATATTTTTGGTAAAAAGGACTGCTGACGTAGACGTTGATGAGTAGAAAAAGCCAAAAACAGTCTGCAAGTTTATAACTTTATTAAAAAAATAGTCGGAAGCTTTCAACTCTTTTTTATAATCATCCTGAATGAACAATAAAAACGTTACCACTTACATAATAACATCAAGTTACGAATACTTTGCATACTTCAGCATAACATACCTTCTCGTCTTATAATTAAAATCACATTAACTTAAAAAAATATTAGTACCTGATGGGTATATAAGTACTTCGTCACTACTGTAAAACTATGTTGTTTATTCAACAAGGTCTGTTTTCAAACTGCTCCATTATGTGGTTCAGTGTGTAGCAATTCAATCGAAAATCGACACTATAGTATCGATTTATCATAATTATTTAACTATATAAGAGATTATAAATGTATGTAAATATATAAACCTCAACAAAGATGCCTAAAATAAATTAAAAACCTACAATTTGTTACAAATTCTTATATTTTTTAGATGTTTTACGTATCAATATTTTAAGTATCTTTACATATTGTTTTTCTATTTCTAAACCTTCGTTTCTATTATTAACAATGTTGTTTCTGTTTAGATGAATATAAATTGCTTCTGCTATTCTAAGTTTTACTTTATGAATATTATTATGTAATATTGTAATATTATTAAAATCGAATTCGTGGTTAGTTAATTTTGTCTGGGTGGACAGCGCTGTGTTGCTTTTGGATGTGGGTTTTAATGTTTGGTTATGGTGATACATCCTAGTTTTGATGTTAGTTGAGGTATAACCTATATATGTTTTCGGGCAATTGATACATGTGATGCTATATACCAGATTTGTCTTATACTGTTCTTCTGTCTTGTCCTTAACATTAGTTAGTATGTTTTGTATATGGTTAACTGGTTTAACGGTTAATTTAACATCATTAATATCATTTCTCTTAATGGTATATATAATTTTAAAGATCAATTTTTCTTTATACGTAAAGCTGTAATACGTCGGTTGTTTTCTGTAAAAGCTTACTGGAGCAGTCGTCGTTATTTCTGGTAATTAGTAATTCTCTGTCCGTATTATTTATCGATACTGGTTTAAAATAAGCTTTAATATTAGTTTGCGTAGGATCTTTAAAATTCCCACTGTCTACAAGTCTTTCTCTGTTTTCAACCACAGTAGTCTCTTCTTCTATAATGTGTTCTTTGGTAGGTTTGTTATTCCATTTTTTAATATTACTCATCCATAATTGAGATCTAATTTTCTTGGGGAAAAAACTATTTTGGAGTATATTAAACATGTTAGTTTTTAATGTGGCGTGAAAATTCGTATCAGTAATACATATAGCTTTACGTATTAGGTTGTTTGCAACATTAATTATCATATGTCTAGGGTGGTTAGAGAAATAATTTAGAATGGTATTGAGGGCAATAGGCTTCTTATACCAGTTAGTCAGTATAAGTCCATCGTTATTAATAATGGTCATGTCCAGAAAATCAGTTGTGTTATTGGACATTATTTCCATCGTGAAATTAATTTTGGGATTCATAGTATTCAAGTGATTAAGGAACGGTAATCGTTCATCTGTATGCAAAATCACCAACAAATCATCAATATATTTAATTAATAATTTCGGGGTTATAGAAGAAAATCTCAATGCGTTTTCTAAAATCTGATTCATGACTATACCATCAACGTTGACACTTAAGCAACCTCCCATTGGAAGTCCATCAACCTGTTTGTACCATCTATTTTGAAAAGTAAAATAACTATTTTCAAGGATTAACTTTAACCCTTCTAAAAAAAATAGTTTTGCTCTTAATTGGCGTGTAAGGCTCAACTGAAAGCTAGGGCGACGGGAGTGTTACGTCATAACTAACAAACGTTTCATATGGTTCTAGGCGTAAAAAGTGAACGATAAAAATATATAATGAAAATTTCCATTAATTACAAGTACGTCCCTTATGTAATTAAGTATGTGTAGTGAATCAAAGGCCTATTTTACGAAATAATTGGAAAATTTAATAATGGAATTAATAATTAGATGAAATAGCACAATACCTACAAAATTAAGTGATGATGTAAATACCGCACAACGTTTCTGGAATCCTTTCGTCAGGCTATTCGAACAAAATACGAGAGCCATGCGCGATACAATCCGCACTTTACTGTAGATAAACTAAAAAACACCTTTATCATCTAATTATTATATTTTATAAATACGTTTCATATTATCATTTCCTTTCAAATGGAATTACATTTTTGTGTTCTTAGCAATCAAATATTCGATTTTTTTCCTGCTGGTTAATGTGTTTTCCAAACGGGATTACTTCAAGTTGAACCACGTAAAATTATGTATTCCAGCCCACGCGATAAACTGGTTACCAAATTTATTTTTATTCAATTGTATTGTTGTTGCGTCCTTGACTTTGAAGTCAGTTTATGCTGGAGTCAAGGATGTATAGTTGTGTCTACGTATGTATTACGTATTTGCATTAATTTCTATACAAATTTAAACGAGTGGACAGGCCGAAACAAATATTGGTACACATATTCTTTAAAACACGATAAACGGCACTGTTGCGGTGAGAAACCCAGCTAACAAATTAGTCAATTTAATGTTTCGTAATGTCTGAAGACTGAGGGACAATTATATTTTGCAATACTCAAGGAGTACATTTAAGTATAGAAATTTGGAGATATTTTTTGGGACTGATGAAAGAAAATTCAATTTATTTTATAGCTGTTCAATTAATGGTCTAACGGTAAAAGGGAATGTACGGAGCTACGAATATTTAGATTTATGTTAAATCACTTCTTGACTATAGATGAATATGGAATTAAATACATTTTCGGGTTTGTATAAATAAGTACACGGGCAACGGCGGGCATCCGCCTAATAATTAGATAAAATCGCCAAATACAGAAAAAAAAGTGATATAAATACCACACAATGTTTCTGAGATCCTTGTACCTTTCGTCAGGTTATTGGAAAAAATACGAGAGCCAGGAGGGACACAACCGCACTTTACAGTTGACAAACTCAAAATCACTTGACTTATTTTTGTCTGTATTTGGCTATATCATATAATTATTATATTTTATACAGACGTTTCATATTCACATTTGATTTAAAATGGAATTACATTTAGAGAAATGTATGTCAATTTTTGGGTTATCAGCAATTAAATATTCGTTTTTTCTACTAGTTAATCTGTTTTCTAAACGGGATTGAACCACGTAAAATTATGTATTTTTGCGCCCACGCGGACTTGTCTGAAATAAAAACAATTAATCCGTGTGCTGTAAGTTAAGTTTTCAGAGGACCTACGCACGAGCTGTTCATCATCGAAATTTGTCAAAGCGCAGTTGGCGTGGGCCGCATAGTTGGAGTGCAGCCTCGCGCTAATCTAGCGCACTAGCCGAGTTAAATGGAAACTGTGAAGCACCACTCGGCACCCTGTTAATGGGAGCTGCTGTGCTCCGACCTTGGCAGAGAGCCTCTCAACAGTCTTGTTACAACACACAGCGCCGCGCAAATTGCTGTCAAACGTTAATTGTTCGTCTGCAAACTGTGCACCCGCTTTTCCGTTTGCCGACGAATGCTGGGGGAGGAAAACCGATGCCTGAAATACTGGCAGAGATTTCACTACCGAAAGCGAAAGAAAAGACCAACATCTCCAGATTCGGAGGCGACGAAATGTTATAATGCCCTTCCGGCTTCATACACGATCAACTTTCCTCGCTTCGTCTTTGAAGAGTTCTCCCACTAAAAGACACAGTAAGAAGAAACGAAAGCACGAAGTTAACGAAACAGCCCCGTACGATTTAATAAATATTACTTCGTCCTAATTCTGAACAATAAAATGACCCATAACGGCTCGTTAATTTGAATTAAAAGTGTGGTGGTCTTTTACCGCTGCTTCTTGAACATTCCGGACCCCCGATGTCCGCTCCACAGGTCAAAAATCTTTTCAACACCCGCCCCAAAGGCAGTATGGGTCCAAAAGTTTCACGTGACCATATACAAGCGACTACAGCAACAAATATATTCACTCCACTCATGTGTTACAATTAATAACCACCTGTGCATGTCCGATCATATCCCACATTGGTGCCCCCGACGTTGATCTCTTGTGCTGTTCTTCTACATTCAGGACAACGGGTGGTGGTGGTGATTGGGGAGGGGAGGCGCGGTTCAAAAAGGAGTGGTTAAAGATCAGCACAACTGATTCACTTGATATATTTGGGTTTCTACCTTTAATTTTGTTTATGTACCAATGAGTTTAATTGTCGGTCTAATGGGTAAGGTACATGAATTAGTACTAACATGTTACTAGACCGAAATTTAAAAATAATCGTGACAAAAAGGTAGACTCGTTTATTTTTTATCACCAGTTTAAATTTGCGTGCCATTCAAAATTGATTATAGCGGTTTTTAGTGAACAACGTTTCTGCATTAACTTTTGTTAAAAAATTAGGAAAATACAATTTACGCACAATATCTGTCATATTTTGAAGTCCTAAGAATGAAGAATATGATTCAATAAAATAAATTTCAGCCTGTTTTCAGGGCTCGGATCTAATCTTGGGAGTCAACAAGGATAGCTCGAGGATTACAGCACCAGGATCCTGTTCCGGTCGAGATTTTTCTATCATAATTCGTTAACTAACTTTCACAGATTTAGAGCTCAGCTTCGATTGAAAGCATGTTCGTGGAAAAATCAACTTAAAGGGCCGAAGATTTTAATTATTTGAGGACCTTCATGCGGAATTGTTTGCTGACATAAAAACACGTTAATGAAAAACAACTTACAGGTATTTTACTTCATGTAAAATCTGTAAGGAGCTATGTAAAACCCTTGGGGACTATTTTGAAGATGATGAAGGTGATGGAAGCATGATGTAATTTTGTTTTATTGTTGCATTATGGAAATTGTTCAGAAGCGACTGTCGAGTTGACAGGATAAGACTGTATGGTTACTGAGTAACGACAGCGTCCTTCAGTATTGGGGACTATCAATTCATTTTAAATTAAGCTGGAATTTATCCGCTTAGTGAATTGTTCATACAAGTGACTGGTAAGGGACGTTATGAATATTGGCTTTGATGATATTTTTCCTATTCTGTGGCGAAATTTTATGGCTCTCTGAGATGGTTAGATGTCAATCATCACTCGTAGACACAAGAAACGGACTCCAGCTGACATCAACCTCCAAATCAACTGTTTTCTGACCTCACTTCAGATCATCTACCACTAAAATATAACAAATAAATAACTACTTCACCGTTCTCTACTGCCTTTTACCACCAAAATCGACTCTCTCTTGAAAACTCCCTTCGCCTTCTGGAAAGTTAATGTTGACGATTCTGACGTCCTTAAGCCGAGCAAGCTTGCAAAGTTATGCCCAAACAATTCCGTCCATACGTAACGAATAAATTAAATAATACTCGATAACAATTAAATAATTAATTATTAGAGTCATTAAGGAAAATATATATTTAAATAGTATTAAAAATAATCTTATCATTAATTTCAAAGTTGTGAAAGACTCCAATGAAAACAGGTTATAAATTGAATGATATTAGGTGAAAATCATAAATCAATGAACGCAGATGAAGTAATGATAGAAGATGAGAAACCACAACTTAATTACTCAAAGATGGGAAAGAAGAGAGACTTGAAACTGAGTGAATGTAGTATGAACAGACAGGTTCAATACATAGTTTAACTATGTTTAACAATACATAGTTTTTTATTAATAGAAATAATATATTAATTTATGGCATTTTAAGGACCTCGAAAAGGCAGTATATTGTAAGAAACAGGATTAAGTAATTAATAGTTCAGTAACAGACATGAAAATATTAATATTTGAAGTATCAATATGATTGCAGTATTTGCTATTTACCTTAAATGCAGCCACTTTACTAATTACAATCTACCGGTCCTGCCCTTACGGAAGATAGATTTTGTATAACAATCGTCTCGACCACAATTCCCGACACGCATCCTAGTGGGAGCAATCGTTTAATTACCTTCGACGCTCCGGGGAATTACCCTTCCAAAACGGCGTGATAAAACAATGAACAGATTGTTAGCAAATTTGTCTAGTAACTGCTTCATATCTGAAATGTAAACAGTCGATTCAATTTTCTAAAATAGGGCTCGCTGGAGTTAAATTACCGTTCTATTCTATTTTACGAAATTTAAGCCTTTCTGCATTTCAGTGTACGATTGAAATATTATATTATTAAATTGAAAATAAAAATTTAAAAAATATATAAAATATTATAAATAAAATAAATGTATAATAGTTCAAGATAAAATATTTTAGTATGACGTATGATATCGCGTTGAATTCGAGATGTGTGAAAATAAAAATTCATCGCAGATTTCACCCTCAACATCATAATATATATAATTTTTTAAATTAAACATACATTTTGTAAACCTTTAGTATGAACTTTGCGTATTAAGTTTTTTTTGTTCTTTTATCAGAATCGCGGCATCTTTTATATACATAAAAGTCAACCGTTTTTAATATACCAAATAAGGTAAATAGATAGTAAGTCATTTTACCCTGTTAAATACTTTTAGTCATACTCGATGATTGGAGAATATCTTAAAACAACCTCCATGTTAAATGCTTGTCATTGTACAATCCTCAATGAATTAATAATAGTTTTAAATCAGCTTCTCAAAAATTAATAGAAATAGACATATTCTGTGGCACATGCCATTCGTTTCTCTTAAAGTTACATTTAACAACATTAACTGAAGAACAGTTACATATTTGAAATTCTAGTCACTTGATAGAAAAATTAAGATTTTATCTGATATTTTAGCGAAGACGCAGAGTCATCATAGAGAATTCACTGGCTCCAAGTCACTTCTAGTTGGCTAAAACTCTGGCTGGCCACCGCTAAGAGGATTACCAAACACAATGAGAATATTACGTCCACCGTTCCATCGAGGATTATAGCTTTTATCGCGCATTCTAGCGTATATTTTGTGTTCGTTTTTTGTTCGCATGATTGTGCTTGGTGGAGAGGGTGGTGGAGGGAAAAAACCCTATCCGCGGAGTACAAAATCGGGGATTACAGCGCAGCTAACAAAACACTGATAATTTTCAGTGTTCACGTTGACTGTGCGATAGACGATATGTGGAATATACTAAACAGAAATGTAAAGAAAATTTTATTTTATCAAGATAATATTTATTTTTCATATGATTTAATATAATCGCTCCTATTAAGTTTTAAACTCTGGATTTAAGTTGATGATAAAGAAATAATACACTAAATATACTCCGCATTAATTCAAAGAATGATAGTCAATTATTTTCACTTACTTAGGTTTTATGGTTCAGTTTTTTAATCATCTTAAGACGACACAAAGGTAATCATCAAACGTTCTGTATTAATAAAAGTCGTTCAACAAGACAAGGAGTTATGAATCAATTCGCTTATAAATTTTAAATATATATATATATATATATAAGTTGAGAGTGTGTGTGCAATATCGTTGTTCAGTTAAACGAAATCATGATGGGAAATTAGGAAAGAATAGGTTTTTATTGTGACAATTTAAATAAATAATACAAATAATACAATTTAAATAAAACAATACAGTGCATGTTGAAAGTTGAAATGCTCAAGAGAAATTTAAATAGCAGTAATAAAACAGTGGATAAATCGGGGAAAGAATCAAAGTTTTTTTTGTATACATAGCGTCTTGAAAATGAATGAAATGTCATTTATAGAAATTCCCAATATATATATATATATTTATATTTATATACTATATATATATACCAGTAGTTGATCGATCCCAAATTTATATTATAATTTTTATTATTTAATATTTTATGGAATCTTACATTTGTCTATTATAATGTTAAATCAGCACAATACAGCCAATATGTCAGAAAAAATTATTAAATTAAAATATTCCTCTGAAAACAACGTTTCATCCACAATTTTGGGACTTAAACAGGTAAAATAAATTAGAAATATTATATTATAAATATTTGAAAAAATTAGACGTCAATATTTATCAGAATATTTATAAATATTTTTAAATATGATATCTGATACATCCTGAGAATTATATTTTGATTATCGGAAATAAGTCCCAAAAGTTTAGTCAAAATGTTGTATTCAAACGAATTCTTGTTTTTATAATTTTTTCTGACGTCTTAGCTTATCTGTTTTATAATTATTATTATACGCAATTTGATGCACACTTGATTTATCAAAAATGGAATCTTTGGCATATAATGCCTATAGCGTTTACAGTTTAATTGTATGTTCAAAAAGGACGGTAAATGGGGCATTATTAAAAATGCGTTTTGCGTTAGTGTACAATGAGGCTCGTATTACAATCGGCAGCATTTTAAAAACAAATATATTATTTTTAGCATATATATATATTCAATTAAAATTATTTTAAGACCAGTATCGTTCATGGTAAGACATTTACTAAGTGGTTTTCATTTTGGTTAGCTATTTTGACGGACGAGCCCTCGATTGTTAATGCTGGTGCGAGACGATGTTCGCCGCGATATTAATGGCCCGAAGATTTCAGCCCTTAGGAAGCGGCAACTGACGTAGTGCTGAAGGAAAGGCGAATTCACGGCCATTGACAAGCGTTCAATGAAGATTAATGGCTCCGTCCTCCCTCTGAGCCAGGCAGTCAATTCTTCAGTACGCGGAGCTCACAGGGCCGTTTGTCAATCAGGGCTAAAGAGGGAGGCGACTTGCCCGCAATGCAGAGCCAAATTTCCTGTGGTCAATTAACGCCTTCGGAAGCTCACAGCTGCTGTCCCGCTACACAAGGCATTCCGCAGCTTTCTTGGCGTTCTTAAGGAGACCGTTTTCTATCTGTAGAATTTACGAATTTAATTTATTTTTAGTTAGAAAGTACACAACTTTCTGGACCATTCTGATATGAATACAAGACAAGTGAGCGTGTATATACTCGTACTATGGAGCCAAGAACAAATGCATGGTGTTGGAGATGTCACTGTGTAAATAAAAATTAGAAGGAAAACAGAATGATTAAAAATACAATTTAAAAAGTATGTAATCGTGATATGTAACATGACAATATTTTGGAATATCGGGCACATTTTACAACCATGTGTAAAATATATACTACGGGTTTACTTCGCATGCATCAATTTCTCTAAAAATGCGATAATTGTTATTCCTTTTTTTCCAGATATTCACATCATTATCATACCCAAAAATAGAGGCCACGTGTATTACACCCTGATGATACACCTTTTGTGTTCTTCTGAATACTACGACCCACTGCGTCCCTATGTTTGGACTATAATCCGATCTTGTTGGTCACAATCATCTATAAAAATCCTCTTATCTATTTAACCTTATTATCTCATGTCAAAAAATTTGTCTATTTAAACTTTTCTCACATTAAAAATATATATTATGTAATATATTTTACTAGTGAGAGAATTATTCGTCAGATTAAACAGATAAAAATAATTTTGTAGATGATTTTATCAACTTGATTGATAGCATCATTAGAAATTAAAATTTATATATTTATATATATAGAGAGAGAGAGAGTGGAGTGGGAGAGAGAGATAGATAGGGTTGAAAAGAATTAATCCACAGGAAATTATTGAACAGTTATTAATCATTATAAATAAAATCTAAGATGAAATCTTTAGTAGTTTACCATCTAACACAGGATACTTGAATAAATAATCACAATCTCTGCGTAATATCAACAACTTTCATAACGATCCCCGTGTTAAAAATCGGGTTTTAAGAAACATAAAATCTGTTAGATGTAGATATTTATTTTCTACTAATAATATACTGAAATTCAATACGACAGGTGTTTTGTGTTAAAATATACAATATATAAAGGAAGTTGTTGTTTCAATTGTAAATATTTTTATGAAAGCCAATAAAAAAGTATATCGTCGAAAATGTTAATTAAATTACTTTTGAGTCAATGAATACATCTGAAATACCGTATTTGTTATGCGTTAAACATTACTGAATGTATCGTCCATTATGAAAAATAGAAAATATGTGAATACAGAAAAGTTTCCGGCAAAATTAAGAGCAAATATATAATTGATATTCTATATTGCTCAGATATCTAATTCATATTAGGTATTTTATTACGATTTGATGCAAAGAATACAAATGTATTTAAATCCTGCAACTGATTTTTTTACTCTTGCTAATTTTGCACTAATGCGACAAAATGTGAAACACCCTTATTTAATCCAATTTTCCACGGGATAAACTGCCCTTTTATAGATTAAATGCATACATACATATCTGAAAGGAATTAAATCTAAAATATGCTCCTGAGATTTGATTCAAATCACTAATTACTAGAGAATTTTAACGCAATGCACTTTTATTTTAAAAAAATTATTCAAATTTAATGTTTATATTTCTCTTGGCGTCACTGGCTGGGCACAGAGCTAAGTGAATGTAATATTGTGAGACCTTGCGCCCGGTTCTTAAGTTTGTGTTGTGGCGCCATTTTCCGCACTTCCAAGTGAAATATTAACGCAAGACCCTAACTTTGCATTCCCCCCCCCCCCCTTCCTTCTCTCTTGATATGAGCAACACATATTTTATGCAAATTTTATTGAGCGCCTATTTTACATAATTTGTTTTTGTCGTACAAGCATCCTCACGAGCCTTATTAAAACTTGCTTCCATTATTCGAGATGAAATGTGCCACCAACTTGAACTGTCTTCAAGTAGCAGAGTCGCCTCAACACTAAATACTTTGCTTTTAATCTAAAGTAAACCTAGGAAACTAAACTAATTACTGAAACTTCGAAAGTGATCATTCCAGATAAGCGTATGATAATTTTTTGTTACATGAACGTGCTCTGAAGCGTCATGAATAATTGAATTATTAATCACGTTTCTTCTCTGGTTTTGTTTCTGTAACTTCAATATTTAAAAAGTATTATGAAATTAAATAAAATATTACAGGAACACTGGATATCGTTTTTTAATTCATGACTTGATCATGAAATTAGCTCAACCATCGTAAGAACGAAAATTTAAAGACCTCCATTTGGGAGTACGACTTTAAAGCTAAGAGCACGTATGGCTATGGCGATATCCACACTCACTGCATTGTGAACGTCATCCATCAACTGTCGGCGTCTAGTAAATTCGATGAAAGCCACTGCTGTCACAAACACGCAAACGCTCTTCGGACTGCTCACAGACGACAGTCGATGTTTCCGTTCTTCAGGTAGACACTGATTTTCATTCTATATATCGTCGACGACTTGCAAAAAAAAACACTCAACAAGGGGGGAAAATAGAATTATTGATGATAATAATAAAAGAATATTTTCTTTTATAAGTATTATCAGCAAAAGTGAAGATAAGAACCTTATAAAGAGTCTTCAATCATTCTATAGATTTCGCCCAAATGTCAAACATGACAAATATAAATTACACTGACAAAATATTATTGTAAATTTTTGGTATATGGTATTAGATTATATAGAGCCGCTTACTTACCTATCAAATTACTACCTTCTCTTCAAATTTTTGATTTGTCAAAATTAAAGATCGACTTGTTGATAATGCCTTGATGTCAACAGTCAGAACTAGTATATTATATAATTTTATTATTCAACCGTATGTATAAAAATTTTACTTTTAGATTAATACTTTCATTTAACCAAATTATACTAATTATAGAATTCAGTCAGAATAAATAAAACATCTGATTTGAGACACTTTAAAATGTTCTTGTCTTCTCTTTTGATCAATATAAACAGTCCAACTTGTCCTAGTGGATTATCATAGATATTTACTTATCTTAATGTCATCTTTCTTCAAAACGCCTTAAGGTTTCTAATTTGAACATCAGTATCGTTGAATAGTTGATCGGTCTATGTCGAAGTTAGCAAAATAATTCGATGACTGAAGATACTCAATTTTCCGTTAAAATTACCGTTTTAATACACACTGAGCTATGTATAATTCCCCTATTTTCACGTCTTCGTTTATTATACACTAGCTCGGTTAGCTCGGAAAAGGAATTAATTCAATAGTAACCTCTTGATCAATTCGAGATTTACCTGGCATGCTGACCGTCACACTCTTCGACCATTACCCCCTTGATGATCACACCCCGATCTATGACGATAAGAGATTAGCTTCAAATTAACCTGGATCCTGACTGACGGCAACTTAATCGAACCACGAATTCACCTCGTACTTCTAATAAGCACAGTACAGGCTAAAAACCCCGGTGCATTAAGAGAGTGAAAAATATATGTGGCATATTAAAATGGAGTTAGAAAAATTCCTGGTACCTTAAGACAGTAAAAAATACACGCGGTATAATAAAGAAAGTGACAATAGCCCCTATACCTTAAGGGTGATAAAATACACCAGGCATCTTAAGGGAGGTAAAAATACTAGCCGATTCTTAAGAGATTAAAAATTTTTCCAGGTATTGTAAGGAAGTTATGATACTCTAGGTACCGTAAAGCAGTCAAATTTCTCACGATAATTTAAGAGGAACAAAAAATACTTTATCTCTAAACAGAAAATTAACGTTAAATTAAGGAAGCCCAGAAAACTGAACGCTACAAAAACCAGTCATAAATATTTCCAATCTATAAAGAGTAAAAAAAATCCCGATACCTTAAGGGACTAAAAAATGCTCTCGGCATCATATTTGAAAACTAAAATATCCCCGGTACGTTAATGGAGTCAACAATGCTACAGGAATATTAAAGAGGTGAAAAATAGTATCGGTACCTTAAGAAAATAAATATATATTTCGATACATTTAGGGAATCAAAAATACTCCCCTTAACTTATAGGATAAAAAATACTCCTGGTGCCTTGTAAGGGGTGAAAAATATTCTTTGTACCTTAAAAATACTCCCGATATAAGTGTATTTTCATTATAATTTAATATATTTGATTTTTATATGTACAGAGAATGATGAAATACTTTGGGGGGCATTTTCTAGAAAATTAACTTAGTCTAAATTATATTTACTAAAATAAATTTTTTTAATTAATTTGAAATAATATTTTTTAAGGTTACTATAATATTATACTATACTATAATTATGTAATAATTATTAAAATTTGAAATATTTAAGCAAAGTTTTACTTTCACCTGTTATTAATTTCTATATAGTTAGTCAATTTGCTTTTAATAACTATTAGATCAATTATATTATATATATGACTCATCTGGACTTGGTACTAGTTTTAATAAGTACATAATTGTCTAGTTAAGTGAAATTGTAATATCAATGCCATCATTTTATTATAATTGGAAATAATCATTAGGCTCCAGCCTCTTGTTATGACTTAATTATTTCAAATTTTGATACTAATTTTCTTTTTCTTATAAATAAAAATGAGTGTGTGTGTATGTTCCGCATAAAGATGTAAACGCTTGGAACTATTCCAATCAAACTTGATAGACATGTTTCTTACGTTAAGGAGGGAATTACAATGTTCAGTATTAGCGTCGAATAATTAGTTTTCTGAAACGAAGAGATTGATAGTTTGACGTTTTATTGTTACTAAATAACATACTTATCTTATTGCAATTATTCATTACTCTTAATTACATCTTCTTTATTAGCAGTATAATTATTTGTCCTGACTCTCTCCGTTCTGAGGTTGATCCCGCGAATGGAAAAATACTGCTTCGATTGAAGTATTCTCAATGATAACGAGAAGTAGTGCGTATTAGATGAAACAATTATGCTACATATTGACAATCACCCAGTTTGTTTATGATTTTAAATGTTTCAGCGACGCCATGAATCCACTAGTCTCGTTTAAAATCGTGATGTGGCTGGGATGCAAGATGAGCCGTGACAGTTAGAAGCGCAAGAGTTACAAGTTTAATTATTCTCTGCAATTAAATGCGAGTCGAGAGATGTAGCAAGTGTGTGTGTGTGTGACCCTGCTCACACGGAATTATTCATGGAGAGACGCCGTAATGGAAGCAGATGCCTGGCACTTGTCAAGTCACCATCTCACAGGAAGGCGACGGGAACTGGCCTCGAGATTCTCATCCCACGGCTCGGTCATCAAATTTTGCTTATTTATTGTTTAAATGGTTCAAATGTATATGTTCCAAATAAATAAATTTTTCAGAGATTAAAATCGTGCAACGCTGCATTAACTGTTAATTATTATAAATTTTACAGGGTCCTTCCTTCGGAGCTATGTATATTTTTTCATGAAAAACTGTAATCACTATAATTGTTGGTAAGTCATTCATCCATCATCTAAAGCGTGTTATATATATGCAGATGGCTCTGCATATTCCTAACGGTTGTATTTCTGATCTCCCGTAATGTCAGCCATTACAACCTTCTCCTCTTATGCTATCGTATATTCCGGGTGTCCTCGATTCGTGCTCATTCAAGCATGTGGCCCATGCCCTGCCACCTGGAAGGTGTCGACGGGGATTGTCGACAAAACATCGTGTATTTACAACGCCACCCGGTTGGAAACCCAAGACCTTTTCCAACAACTAGTTCACCGGGAAAGCCTGCGAAAGTTAAACTGTCATATTGTCACTAAGGCTATCTTCTAATTTTTTGACCTATAAAATGGTGGTCATCGCCTTCTTGACGCCATATCTCTCCCCGTGAGTCAAGTCTTCTCCTTTCCTTACCGCGACCTAAATGCAATCTTCCATTGGCCCTTAACTATTATTGTAAGCCCACGGGTTGTTAATCAGCCTTTATGCTGATACTATTGTAAAATATATTAAATACAGTGTAATAACGCACCATTTTACAATAATTTTTATAGGTAGATTTTCGTTTTGGGTATTTCATGATATGAAGATGGTAATGTGTTATGCTTCCTTGCAATTAGTGAACTGTGTTTCGGAATATTTTTTACAGTATATATACGAAGTAGAGAAGTTGAACTTTAATTTGGTTAGGCCTATGGTTATAACAGTAGTTTTAAGGAAATCGGCAAAATATGCCAAAGCCAAGACATTAATTAATTATACATTAAAATTCAAATGTTGCTTTCGGTTCACATTAGTACCCAGAAGAAGTAGACAGGTTATGTATAGGATAATCCACGTAGTGGTCACTGCTCTCTTATAGTATAGAAAGGGACTGTAAGGTGGAATGCGGTAGGATACAGAAAGGTAGCCAAGTGTTAACTAGGGCCCCCGAGCTGTAGTTTAACGATGTAGGGAAAACCCTAGAAAAGGCTGCATCAGGTAGGTCGGGGGCTTGGTACTTAACCCACACCATCCCAATGGCGGGAGAGGGTTAACCCAGCATTTTAACGCAGCATTCTCTTCTCCGTGAATGCCTCAACCAGTCTAGGAGGTAGCTGGCTGACTATTCCGGTAGACACTTCGAGATTTATGGAAAACTGTGTCAATGAGGGATAAATACTATCCAATATTTCAAAGAAAATTATATTTTAAATTGTCCCTTTTCTTAATATTTTTACCTATATGAGGGGGAACGGAATGAGTTTCCACGATTTTCCGTTGACTTGCCTAATCTGTTTTCAAGTCATCAAATCTTTAATAACGCCCACTGTAGTGTGTAAAACACACCGGAATATAACTCAGGAAAAACAAAAACATAGGAAGGGGCTACCTTTGGGGATGCCTTTTCCTCTCTCCGTTTTTGAACTAAGGTTTTAGGAGGTGTATGTTCCGGGGTCACAGACCTTGGGCATACGGTAAGAGTTGTTCTCTGTTCCCATTGGGACAGTCAGCCAGCTGCCTCCTAAACTGATCGAGACACGGAGAAGGGAATGCTGCGTCCCCACAGCAAACTCTTCTCCCGCTATCTGAAGGGCGTGGGAGAAGTACCAAATGCCCGACCTACCTGATGCAGGTTTTTTTAAGGTTTTCTCTGCATCACTTGTAGGCAAATGCCTGGTAGGATCCTTAAACTATAGCCCGGGGGCCCTAGTTAACTCTTGGCTACCTTACTCTACCCTTCCGCATCCCCCCTTTCAAATCCCTTACTATTCTATTAAAGGGGAGTTTCCACTGTGTGGATTACCCTCATGTAGCCTGTTACCCTAAAAAAAATCTTAAAAAAACAAATTCACTGAAAATTGTTTCGTTAATAATATCACATTGCTTAAAAATAGTACTTGGATAGTCTCTGGCTTTAACTAATATGCGATATTTGGGCATTACAAATTAAAGGATTTAAAAAAAACGTTTGTTAATAGTTAATCGTTTTATTCCTATGAATTGAAAAGAACATTGTAGACTCCACATAATTATGCTCAGCTTTAATCCATTTAGTTAGTCATTCAATTAAATTTCAACTATCGTCCAATTACGTAGTATTTTTCCTCTCTGATTTACCAATGATAATTTTACTAAATTATATAGGCCCTACTCTAAATTAACAGACGTGAAATGTACTGAGAGTAATCAATAAAGGTTATCAATTATGATGAAGTAAAATGAAATTAGCACTTGATTTCAATTCATTTGTATAACACATTTCTCCACAATATTGAAATTAGTTTGGAGAATACAATTTATAGTTTCAGTTATTGAGATTCACAACAAAAACCGCGCACATATTATAATCGTACATAATGATGGTATATTCCGATAATGGGGGATGTGCCATCATCACGTGATTTATGGACAACCAAAGTGGAGTTTAAATCCCTCAGAATGACATCACGTGCTCGACATGATTGACACTGATCACAAAGAAACGCCATTATAGAAGCTGAAAGGGCAGCCTTCCTTTCAACCGCTCCGTACTCCTCAAATTGAGGGTTATATATAACTTCCTTGGCTAATAGCTTGCATTCATCTTCCTCAGAGAATCATATGTCAGGACAAATCGTATTACAATTACACAAATACTTTATAATGAAGAACAAATATTTATTATTAGTTGTTCGTTTCTAATCATGAAATGCTGCTTGTAGTCTTGTTACTATGTAGTTCTCATGTGTACCTGTTCCCCCATCAATATGGGGATGATTGATGGAAGACTACGAGAACCAGGTGAACTTCTGGCGGAGGCTACCTTTGGGGATGCCTTCACATCCCTCTGGTTTTTTGAACTTAGGTTCCCACGGACCGAGGCACGTCGGCCTGTTTTGAGTGGTGTATGTTCCGGGGTCGCAGACATGGGGCATACGGTAAGAGTTGTCCGCTATTCCTATTTGAATAGTCGGCCCGCTGCCTCCTAAACTGGTCAAGGCACGGCGAAGGGAAAGCTGTGACCCCACATCAAACCCCTCTCTCGCCATCGGAAGGGCGTGGGACAAGTACCCAATGCCCGAACTACCTGATGCAGGTTTTTCTAGGGTTTTCCCTGCATTAATTTTAGGCGAATTGCCGGGTAGGATCCTTAAACCATATCCCGGGGGCCCTAGTTAACCCTTGGCTACCCTTCCGCAGCCCCCTTTTAAATCCCTTCCTATGCTATTAAAGGGGAGTTGCCACCATATTGATTACCCTCATGTAGCCTGTTACCCTCAAAAAAATCATTACGGGGATGTATATCACTCGAGAAGAGTGATATGTCATAGTGAAATTAAGGTTCCCGTAAGCCGTCACTATATCAAGATTGGAGGCGTATCCAAGACATATGGGCATATGGCTTGATTTATCAGGTGTTCCCAAAGAAACAGTCGGCCAACTGTCTCTTAATCTGGCCCCGAGGCGTGGAGACGGGAGTTCTGTACGCCCACAGGAAATCAGATTCCCAGCCATCGGAAATAACAAGGGACAAATACCCACAGTATGACCTACTTGCTGAGAACTACTTGGAGCTCGAGTTTACCTTTTGGCTACGTTGTTCCAGCTTTTCTGTAAGTTTCTACAATAATGAGACGTGGCCACAAACTGTTTTACCCTCAGACAGGGTCTACATTACATATAATATCTTATAATAAATAAAATTGGCTGTTTGCGTGTATATTCCGCATACAAATCTACACCCCCCAAGGGCGGGAGTGGAAATTTTCAAATATGTTAAGACGGACGATATTTGCGTCGGATAAATATTTTTCTGGGTCAATAAGACTAATAGTGTTGTCTCTCGATGTAGTTTCAGTATAATTTCATCCCCATGCGGCATCGGAGGGGAGGACCCTTAGGGGTGGAGGGGCGTTACAATAAAAATAAAAAATAAAAACAGATATTGGAGTCTAATCCGGGGTTATGGATGTCAATGTGTTTAATTATGACTAATCTGGCAACGCCGGACACCCAGCTAGTATTTAATAAATGGCATTTACAATTTAAAATTTAAGTAAAGGTAAACCACACTACGTTTCATAACTGACATTGGAGGACCTCTTTAGCTATTACAGTATTGTTCATAATCAAAAAGGAGTATTTTGTAACTTACAGATATATACTTAAATAAAGCAAGGTCAAAAGTGCCCAAACATATACAAACCAAGATATACAAACGTGAATCTGATGGACGTTTGTCTTTGTATTTATAATACGGACATGTTAGTCACATTAAAAACGTAAATAAGAAGCAATATTGAAATCATGTTTATAATATAAATTTATTTAAAATGTATTACATATTTAATTCAATTTTTTTAAAATTACTCATATAGGAAGTTATTTAAAAATATCCAAATCCATAAAATTACTCTGTATTTTTAATGCTACAAAGCATATACATTAATACGATTACAAAAATCCTGTAAACAACACAAACCTTTTATAAATTCTCTAACACATTTTTTAATAATTCATCTTGTAATTCATTTAATCTATTAATCAGGCCGTTTGTATTTATACTTTTAATGGAAGTTTCGAATAAAACATTGGCAGCGTTATCGTTTGCGGACAATCAAGATTCAAGATATGCACATGATTGTCCTTCTTTGTTCCATAAATAGTATTTAAAATATTCGGTTTGGTATTCACTGTTAAAGAACTTAACAAGAAAATGTTTACTCGTTACCTCCTTGTCAGTTAATTATGTATGCCTAAACTGTTATGTGCTGTCACCAAACAAGAAATGAGGCTGTCGATTATTTGTAAATATTTACTTAAATGTCAGAACAGAAAAATCTCGACAGGACCGAGAATCAAAACCAGGATCACTGCTTGTTACGCTGACGCTCTAACCACGATGAGGATGGCTCAGTGGTTAGAGCAACATCATTGAAAATTGGGGCATTCAAGTTGCAAAAGCGTGCCACTAGAATACTTTCTAACACGGATAATAAATCTCGTTGTAAACCGTTTCTCGAAAGTTTGCGAATATTAACTCTTCCCAGCGTGTTTTTTCACGATATTTTTAAGTTCGTAAAGCGGAAACAAATGGCGAGTCTCGCTATTATGAGACTAGAAATCGCTCAAGTCTAAGATCTTTGCTCTCTACCAGAGAAGTATTCACCATTCAGGGATAGTTTTATACAATAGCCTTCCTCCAGATGTAAAGAATAATAATAACTACAAGAGCTTTGGGATTCAATGTAAAAATATTCTTCTGAAAGGCGCCGGTGTTTTACTCGGTACAGGAGTTTCTTGATCGTTCCTCTAATAATTATTTTTTTAAATAAAACTTGCAAAAGTGTTCAATGTGTTGCTAATAATAACTACTTATTTCATAACTTTCTTAGTCACTGTTGGTCTTTTCTGGTCTTTTGTTCTCTTATTTCATGTACGGCTTGGAGTTTGCAGATTCCTCGTCGCTCTGTTTCGTGAAGTCACTTGTCCGTCGTTTCTGTTTCTTCCTAGTGTGCGTGTGCCAAGTTTTGTGTGTTTATTCTTGTGTGATGTATAATTCCATATTTTTCGACAGTTAATTCTTTAAATATTTATATTTTTACCAAGTGCGTATTTAATTTTTAGCAGACTGTAAATATTATATTATACCCTAAGTTACGTTAAAGAAGTTTTATTGTATTACTAGCTGAGTGCCTTGTTCGGGTATTTATTGAAATTATCCCGGAGAAGGAATTAATTCGACACTAACAGCATCAATACCGCCAGTGTTTGGAATATTTACCTATTTACATTATCCCCTAGTATCTAACTTCAAATAAACCAAGTTGATGACTGACGGTATTCGGGAATTTTTCAACTACATAAAATAAAAGAGTTTAAAAATAACGACGAATTAAAACTGTAAAAAATGCTGACTAACTTAAAAAGTCTAAAACTATTCCCGGTACCTTAAAGAAGTAAAGAAATACAACCTTTAATTAAATAGAGACCAAATATAGCTGGTACCCGAAGAAAATTAAATATTAACCCCGGTACCGTAAGAGGTTTAAAACTACTCCGCGTAACCTTTTGTCAACCACGTCGACCGCGATGTAAAGGAACATAAAATTTCTTTAACCACCATGGTTATTGCAAGAATTAAGCTCAGCGACTCCTATAATTTCGGAATCGACACTAATCTCGGTCTTTTTTGTCATTACTTTTTATGTAAACTCCTTCCACCAACACCCGTATGGTAAGAGTGCTTCCCTCCCTTACCTTTTGGAGTTGAAAATATAGACACTTAGAAATTCTAGAATAACACTATCAAATTAAGCGACTCCGGCAACGTTTTATTCGACTCTAATAATGGCCGATTAGGAACGTTGTTAAATTCCATCCCCTCCACCCCCACCACTAGAGGTGGTAGGTGTGTCTTCAGCTC
Source organism: Zhengitettix transpicula (assembly GCA_037074705.1). Classification (NCBI taxonomy): domain Eukaryota; kingdom Metazoa; phylum Arthropoda; class Insecta; order Orthoptera; family Tetrigidae; genus Zhengitettix; species Zhengitettix transpicula. The sequence continues at coordinate 11,247,125 of CM073593.1, forward strand.
TCAGCGTTTGTTCCTGGTTCGTAAGTACCGTGTATAAAGTTTGGTGGAAATTGGTCTCCACATTTAAGATTGTAAACGTAAATTTGTTTCAACACCTTCCACACCCACATCTAGCGACTGAGCTACATATTAACCAGTATGGTAAATGTCCGAATTAAACTCACAGACTTCCATAACCCTAAATTCAACACCAGTCTCAGTTCTTAACTCATTAGTTTTATAAAATGATATTTCACCATCATTCTCCCCCACCCCCATACCTATGGTCTGAACTACAACTTAACAGGCATAGTTAATTTCAAATTAAATTTATTAATTAACAAACCATGGGTTTGACACCTATCTAGATTGTTTCGCGTATTTTTTAAGTAACACCCCTCCACCCCATCATAATTAGTTCTGTCTACCCATGCTGTACGGGGTTGAAATGATACACTAAAACATCTGAAGAAACTATTCATCTCATCGACATCTAAAACTAATTATTCCACGCTAATAACGCCGTTTTAGCAAGTTTTAAAATTCCTCCACCACCCCCACTCCTAGGGGCTGAACTACATCCTAACCAGTATGGTAATTCAAAAATTAAACTCATCGAGATCTATAACGCTGGATTTGACACCAATCTCGGTTGTTTCGAGTTATTTTTTATGTAACGCCCCTCCACCACCCTTATTGATTCTTTAAGGGGGTTTAAATTATACAAAGTATACATCTGAATAGTAATAATTCTTCACATTGACCCCAGAAAGTAACTAATCAACAATAATATCGACAATTATAACATGTTTTTAAATTGCACCCCCATTCACCCCTTGGGAGTTGTCTAATGCTTCGAAAGGTAAGGGTGCGCACAACAACTCACCTAAGTATAATTGCAATCGGATGATTGGTTTAGGAGAACAAAGGGAATTAATCGACGCTAATATTGGCAATTTTAGCATGTTTTAACATTTCACCCCTGTTTACCCCTCGGGAGTTTCCTACCGCTTCGAAAACCCAACAGAAACCTTCCCGGGAGTTGGACAGGGAAATTTGTGTTTCCGTACTTATTTATGTTTATGTTAACTTTTAATTGTTATTAATTGTAGCATCCGAAGTATATTGTAATCTTATGTAATGGCCTATCCTATTTCCTCATACGAGGACTAATGGAAGAGGTAAATCAAATCAAATTAATAAGGAGTGATTCCGGTACATTATTTATTACATTTATATATTGTAAATTTCATTCAAAAATTTGCTAGAAACGATTCTGGTTCGTGAGGCTGAAAGATGTTCGTGTTGTGAATGTCCTGCAGAATCTTGGACGGTAATGGCTAAAGGGCGCGCGAACGAAGGACATTCAAGGCAGGACCGTCTAGGTTGGCCCCCTTTGTGACGACAGAGGCCCAAATGAGTCCTCCTGCGCGACATTAGTTGGACCGCTAGATTTGCCATTCAGGTGGCGTTCGCTCCTCCAGAATTGATGACAGGGGAATTTTTCTTTCTCGTGCGCCGAACTTGGGACGCGAGATCTGAATCGCAAATGGCTGTCCCCGCCGCCGCTAACTGTAACTGTCTACGACCCCTGTCATCGCCCAACGAATTCATAAATTAGTGCTCCCCGACTGTAAATCCAACAAAGGAGAGCCTTTCTTGGACACTTCTTGCATTCCGGTGCACCAAGGGGTGGGGGTTGAACTTTCAATGACGAATTGCGGACGTGGCGAACTATGGATCTAACAAATACTCTAGTGCGACATGGAGTTTTCAGCCAGTCACAAGTTTGTTCATATGTGTAAATTAGCGTATTCGTAAGGAAAATCGAGGGATCAACAACGATCACGTCTAATAAGATCAGTATCTCTGACCTGAAAATTATCTTTACACGCGGCGCGGGACTTTTAAGAATATCGATTTTTATATAAATAAAAATAAATGAAATATAATTAACATCACGTACTTTGACAATGTTTGAAAATTAAGTTTTAGTTGGTTGTGATAATATTTAGTGGAAGCCATAAGTGAATATAATATGCGATGATAATATATATATTGTGAGAGAAGGAATCGTACATGGATGTTAAGTGAAGAAGTCGTTTGAAGAGAAAAAAAATCATTAAGGACTCCCCCCTTTCAAATCCTTTCCTATGCTATTTAAGGGGAGTTGCCCAAAGTGGATTACCCTCATGTAGCCTGTAGCCCTAAAGAAAAAGAAAAAAGAAAAAGTAAGAGTTGCCAGGACAGAACCTTTTAGGAGAGATACGAAGGTGATACATTTGGGTATGCCTTTTCCTCTCCGTTTTTGAACTAAGATTCCCACAAGCCGAGGCACCTCGGCCTGTTCTGAGAGGTGTATGTCCCGGGGTCACAGACCTTGGGCATACGGTAAGAGTTGTCCGCTATTCCCATTGGAATAGTAGGCCAGCTGCCTCCTAAATTGTTCGAGGCACGGAGAAGGGAATGCTGCGTCCCCACAGAAAACTCCTCTCCCGTTATCGGAAGGGCGTGAGTCAAGTACCCAATGCCCGAACTACCTGATGCTGGTTTTTCTAGGGCTTGTCCTGCATTTCTTTTAGGCGAATGCCGGGTAGGATCCTTAAACCACAGTCCGGGGACCCTAGTTACCCTTGGCTACCTTCCTCCACCCTTCCGCATCCCCCCTTTCAAATCCCTTTCCTATGCTACAAGAGGGGAGTTGGCACAACGTGGATTACCCTCATGTAGCCTGTTACCCTAAAAAAACAAGGAAGGATAATTTTAAATAATTTGTTGACTTTGGCTTTGGTTTAACAAGTTATTAAATATTATGTTGGTAAATTGTTATTAGGTACTCATTAATAAATTATTTGTTTTAATATAATACGTTGGTATTTTATGCTAATTGCATGTATATCCGACATACGCGTCACGGGAAGAGTATTCACTAGCTGATGACGTCAGTTCAATGTAGTCGGAAGCTTAACTAACAATCAGGGCGGATCTACTTAATTCAACCCGGAAACCAAGAGTACTATAAGATCAGGGTATCGTTAAAAATGATAAACAATCCTAAGTTGTGAATTCTGTTAGTTTTTATGCGTTGTGAACACAGATAAATTTTGAAGCATCCACATCCACGTATACCTTGACACTTTAAAGAGTATGAAAGAAGCTTAAAACTGTATTATATTGTCATTGATGTTCAATTTGTCGGGGAGTTATTTATCTGAAAATGAAGAAATAATTAAAAAGGAACGTTGCTATTTTGATTTAAACCAACGAGTTGATATTATTCTCGAGATTATTAATTATGTATTTACCTCTGTTGCATAAAACTGTTATTCATTGGAGCATTACTTGTTGTGTCTCATATTAAGTTTTGCGTACTCGTTATTTTCAGTCACGTCAATATTTTCTAGTGGGTTTCTCTACGGTGCCCGACCATCATAATATTTATCCGCTCCAAAAAAAAACTAAGAAAACGAGTTATATACAGACTCCTTTTAAATTTTGTCGTAATTTATTTCATCCTTATCTCTAAAGGATTTACATTAGTCTTTGTTTCTCATATACAATATTCATAACTTATATTTTTTTCTAGATCCTAATTCTCCAATTCTTCTGATTTCAGAATGTGTACTGAAACTTATAACTTCCCGAAGAACTTTCCGCGGAGTAATCCCTTATTCGATCTCTTCTAATCTTCCCCAACATCGCTGCTGTTACACGTATTGGAGCATCTTTCATTTTGTGTAAAATAAAACAATTCACAGTCTACGTGTCTGATCCGCCATTGGCGCATTGCTAAAATACCTGCCTCTCAAGTTAAATGAAATTTATTCCGAAAGTTAAACGAGCACCGAAGATAATATTTGTAATGTATTACACAAAAAAAATTTGTGTTCCTGTTGGAATGTAAAACTTCTAATAGATCAGTGAATATTTTACGATATTGAAACATTCATAAAGTCTATATGTGATATATACGTAAAACAAAACTGTTTCTGACTCGTGCATTTCTACTTTTTGTCAAGGAAGATCACGAATGCAGCGGAATCATATCTGGGATATTCCGTTGGCACGACCCAGTAGAAGCAACATCTGGCACAAATGTGACAATACACCACAGATGCAACGCCACGGTTTCCCCACAAAGGCGGGAAATTTTTTCTATACATAGAACAGCAAATTACTAGTCAGGTTGCTGGTGATGTCGTCAAAAAAAACACTTTGCCAATTCAAATATTTGCATTTTAACGAAAATTTACGGCTTAAAATTATTTTTTAGTCATACAATTTGGGTCTACTTTGGTGATTGTTTAACCACAAAGTATTTGATATTGCCTTAAATTCTAGTTAATTATTAAGTTGCACCTTTTCAAACTGGTGATACCGAGCCAGACAAGTACTTCATGGGCTGGGACGATATAATGAACTCATTTTCTCAGAAATAAATGTTCCTTACTTGTGGTTATGGTCTTTGTATTTATATCACAATTAATAGGTGTTAGAGCAGGGAATTGAACAATGTAATATTTTGGGCATACAGAGAAAAGCATTTTGGAGTCAATATGCGTCTGGTTGTTTAAGTCTTTGTCGAGGATCTAGAAGAGACAATCAGTCTAATTGGTCCACGGTTGCATGGCCGCTATCAGAAACATTTTCTGATCGGTCCCAGAGGCTTTTGGATAGATGATTAGATCGTGGTGCTTGAAACCTATCCGCTATAATATGAGGAGCAGACTTTGATATCTTGTATATCTGCTTAAGCTCACTGATGTGGCAGTGGGGAAACCTAAACCTTGTCCAAGTTTGAGTTAGTTTCTGGTTTTGCTTGGACGAGAGATAATCGTATTAGTGCGTACGCGGTGACGACGTCTGCAGGTGTGACTTGGTACTAAAGTGGAGACGATTTGCCAAATTTCGTTTACTTGGTGAAATAATTTCATTTCAAATTACTGCAAAGTTATCAATTATCTCTGATTTTCGTTAATAATTTGAATCTCAACATAGTCCTGGTGATAGAAAATCTCAGTTTGTGTCTCAATAATGACTATGGCCGAGGGTAAATGAATTTTATTGGACAACTATTCGCAATCTCTGATTTCTGGCGCCCGAAAAATCATAATTGGAATTATGTAACTATATATCTTAATTCTGTATTTATTTGAAAATACAGAGATTCAGACATTCATACGTGTTACATTGTTCTCTGAATTTAAGGAGAATATATTGTAATGCCAATTAACCAGGTCATTAATTGTTTTTAATATAATTAAATTGTTAGCGGTACGAATGCGTAAAGGCGACAATGAAGGCGGGTTATTCCTTGGTTCAACAATGGAGACCGCACGCGGAGAAAACTCAGTATGCACTTGGAGAACGCCAGTCTGTAATCGGCGATTGAAAGGTGAAGGAGTCAAAAATCTGCGTACGAGAGATGAAACTGTTAAAAGTCGACGGGGAGATATAATACAGTTCAGTTCACCTAGTGCAACAAACAGTAAAGTTTGCAGTTATAAAGTACGAATGACAGATCCTGTATTTTTACATGAAAGCAAGCAAATATTTTTACTGAGAGATTTACACAATAATTTGCACCCGGTGAAGCAAATGGTTGCTTCACGTTGATTGAAAAATTTTCGCATAGAGGAGATCGGCATCTACTAGCTGATCAAAGGGGGCGGCTCATCCGAGGTTCCAGATAGCAGAGGACGAATATTTCAATCGTGTGTATTAAAAAAAACTTCAATGAAGTGTAGAGTCAGAGCAAAAATGGCCTTTTAGTGAGATAGTTTTCAAGATACAAGAGAGAGATCTGCTACCAGACATAATTTCCGTGAGTAACAAAACTTTTATAAAAATTTGTAAACCATAATTAAAAAGGTATAGTCAGATTTCGTTCAGTTTTCTTTTCACTTATTTTCATATTGTTTTAGGTTAACTTTTTATATTTTAATTGTTAATTGTCAGTTTACACATTGATTTTATTCTAATTATCAAACCCAGTTATGACCCTGAGATAAGAGATTCGATTTAAGAACTGTATGTTCATAAATGCCACAAATTAATAAATGAAAATTAAAGTATTTGTTGTTAATTGGATGAAATTCGGCGTGCAAAATAGATCTTATGCAATGTAAATTTATCAACAATAAATTTTTAAATATAAATAAATTTTCGTTTATTGATTCATTAATTAACCCTATCAAGGTGTTTATTACATTCATGGCTTCACCAACGTCATCCTTTGGTTATTACAATATCATTTTAAACCAGAGTGTATTTTATATTTGACAAACACCTGTGGACCTTCATAAATGTTTATCAAAATATATTTTCAACGAAAACTAATTTTCACAATATTCATGCGATTAAATTTATTCTCAAATCATTTGCAAGAAAAATCTGAGTTACAGGTAAACTTCTGGTGTGATTACATCAGTTATGAAATTCCTTTCGATAAAATACTAGCAGTCGTAACAGTAAGATCGAAAATTTTCACTTTATGATAATAGTAATGTGATATTTCACAGTATTGATTTGTTAAAAGCCTTTGACTCACACAGTTTTGTGGCACTACTTTATGCTAAGGAAGTACCGTTCAAAGTGATATGAAATAAAATAACTGAAAAAAATTAACCCTCTGACGTATAGGTCTCAGGAAATCGTTACCCGCGTAGGAGGGGATGAATTATTTTATGTCGTGCTAAGTCATTTCTTTCTGAACTTCAGTCTTTAGTTAAACTACACTTAATGTAGCCATTCATATTATACTTCATTATTGTTTACTAATTGTAAACTTTCAGAAAGCTTTTAAATAACTATCGATTCAAATTAAATTAAATACGTTTTCCCCTAATCGCAGAAGTTACTTTCCATCAAAACCACAGAATGTAGTCTTTCTCGATGTAGAATACAATTGTATTTGCGACGTGTCTATGACGTTCACTACCATCGTCTTCTAGCAATATTGTTAGTCTGGATTTATCGTAGAGCGTATGGATGAAAGATCCATCAGACTAAAACAACCGGAAAAATCAGCAGTGGCGGAACATGCTTTGATGCTCGGCCAGAAAATAAAATGTAACGAAACCAAGATCCTGAACCAAGTACAAGACCTCTGGGACAGTATGCTTCTAGAAGCTTCTAGAAACAAAAACAAATTCGGATTTACTTAATAAAGACTCGGGCTTTATGGTAAGCAACGCCTGGAATCCCGCCCTTATCGCGAATCAAGCCTTATAAGGTAGCAAGAAAGGGGGGCAAGGTCACGTGATGCGGCACGCTCTAGCGCTGAGTAACTATAAGTCACCTGATGGTGGGCTGTGACGAAGAGGTGGGGGGTAACCTACGCTCTTCTATGAAAACAGGCCAGATAACACCAGACTATTGCTAGTGAACGTCATCGAATTGTTTACTCGGTTAGAAGCCCGAGAATACTTTATTCCAAACGACAGAAGTTTACGACCCCCATTCTGAAGAACACTCAAACCCTAACTGCACAGACTGAAGATGTAGATACTAAGAAGCATCTACATTCATTAGGTTACGGTACGATTTGTGATGGAAGATTTAATAATTATTCCCGGTGAACTTATACCTCAGTGGCATTGACGTAGATTCGCATACAATAACATTTCACATTGCTCCATATTAATTGAATTAATACCAGAGTTCTGTTTACAAATATTGATTTTTCTACAGAATTAAATTAATACGTATAACTAATTCTGGAATATTGACAAGTTTTCACAAGAATCAGGCCGTAAGTGTAATTAAAATATGACGATTGAAAAACGTTGACCGAACCCGAAACCTCCCGTAGTCATTTGTCCGTCATCATACTTCAACCCTTTACTGCATGATTTTTTTATATTTTTTAAAACTTAATTTTGTAATATGAATTTTTGTGTTTACAATACAGTAAAATTAACCAAAAAATATGGTCGAAATTTTTATAATATTATTTGGACATTTTTATTATGTTGTAAATATGCGGCATCATATAAATGTAGGTTCTAAACATGAATGGACAATAAGCTCCAAATATTTGAGATTTTCTTGTATTTGTAAATAAAATTTGATACAGTAAAATTAAATACAATTTAAATAATAAGAAATCAAAATTTTTCTTATTAAAACTTAGTCGAAAATAAGTCGTATTAAAATTTGGATAAAACAATTTTATTACAATAATTACACCTCTATTTATTAATTAAAACACTTTTTGTGCAACAAGTATAATTAACTTTGATTTATCAATAATTCACTTAAATAGGATAAATATGATTGTAGTGTAATGAGAATACCTTGAGAATAACGCTTAAATTTTATTTCTTGAAAAAATAAAAAGGAACAGAAAATAAATATTCTGAAGTCGACCGTCGAGCTGTAAGTTCTAAATAAGTATGATCATTTATCAATAACTTCAGGTTTTTGACTCTTTTGTAATTTTTATAAATTAAATTTTGCTACAGTAAAATTAGATATGATTAAAGTACAATAAATCAAAATTTTCTTTATTAAAAGTTAGTCGAAAATAAAAAGTATTAGTGAAATAAATAAAAATTTTGATCAATAATACAATTTTATTAAAATAACTATAGCTCTATTTGTATATGAAAAATTAAAACATTTTTTATGCAACAAATATAATTTTGTCTGACTTATCACTCATTCAAATTAATTGGATAATTATTATTTTAGTGCAATTAAAAAAATTCTGTAGGCGACCGGCGGGTAGAAGAATCTGGCCTGAGGGAAAGCTAGGACAGGCGTGTTTTAACCAGTCAACGGGTGCCAAAGCTTGTTTCATGCTGTTTCATATCTGCATCACAATTTAGATCTCTTAGAAACCAACAGATGTATCTGGGGTGATAATAGAGGTTATGCTGCATATATGCTACACTATTCTCTAAAGGGTTATATGAAATAATTTATATAGTGGATCTTAAGTATTCAGTAAATTTTACCATTTATTATTCTTACGCCTCGAACATATGTTTTGAATCCTTTTCTCTTAAATCTAGACATATAGAGTACACACCTGTCGATTAATAACGACAAAGCCGACAGAACTTGTAAGGGTTGAGTGGAGTTTCTCCCGAGAGAGAGATACACATGTCACTGATGAAGTAGCCTGGATGCGAGTCTTTCCAATTTAAAGACTCCCCTTGTCGTCATTTTGGCGCAATCTACAGAGTGACGTTTCATTAATCTCCTTTTATTTGCCCTGTAACGAGCCAGGAGAGGCAACATTGAAAACCTCTTGCCCGGCAAAACCACGGCAACATAAAAACAGTCTGTGTTCGCATTAACGCTAATGACATCATTTGCTTTATGGGAGGAAAATGTTAAAAGCCGCCAGGAGGTCGCTGAGAAAGTAATAATATGACAGAGGCAGCAGCTGGGGGGGAGCTTCGGGCGGGGAAGAAAGGGATGGGGGAGGAAAGGATTTTATTATAAAAGAGGAAAAGAATGCCACGGACTTGCATATTTCTTTGTACTTTCTTACTTTTTCAGGAATCCATTAAGACTTGTCTCAAGAATTCATTTCACTTCAACTTTTATTTTACTTCTTGTGTTATGTGTTCGTTTCTTCTTAGTCGTCTCCCCTTTTCAACAAGTTCAACATGTTTCTGCTAAATAAAAATGTATACGTTACAGCTTGCGGCGGTAAAGAAGAACAATCGTATCATGGGGTTAACGTGGAAAACAAAAAGAGCAAACTTGAAATGTGACTTTTGCACACGGTAAGAAATTTAATCAAAGACGATATTTATGCTGAGGAGGATTTTGTATGGCTTTTATTTGCTATCATATGTATTAATACGATAAAATTTCAACTCCACATAAATATATTTTGAAATTTTAAAAAAAAGTTTGACTAGAATTGAATCCAAATCTATTGTGTCAGTCGAAGAAGTTCTGTAAGAGCTCTATTATTAATAGTAAATGGTTTTAAATAAGTGAATGAACAAATTTCCCATTTCAATATAGTTTGAACCTAGTGAACTTCACCTGCCATAGAAACTTTGTGACAAAGAAACGTCGATACCCGGTTAGAATCCCGAGAAAACTTTATCCAATGAAAAACAGATTTGAAATAACATTTGTTTAAAAATCTACTTTTATCTGTAATTTTTAAGTCCAAATCATCTTTTCCTGGTTTCATGAAAGGACACAAAGGTCGAATTAATAAGCTTTCCACTACAAATGTTAATTATAAAATTAAGCGTGCAAACTGTCACTTTTTTTATATAGGCCAAACAAGAAGAATTTTAATTCCTAGGATTAAAGAACATAAATCTAATTTCAAACTGAATGCTTATAAACATAGTTCAATCACCAAACATTCTATTAATGTAATCACGGTTTCCATCTTGACAACACCTCGATTTAACACAGAGGGTCACGTTATTGGAAAAGATTAATTTCTGAAATGCTGTATATTAAAAATCTAGCAAATACTGTTTATGAATAAGAAAGATAGCCAATACAGACAAAAAACTGATAATATAAATACCACGCAGCGTTTTTCAGACCTTTGTCCCTTTCGTCAAGTGCGAAGAAGACACGATAACGACACAACTGCACTTGTCAGTTGACAAAACTCGCTCTAGGCTCTTCTTAGCACCTGACGAAAGGAACAAGGGTCACAGAAACGTTCTGTGGTATTTATATGATTACTTATTTTGTCTGAATTGGCTATCTTTCTTATTCATTATTTTCAAACAGACGTAAATTTTTTATTTTAAATTCTGTTTATGTTAAACATGACACAGAAAGTCTCAATAAGCTATATGATGTTATGTTTTAAGTTTTTTAGCTATTAGTGTTTATCTTTGATTTTAGTTTCTTGTTCAATTTCCGGTCTTATTTTATTCGTCGTTAGAAAAAGACGCTAAGCCGCGTCGAAACGTCTGGCATTTTTAAATTCAAGTTTACTTAGTTGAAGTTCTTTTTTTTAAGGTTGTCTGTATAAAGTTCGTTCTTAGCGTTACTATTTTCAACAGACGTTAATATTTGTTTGATTTGAATAATATTTCGATTATTAGCCTCGAAGTGATTGTATTAGGACGATTCACCGTGTTTCTAAGACCCAATTTGTACGGTTTCTCATTTCTCAAATATTATGGTACCACTATTCTTTCACTGATGTAAAATTTATTTCTGTAGGCTGAAATATTTAGGGATTCGTCCAAACATCAAAGTATTAAAACGTTATGTTACATACAATTTAATGTAGACATATTAATTATATACTTGTATTGTTTTATAAGGTGAAAGGCATTTTACTTAGTTATTTTAAAGACACATCCATTTTTTAAATAGTTGTTTATTACTGAAAAGATTAAATTGTTTGTCAGGGTGAAATTTTTCACATTTATAATTTTTTACAAATTAAAAAATAAATAAACTTTCTGGTCTTATTATCGTCTTGAAATACCACACAGCTATTTTAAAAACATAAACACAACAGAAAAAAAACGGAGACGATTTCTGGCAGGGGTTGGTAGGCCAAAATACGATGGTCATATGACTTTAAAGAACCGATTTGGATGGGATTATATTCTAGTGCATTAACACTTGGAGTTCTGATACGATAGTAGACCTCCCTCGTATTTCCTGGAAAATTGTCACCGTGCCGGCCTACAGGACCTCTTTAGCAGGACAGTGCAAATTCCCTCCACACCAAAACTCTCTGACTGAAAACTATAAAACTAATTTCGTCTCCAAAACGCAACTTATTCATAAGTTTCCCCAAAATTTAACTGTCTTCCACTTCAAAGCTTACTAACCGCCAACTAAAAACTAACTTCCTCTCTAATGCCCGAATTCTTCATAAACTCCCCAAATTTCACTCCCTCCTGCTCATAAACATCCCATCTCTGCAAACTCTCTTCACATCTCGGTTTCCCGAAATTCTATCCTCACTACTGTTATTATCCAATACGAGTCAGATTTTTGCCCCCACAAATCTCAATATTTTCTTTTCCACACGCTACTCAGGGGTTCATATTGCCGAATTCAGGGGCGTGGGAAGACACATAGAGACGGTAAAGAGTCTCACTCGAACGTGACAAAAAAAATTTAGCTTAAGTCAGACACTCACAATATTTTAATATGTACAAAGGGAAGCCGCGCTGGGGTTGGATTCAGTTAGTACCTTCGCCAGCATGAAGCCGAGAATATTAAAAGCTCACGATACTTTCATTCGTAAAATAAAATAAATTATATAAATAACAAAATAAAATAATTCCCAATTAACTTATCCCGCTTGTGTACACTACATACATCTTCATTACATTATTATCGAAATACAACTGTCTTCGTTCGTAGCACCAACATTACTAAATCAGGCAAAAATTTATTGCAAATATGGGAAAACGTTCGTATAATATATTTATCTTAATAAGTCATCCCCCTGTTAATACCAGTGTTGACCTTTTACAAGGCTATTGAACTTGAAAAACTGTTTGCATTCTTATATCAAATATTTACGGTGAAAACTATTCTTCCCTTTTGCTTCTGCTTTCATATTATTCCTTGCGTATTCTAAGTAGTAAACACTCATTACCCGGTTGGATTCCTCTATAGGGCCCGTTGTGAAAAATGCACACAGAACATCCACTCACTTGTTACATCGACGCTAACGACGTAGGGTAATGTGTTTGCGTTCCCTTTCGCTAGGGGTGGCTTCGTCCGTTCAGAAACCAGGAATAGATCCCGGAAAATAAATGAACCAACGAGTTTGCTGCAATGCAAAACGATGGTATTATTAATATTGGAAAAGCCAAAGTAGTGTTGGCTTCAGAAAACATTTGTCTTGCAGAATGTTGGTGACATTTTTTCTGAAACATTTACAGCAAAGGACGTTTATCTTTATCTAAAAAATACCGAAAACTTTATGAAAAACAAACCAATTATCAGTATTATTTTAATATACAAAGAGCTGATTTGGAAATACGTAATGAGAAAAATGGTAAATAGAATAGAATAGATTCATTTTCCACATATCCTCACGAGAAGCAAAGCTTCAAGGATGCGGAAAGAGTCATACTTTTTATATTGTTTTGAAGCTATAATTAATAATTTAATTTACATATTATTCGTGTATAATAAGATAATTATGTGACGGTGTTACGTCAGTGTAGATAAATTTGACAATAAAACAACCAAAAAGAGACAATTGAAAAATGTATTCAAAGGAAAGTAAATGGTTTAGAGATATCATGGATGATGATGTTGAACTTTGATTCTTTGATCTTTGTAATGTAATTTTACTATGATATATTTCCTGAAGAAGGTCCACACAATGACTGCAACATTCACAAATTAATAATTAATTACCTAATACTTTTTTCGATTGTCTCTTATTAGCTTTTTGTCATCAAATATACGAGTAGAAACGATAACTTAACGTATTAGATAATTTGTCTGTAACAAATGATTAATATTAAATTTTTACAGTATAAATCAATATAATTATCATTTTACCTCTATAATATTTCAACGAATAAAAATTAGTAATAGTGCATAGTAAGTATTACACCATCGTACTAATATTCCAAGTTTGTGTATGAACACAATAATTAACCAAAATCTCGTTTACAGAGAAGACAATTTTTTTATTATTATTACTATCGAATGCAACTGAACTGTTCCGTAATTCTTTAATGTTATCTGAAAGTGTGTTAAAAATTGAAATACAGGTATATTAAATACGTTACGTAGAATTAAATCAAAAACAACCAAGATTGGAGTCAAATCCGGGATTGTGGATGTTGCTGAGAGTAATTATGACATTCAATTTTCCGTTTAACCCTCAGGGGCGGGGTTGGAAATTTTCAAACTTGTTAAAGCGATCGATATTTTTGTCGAAAGAAAATTTTCAGGCTCAATGAGATAGATAGCGTTTTTCCACATATTTTTTTTGTATAATTTCAACTCCTTTCCGCATGGGAAGGTAATACCTTTATGAATGGGACTGGAGGGGCTCTACATAAAACTTAAGCCAAAACAACCGAGATTGGAGACAAATCTAGGGTTATGGATGTCGCTGAGTTTAATTAAGACAGTCCGGGCAACGTCGAGCATCCAGATAGTTAGGAGTTATAAATATTACTCCCAAAGGCTTCAACATACGTTAAGCATGTAAGCTTAATAAGTGAATAAATGTATTTGGTTACGTCATTTTTTACTCCAGTACTCGTACATCGTCTTCAGCACGTGAAACTGCCTACCCTACTTTTTGCTCGTTTCAATTTTACTTGAACATCAATTTATTGGGGTTGTTTCATTAGCTACAACCACTTATATTACATATTCCGTCTCTTATAAGCACGTAGGACCTGACATCTATCCTCTCATTGTCATTACATTCATACAAGTTGTGATTCCACATTAGATCTGTTTTTCTTTTACACGTCTAAATCGTAGCGATGGAAAAGAAATACGGGCACAATAATTTCCTACGCAAACCGAACCACTGAAGGTCAGGTAGAGAAAGAAAGTTGTTTATCTTTCATATCTCTTAATTAGACGCTCGAGATACTGTTAATTAGGGTCCCGCTTGTGGGGTCATTCGGCAGTAGCATTTAATTGCACGTGCAAAAAGATGCTCGCTCTTCTCCTTGTGGGACAGCAAAAGTTACTCAAAATACGACACTCTGGAGGGAAAGGCCCTGGCTTTTTTTGCTACCCCCATATTTCCGTGTTCCTCCGAGGATTACAGATGCAGACGTGTGTGTAAATACATGCACATGAGATGGATTCAGCAACAAAAAATTGAATCAGTGTAAAATACGTAATGTATTATTATAAATACGTGATTAGAAATTATTTTGTGATTTAAATAAAATCTAATATTAGCAAAGTCACCCTTACAGGAATTTTTACAAATGATCCTGGAAAACTCTAAAAAAAACTTACAACTTTACTTTTAAAAATTTTATCTATTGCAAAAATAAATGGCATTTCACACGAATTTCGGGCCGTCAATTTTAAATGCAGACAGAGGACGGCATAACAATTTTAAATACAGCATCTGTACCACTTTTTGAGGACTAGAAAACAATGAAATATTTTCTACATTTTATGATGATAAATTATGGAAGAAAAAATTAAGAATCATCTGTAGCATTGTTGGAGCCCACAGATTGACTTTCAGAATCAACCTATCCCTAATAAAACACCCCATTCATACCTAGGAGTCATTCAACATCATAAACTTTCCTGGTAGCTGCACATTATCAAAACAAAAAATTATCTTAACACAAGATTTAGATTATTAAATTCTCCACAGTCACTAAAAACCAAAAAGCTGATCTATACATCACTAATATCACCCATCTGGCAATACTCATGTAACATCTGGGCTACAGCAGCTAATTTCCACATAAACAAAATCTAAACTTTCCAATATAAAGTACTAAGATACATCATCACCTGTCCTTGGTATTTCCCCAGCCACTGAATCCACTCAGACCTGAATATTCCCACAATAGTACAAGTAGCAAAAAAAAGCATTCAATAGTCATCTACGCAGATCCTTCCTACATCCTAATCCATTAAATTCTCAAACTACCCACAACCTCCCCCACCTAAAATATTAAGAAGACTTAAAAGAAACAGACCTGCGGATGTAACCAAATAAGGACAAATTCAAATTATACTCAAGGTTTATCATAACGATAATATCATGCACGTAAATATCACTGTATAAAATCATAATTTTTTGTCATAACAGTAAAATCTTATAGATAATAAGTTAACCTATAATTTTAAAAAAATAATCATGCTGGGTAAAATATTTATCAATAATAAGAAAGATAGCCAAATTCAGACAAAACACTTCTTTTGTCTGAATTTGGCTATCTTTCTTTTTGTTTAATTTTCAATCAGACGTAATTATTTTTCTTTTTAAAATAAATATCCTTGAGATATGAAGAAATAGTTCTCGGGTATCCACACGGGTCACACAGCGATTAAACCGGGACTGTTTCGAACTCCGAGAACTATTTCTTCAGCAACTACACGGGGAAATCCTTCGATCTTTAATCCTTCAGATATTTTATTTAGTCTCAAGAAGGGGTTGTATACATTAAAAATCCAAATAAAATAATTATGAATTAAATCAAATTTTTGATAGTGTCTCAACAGTACCAAGTCAATTACGAATCACTTTGTGCACATCATTCTATTTACTCAATAAATTATCCTGTGAAAACCTTTGTTGTAAAGTGACTATTGTTATACTAACACTGCAATTAAGATTACAAAGTTGCTGCACTGATAAGTGAACTGCAATTACTGTTTTTCGAAAGGGAATATTTTACTTTCAAGTGTCTACCAGAACAATATATAAAAAGGTATCTGAATCATCTAGCGAAGAACTGTTATCTGGTATTATCGTAGATATTAGAGTCTCATTCTTTCCGATGACGCGAATTCAGATTAAAATGCAAATACATAAAATGAATTATCCCGCTTATAAGTCGAGAAAAAAAAATGAGGCGTATAGTTACGCATTAGCATGGCCACATTAGCAAATTATTTATGTTTCGGTGTTGCAGCAGCTTGGAGGGTGGATTCACCCCACCCGCGGAAGGAATGGTCCCCTTTCTCTTCAGGGCAAAACAGCCCTCATTTCCATACAAATAAGTTAAAATTGTGTTAAAGTTTGCAACGGAAATATTGCCTCGTCTGGCATATGATATACGGCAACTTTCCTGCAGCTGGGGAGGAAAGAGACGACGCTAGACTGTTCCAAGCCGACGAGAAGCTGGCCTCGTAGTGAAAGTGTTGCAAGAACAAACGAACACACTGACAGAAAAGCACACCGAAAAAGTATCAGTGCTTGATATTTGGCTTACTCTTCACGAATAGTTTTTCATTATTTTATCTGTATTTTACTATCTTTCACACTCCATAAGGTCCTGTTGGTTTTTAGTCACCCATTTCTATGTTCAATGATTCAACTAATAAACAATAATAAAAATTCAGACAAAATAAGTGATAATATAAATAGCAGACAACGTTTCTGAGATATCTGTCCCTTTCTTCGGGTGCTAAGAAGAGCCTAGAGCGACACAACTGCACTCGTCAGTTTTTTTCATATTATTATTAATTTTCAATCGGACGTAATTTTTTTTCATTTTAAATTAAAAAATCTAAAATTATAATTTTTTACATCGTTGTAAAATTTTGATACCAGAATAATTCTCTGGCAATGTAATGAAAAGAGTTCCTTATATTTAACGACGATGGATAGAAAGAAAATCAAGCTCTGTTCCCAAGACAATATTTTTAAAACAAAAACTAATATGAAAAAATTTGCGTCTGATTGAAAATAAAGAATAAGAAAGATAGCCAATTGAGACAAAAAAGTGATAATATAAATACCACACAACGTTTCTGGGATCCTTGTCCCCGTCGTCAGATGCGAAGAAGAGCCTAGAACGACACAACTGCACTTGTCGTTTGACAAAACTCTAGACATTAGTTAGAGGAACTGGTTAATTTATGGAATACCAATACCAATATAAATCTTTATTCTCTGTATGTCCAACTGCTAACTTCACAATTGTTTATTTTATGTCGTCCACACGAGATTTCCAGCCACTGAGAGGAGCAGCAAATTTTTCCGGAGGAGCCAACACTTTGAAGGCTCATCAGTACAAGAAGATGATATGCAAATGGGACTGTTATTTGTGCAATGCAGTGTTGATTTTGGAAAACTTTGTAGTGCTATTAGTGAAGTGAAGTTCAGCTTACAATTATATTTTATTCCTTACTTTATATTTAAAATTTCTTACTTGTGTAACGTTCTTTCAACCTTACTTATTATCCCTTATTTACGTATGTAGTATTCCTTATATTCTCCCTGAACCTATTTCATGTAACTTCAAATATGTACACTTTAAATTCATATCTCTATTGATGAACAGTCTTAAACGACTAGAGTATTTATTTATATCTCATTCATACATTTGCAAGTAATATCAATTTGACTTGTCCTATTTCCTCAGCAGAAGACTAATGGAACTAATAAAATCTAATCTAATCTAATATAATCTACCTGTAGTTGAAACTATAGCTTTGTTCACATTTGCAAACTGTAAAAAATAAAAGCTTACTATTAGTGATGGACATTGATTGCCATTAATACTTTGTTTTAATTATATGCATATTAATAAAAGAACAAAGACATTAAAAATTTCATAGCTGCGTTTACAGTAATCGAACTCATTGAATAAAATATAATTTTTTTCTCAGGGTACTGTGACATTAAATTGAGGGTATTACTCTGAATTTGTTCGTTTTACATTTTTAATTTGCATGGTCATAACGTCAGGTCGTCAACGACAAAACAGCAGAAGCTGTTGAACTGACTCAATTTCAAATACTGTCTCTCCTTGAGTGAAAGTGACTACTATGGTGAATAATAATTGTGTAGACATGCAGCATTCTTTTCAAAAAAAACTTTACAAATTCCAACTTCTCTACAAACACCCTTTCAAGCAAAACTCCTCTTTGATCATATACAAAGATATTCCCTGAACAACAGTAATAAATAATTTTCACATAAAAGATAATGTACGATCACAGATAACATTGTGTCAGCTGGCAAACGTCATCACACCCCGAAGTAAGTAAAAGTCTCTCCGCTGCTCACAGAACCGCTGGATTTGGTCACCGAAAAAATATTATTCGATTCACTATCGCTTCGCAGGCTGATAGCAAAAATGTTCTTTTGCACCACCTCAGTCTTTAAGGTCAGATCAATAACCACATTTGAGGTCTGACTCATAATAAAATCTGAATTGTTAAATTTTTCAACCACTTTCCAAACTTAAAAAAATACCTGCAACTGTTGCGGATGTCTTTAACAAGTCTGTTATGGTTCAGTATGTCTCCTTTCACGTCACTAATCCTATCCACAATACCAGCATAATAACAACTTAAACAAATTGCAAGTTGCTCCCCAGTGACCAACTTAAATTTCAACAAAACATCGGTATGTTAAATTTACCTAATATACACCTTTCGTAGCTTAACAGTGAATATTATTCAATGAACGTCACAAATTACTCCGAGAGAGCCCTTGGTTTCAAGTTTTGAGAGGAGTAATACGGCGTCAAATGGCCTAACGTCGGCCCTTATAAAAATTAATCCCGACTTGAGACCTTCCAACTCCATTGAAACGGGAGATAGGAATCGTACAATTTAAACAGAAGGTGGCCATTTGAAATCTGATTTAATTTATGACAGTTCACCAGTAATCAATACTTGCAATTTGATTTAGGCACCAGGAAAGCCAAAGATGCATAATTCGATCTGCTGGTCTTAATGGCTTCCTTACTCGTACATAATCCCTGAATATCTGTAATTTTTGGGGAAACACTGATAAGGGGCCGATCGGACAGGTAATTCATCTGTGAGTTCAATTTCATAATACCGAACTTTCACAGTACCAATTTCTTACGAAACAAATTCGGATCCTCCCTTATCAAACTACTGAAACCTCCTAAACGTCCCTGTTCTTCCGCCAACACCAACTCTCTTTCCTCCTTTAGGATTTAAGGTTTATCATAGACAAAAATTAACATTCCCTTTCTTCATAAAATCCAAATTTAACTTTTCGCCTTTAAGGAAATATTTTTATTTGAAATATATTAATGAAATTCATTGATATAAGAGGAGATACTAATTTCTTAACCACATAAAAAACATTGATCCCACGTGTATTTATCAATCTTGACATGTCAGCACTTACCTGCATTAATTAAATTTCTTCTTAATTAAATTTTAACGTTTCAAATTTTGGAACACTTTATCAACCGTTGCAACACCAAAGGCCCGCTATCTACAATATCAGGTACTTCGTCATTACCCTATAATACCCACGGATCCTCATTACATTTACGAGACCTACTAACAATATTGATGGGTGCACTAGACGGTCTCCTGCTATCACCCCTTACAAGTTTCCAGACTGCCTATTTTGATTAATGTTTAATTCAGGACATCTGCTTCTCACATATTCTTCTCTTTTACATTTATAACAAGTATTGTCATTGTTTATTTTGAACTGCTTTCGATGGACACGCTCATTACTGGATCGAGAATCGTGGGACACCCTTGACCAGAACTACGAAAAGTAGTCTCAAACTGTTGTTGTTCCTTGGCAAATAATGAGTCAGAAATTCCACCCACAATTGTCAATAGCTCCTGAAAAGCACAGGCCTTTCGGTAAACCAAAAAGGCATTAAATTCTGCAGAATGATTTTAATAATCTTGTGAAAAATGTCTGAATATATTTGCTTTGTATATATCATTAATATAGTCCGAGAAGGTATATTAGAGTTTCTGAAATCTACGCGTTACATATTCTTTTAAGAATTTTACTCCACCAAATTCTGTTACTGTTGATCCCAGATCCATTCTTCCAACCTAGCTTGACAAAACATTTCTAACGCTCTTCCTGATATACAACACATAAACTGTTGGTCGGACACCAAACGTAACTCGTACAACGAAATTAATTTCATCAGAAATTGTAAACAACCTCTCGGATCACCTGCCTTAAATGGGGGCTTACTTTAACTAATTCCATTACCGAATAAGTAAGATAGCCAATACAGACAAAAATGGGTAAATAAATACCACACAGTATTTCTGGGATTCTTGTCCCTTTCGTCAGGTGCTAAGAGCAGCCTAGAGAAACACAACTGCACTGGTTAGTTGACAACACTCAAAAGCTAAAAAAAAAATATCCATTATCATTTTCAAATTCGTCTTATCAAATATTTACCACCAAAATAGCAACAATTGAGAATTACGCGATAATATTTCCACATCTCTTCAATCTACAGATTTCTTAGAAACAAGAACCTTATATTTATCTTCCAGTAAATTGTTTTGATAATAACACAACCTATGTTAGATCTTCATGTCGCGCCCTGCTGCATTTATTTCGTCTCTTCTCTGCTTCATGTATTCTATATTCTTCATGTGCTCTGTAACTCTCAATTTCTGGATGAAGGCCTCTTTCGTCAGATCATGCAGCCAATTCATCCTAGCCATGACGTCACATGAAACAAAATCAAACACCAACATTTATGAGGATTCATAAAACCAATAATTTTTCTAAAAACAGTTTTAAAGGCTAAATCCAGAAGCCAACTTGTCTTTTAAGACTATCATAAATAATAAATATTTAATATATTACCTTTTTTTCTTAACTACGCTCTGCTAGCATTTTTTAACTAACTCAATTTTAAATACTGTCTCTCTTTGAGTGAAAGTAATAACTATGGTGAAAAATAATTGTGTAGACATGCAGAATTATTTTCACACAACGTTATAAGTTCCAACTAATTTACAAACACCCTTTCAAGCACAACTCCTCTTTGATCATACACAAAGATATTCTCTGAACAAAAGTAATAAATAATTTCCGCAAAATAAAGATATACAATTTTTAAGTATCGTTCTCAGATTACATTGTATCATCTGGTCAAAGTCGACACACTTCGCAGAAATTAAGTCATCAGCTGTTCAAAGAAACGCTGCATTTGGTGACCGACCTCCCCGAGAGCATCCTGGACCTGATCCAGGAGAAGAACCGAGGCAGAAAGTGCTGGCAGAACGTGCGGGACAAGTTGGGCAAAGCTCTGATGAATCGGCTGGTCCGAGACATCAGAGCTGCGACCCAGCAGCACAGAGATGCACTCTGGGAAGCACGGCTGATGAATCTTAGCGTGTCTGATGGCATTCTCTGGAAGGTCACGAGAACCTACGTAAAGAAGAGGAATCGTATCCCCTACCTTACAGGAGTAAACGGCACGGCGTATAGTCACTCCGAAAAGGCAGAAGCGGTCGCAGACGCCTTTGAAGGAAACTTTCGCCCTGTCGAAAACCCAATAGATTTAGCACAGGTCGAGTATGTAAACAATTACTTAAGAAATTATTTTAAAGGACACAGGAAGAAGTTGATGAAATCCCTGAGATTTCAACCGAGGATCTACGCAGCATCCTCCGCAAGCGGCCGGCGGACAAATCGCCGCGATACGTCGGGCTCCCCAACGTCCTACTGAGGAGCTTCCCGCCGGAGGCCATCGAGTACGTCCGGAGGATATTCAACGCCCTGCTACGCCAGCGGAGATTCCCCCGCGCCTGAGGGCACGCCATCATCTGCGCCGTACCGAAGCCGGGAAAGGACCGAATAGAGACGAGCAACTATCGGCCGATCTCCCTGCTGCCGACACTCTCGAAAGTCTTCGAGAAGCTGTTTCTGGTAAGACTCCAGGTTGAGCTCGATGATCTGAAACGAATACCTTCCTTTCAGTTTGGTTTCAGGAAAGGCCACGGCACGACGCAGCAGATCATGAGGGTCGTCGAGAGATCGTCTCTTGCCTTGAACAGGGGCCAGCACTGTGGTGTGGTGCTCCTTGATGTCGCGAAAGCCTTTGACTCCGTGTGGCAGTCGGGGCTTATGTTCAAGTTGGCGCGGTCCGCCGTTCCAAGTTGTTACGTGAGCATCTTAGGTAACTACCTGCAGATGCGAATCTTTTCAGTAAGGGTGGGCGAAGTTCTTTCATCAAGATGGAGCATCCTGGCGGAGTACCGCAGGGCAGCGTCCTCGGACCTGTCCTGTACAACGTTTTCACTGCGGACATCCCGAAGCCAGGAACTGGAGCAGACATCGCGCAGTATGCGGACGACACTGCAATCATCACGGCATCGTGGGACGAGCACGTCGTGGGAAAGCGACTCAACGTAGGCCTAGAGAAGATTCAACGGTGGGCCACCAACTGGAGGGTGAAGATCAACGCGTCGAAGAGCCAGGCGCTGCTGATCACCCGTCGTCGACCGGACAAGCCAGTCCTGCGGCTCTTTGTGGAGAAGTCATCCCGTGCACCACGAAAGCTAAGTATCTGGGGGTATCCTTAGATACAAGGCTGTCGTGGATGCACCACGTTAATGATATTAAAAAGAAGGTAACAGCTAGGTTAAATGTCTTATATCCGATTTTTAATTCAAGTTCGAAGCTGTCACCGAGAGTGGGGCTCTCCATCTACATATCGCTCATCCGACCGATCATGGAGTACGCCTCACCAGTATGGGCCTGCGCTGCGGAGTCCCACATAGAGAAGATCTTCGCCCTCGAGAGGAAGTGCCTCCGGCGAGCGCTGCACCTCCCGCCACGGACCTCCAACGCCGTAGTCTAGGACCTGGCAGGGATGAGCAACCTATGGGAACGGATCCTTGAAAATTCCGTAAGGTTTTACGAGAGGGCCCATGCGTCTAGCAATGAGCTGGTCTCATCGCTAGGCTGCTACGACCCCGAAAGAAAGGTAAACAGGAACCGACCTTTGTCGATCTTCCTGTAAGAATCGCTTTGTTATTTTAAAATATTAATTTATTAGGTAACCTACGAGCCCCTTTACAGCTTGTACGGTAATGTGATATATTAATCATACTCGGATTCTCACGAATCTTATTTACATAAAAACATATATTCATACAAATATGCAAATATTTATTTATTGTTATATATTTTTACTCTTATTTATTTTTCAACACCCCCCCACCATCTCCGAAAGATTAGAAAGAAGTGAGAGCGTCGGCCGAAAAATGTAGTGGAAGGCGAAGAACCAACATCAACACCAGCAGCGGAATGAATGTGAGTGTGAATCCAACAGTTAGGTAGCCGTAAAGGCATTTACAATTGTTATGTATGAATGTTTTATCCAAATAATGGCATTTTAGTAATGACAGAATATTAGTATGTTATAGGCATAATATATCTCGTCATCGCGGAGCAGATTCCACGAGGAAGGAACTCCGACAACTAGAAGAGAAGGCTGGACCTCCGGTTAGATGTCACCGCTGCTGCTGGTCCGTTGCTTAGTAAAAATATTTTCGGCTAACCTGAAGCATCTCGGCCTTCCAAACTTTCAAGAAGAAAATGCCATCATTCTACGTATGTATTAACAACCTTTTTAATTTACACGCTCGTTACAAATACAAAAACACATTACGAATTCATTTAACTTTTAATTTCAAAATAACTTGAGGTTATATGTGATTACTTTTAACTTTCCCGCTCGCTATGTAATTGCATTTAGCATAAATCTACTCATTAAATTCGATTCGCTTTCTCGTTTAAATATATTTTCCGAAGTTACTGAATCTTATTGACAGTTCAACAATACAGTCGCGGAGTTCCAAAATCTCGCATGGCTGATTAACAACGATTAAGAGCGAATTGGTTCTAATCAATATTTCTGCTGTACTTTCGTACTATTCATCGTTGTGAACTCGTCGTTTTAGTTTCGGCACCAGTGTGGAACTCAAGAAGAAATATATTCGACTGATAAGTTCAAGTGGTGGAATATGCCGAATTCTTTTAGTAATATACAGAATACAATTTAATCAATTTACTTTATAATTATTATACATTATTAAGGTTAACATTATAACCAAGTTTTCTTGTTTTTCTTACTCCAGCTGTGAAGATCCACCAGAAGGCACTAATCCGTCTTCAACGCCACGTCAGCACAGAGCTGAAATTCTTGAAAGGCGGAGGAGTAATGTTAGCGGACAGCAGGTAATAACTGATTTAATATGCATTATGTATTTAGTGTAAATGTGTCAATTGATATTCGATTACTTGCGCCAATTTATATTGTAACGAATGTTATGACTGTAAGATGATTCTCATATCCTGAAGGTTACTTCAGCCTTTATCGTCGTCAACTGGGTGAAGGTAGCATCAACTTAATTTTATTGAACTATCAACATGTTAAAAAAACCAGTTATGCACAATTTTTAAAGACTTAAAAACTGTACAGCAGCCAACTTACCTCGAAATATTCGTTCGTTGCAGATACGCAGAACCTCTTGGGCACCATAAGCTGCCCGGTGTATGCTTTTCGACCGAGACGAGCTGTACGTGCAACTAATACCAGCATCCGATAAGTAAATAATAAATCACCTTGATTGCAATTTTTATTTGCTTGTTTAATTTAATGTATTTATTGCTTGCGATGAGCGATTAGTTCCAATCATTTTGTGTGCAACATTTTTTTTGTGTTTTGCTACTAATACGCAAGTATCCCTTTATCTTGAATTAACAATTTCATCCACTATTAAAAAGTTAAAATATATCTCAATCCAGAAATTTTTCTTGTATTACTATTCATTAATAATAAAACAAAACATCCTGATTTAGGTTCTCACTGCCTTTGACAGAAGTTTTCGAATTTCTTCATAATCGGCTGTAAATATAACTCATTGACATATGAAAAGAAAGCATACTCAACACATTGAGAAATACATTGTAGAAATTACACACCTTAAAAACATCCAAACCCATTACTGAAAACATTCATGGATCACGACTCCATATCGTCCACATCACCTGACTCAAATGCATGTCGTCTGACCGTTCTATATATATATCCTTAACATTAATTATTATACAATTACACGCCAAATATTACATAAATAATCTTTAAATTGGTCCCAGGTTGTCCAAAATAAATTTTATTACTATAAACACATTTTACTGAATACACCGCATTTGTTACGTCATCCATTTCTATTTTTTTCCTTTCATGTCCCGACCTTATTTTCACGAACACAAGCACTTAAAACAGGCTGTGTTGTTTTATTATTATTACTATACTTATATAAAATATCTCTTCCACAACATCTGAACAATTGTTTTAGAAAACGTGAAGAGTTTGTTACTGTTAACGTTGGATTCCTTATAATAGACAACGTAGCTTTGTCAGAAAACTATAATTAATAATAATATTTGGATGTAATCATGTTTTATCTCCGTCTAAAAGTGATCTCGATCACTCTTCTTGCCGTCACCACCGTTATACACGTAATGTTACATTAAGCTTTCTGTGGAGCATATTGACATGGAGTAGGTACGTTGAGAAGAAATTGCGAACATTCTGTTCGCTCACAGTTGGAAATATACATTAGTATAGTTTTAATGTTAATTAATCTTAGATTAATATATACATTGAATTTTTTTTAAATTTTTACTACGAGTGTTTATTCTAGAAAAGGTGGACGACGCAGTGACAAAAAATTATCTCACGGAACGCACATTCCAAATTATCTAGATGGCCAGTGTATTACTTGTTCTAATTAGGATAATTTCAAAATGTGTAATGAATAATATTGTGCCACTTTTTACGATTTACTGCTTGGCACGCATCCTGTACAACCTTAATATAATTTGATAATTAAAATTTCCCGTTGAAAATTCGTTCTTTATTTGATAGAATTGCGTTTTTGGAAAGATAATTAAATCTTAAACCAAAATTGATTGATTTGCGTCAGATCCCAACTTTTATTAATATCCTTATAGTTACATGCATGGAGTAGGAACAATAATTACGACGGTTTATAAGCTAGTTTCGACATTTGTAATACAGGTTGCTTCAAAACAAATATTGCGATTACGAACGGCTGTTAATATTTAATTTAACTTGTTTATTTTTAAAACATCCTTAACTTTAACAGATCTGTGCATTGGAACTACCATTTTTGTATTGTTAGTCAATTGTACTGTGCCGTTGTGTCGCTCTAGACTCTTGTTTTTTCTTCGCACCTGAATAAAGGAACAAAACTTCCAGAAACGTTTTGAAGTATTGATATAATAACCTACTTTGTCTGTATTTGGCTATTTTACCTTATTACTGGGTGTCCGGCGTTGCTCGTGTTGTCGTATATTCAGAAATCCCGATTTGATACAAATTTCGGTTGTTCTTGCGCAATTTTTATGTAACCCGCACCCCTAAGCGTGCCCCCCTCCCATACCGAAAAGAGTTGAAATTATTCACAGAGAACATGTAGAGAAATTTTATGAATCTCACTGATGCCGAAAAAAAATTGACGCAAAAATCGGCATGCTAACATTTTCAACCCACTATATTTCCGCCCAGTCCAACTCAATCGCGCCCACACCCACGCTTTACCCTAGTTGTCATAAATAAAATCAGCGACATGCATAACGGGGCGATTTGACTCAATATCGGATATATTCGCGTAATTTTCATGTAACGTAAGTAACGCACCTTCAGGGTGTTCCTTTCCCGTGCTGTAAGGTAAAGGGTTAAAATTTTAAACAGATAATGTCAGTAAACCACTATCAATTACTTTGAGCCAGAAAAATATTTATGCGACTCCGTTTTAGCATAATTGAAAATTTCGTTATCCGTCCACCCCCTCTTTTGGGGTTGATAGGCGTGTCTCGGCCCCCAAAGCGTTTGTTTCCCGATCGCAAAGAACACGTGTTTGTAAGCACAATTGTATGCGGAACATATATACAAACAATAAACACACATTTATACATAGTGTTTAATTTTTCCTGGGTTCTCGTATATCCATAATCTCCGATTTGACTTCAAACCCGATTGCTTTTGCGTAATTTTTATGTATTGCACGTCCACTCCCGTCTCTAAGGGTGCTCCCTTCAATAAAAATCAAGCGAAACACTTGCTATCTCATAGATTCTAAATTATATTTAATTGGCCGTTTTTACATGTTTAAAAAAATTACACCCTCGTTCAGCCCCATCCCCTAGTATGTACTGTTTTTTTACTATCAACAATATTCAAGGTACCTTAAGTGTGTAAAAATTACTATGGCCTCTTTATGGTATATAGCCATAACCTTTATGAATATGACCATATATACCCTAGGTAACTTAAAGGAGTCAAAATCCTCTTTGGTGGATTTTGATGTCTTCTCCAGTGCGTATTTCAGAATAGAATTTCACAAAATTCTGTGATTCCGAGTGCCTATCTTTCTGTCTAGCGCGTGATCTCACGGTCTCTTGGCTCGCAGTAATTTGACATTTAATTATCACGGATTTTATTATAATTATAGTTTATGCTAATTGTTTCTCACCACCACAGTGCCGTTTGTCACGTTTTCAGAATATGTGTACCAAGTAAATACATTCATCCTTTTTTATTATATAGATTAATTTTCAAAACAGACGTGTCGTATGTTCCCTATCTAAAAATTATAAATTGTTTTTCTGAATTAACACATACTAAAGATGAATTCATGCAACGAAACCTAATTTCGTATGCGCTTATGACGTATTTAGAGAATAATTTCACAGAATAAATTCATGTACGCCGGCAAACGTATTATCTTTAAATAAATTAATGTAATCATTGATACAGACTGGAATAAATTTAACAGGTTTAAGAAACTGACAATTTATTGTGTTTACTGTGTTTCTTGTTCTATTATTGTCTCACCATATTTTTCACTATTTTAAATTTCTAACAAATTAGGGTTCTAATTAAACGTATAGTTAAAACATATTTAAGTAATTGGCTTATGTATTACTGTTATTGTGCTGTATGTTCAGCCAACTGTACTGCGGTGCAAACTACTATATTTTCAAGCAGGGTTTGACCAACCAACATGCACGAAATAAATAAAAATTTAGTTGAAAAATAAAAATTGACATAGGAGATGATTTTTATATAAAAACTTCCTTTGTGATAGAAGTCCGAGTATCTTTCGATCTCAAAATTTAAGAATTGTTGTTACGTGTCAAATTTACACGTAACGTGTTTCAAACCGAAGAAAATAACTTAACAATAGAATAATGTATAATAAGTTAACCAATATATCAAGTATCAGTCAGACCAACGCTATTCGGGAAAGTGACACTTTGCTGAAAACGTCTTTCTGGTAATAAAATTTATATTGACTTCTGCGGCAAACGTCAATAGGAATAATGCGTCGGGTAAGTGACCTGCGGTCAAGTAACCTAATACAGCTTTTTTCCGGGAAGCAAAAATTACGTCTGCCCATCAACTAAAATTATTTTTATGAGCAATTTTCATCAAGTCTTGCGATTGCTGATTTAAGTTTTTATGTTATTTAAATCCTTGTTACGCATCTTTATAAAAAATATATTGTTTCGTCGATTTATTTTTGACCGTTTTATCAGTAAAATCTGCAAACTAAGAGCGACACAGAGGCAGAAATTTAGAATGGGATTCTGTAATACACGGAACAAATGTTATATTCTAAAACCTCTCGATTGGAATCGAGGGACAGACGGAAAATTGGACATTTTTATGCAACGCGATAAACACGCGGTTAAGTTTCCATTATAACGTTCACTAATTTTTGCAATATGGTGGATGTCATTTATGATTCTGATAAATAAGTAGAAGGTCCCGAATTAAAAAATTATAATCTTTATTACCAAAAAAATATTAATGTCCTGACGTTTCGCCTTTTTTAGGTTTTAATAATTTTGTATACAATTCATTAGTTAAATTTAGAGTCTCATATCTGCTGAATCTCCAGTTGCAACCGTAATTAAACGCTTAACATGAATTAATATGTTATATTAAATAGAAAATTCGTTAGTTGGTGCCTCAGATTTTGTATATTTAGCCAATCTCTCGAACTTATTGGTTTGTCTAAACCACTTCTGTGTCTGAGCGGCAATGGAGTTATTCACTACTTCCCATACCGTGGTTGACATCTGATTTGTTAATTGCAGATGAAGCGAAAATAGAGTACGACCAATGATGACCAATTCGCGGCGAACTTGGTGAATTCGTTCTCTGACCAGTGCCATACTGGTTCTTCTCAGGATCCTGTGCACGGCCGGTGTATGAATAGGGTACCGCAGTACAGTGAAACTCGGATGATGTCTTGGTCCGGACACTTTGACAAAAAAGCTAAGTTACAAAGTAATTTAGCTCGACGTTGTCTCAATTTTTCGAAGAGTTTAACCCTTCAAAGACTTTCCTCCCAGTAATGGTAAATTAACAAAGAACGAAAGCTTTCCCGGTGTATTTGATGAGGAAAAAGTTCTCGGGTTACCACCTGGGTAACAATGCGACTGAAACGCGACGTTTCGACGGACAAATGCACTGCCGTAATCTTTTAGGCGAAGTGCCGGAAACATTGAGTTCAAGAGTATATATACCCCTCACTCCCGGGGAGTGGGACGATCAGGTGATATCTGAGATAGGCAAATCAGACGCCATGACCTTCAACCGGTCCGCGGCGCGGCTATATCCCGCATTTTCGTCTACCAAACCTTAGTATTTTTGTTCCACCGAAGTTGATGTGTGTCCGGTTTCTAAGGCATGTTCCGCAATGGCGGACTTGTGGGGCTGTTTTAATCTAAGATATCTTGCATGTTCAACACATGTCTCCTCTACTGTTCGGACGGTTTATCATATAAAGGTATTATCACACACACCGAGAATACTGTATACTCCGGGCATCCTAAGTCCTCTGTCGTCCTTAATTGTGCCAATCATTTACTTAAATTTGGCTAGCGGGACAAAAACCGCCTAAATTTTAGTTTTGTTAAGAATTCTCCCAATTCTGCTTGTTGTGACACCAGCAAAGGGAAGGAAGGCAGAAATGTTGAAATTTTCTTCCTTTTTCCGGTTTTTTCCTTTCTCTTCTGGTTAAAAGCCCCATTTATGTGTGGCGCATAATATCCTATGAGCCGAAATACAGACATAAGATGTGCTAACTCCTGCGTGAGACTTCCAAATTCAGATATGGCCCTGGCTCTTTGTATTAATGTGGCTAATACTGCTGTTTTCTGTGCAAGATGGTGAAAGCTCTCCGCATGGAAATACAAATCGGTGTGGGTAGGCTTCCTATACACTGAATGACCCAGTTTACCATCCTGTTTTTTCTAAATTAATATATCTAGAAAGGGAAGCCTACCGTCTTTCTCAATTTCCACGGTAAACTTTATATTTGGGTGTACACTATTCAAATGTTGAAGAAAGTTGTACAGTGCTTCAGTCCCATGTTGCCATATAACAAAAGTGTCATCAACGTAGCGGTATAAAATTTTTGGCTTTAAAGGAGCGCTGTTCAAGGCCACGTTCTCAAAATGCTCCATATAGAAGTTTGCAATGGCCAGGGATAAGGGAATTACATGGTCATTGAAGCATGTCTGAAAAGAACAGTGATACCTGGGGAAAAATGTTTCTCCAACAGGGTGAGCGTGTCCTCAATGGGAACCCGGATGATCAAAGAGACGACGTCGATTCTTACTAGTAGGTCATTTGGATCTACGTTGATAGTTTGTATCATGTGGGCGGAGTTCCTGATGTGGTGTTCATACTTCTCAACTATGGAGCTCAGCCTCTTCGTTAAATTCTTGGCTATGTTGTATGTGACCGACCCAATAGAACTAGCAATCGGTCGCAAATGGGACCTCGAGTTTATGGATTTTTGGGAGTCCATAAATTCTAGGCGGAGCCGCAGCCAGTTGTCGCAACATTTTGGTTATCTCAAGTGGAAGGTCGAATTTATAAGTGTCGCAATCTTCCGTGTCAAGGAATAAGTAGGATGCCGTTCCATCAGCCGATAGCTAGGATCCTCCACAAGTTGAAGCATATCCTTGTGATAGTCATCAGAAGTAAGGATGACCGTAGCGTTTGCCTTTATCAGCAGGCAAAACTACTAAATCTTTGTTATTACATGAGATCTATAACGGCCTTCCGGTCGCCCGCCGTCAGTTTGGATTTTCGAGCCCTAGCATACTTCTTGTGTGATTTCCTGGGCTGCCTCTGACGGAAAATTGTAGATGGCCTCTCACACCACAAATAATTTCTTTAATCGGTACTGCGTCTCGTGTTGGGTCAAAGTTAAGTCCTTTCGAGAGAGCTGAGGTAGTATCCGCGTCAAGTTCTTTGCCAGATATGTTAACAATTGTCTGTCTTTCGTTAGTTTGTGCATCAGATTTTGTAGATTTAGCCAATCGTTCGAACTTATTGATTTGTCTAAAGCACGTCTGTGTCTGGGCTGCAATGGAGTTATCCACTACTTCCCATACCGTGGTTGACATCTGATTTGTTAATTGCAGATGAAGCGAAAATAGAGTACGACCAATGAAGACCAATTCGCGGCGAACTTGGTGAATTCGTTCTCTGACCAGTGCCATACTGGTTCTTCTCTGGATCCTGTGCTCGGCCGGTGTATGAATAGAGTTCCGCAGTACAGTGAAATTCGGAATGATGGCTTGGTCCCGACACCTCGACAAAAAAGCTAAGTTACAAAGTAATTTCGCTCGACATTTCTCGGTTTTTCGAAGAGTTTCACCCTTCGAAGACTTTCCTCCCGGTAAAGGTGAATTATCAAAGAACGAAGGCTTTCCCGGTGTATTTTTTGAGGAAGAGGTTCTCGGGTTTCCACAATGCGATTGAAACGTGACGTTTCGACGGACAACTGCACTGCTGTCTTCTTCTAGGCGAAGTGCCGCGAACATTAAGTTCGAGATTATATATACCCATCGCGCACGTGGGGTAGGCCGAGCAGGTAATATCAGAGACGTAACCTACAACCGGTCCGTGGCGCGGCTAAATCCCGCATTTCCGTCTACCAAACCTTCCCCCGGAGGAGGGGGTTGCCTCTTGTCACGTATCATTGTTAGGGCCGGGTACCATGTTCTGGCCAACTGGAAGCCCGTGTTTCGGATGTATACTAATTTCAATGGTTTCTTGGAGCACACTGACCGAATAACCTCTTACATGCCTTAGTATTTTTGTTCCACCGAAGTTGATGTGTGTCCGATTTATGAGGCATGTTCCACAACAGCGGACTTGTGTGGTTGTTTTAATCTAAGACATCTTGCATGTCCAACACGTCTCTCCTCTACTGTTCGAATGGTTTGTCCTAGGTAGGTCTTGTCACACACACAGGGAGTCCTGTATACTCCGGTCATCCTAAGTCCACTGCCGTCCTTAATTGTGCCAATCATTTACTTAAATTTGGCTAGCAAGACAAAACCGCCTTAATTTTATACTTCTTAAGAATTCACCCAATTCTGCTTGTCGTGACACCAGCATAGGTAAGGAAGGCAGAAATGTTGAAATTTTCTTCTTCTTTTCCGATTTTTTCCTCTCTCTTCTGGTTAAAAGCCCTCTTTATGTGTGGCATCCTTTGAACCGAAATACAGATTTAAGATGTGCTAACTCCTGCATGAGACTTCCAACGTCAGATATTGCACTGGCCCTTTGTATTAATCTGGCTAATACTGCTGTTTTTTTTGTGCTGGATGGTGAAAGCTCTAAGCATGGAGATACAAATCGGTGTGGGTAGGCTTCCTATACACTGAATGACCCAGTTTACCATCCTGTTTTTTCTAAATTAATATATCTAGAAAGGGTAGAGTACCGTCTTTCTCAATTTCCATGGTAAACTTTATATTTGGGTGTATACTGTTCAAGAGGTGAAGAAAGTTGTACAGTGCTTCAGTCCCATGTTGCCATATAACAAAAGTGTCATCAACGTAGTGGAAGAAAAATTTTGCCTTTTTAGGGAGAGCAGTTAAAGGCCACGTTCTCAAAGTGCTCCATGTAGAAGTTTGCAATGGCCGGGGATAAGGGAAATACGTGGTCGTTAAAACATGTCTGAAAAGAACAGTGATACCTGGGGACAAATGTTTCGCCAACAGAGTGAGCGTGTCCTCATGGGAACCCGTGTGATCAAAGAAACCACGTCGAAACTCACTAGTAGGTCACTTTGATCTACGTTGATAGTTTGTAGAAGTTGTATCATGTGGGCGAAGTTCCTGATGTGATGTTCATACTTCCCAACTATGGAGCTCAGCCTCTTCGTTAAATTCTTGGCTATGTAGTAAGTGGCAGAACCAATAGAACTAACAATCGGTCGCAAGGGTACCTAGAGTTTATAGATTTTTGGGAGTCTATAAATTCTACCCGGAGCCGCAGCCGGTTGTCCCAACCTTTTGGTTATCTCAGGTGGAAGGCCGGCCGCATTTATAGTGTCCCAGTCTTCCGTGTCATGGAATAAGTAGGATCACGTGCCATCGGCCGATAGCTAGGATCCTCCAAGAGTTGAAGAAATTTTTTGTGATAGTCATCAGAAGTAAGGATGACCGTAGCGTTTGCCTTTATCAGCAGGCAAAACTACTAAATCTTTGTTATTACATGAGATCTATAACGGCCTTCCGGTCGCCCGCCGTCAGTTTGGATTTTCGAGCCCTAGCATACTTCTTGTGTGATTTCCTGGGCTGCCTCTGACGGAAAATTGTAGATGGCCCTCTCAACACCACAAATAATTTCTTTAATCGGTACTGCGTCTCGTGTTGGGTCAAAGTTAAGTCCTTTCGAGAGAGCTGAGGTAGTATCCGCGTCAAGTTCTTTGCCAGATAGGTTCACATTTGTCTGTCTTTCGTTAGTTTGTTCCTCAGATTTTGTAGATTTAGCCAATCGTTCTAACTTATTGGTTTGTCTAAACCACTTCTGTGTCTGGGCTGCAATGGATTTATCCACTACTTCCCATACCGTGGTTGACATCTGATTTGTTAATTGCAGATGAAGCGAAAATAGAGTACGACCAATGAAGACCAATTCGCGGCGAACTTGGTGAATTCGTTCTCTGATCAGTGCCATACTGGTTCTTTGTGGATCCTGTGCTCGGCCGGTGCATGAATAGGGTTCCGCAGTACAGTGAAACTCGGAATGATGGCTTGGTCCCGACACCTCGACAAAAAAGCTAAGTTACAAAGTAATTTAGCTCGACGTTGTCTCAATTTTCGAAGAGTTTAACCCTTAGAAGACTTTCCTCCCCATAGAGGTGAATTATCAAAGAACGAAGGCTTTCCCGTTGTATTTGTTGAAGAAAAGTTCTCGGGTTTCCACCTGGGTAACAATCGATTGAAACGCGACGTTTCGTCGGACAAATGCACTGCCGTCATCTTCTAGGCTAAGTGCCGCGAACATTGAGTTCGAGAGTATATATACCCCTTGCGCCCGGGTGGTGGGCGGATCAGGTGATATCTGAGACGTGACCTACAACCGGTCCGCGGCGCGGCTATATCCAGCATTTCCGTCTACCAAACCTTCCTCCGGAGGAGGGGGCTGACTATTGTCACGTATCACTTTTAGGGCCTTGTCCCATGTTCTGGCCAACTGGAAGCCCGTGTCTCGGTTTAGGATGTTCGGATGTATTATAATTTCAACGGCTTTCTGGAGCACACTGTCCCAATAACCTATTAGATGCCTTAGTATTTTTTTTTCAACCGATTTTGATGTTGTGTCCGGTTTCTAAGGCATGTTCCGCAATGGCGGACTAGTGGGGCTGCTTTAATCTGAGATATCTTGCATGTTCAACACATCTCTCCTCTAATGTTGGGATGGTTTGTCCTATATACGTCACAATTTTTATATCATTTAGGTCTATAAAATATTTAAGCATTTTGCATGTAAAGTCATTGATTTTTGCTGTAGTCTTTAAATTCTTATTATGACCATAACATTCGTTTATTTAAATTGGTCCCAGATTGTCCAAAATAAATTTTATTACTATAAACACATTTTACTGAATACACCACATTTGTTATGTCATCCATTTCTATTTTTTTTACTTTCTTGTCCCGACCTTATTTTCACGAACTCAAGCACTAAAAAAAGGGTTGTGTTGTTTTATTATTATTACTAAATTTTTATAAATATAATCTCTTCCACAACATCTGAACAATTTTTTTATAAAACGTGAAGAGTTGTTACTGTTAACGTTGGATTCCTCATAATAGACAACGTAGCTTTGTCATCAAACTATGATTAATAATAATATTTGGATTTAATCGTATTTTATCACTGTCTAAAAGTGATCTCGAGCACTCTTTTTGCCGTCACCACCGTTAGACATGTAATGTTACATTAAGCTTTCTGTGGAGCATAATGACTTGGAGTAGGTACGTTGAGAAGAAATTGTGAACTATTCTGTTCGCTCACCGTTGGAAATATACATCTTACGCATGGTGAAAAGGACAGGATTCCCAACTTATGTTTCCATCTTGCAGAATGTTATTGACGACATTCTGAACTTTTATGTAAATCTTATAATCACCTTTATTTTTCATAATATCCTTTTAACCTTCATCATTCTGTATTATTAAGCACGTCTTCGTTACTTCCAAACTATTAAATTGTATTTCGAATCTGAGATCGAGAAACGTTATTCCACTACCAAATGTAGAATTATTTATCGCTATTTCATTAGTATAGTTTTAATGTTAATTAATCGTAGATATATATATATACATGGAATTTCTTCTTAATTTACACTACGACAGTTTTTTCTAGCAATGGTGAACGACGCAGTGACAACAAATTATTTCACGGAACGCACATTCCAAATTATCAAAATGGCCAGTTTATTACTTGTTCTAATTAGAATACTTTCAAAATTTGTAAAGAATGATTTGGAATCAATTCTTATTTCTTACTTCGTGGCACTCATCCTGTACAAACATGTAATCAATAATTTTGTGCCACTTTTTACGATTTACTGCGTGGCACGCATCATGCACGACCTTAATATAATTTGATAATTAAAATTTCCCGTTGAAAATTTGTTCTTTATTTTGATAGAATTGCGTTTTCGGAAAGATAATTAACTGTTAAACCAAAATTCATTGATTTGCGTCAGATCCAACTTTTATTAATATCCTTATAGTTACATGCATGGAGTAGGAACATTAATTACGACGGTTTATAAGCAAGTTTCTTCATTTTTAATACAGGTTGATTCAAAATGAATATTGCGATTACTAACGGCTGTTAATATTTAATTATTGTATGCGGAACATATATACAAACATTATACAAACATACATACATACATACTGTTTAATTTTTCTAGGGTTCCCGTATATCCATAGCCCCCGATTTGACTTCAAACCCGGTTGCTTTTGCGTAATTTTTATGTATTGCACCTCTACTCCCATCTCTAAGGTTGCTCCCTTCAAACATGAAGCGAAACACTTGCTATCTCATTGACTCCAAGCAATATTTAAATGGCTGTTTTTTACTGTCAAGAATATTCACGGTAAAAAATACTCTGGCCTTTGAATTATATGTAACCATAACCTTTATGAATATGACCATATATACTCCAGGTAAATTAAAGGAGTCAAAATCCTCTGTGGTGGATTTTGATGTTTGACGTTCGTTGCATTGTATAAAATAAATGCAAAAACATTACGCAATGCTTCAACTATTCAATAGAACCCTACCGAATTAAAAGATATTTTTTGGCTATACATTTTAATAGATTAATTATTTATTTAGTTATCACTTTTCACTAAATTTTTTTAACTGTTACAAACCGATTGGGGATCATAATGACCATAATCCTTTAAGTTAAAGGCTTACAACTATTGTGTAATTAGTATTAACGTATATACGCGTTGGCAGATCATGTAATATTGAATGAAATTTTAATTGCTGAAACAACATCAATTAATAAAATAAGTAAGGCCTAGCTTATTGTAAACTAAAACTCTCCATATTGGTGTCGCAAAGCCTAAAGTATGAAACATGGTTCATTGTATAAAATTAATGCAAAAATACCGAAATACGCCAATAGAAATATATCAATTTTGTGCAATGTCATTAATTTTCAATAGTTCTCACATGAAATGATTCCCTTAGGCTTTTTTAACTGTTACACATAAATATGAAATTGGATATTATACATACATAACCAAAATTTTTCCAGAATCTCACTGGAAGTAATTAATCTGTTTTAGCACATTTAAAATTAAATTATAATTATTACAAATATTAGGTATTGTTTTTATTATCATTCTATGTCTCCTACTAACAATATTGATGGGTGCACTAGACGGTCCCCTGCTACCATCCCATACAACTTAACAGACTGCTTATTTTGATTAATGTTTAATTCAGGACATCTGCTTCTCACAAGTTCTTCTCTTTTATATTTATAAAAAGTATTGTCCTAGTTTATTTTGAACTGTCTTCGATGGACACGCTCATTACTGGATCAAGAAACCGTGGGACACCCTTGACCAGAACTACGAATAGTAGTCTCAAACTGTGGTTGTTCTTTGGCAAATAATGAGTCAGAAATCTCATGCACAATTGGTAATAGCTCCTGAAAAGACACAGGCATTTCGGTAAACCAAAAAGGCTGTAAATTCTGCAGAATGATTTTAACTATCTTGTGAAAAAGGTCTAAATATATTTCCTTTTTATATGTCTCTATAATACAGTCCGAGAGGGATTATCAGACTTTCTGAAATTTACGCGTTACATATTCCCTTAAGAATTCTAATTTATATCTCTCGGGAATAATTAACTCCACCAAATGCTGTTGATCCCAGGTTCATTCTTCCAACCTAGCTTGACCAAACATTTCTAACGCTCTTCCTGATATACAACACATAAACTGTTGGTCGGACACCAAACGTAACTCGTACAACGAAATTAATTTCTTCAGAAATTGTAAACAACCTCTCGGATCACCTGTCTTAAAATGGGGGCTTACTTTAACTAATTCCACTAGCGAATAAGATAGATAGCCAATACAAACAAAAAAGGGTAATATAAATACCACACAATGTTTCTGGGATTCTTGTCCTAGCAGCCTAGAGAAACACAACTGCATTGGTCAGTTGACAACACTCAAAAGCTAAAAAACCCAAAATATCCATTAGGATTTTCAAATTCGACTTATCAAACATTTACCACCAAAATAGTAACAATTGAGAATTACGCGATAATATTGCCATCTCTCTTCAATCTACAGATTCCTTACAAACAAGAACATTTTTATATCTTCCAGTAAATTGTTTAGATAATAACATAACCTGTGTTAGATCTTCATGTCGCGCCCTGCTGCATTTATTTCGTCGTCGACTCTCTGCTTCATGCATTCTGTATTCTTCATGTGCCCTTGCCCTGCACCTCTCAATTTCTGGATCAAGGCCTCTTTCGTCAGATCATGCAGCCAATTCACCCTAGCCATGACGTCACAAGAAACAAAATCAAACACCAAGATTTCTGAGGATTCATAAAGCTAATTTTTTTTTCAAAAAACAGTTTTAAATGCTAAATCCACAAGCCAACTGGTCTTATTAGACCATCATAAATAGTAAATATTTAATATATTACCTTTTCTTCTTAACCACGCTCTCCGACCATTTGTTGAACTAACACAATTTCAAATACTGTCTCTCTTTGAGCGAAAGTAATAAGTAAGGTGAATAATAATTGAGCAGACATGCAGAATTATTTTCACACAACGTTATAAGTTCCAACTAATTTACAAACACCCTTTCAAGCAAAACTCCTCTTTGAAAATAAACAAAGATATTCTCAGAACAAAGATAATAAATAATTTCCACAAGAAAATTATATACAATTTTTAAATATCGTTCACAGATTACATTGTATCATCTGGCCAAAGTCGACACACTTCGCAGAAATTAAAAGTCATCACCTGTTCAAAGAAACGCAGGATTTGGTGACCGAAAAACATTTTTCGGTTTACTAAGAATATGTCCAAAGAACGCGTTTGAATCAAGAGTTAGGCATGAGAAACTGCGTTTGGGTGCCGTATTTTCTCTCGTTTGACTAAAAAACGTGTTTTAATGAACTATTTTTTATTTGTAAAAAACACGGCCAGATTTCGTATAAAAGAATTGTTTCACCAAGACAAAGCAGTCTCACAACTCAGCGGTTGCCATGTCGATAATCTATGAATTACACTTCGAACTACTCACCAGATTCAGCCACAAGTGACTTTTTTGTTTCGTAAGCTAAGAGTTGCGCTTCGAAAAGAAAAACACAATTGCAGAAAAGTGTCTTGTATCATTTTTTGGTCGGAAAATTTTCATACCACCTCGTATACTTATGAATATTCTTCAGCACCCGTTTCATTGGTCCAGATGAGAGTTACCAAATGCTATTAATTGTGGATGTTCTCGTCGACTAAAGGATCTCATAGTTGTCTCAATAGAATGAATTTTTTTAATGCAATAAAGTTTCCTGTACGGATAAAAACTAGATGTTCATAGCGAAATAACTATTCTGTAATCACGTCAAGGTATATTTTGAAGCACGCCTATTTACTCGCAGTTATTTACTTCATTGTTATATATTGTGCTGGCATAATTTTTGTATACTTCCTTTCTGCATACAGAAAGCAGGTTCTTGAACTATTGTGATTTTCCTGAGTGTAGTATGAACGCTCTACGTGCAATGACGAGTAAACGATGACCTAGATAATTCTGGAAGAGAAAGACAACAATTCTTCCGGATGTATTGGGACGATTGTTTCCCCAAATAACTCTAAAATATAAATCAAATGGTATTGAAGTCTTGTCGGCCCATGTATATGTAGTGAAAAACCCGTTTAACCGTATTGGTCGTGATAATTGATAGATCATTAGCCCTGTAGCTATAAAGGTTGGGTATTTTATTCTTTACTCCAACTTGTCGATGCTGTGGTCATTAGTGAAAAACTATCTTTACATTCTTAAGGCCTCGAGAAAAGTTTCTGTTGCTTAAAAACCAATATATTTTGCACCTGTTTTCAGATTTTCGCTAATAACTATGAAGCATTCTAATGAAAATAATGAGCATAAAATTCCGCTTCGTATTGTGCTACTAAAGTGGTACAAACCGTTCGTAACATTTACGTCATTTTCCAAAATAATGCAGTTTGGCACACTTCTACTTCTGATATATTCAATAGAGTTGGACAAAAGTTTCAGACAATTTAATTCCCTTTCATACGCATTAAAATTATTATAATTGCCGAAAATTCACTGCAAGCTTGCGGTCATATTGTGCCGCTGAGTGTGGCAGTGATACTTTTCTACTTAGCTACGCTCCTCAGACAAATATACGAATTATTTATTTACTTTACTTTGAGAATTCAAATGAATATTGCGCAATACTACTTTTACGAAAATTTAAGTTGAATAGTTTAATTCGCAACACCGAAAATCACAGTTTCCCGTGATTTCAGAATATGTGTACCAAGTAAATACATACATCCTTTTTTACTATAGATTAATTTTCAAAACAGACGTGTCATATTTTCGCTATCTAAAAATTATAAACTGATTTTCTGAATTAACACATACTAAAGATGAATTCTTGAAACGAAACCTATTTTCGTATGCGCTTGTGACGTATATAGACGATAATTTCATAGAATAAATTCATGTACGCCGGCAAACCTATTATTAAATAAATTAAACGAATCATTAATACAGACTGTAATAGATTTAACTTACTTACAAAACTGACAATACATTATATTTACTGTATTTGTTGTTCTATTATTGTCTCATCGTTTCACTATTTTTAAATTTCTTACAAATCAGGGTTCTAATTTAACGTATACTTTAAACACGTTTTATTAATTGGCTTGTGTATTATAGTTATTGTGCTCTACATCATACAAATTATGAAGTATATAATTTTTCTCTCATTTTGAAAAAATATTTTTATTTTCAATAGATTGCAACTGTTACTTTGTTGATCGTGATCAAGTCTCAGTGGAAGTTGCAATCTCTTTAAGATAAAAGGGAGATCCGTCGGAATGAATAGTGTCTGACGGTTAAAAACTGTTTCACCCTCCCCCTGTCCTGTTAAGATAGTCGCTACTTTTACACTGTGTGAATATTATTTGCACACAGCTCACTGTGACGAATTACCTCGTCGATCGCAAAAATCTGTATAGGTTGAACTCCATTTTCATTTTGAATAATTAATTATCAACTTTTTCTCTATCCCCATCCTCTATGGGGTTAATTGAAAACCTTGGCTATTGAAATGTATTTGTTTTTAATTTGGGACTTAATAGACTTTACATATTTCATATTTATATACAGATTTAGAGATGATTCTCACCGTCAAACTACAATGTTAAACTTGGGAATGAGAATTTAGGTATAAATGTTGGGAACTGGAAACAAATCTCTGTCGTTTTCGTTTTATTTTTTTAACTACCATTTTACTTCCACTCCTAGAGTTATGTCGTTAGGGGTTGAAATTAGTCACTAGAAACAAGAGACTATCAATAAAACGATTCAAGAACACCCTCCCCACCCATAACGGTTATAGTGGAGCCTTAGCCTTACCTCCACAGTGTTTGTTCCCGGATTGTAAGTAAGATGTCTGAAATTACACCATGTGTTAATTACCAACTTAACAATAGAATAATGTATAATAAGATATATCAAGTATCAGTGAGACAAACGCGATTCGGGAAAGTGACCCTTTGCAGAAGACGACTTTCTGGTAATAGAATTTCTGGAAAAATGACTCATCGTGGTATTGACCTCTTCGGAAAACGTCAATAGGGATAATGCGTCGTGTAAGTGACCTGCGGTCAAGTAACCTAATATCGCTTTTTTTCCGGGAAGCAAAATTTTTGTCTGCCCTATCAGCTAAAATTAGGTTTTTGAGCGATTCCCATCAAGTCTTCCCATGGCTAATTGAAGTTTTATGTTATTTAATTCCTTGTTACGCCTCTATGTAACAAAAATATTGTTTCTTCGAAGTATATTTGACCCTTTTCTTCAGTAAAATCTGCAAAATCAGAGTGACACACAGGCAGAAATTTAGACTACATATGGTTGGGATTCTGTAATACACGGAACAAATGTAATATTCTAAAACATCTCGATTGCAATCGATGCACAGACGGATCAATATTTTTCAAAACATCTAGAGAGTATTTATGTATATCTCATTTGAACATTTGTAAGTAATGACTTGTCCCATTTCCTGAGCAGAGGACTAATGGAACTAATAAAATCTGATCTAATCTATAGTTAAATTTTAAATGTTAAATAACGATAAGGTCTCTGAAAAATCAACAATTTTTTGCACCGAAATAAATATTGGGTTAAAATAGAAATACCACATTAAATTACTTGATGATAAATTAAACTCTGCCTGTTACTCACTACAAACGATTTCGAAGCAAGCAGAGACAATCACTGTCAGGATGACTTATTTTCACTCAACATTTGTTATTGCAATATGGCGTAATTATCCTCCTAACTTGTACATTTCAAGATAGAAAAACGGGCTGTTAGAATACACTATCTGGGATATCTGGACGAGAAACGTGTGAGCCCCTCTTGAAAAAACTTATTAACTTTACCTAGTGCATATATTTTAGATAATTTAAATTTTTTTAACTTTATGAAGACCTGCTTTTGACTAACGCAGAGAGCCACGAATATTAAACCAGAAACCGCCAGTCTTGAAATAACAAACGTCGGCCATAACCCAGCATTCCATATTTCTGGATGAAGTTATTTAACAGTCTACCGAACATATAGGAACAGCAAATCATCTTGGAATATTTATATTAATAAATGT
Organism: Zhengitettix transpicula; assembly: GCA_037074705.1. NCBI lineage: Eukaryota > Metazoa > Arthropoda > Insecta > Orthoptera > Tetrigidae > Zhengitettix > Zhengitettix transpicula. The sequence continues at coordinate 11,290,324 of CM073593.1, forward strand.
AAAAATCTCTTAGTGTCTGTTAATTAACAGACACTAAGAGACTTTTACATTTATTAATATAAATAACGTCCGCAAAAAAAAATTGATTTGGATTACTATTCCTCACAAAAGTACAGGCATTATCATGATCAAAGTAATCGTAATACAATAGATATTTATAATTTATCAATTTTAAAATTTTCCATTTCTCTCCTTTCTTTTATACATTGTCTAACGTGACCTCATCAGTACTCTGAAGAGAGAAAGGTTTTCTGTCACCAAAATTAACAGCGGCGAAATTTGAGAAAAGAATGAATTTGTCAGTTGGGATCAAATTGAGTCAATAGTAAACCAAGTTATAATAGTAATCCCGCAGCCTCTAGATCGAAACTTGTTTATAAATTTTCTACGAAACAGCAAACTCCTCTCCAGTCATCGGAAGGGCGTGGGACAAGTACCCAATGCCCGACCTACCCGATGCATGTTTTTCTAAGGTTTTCCCTGCATTCCTTTAGGCGAATGCCGGGTAGGATCCTTAAAATATAGCCCGTGGGCCCTAGTTAACCCTTGGCTACCTTCCTCTACCCTTCCGCATCCTCCCTTTCAAACCCCTTCCTATGCTATTAAAGAGGAGTTGCCCAAAGTGGATTACCCTCATGTAGCCTGTTGCCCTAAAAAAAAAAAAAGAGCCCGGGGGCCCTCGTAACCCTTGGCTAACTTCGTCCACCCTTCCGCATCCTCCCTTTCAAATCCATTCCTATGCTATTAAAGGGGAGTTGATCAAAGTGGATTACCCTCATGTAGCCTGTTGCCCTAAAAAAAATCACTCGAGTTGGTGGTGCACAAAAAACTCCAGTGAAAGCTGTTCTCTCGCAGGTACAACCTTTCTGGAGAGACTGAGAGGGATGCCTTTTCCTCTCTTCATTTTTGAACTAAGGTTCCCACAAACCGAGGCACCTCGGCCGGTTTTTGAGAGGTGCATGTTCCGGGGTAGCAGACCTTGGGTATACGGTAAGAGTTACTCTCTGTTACCATTGGAAAAGTCGGCCAGCTGCCTCCTAAACTGGTCAATGCACGGAGAATGGAATGCTGAGACCTCACAGCAAAGTCCTCTCCCGCCATCAGAAGGTTGTTAGACAAGTACCAAATAAATGCGTGATCTATCTGATGCAGGTTTTCTAGGGTTCGTTCTGCATCACCTATAGGTGAATTCCGGGTAGGATCCTTAAACTACAACCCGGGGGCCCTAGGTAACCCTTGGCTACTTTCTTCTACCCTTCCGCATCCTCATCCTTTGCTATTAAAGTGGAGCTGCCACTGAGTGGATTACCCTCATGTAGACTGTTACTCCAAAAAACATCACTCGAGTTTAACATGTTGAGTGTCTGTGTAAGGAGACAATTTAATTTAATCGTATTATATGATTAAAAATAATTACAGTACATAGTAATCATCAAAAAGAAATGTTACGAATTATGTCGTCGAGTTTGTACAAATATAAAAAAAACTCTCGAGGATCACGTTGTTTCTGGCCGATCTGTGAAAGCAGCCAGCCAGCTCTTTGCGTGAAAGTCGGTTTTGAAAAATATTACAAACAATAAAAATATACTTTTGCTTGTTGATTCTTAATAAACATTGTGTGATTATATTTTCTGTCCATTTATTAATAAATTTTCTGTACATGTAAGAAAACGGATTTTACATCTGCACAAATAGTTGCACAAATATGACAAACAAACAAATTACGCCATAAGTCGTAGTTGGCGTTCTTTGGCAATAACGCAAACTACGAGTTATCTCGTATTTGGCATCCAACATGTTAACTTTCTTTTCCATTGCTTAAAAATGGGAATGAATTACGTCCCTCATTTTTCCCTATTTATAACATGCATTAGTGTTTTACATGTCGCTGGAAATGTGTCTTTTCTTTATAATCGCTCATGCAAACTTTCGTCCATATCACTTATTTCTCGTGCGTGACACCAAGCAGCTGTGGTTACAATCGGCCAGTACATCAATAGCATTTCATAAATTTGTCAATTTAGAGACTTGAAAATTGCTGTTTGGTTTTACGCTGCATTATGCTGAAATTCAAATTAAACTTTTTCGTCGTATATGTAAAACTTCGAGAATGAAGGGAGAATATTCGAATTGGTAAACTGTGTGAAGTTTTATTACCTGGTATTTCTTGTTGTGTTCAGGAAAGGGGACAATTTTTTTCTGACGGGGAGCGTACATAATGAATCAAGTTATTATTTACTACTGAAATGTTATGTTTCATTTTTGTATGTTAGTGTTGTCTTCCCTGATCTAAGGAAGGCTATCAGTCTCTCGCCATTGTACACTTCCTTTCTTTGTTCTATTTGAACTTCCCCTGGTGTTAAAGTGTCTCTATTTACACTTAACGTGTTTGTTCACGTAGTCGCTATTCGCATAAGAGTGTGAAATGCCTAATTCCCGCCGGATGGGAATTATTTTCTTGCCAGGCACCGTCTGAGCTAACGTGCCCTAACCTCACAATCAGCTCTGTTGTTTGTTTGCCTTCAACTTGCAGTCTCGTCAGGTAGCCCTTGATGAAGTTGGCTGCGAACGAACTCAAAGATGTCAGCGGGGCCGGCCCACGGCCCTTGAATGCACAAGGGAAGGAGGTGAATAAGAAAGACGCTCGGCATCCTGTGCTTAAGCCGGCGGCGGCGGCGGCGGCGCGGCGACGAGGGGAGGAAAACGGCACGGCGCCAGGAAAGGGAAAATCTCTCGCCTCTCTAATAACTGGATACAGGCCTAAATTAAATCCTCACTATATACATAATTCATTACCATTCGTGCCATAACATACGTTCGGCAGAAGACTCCAGCATTTTAATAAAAAGTAAACGACACACCTTAATAGCCAATGATTCATTAATGCTTCGTATATATTTTCACTTAATTAATTATCACGTTGATTTTTAGAATATAACTAATTTCATGATATTCCTCACAACAACGTGACACCGGAACACGATGGGCGAGACTTCAGTTCGTTATCTGTAACTGGTTTTCAAAATATTATGAATTTGGATTAAACATTCGTAAAGATGTTTAAATTGAGTCGTATCTTTATGAAAATGTGAGCGTAGAACATGATGGACGCAGTTTAAATTCGGTAACGTTATCGGTTCTCGAGATATACCGAATTTTTTCAAAAATATTCGTCGAAGTAGTTAAAAAGAGTTGTATTCATGTTTAAAAGTGGGCGTTGAATGAAATAGTCAACGTTTAAATTATATCCTAATCGGTTTTCGATATATTGCGAATTTTTGCATACAATATAAGTAATGGTGGTTAAAAAAAATATTATCCGTATGGAATCGATGACATGGAACACGATTGGCGAAGTTTTAGTTCGTTATCGGCATCGGATTTCAGAATATTAAGAATTTTCGCAAATACCATTCTTAAAAGTGTGTAAAATGAACGTCAATTTTTTTTATGGCAACAGGCTACATGAGGGTAATCCACGTTGGGCAACTCCACTTTAATAGCATAGGAAGGGATTTGAAAGGGGGGATGCGGAAGTGTAGAGGAAGGTAGCAAAGGGTTAACTAGGGCCCCTGGGCTATGGTTTAAGGATCCTACCCGGCATTCGCCTAAAAGTAATGCAGGGAAAACCTCTAGAAAAACCTGCATCAGGTAGGTCGGGCATTGGGAACTTGTCCCACGCCCTTCCGATAGCGGGAGAGGAGTTTGCTGTGGGGACGAAGCATTCCCTTCTCCGTGCCTCGACCAGTTTAGGAGGCAGCTGGCCGACTATTCCAATGGGAATAGCGGACAACTCTTACCGTATGCCCAAGGTCTGTGACCCCGGAACATACACCTCTCAGAACACGCCGGGGTGCCTCGGCTTGTGGGAACCTTAGTTCAAAAACGGAGAGGAAAAGGCATCCCCATAGGTAGCCCCTTCGTATCTCTCAAAATTAGCGTCAATGTCGAATAACTAATTAAGTCAAATTAAAAAATTGTTAGAGCTACGAGAGAGCATTAAACTAAATTTGAAAAATCCTTGCGTATTAATGGTTATTCTGTTAGAACAGTGTAAAATTCTTGTGTTCCTGTTATAAGAATAAAAAATTCAGTTAGCTAACTTTCACTATTTTGGATGGTTCTCTGAGCGATTAAAGTAAAGTATGAAATTATATTTTTCATAAATTTTATCAGAGACGTCGAAAAGGTTAAAAAATTATAAAAATTGGAATATTCAGTATTTAAAATGACTAGCACGACAAATATAATGATTTATGGCCAATTAAGTCAGGAAAAATTATTAAATGATTTGAATAATAAGAATTACATTCAATTTAAATTACGTTTACACAGAAATATTTAAGTAGACGTCATCTACACAAAGTTTTGGAACCTCTTCACGGGTTACAATATTTTTCGTAACTTACAGGAAGAAATAACTCTTTTGTAAACTTTTGGTGATTTTCAGGTATATAATAATATGAGTTTCGACTCCTCCCCAAATTTCAAATTAACAACAGAATTATGAAATTATGTATAATGTGTATAATTTAGATCGTCTTAATCAAGGTCCATGACAGAAAATTTGCGGTTTATATAATATTAAATTATTATTGAGATTATTCGGGTATTCCATTGTCTATGAGTAGAAAAAATTGAGAAAGAAAAAGAAAATAGAAAATAAATTAAAAGCCAAGAAACAAGAAAAAACAGAAAGAAAGAGGCAGGTCAAAGAGATGACGAGAATGATCGTCTAGAAGATAAGAAAGAAGATGCAGAGATACATTCCAACCGAAGAAAACAAAGGAAACAAGAAAAACGGAAAGAGAGAGGCAGTGTGAAAGAAACAAGTTAGGTTAAAGAGGTGACGTGATAAATCGTCAGGAAATACAGAGAAAATTCATCTCACCTTTGTCAAGAAATTTCAAATCCAGAAAATATTAAATAAAACAAGACAAATTTGGATGATATTCTGTTTATATTTCATGTGATCGATTGGTTTTTTTGGAGAAAATTTTATCCACTGGTTTACTGATAAATCACTTTGTTCTCTTTCTCAATGAAAAACACAATATTTACAGTACACTCCAAAACTTGTTTTCCTGAATGTACAAGCCAATTATTATAGTCTAAGTAATTATTTCTCATTTTTCTGAAAAATTTACCTTCTTGTTTATATGTAAAATTATAATTTCTGTAAGATATTCAAGTGTTTTCAGAAAACAATATTCACCACTACATTGTCAGATGATGTTGAAATTTTTTACTGTAGGTAATAATTCTTAATAAAACGTTTATAAAATCCCAAAAAAAAGTCAATGTCTAAAATCTTAGAATTTTGCCAATCAAATGTATGTTTAGAATTTATTATTTTAGAGACTGTCATAATTGCACTTTTAGAATAGTCTGTAAAAAGCCAGAAGTGTCATGTAAGCAACGCAGTGACCAAAAGGAACATCAATAACTTTGCACGTTCAGGAAGGCTGAAAGTTTATTCACTTAGATCTTGATGGACCAGTACTTTCTTTAAATTTTAGGTGGTGGAGTTGTGGGTGGACAGAAGTCAAGGAACTTCGAAACCATTAATGGATCTCGGAACCACCAGAAAATTCATTACTTCTTCAGATACGGTAATTGAAAGAAAATTTATCTATATTTAAAATTGCTAATTAACTTGTGAACCAAGAGGTCAATTACGGGATCCGGTCGTTTGTCCGATACCCACCCGATGCACGTTTTTCCGACAGCAATATCCCGACTGGCGTTTGCCCGACAGTACATTATTCCGATTGACGTTTGCTCGACAAATCATTATCCCGATTGACATTTTACCGACAGTACATTATTCCGATTGACGTTTGCCCGACACGCACTTGCCCGATGCACGTTTTCCCGACAACAACATCCTGATTGACGTTTTCCCGACAGATCATTATCCCGACTGGCGTTTGCCCGATAGTACATTATTCCGATTGACGTTTGCTCGACAAATCATTATCCCGATTGACATTTTACCGACAGTACATTATTCCGATTGACGTTTGCCCGACACGCACTTGCCCGATGCACGTTTTCCCGACAACAACATCCTGATTGACGTTTTCCCGACAGATCATTATCCCGACTGGCGTTTGCCCGACAGTACATTATTCCGATTGACGTTTGCTCGACAAGTCATTATCCCGACTGGCGTTTGCCCGACAGTACATTATTCCGATTGACGTTTGCTCGACAAATCATTATCCCGATTGACCTTTTACCGACAATACATTATTCCGATTGACGTTTGCCCGACACGCACTTGCCCGATGCACGTTTTCTCGACAACAACATCCTGATTGACGTTTTCCCGACAGATCATTATCCCGAATGACGTTTGCCCGACAGTACATTACTCCGATTGACGTTTTCCCAACAGATCATTATTCCGATTGACGTTTGCCCGATGCACGTTTTCCCGACAAGAATATCCTGACTGACGTTGTCCCGGCAGCACATTTTTCCGAAAGGTGCGTTTTTACGAAATAAAGCAAAATATTAATACTGTAAAACACTTAATGTTGCTTATAATATTATACCTGATTATTGTAAATTAAGTTAGTCATTAATGAGTGACAAAATTAAACAATACCAAACAATTGAGGTCCACGAACAAACCCTGACGACTTACGATAAACCTAGTACCTTACGGGTGACATTTTCAAAATGTGCGATAATGGCCAATATTGACGACGAATAAATAGTTTACGGGGTGTGAGATTCATAATGTCACTCTCGATGTTTCCAGGGTCTAATTTCATCCCCTAAGGGAATGAGGATAGCTCTATCGATGGGGTGAAAGAGGGTGATTAAAATTGCGATAACGATCAAGTTTGTTGTCGAATCCGGTGTGATGGCAGTCATGGGTTACTTATGACGTTCCATGAGTATTAGTTCAAGTTAACCCTGTAGGGTGGCGAGTGGTAGGGGGTGATAATAATAATTTGCTGTTACCCGAGATTGGTGTTACGGGTGGCGCTGAGTATAATTATGATATGCAAATTGCTGGTTAAGTTGAAGTTCAAGTAGTATGAGTGGGAGTGGGAGTGGGAGTGGAAGAGAGTAAAACAAAGTTCTGCGTTCAATACGAAAATCGTGGAGGAAATGCTTCCACGTTTTGTACACGTTACAAAGGATTCTGCAACAAACAGTGTTTTGATGAACTACCCCAAGCAGCGAAAAGGGGTGGTTATGGAAGGTGTAGAATTTAAAAATATTCTATATTAGCTCCATGCATTAATAAATAACGTAATTTATGATAATAATCAGGTATAATATAAGTAACATATTATGTGAACTATAGTTTTAATGTTATGTTTTATTTCGTAAAAAAAACACCTTTCGTGAAAATGACCCGTGGAAAATGAAACGTCAATCGGGATATTGTTGTCGGTAAAACGTGCTTCGGGAAAGTGTGTGTCGGGATTTTGTACTAGACCCTGAAATTACATCTCTTACGAGAACATCTTGTTTTAATAAAGCTCGATCTGTATTATCGACTGATCGACCTTGAGAATCAGGGCCAAGTCTGTTGGTAGGACGAGGGAAAGTGCGTCTGTGCGATTGCGCGAGAGAGGAATAATTGATGCAGGTCAGACGGTCGGGTGTCACGAAATCGCTTCCCGTAGGGCAGACCAGCCAACTTCACGGACGACAACCTGAAATATTGAGAATCTTCCTAGGAACAGGGGCTGTCTTCCATCTATTACTAAATTCGGCCGTCTGTATTTGCCTTCATGAGAAAAACATGTCTGTTTATTCAGCTGAAAGAAAGGAACCCCTTCAAATCTTCCGAAGGGCAAAAACATTACGTTTTCAATTTTGGTTGTTTACAGATTATTTTCTCAAGAAATTTAGGCATATAACAAGAAAGACATAATATATTTATTTCAAATAGAATGTTGGAAAAAACAGTGATTTTGTTGAAATAGCATTCAGTCAAAAGGGAATCTTAGAAAAATTCATTTTCTCGTAAAAATTAAAAATTAAATAATTAGATAATAGTCCCTAAGGAATAAATTTGTATAGTAATTTTGAATGAGTAAAAAATCCTGTTTTTGCTTTGTTACTTGAAGCTCTTTGTGGTTTAAAACAAGCAAAAACAATATGACAAGATTCTACATGATTGTGGAAGGGTTTGCAGATGCCTCTAAATTTGTATATTTGAATGGATTATTATATACCTTATTGTATATCAAAGAAACGTAAGAGTTGTAGTCAAATTAATATTTTATGAGGATCAAGATATCAAGGTTAATACATCTCAGTCAATCAGCCTTAAAATTTGTTAAAATGAGGAATTAATTACTTTATTCCATTAAATGTGTTCTCAAAAAAATGTATAACCACTTATTATCTCAAATTTACATTTAACAGTTAACTAAGTGACGTTGTAACGATCGCGTGAATTAATTTTTTAAATGGTTAAATTTGGGATTAAATTAGACATTTAAGTTATACATTTTAATTTACCCGCTTCTCTATTATAATTCAAAACCACCTTATTCTCTGCTTCAACTTTCCGTCTGCGAATTCCCAAGTTTTTTGTTAAAGTGAAAGTCTTGTGCAGTTACATAGTAAGGCCTTTTCAGTTTTAGTAAAACATTGTGATCTCTAATAACTGTCAATATACCGGCATCCTCAACTACCCAATTTTCTATCCGGTAGATTCTCGTTTTTATTTGTCATTAACTGTTAGTGCGATTTCAGAAAAGAAATTCATTTTTTAAAAGATAAAACGCATATTTGAGCTGTTGCCATTGTCCGCAAAGTTACGAGTAAAATGTTATCGGAGCCAAACATGATCAGAGCCTTCCGGGGCTTCGCTAGTTCTCGGTAGCGGTTGTATTTTTTTAATCAGCCATGGGCTATAATCTGTTGATCGTGTCAAATGTCATTGTTTTAAGTGAATCAATAGGTCATTGTCTCTATAAACAGGTACGACCGCCATTTAAAAAATATTTAATATTTTATTCGAGAGTATACGAAACATTATCGTTACGAATTTAAATCCAGTGCTTGGATTTGCATTGAAAAATTAATTGTTGACGGATTCATTTTCTAACAAGATGACTGATGATGATCAAGACTACATAATGTATATAACGTCAATGTATCACGATTATGCTAAGAAGGATTTTGTAATTTATTTTTAAAATATCCCTTGTACAACTAAGGATGATCTTATTTAAGGACAAAACACTAAGAAGTTGTATTTGTCTGATTCTTTATTAATTTTATTTATGACATTAAATTAAAGTTGGAATATAACAGACATTTTATAAATAAATTATGCAACATTTCCGTACATTTTGTTTTACTTTTATCAGATTGTTTATGCTATCGAGGAGAAACCGTGCCTTCAGACAAAGGTGGCGGATTATGGGAGAACCCTGCCTCGGGGGTATTGACCGAACCAAAATCCCCGAAGGTCAACCCTTCCAACAGGTGAGAGTAAGTCCGACGCAGATTGGCTTAAATCAAACACGTGAAGAGATTTCCACCCTCTGGTGGGAAATGCAGAGAGTCTACTAGAAGTGGACAACACGACAGTACCCATCTATAACCCGGAGAACGAGTAAGTCTGGGAAGGGAGAAAGTATAAGATTAAAAATGGTTCGCATGTACAACTTGGAGAAGGAAAAAAGGCCCGACCGACGGAAGAAGAATCTGTATAGAGACGATAAGAATTGTTACGCCGACCAGGAAGTGTAAAGGAATTCCTGTGGTGATTATCCGAGGGAAGCCGACTATAAGAGATGAACTGATGTGTTTTTAATAAATATTTCACGATTGAACACCGGGTTCAGTTTTCTCGAAGTAGATGTATCTGCGACCATTCTCTACCGCTGTCTTGAGACTAGGTTTGTTTTTGTCTGCGACGTAAATAATTGAAATTTCTGCCGAACGTATATTCTCTCACATAAGACCCCTTTTTTAGGTTTATGTTCAGAGTCTCATAAAATCGCCCTGAGGGTTTGCCCGTTTAACGCATTTATTGGAAATTTATTGGAATATTGAATGTAGTTAAATATTATAAATTTTAAACTTAAGACTGAATAAATTATAATTTACCTTTAAAAAATACTCTGCTGAATTTTTGTAAACCCTTAATTATAAATAAATAAAATTAAAAGCCATCCTAATCAAATTTTGCATATAAAATTAATTCCATTCCACCAGCATTATATTACAATATAAAAATTTAAAATATTTTTTGACTAAACGAGTGTTAGAAATCTTTAATTTATATAACACTAGCTGGGTGCCCGGCGTTGCCCGAGATGTCATTTATCTATAACCATCCATAAGACTCCAATTTTGGTTACTTTTGCGCTATTTTTATGTAAAGCTCCTCTAACCCTATCCCTAAATGTGCTCACCTCCCATGCCGAAGGGGGATGAAGTCATTGACTAAATATATCGGCCGTTTTTACATGTTAGAAGATGACCACCCCCACAAATATGCGATAATAAAAAAGAATGTATTCCACGCAAAAATCGGCTGATTACATTGTCTGAAAATTTATTCCCTCGCCCAACACCTCCCAAACCCGTCGCGTTACCCAGGTTGTCACAATTAGATTCAGCGACATTCATAGTCTCGGAATTGATTCGATTCTCGGTTGTTTTTGCGGGATTTTATTTAACGTACCTCCACGCCACCCCTAAGCTTGCTCCCCTCACAGGGGTTAAATTATACACAAACAACATCGGTATAAATACTTTCAAAGTAATTAACCCCATGAAATAATTATCGCAAATATCGACCGTTTAACATGTTTGAAATTTTTCACCCCCGACCACTCCCGATTCGGGGACTTAAACGGTCAAGTTTAATGTCATAATTAAACTCAGTGACAATCCTGATAGTTTCTGGTTTATTTTTATCTAATGCTACTTCCACGCCAACCCCTAAGGGTGCACCCTTCCGAGTCCGAAAGGGGTTGAAATTATACACAGAGAACATGTAGGGAAATTTTATTAATCTAATTCATCCAGAAATATATTTAATTGACGAAAAAACAGCCGGTCAACTCATCCCAACCCAGCCGATACCCGCGCGTTGTCCAGATTGTCATAAATAAATTCAGCAACATCCATTACCTTCGATTTGACTCGAATCTCGGTTGTTTTCCCTTTATTTTCAAGGAAATTAATTAAACTCAGTGACAATCCCGATAGTTTCTGGTTTCTTTTTATGTAATGCTACTTCACGCCCACCCTTATGAGTCCGAAAGGAGTTGAAATTATACACAGAGAACATGTAAGGAAATTTTATTAATCTAATTCATCCCGAAATATATTTAATTGACGCAAAAAACAGCCGGTCAACTCATCCCAACCCAGCCGATACCCGCGCGTTGTCCAGATTGTCATAAATAAATTCAGCAACATCCATTACCTTCGATTTGACTCGAATCTCGGTTGTTTTCCCGTTATTTTCAAGGAAATTAATTAAACTCAGTGACAATCCCGATAGTTTCTGGTTTCTTTTTATGTAATGCTACTTCACGCCCACCCTTAAGGGTACACCCTTACGAGTCCGAAAGGGGTTGAAATTATACACAGAGCACATGTAAGGAAATTTTATTAATCTAATTCATCCCGAAATATATTTAATTGACGCAAAAAACAGTCGGTCAACTCATCCCAACCCAGCCGATACCCGCGCGTTGTCCAGATTGTCATAAATAAATTCAGGGACATCCATGACCTTCGATTTGACTCGAATCTCGGTTGTTTTCCCGTTATTTTCAAGGAAATCCCCTCCAGCCCCACCCCTATCATGCCTACAAACAACATCGGTAGAAATACTATCAACGTCAATGGTCCCGGCATTTATTTATTCCACGCTAATATCCATGATTTCACATGTTAGAAAATTTCCATCCCATCCACTCCCGCCCCTTGGGGCTAAACGGGTAATTTGATGCTATAATTGAACTGGATGACATCCATAACCTTGGATTTGACTCCAATCTCGGTTGTATTCGTGTTATTTTATTGCAGCGTTCCTCCACCCAACACCTAAAAGTGCTCTACTGATAAACCCGACCCGCTTCTCGGGGTGGTAGACGCGTCTCACCCCAACAGTCGGTAGAAACACTATTAATATCTGTGACCCCTAAAAATATTTATCCGACTGAAATATAGACTGTTTTAGCATGTTTAAATATATCTACCCCCGTCCACCCCCGCTTCTGGGGGTGGTAGACGCGTCTCATCACGACAGTGTTTGTTTCCTGGTCGCAAAGAACACGTGTACGAAATTTGGTGAAATTTGATCCACCGGTATAGATTTGTATTCTCCACCCCAAACGCTAGGAGTGCTCTTTCCCCAGGGTGTAGAGGTTGAAAATTATATTCAGATATCATCAGTGGAAACACTATAAATATCTTTGACCCCTAAAAATATTTATCCGACTGAAATATCGACTGATTTAGTATGTTTAAATATTTCCACCCCCGTCCACCCCCCGCTTCTGGGGGTGGTAGACGCGTCTCACCCCGACAGTGTTTGTTTCCTGGTCGCAAGGAACACGTGTACGAAAAAATTTGGTGAAATTTTCTCCAGCGGTGTAGATTTGTATAACGAACATACAAATATACAAACATACAAATATACAAACATACAAATATACAAACATAAAAACATACAAACATACATACATACATACATACACTCATTTTTATTTATAAGATTAAGTGTAATAATTATTTATATTAAGCCCTTTCGTTCTGGTAGAAAAGTGATTATTAATGGATTGATTTATTTGGTTTAGGATTTTGAGAACAATTGTTCTAATAATGTAGTTTACGTGGATAATATTTTCATTGAAGTTGTAGTAAACTAAATTATAAACTACGTTAGCATGTAGAGTTTTTGTTACATTTATTTGTCCGTGATTATTTGTTGCTTTATTTCTTCACAATAATACAACTTCAATTACGGAATAAATGTAAAATTATGTTTATAACAATTTATAATATAAAAACTTTTTAAAAGAGTATAAAAAGCAATGGTTCTGAAACACTTTTATTTTTCATTATCTGTCGTTATTAATGGAAACAACATAGGTTAAAATAGTATGAACAACACCACCCCTAAATCTGCTACTTTCCCGTGGTGGAAAGGGTTGAATTTTTACTCATATCACATTGGTAGAAACAATATCAATCTAGTTTACCCATAAACACATAACATTTTGGCAGTTTTAGAATAATAGACAATTCTCACCCCCAGCCCTAAGCAAGCTCACCACTAATGTCTAAAGGGATTTATATTTTCAACAACATCCGTTGAAATAGTATTCACGTAATTCTCCTCCAAGAACGCGCAAGAACTGACTATTTATCTTCCCTTCCAACCCCCACCCTTTCGGGTTAAATGGGCAATTAAAAATATTTATCTGAAGTAGACTCTCTGACATCCATAACCTTCGATTTGACTCCAAACTCGGTTGTATTCGCGTTATTTTTCTGTAAAGCAACTCCACCCCAAACCCTAAGGGTGCCCTTTTTTAAGGGCGTAGGAGATGAATATTATATTCAGATAACATCGGTAGAAACACAATCAATATCTTTGACCCCGAAAATATTTATCCAAATCTAATACCTGCTGTTTTAGCATGTTTAAGTATTTCAACCCCCGTCCACCCCCGCTTCTGGGGTTGGTAGACGCGTCTCACCCCGACAGTGTTGTTTTCCTGGTCGCAAAGAACCCGTGTACGAAATTTGGTGAAATTTGCTCCAGCGGTGTAGATTTGTACTCTCCACCCCAAACGCTAGGGGTGCTCTTTCCCCAGGGTGTAGAGGTTGAAAATTATATTCAGATATCATCGGTGGAAAGACTATAAGTATCTTTGACCTCTAAAAATATTTATCCGACTAAAATATCGACTGTTTTAGCATGTTCAAATATTTCCACCCCCGTCCACCCCCGCTTCAGGCGCGTCTCACCCCGACAGTGTTGTTTTCCTGGTCGCAAAGAACACGTGTACGAAATTTGGTGAAATTTGATCCACCGGTATAGATTTGTATTCTCCACCCCAAATTCTAAGGGTGCCCTTTTCCCAGGGTGTAGGGGATGAAAATTATATTCAGGAAACATCGGTAGAAACACCATAAATATCTTGGACCCCTAAAAATTATTATCCGACTAAAATATCGGCTTTTTTAGCATGTTTAAATATTTCAACCCCCGTGCACCCCCGCTTCTGGGGGTGGTAGACATGTCTCACCCCGACAGTGTTTGTTTCCTGGTCGTAAAGAACACGTGTACGAAATTTGGTGAAATTTGCTCTACCGGTGTAGATTTGTATAACGAACATACAAATATACAAACATACAAACATACAAACATACATACACTCTCTTTTATTTATAAGATTTTTTCTAAAACTTTTATCTTATACGAAAAACAATCATATTCTTGGATCTTAAATGATGTAAGGATCAATAAAGTGTTATTGTATCAAATCATAAATTGTCAACTCTTTTAATTTACTAATAGTAGTATATTGTTGGTCAACTGCATTGGAGTCATGTAACAATGATCGGGATATTTTTCGTTTTTGGATTTTTTTTAATATTCATTCAGTTTAATCTGTATGAAGTAATTTTATTATGTATGATATAAATTAACATTTTTTATATATTGATTTATTAGCGACACGTTATGGGAACTAATTTTCCCTTTCAGGGGACTGTTTTTGACGATAGTTTCTCTCACGCATCTGGAAATGGAAACCCATTTTAATACTCAATAACGTTTAATGTCATCGAAATATACTACAATTCAGTATGTTATGTGCATTACAGTATTACTAGAGTGTTATGTGTTTTGGTCAAAGAAACTTACTAGAACACGGAACTTCGGTACTGTACAGTCGTGTCCAGAAACACAAAAATACGTTTCTTCTGATACGCAGTATGTGTTTCCGCCTGCAGTGAAACAAATCTGATTACTTCCACTTCCAGGAGAATGCATGACACTGTCTCGGGATTTTTTCCATTCTCGTCTTCCTATCATATCTATTAGTATTATGGCAGATGAAAATTAGTAGGGACGTGAAATCAAAATTATAACGTTTTAATAATCTAGTTATACTGGAGGATCGTATATTTTCCTAAATTTTTGTATATCGACTTTCCAGCCCGACGACACTGCGCGAGCTGTTAAAAGAGCGATGTTTTCTTACAGAAGGTATTCGAGCGCCGCCCTCCCAACAGACTTAATCAAGGGACCTGAGCAAAGCTTCTTTGAAGACAGGTAATGTGCAAAGCCCGAGGCGCCATATTGAACGCGTCCTTCGTTATATCTAGCCGCGTGTCCTCCTCAGCTGCCCAGAGGTTCTCTTAATTATCTTCCTCTGGGAAAACGACGAAGTAAGCATTTCCAGATCAATGCTCATCTGCTTTATTCCTGCTCTTCAAACCTCGTTTCCCTCACAAAGAAATCAGAGCTAATTGTGAATTTAGAATCAGATTGTCGTAAACTTGTGTCTTAACTATTTCACAAGGGTAAGGCTTTGAGGTATTTTAAAATATCTACCGCAACGAGTTTTAACATACTTTTTAGAGTTCAAGAAATAATACGCTATTTTGACTTTCAAATACAAATAATCTCATAAATACTTTGATAACAAGATGATAACAGTGACTCTTGCAAAAAAATGCCAGTAAGGTCGTTTTCAGAACTGAAAAGGAAGATCAAAGTAGCCAAGAGTTTACTAGAGCTGTATTTTAAGGATCCTACCCGCCATTTTCCTGATAATGATGCAGGAAAAACACTCGAAAACCTGCGTCAGGTGGGTCGGGAATTTGGTACTTGTCCCACGCCCTTACCCTGGTTTGGTGTGGGGACGCAGCATTCCCTTCTGCAACCTCGACCAGTTTAGACTACTCTAGAATTGAGTTTGATTAATTGCGCAAGTAGTTCGTCACAACTACTCTCTACTGTCCCGGCAGTTTATTCTGTGATATAACAGCAATCTATTTGTATTTTGTATGAATATTGCCTATATAATACATAGGTATCTTAAATAAGTTGCAATAGTCGGATAGCCATACATTATGCACAAAAACTTTGTTCCTCTCTAAAAGAAAATCCGATTCCATTCAAAGTCAAAATGAAAAAAAATTACGTCTGATTGAAAATAATGAATGAAAAAGATAGCCAATTCAGACAAAAAAGTGATAATATAAATACCAAACAACGTTTCTGGGATCCTTGTCCCCGTCGTCAGGTGCGAATAAGAGCCTAGAGCGACACAACTGCGCTTGTCGGGTGGCAAAACTCAAAAGCGACGAAAACGCAGGGACAATGGGAGAGGCGAAGGGTTAGCGTAACAATAAGGGAGCAACGACAATGGGACAGCAGAAGATGTAGAAATTTGTAAAGTGGGAGTACGAGAAAAAAATTGGATTGAGGTGTTTGGGGACGATTGACAGTAGGATATTGGATTTTGTTCAATCTAACGTTTATGTGTTTTAATAATAAAATTTAAAGGAGACTAAAATATTTCGGACAGTATTTAAGTTGTGTTCATGGAACTTGGAGTTATAAAGTAATATAGCTCTGTCTACAAGATTGTATACCATAGCTCTCTTTTGGTTTGGAGGATGATCAGAAAGGTAATTGAGAACACGTTCAAAGTATGCAGGTTTTATGAACCAATCGGTGAGTATGGAAGTATTGTGAATGGATACGGTGACATCAAGGGAATTAAGAGAATGGTTAAATCCAAGTTCATGTAAGTTGGGATGATAATTATTGAAAGTATTGACTATAAGGTTGATTGGAGAGGTTTTAACATTACAAAAAATGTCATCTACATATCTGATGTAGCAAGAGGTTGGATAGGAAGTAGAGAAAGACAAGAATTTTCTAAATCTCTCATGACTATCTCAGAAAAAAAAATTATTAAAACGGTTCCCATGTGAGAACCTTTGAATTGATGATAGAGAACCTGATTGAACTTGAAATAAGTGCAGTTGAAGATTATATTTAAAATACATAAAATTTAGTGAAGTGGAATTTTAGTATATTGACTGCAAGTGGGCTTTCTGTTAATGACTAAATCATTGAAAGCATGTTGTGTTACTCTATGCTCTTCTTCGAACCAGATGAAAGTGACAAGGATCCCAGAAACGTTGTGTAGAGTTTATATTATCACTCATTTTGTCTTATTTGGCTATCTTTCTTATTAATCGTAATTTTTTTCCATGTATACTGTCATTTGTGACATTTAACACGCGACTGTGCAGCATTTCACTCATCAGACTTGTGAAGCAATTACTTTCCTCATCTAATATTTTAATATTCAGGAATATAGAGAATCTTTCACACAAGCATCCGGCCGTAAAGGCCGATTGTTAAGTTGAATTAAAAAGTATGAGGATGGACCGGAACAGGAATCCAGCCAGGGACTTCCCTCTTACAGGATTCATAAATTGTAGGTGAGCTGCATTAGGTTCAATGGATGGACGAATTTCGGCAGGTATGGATTAGTAGTAGAGCGTCCGTCGGGTAAGCGGGAGTTCCCTGGTTTCAGTCCTGGTCCGGTCGTCATTTTTCCATCCTCATACTTTAATATTTTGCTAATCAAAATGACGATTAAGGAGAAAAATGAGATAGGACCCAACTGTATATTTTTAGACAGCACATCTTATGTTGTTCTTGTGTTCTTTACAGTTGCTTGGTTTCGGATTTTGGTGATCGCGTGCGGACGGATTGTCTGTGTAAACATACGAGGGTGGTCTGAAAAGTTTCCGATCTCAACGTGAAGATGGCAGCACTAATAAATAAAAGCTAGTGAATTTCGTTGTTCACCTGTTGTCAGTTACTCACCAAAGTTTCAGCCATTTTGGACGCGCAGTTGTTATGTAACAGTCGTTCGAGTGAGTTGATGTGAGTGTTTTTGTGAAAATGGAGAAAATCGAGTATCGAGCAGTTATTAAATATTTGTTTTTGAAAGGCAATACGCCTACACAAATCAAAGATGAGTTGGATTCTGTGTATGGGGACACTGCACCATCACAGTGAAATTTTGGGCAGCTGAATTTAAACGTGGCCGTAAGAGCTTGAGAGACGATGAACGTTGGGGACCTCCAAAAACTGCAACTACTGGCGAAAACATCGCCAAAGTTCACCAAATGGTGCTACACGACCGCCGAATTAAAGTGAGAGAGATAGCAGAGGTCATGAACATGTCAAAAGAACGTGTTTGTCACATATTAAATCAACATTTAGGCATGATAAAGCTGTCAGCGCGTTGGGTGCCGCGTTTGCTCACGTTAGACGAAAAACGTGTTCGAATGAACATTTCCAACGCTCTGTTGGCGAAGTTTAGGCGCAATAAATCCGAGTTTTGGCGCCGATTAATTACTGTAGATGAAACTTGGATACGCCCGAAACAAAAATACAGTACAAACAGTGGACTGCAAAGGGGGAACCGGCTCCAAAAAAGCAAAAACTGTTTTTTCGGTTGAGAAAGTGATGACGACTGTTTTTTGGGATAGTCATTTTAATCGATTATCTTCAAAAAGGAAAATCCATTACAGGAGCATCATTACTTGACAAGTTGAAGGCAGAACTTGCGGAAAAACGGCCACATTTGCAGAAAAAGAAAATCCTGTTTCACCAAGACAACGCACCGTCTCACACCTCAGCTGTTGCCGTGGCAAAAATCCACGAATTACGGTTTGAACTGCTTGACCATCCTCCTTACTCACCAGATCTAGCCCCAAGCGACTTCTTCTTATCCCCTCATCTAAAAATTGCGCTCGGAGGACAGAGATTTTCGTCAAATGAAGAGGCAATCACCTTCGTGAACATTTATTTTGCAGAGATAAACGCCGAGTACTTTTTGGTCGGGTTACAGAGATGGACGCATCGCTGGGAGAAGTGTGGAGAGTTACAAGGAGACTATGTTGAAAAAAATATATATATTCTATCATTGTTGGGTCGGAAACTTTTCAGGCCACCGTCGTAGGTTCGACTGTACTAACCGTGTAGCACGACTAGAATACAAAATCCCTCGTCAACATCGATTTGACCACTTTATTGATTAATGCCGGGTAAGATGAGATGCCACTATTATCAGTGCATTCATTACGAGATGTCTGTAATGACGTTCACATCTACCAGCCTTCCAGTTGCCCCTGTCCGCTGTTTGAAGGATCCACCTTCGTATTTGCTGCTGGGAGTGAGCTCAAAGGAGTGCTGCCTCGGGCTATTACCTTGGAAAGAGGACGACCGACTTTGAGTCACAAAGAAACTTGAGTCCGAACCAATCAACAGCTCTGTCCTTCCCACGGGGGAAAAGATACGGGCGTTCGAATAAAGGATGCCGAATGAGACGCGCTCTCTTTGCCATCCGCAGCTGTTGTAATCTGTCTGCACTGCGTTGACAGGTCTGTATAAACCGAGAAGAACAATAGGCCCAATAATGTTCGTAGATCTTTCTTCCAGCGACGTACCCGTTAAACTAAATTGTTTCCTCTGCACATCCGCTCTCCATAAAGTATGAAGCACGAAACTTACACTGGTCTACATCGATTTGTTAAGTTTAATATCCCTCTTGAGCTCTTAAACTGTTTATTAAAAATATTAGGTTGCCTTCCGAAGCAGTAACGTGCCGCCATATTGTATGACGTTGCAGGTCGCGATGACGTCACATTGATACTGAGAACACTGATGTTTCCTTCATTGAACGCTTAAAAATCTCAACTCAAATGAAAAAAAGATTTTCTGCAAGAAGAGTTTTCATGTTTTTTAAGTGTTAAATGAAGGACACATTCTCACATTTTTGAGGGCGCAGTTTATTTGGATTCTTAGGAATTGTAAGGGTTTGATGTTCAAACTTTAATTCCAGATATATACCAAATTAAAAATCGTCAGTGTGTAATTATTTCTAAATGGGTCGGAAAATAAAAAATATTATTCAGAAATGACAGCAATTTTTTTTGCAATCATTACAGCTTCGGCAGATTGGCCAAAATATTATTTGGAACGTGTTTCGTTTTTATATGCGCGTGGTCTTTATACTTGACATTTCTTTTTCATAAAAATCAGCCAATATTCTCAGATTGAGCCCAAAATTATTTCCACAATACAAACTTATAAATGCTTACACAGAGCCAATAATGTTGGCACCGACTGTGTACTACTATTCTGTTAAAGTAATGTCAAATTAAAGTGGATAAATCATTTGGGAAAGTTAGAAATTTTGTTGTTTAAGTGATTTTATGCGATTATTATGTAAACTAACAAAAAAATGCATAAATTTTTTTAAAAAAAAAATTGAGTTAATGCATGTACAGGCAATCAGCCATATATTTTACAATCAATTATTTTGTGCATCATTGTAACGCAGGGAGCAACAAAAACTTATACAGACAATGTAAACAAATATGTATAATATCAAAGATGGAAGATTTTCCCCGGTGTACATTCTGGATAAACAGTTCTTCGGGTTTTTTTTTGGGTGTAGACAGGCTATGTATAGGGTAATCCACATAGTGGCAACTCCCCTCTTATAGCATAGGAAAGGGATCTGAAAGGGGGGATGCGGAAGGGAGGACGAAGGTAGCCAAGGGTTAACTAGGACCCCCGGGCTATACTTTAAGGATCCTACCCGGCATTCGCCTAAAAGTAATGCAAGACAAACCCTACAAAAACCTGCATCAGGTAGGTCGGGCATTTGGTACTTGTCCCACGCCCTTCCGATGGCGGGGGAGGGGTTTGTTGTGGGGTAGCAGCTTACTCCTCGTCATGCCTTGGCCAGTTTAGGAGGCAGCTGGCCGACTATTCCAATAGGAATAGCGGACAACTCTTACCGTATGCCCAAGGTCTGCGACCCCGGAACATACACCTGTCAAAACAGGCCGAGGAGCCTCGGCATGTGGGAACCTTAGTTAAAAAAAACAGAGTTGTGAAGGCATCCCCAAAGGTAGCCCCCTCCAGAGCTCTCTGGGAAGGTTTACCTGCGAGAGAATCCCCTCGCAGGCTTCCTTGACGAGTTCTTCGTTTTTTTTTGTTTTTTTTAGGGCAACAGGCTACATGAGGGTGATCCACATCGGGCAACTCCCCTTTAATAGCATAGGAAGGGATTAGAAAGGGGGGATGCGGAAGGGTAGAGGAAGGTAGCCAAGGGTTAACTAGGGCCCCCGGGCTATGGTTTAAGGATCCTACCCGGCATTCGCCTAAAGAAATGCAGGGAAAACCCTAGAAAAACCTGCATCGGGTAGGTCGGGCATTGGGTACTTGTCCCACGCCCTTCCGATAGCGGGAGAGGAGTTTGCTGTGGGGACGCAGCATTCCCTTCTCCGTGTCTCGACCAGTTTAGGAGGCAGCTGGCCGACTATTCCAATAGGAATAGCGGACAACTCTTGCCGTATGCCCAAGGTCTGCGACCCCGGAACATACACCTCTCAAAACAGACCGAGGTGCCTCGGCATGTGGGAACCTTAGTTCCAAAAAACCAGAGAGATATGAGAGCATCCCCAAAGGTAGCCCCCGCCAGGGCTCTCTGGGACGAGTTCTTCGGTTTCCACCCGGGTTAAAGTAAGCTTAACACGTTGACTGACGACTACGAGAAAACTCGTAAACTACGTTCTGTTCAAGGACGCCAACTACGAGTTATCTCGTCCTTGTTTACTTGTCATTTTTGTGCAGCTACGATTAAACTCGGAATATATCAGTGCTAATATTGATAGATGGCTTCTGGGAAAAGAGAAATAAATCAATGCTGTCTTGCATGAACAGAAAATTTAGTTAAAAAAAACGAAAAAAAATATAATTATAAAAATTAATTCAAATTCAAGAAATAAAATACTATTTTATTTTTTGTGGAACTTCTTAAACAATCTACCACACAAAGGGCTGGCTTCTCTTTACAGGCTTGCCACGTTGATAACCTATTAGATGTTTTTTATTGCTTTGCGGTTTTCAATTTCTTGCGCAGCAAATATATTAGTTGGTTCCACCAGTAATGCAAGAAATTCATCCGAAAAAAATAAGTCCACCAGCCTTTGTACTGACGAATATGGACGCGTATTCATGATTCAGCTTTAGCGAAGCGACATGTCGAATCGTGTCTGCGTACGAATTAACGCGTAGTTGGCTTCCGCGAAGAGATTCTGAAAATTGCCGTGGCAGTCAACGTGTTAAGCCACGACGTTTCGTTGGCGTACTCTGCCATCTTTCTCAAGTGAAGTGCCATCCTGTAGTTTGCGCGTAGCCTTTATCGCCAACTTCTCTGTTGCCTCGGTAAAGCTAACCTCGTCTTCCTCACCCGTTCCCTGGTGGCGTAATTATTGGGCTGAGATTTTTTTATCCTTTCGTTTAGCCAATACAGGATCCCAGGCTTTACTGAGCCAGAATCCCTAGTCATGAGGTTGCAATTGATGGTTTTAATTGCTACCGCCTCCACTAAAACACTGTCCGTATAATTTACATATTTGTGTCTATTTCGCATCTTTATGTCCCTTGTGTTTCGCGATCAGACACTCGTTTAAGGCAGAGACGTCTGCGAGGGCTATTCTCTCGCAGACAGTACCTGCGAGGATATTCACTCGCAGGCAGAACCTTTTAGGAGAGATACGAAGGGGCTGCCTTTGGGTATGCCTTTTCCTCTCCGTTTTTGAACTAAGGTTCCCACAAGCCGAGGCACCTCGGCCTGTTTTGAGAGGTGTATGTTCCGGGGTCACAGACCTTGGGCATGCGGTAAGAGTTGTTCGCTATTCCCATTGGAATAGTCAGCCAGCTGCCTCCTAAACTGGTCGAGGCACGGAGAAGGGAATGCTGCGTCCCCACAGCAAACTCCTCTCCCGCTATCGGAAGGGCGTGGGACAAGTACCCAATGGCCGACCTACCTGATGCAGGTTTTTCTAGGGTGTGTCCTGCATTTCTTTTAGGCGAATGAAATCCCTTCCTATGCTATTAAAGGGGAGTTTCCACTTTGAGGATTACCCTCATGTAGCCTGTTACCGAAAGAAAAACGTGTTAAGGCGGATATTTCTTTCATGATCTTTTCTTCTCTACGGTTCTAACAGTCTGACTGATATAGTTAAGTCCACATTCACACGCGGTTTTCTAGACGCCTACTATTTTTCACTGGTAGTAGAAGGACCCGAATTTTACTTTGAGTATAGAAGAATATTCTATAACTGTTTTCAGAGTCTAATCTACTAATCTTCGCCCGGAATGAGGAAAGAAAGCCGTGTTTGTCTCCCGGAGGTCATTCCTGTTAGTTTTCCTTTCTTTAATCTGGATTAAAAAAATTGTTTACAATCGTGAGGTAGCACAACTTTTTAGATTTTTCAGGGATTCCATTGTATGGGTAATGGAGTAGACAAGAAAAAGGCAGAAAATTGAAAAAATAAAAAAGGAAAAAAGTGGCAAAAAGGAAAGAAAGACGCAGTGTACAATAAACAAGTTAGGTTAAAGTGAGGACGTGAAAAATCGTCTACAAGTTCAGAAAAAGATGTAGAGATTTACTCCAACGTTTCGAACAGTAAGGAAAACTCTGTTCGCCTTCAGGGAGAAGAATAGCATTGGGGTATACAACACTCATTAGGGGAGGGGGGCAGACTTAATAGTTCGGCCTGGTCCTAGAGTGACAACTGTCCCAGTATATAGCATCCGAATAGTACACTGCCTTTTTCTTGTTTTCTTTGCTTTTTGCTTCGTTTTTTCCTTTTCTTTTTCAGTTTGTTGTCTATTTCTTGTTCACCTTTACCCACACAATGGAATACCCGAAAAATCTAAACAATAATGTTTCCTTTCTTCGGTGTTGAAAACCCTGCGTGTGGGAATATCCATCCTCCCGGCTAATCTATTTAAGGTTCTTAATGTCTGTAGGAAACGATCAGAGATAGACCTGCGTGTGAGATATACGGAAAAAGTGCAAGATATTAAATCTCTGAAGCAGTAAGTAACTTTGAGGCTATCATAAATTTTCCATCTACCATGTGAAAAAAAAAACTAAAAAATTCAGTGTCCCAAATTTACATTTCTTTTTAAGGGGTATTTTATAATAGGTACACAAATTATTCAATGTCAAAAATAGGCAAGGAGATTATCTTCTAGAAAGAGCCAAGATGTACAAATACTATCAGTAGTATGAACAACGTTAAAATCGTGTATATTATTTTCGTTCCCTATGAAGGACGGGCACCCAACTATAAAATAATTGTATATTTGTATTTTAAAATATTGTCTTATTGGTCCGGGACTTCATGTCAGCCTACAAGGCCATAAAATCCGTGAGATTCGCCACTCAGCCAGACGGTGCGGCTCTATTTAAGCCTCTAGCAGCACTTTTTCCCTGGAGTGAGATGGTTCTGTATTCTAGCCCAGTCACCCAAAAAACAAAAGAAGACTGCTGCAGGCGGAGAGACAAAGTTGGGAGCAAGAAAAACACACTCGGCGTGGCGTGAGGGACGCAGGGGGTAGGGGTTGAGAACGAAGGTCTTGCTATCTGCGAAACGGGCCCTGTTGGAAACGTCCATTAGTGCCCTTATCTATTATTAACGGCCCGCCTTTGTCTTCCAATCTGGCCACGCGTCGTGAGGCCCAAGTGCAATTGGCGATGAATAAAAGCCATTGACCACCTAATGAACAAAAGAATCGTTCGTTTACAGGTCGCCCGATATGGCGAAAGTGAGCAGCATACGAAATTCCGCTTTGCTCTGCTTGGATTAACTGTTTTGGTCGGCAGATAACATTTGTTTGCACAAAGAACTCACGACAAATTAAGGAATCCCCTACTCTTCAAGAGTCCAAAGGATTATTTATTATTAACATTTAATATTCTACCACGATACCAATATCTCGCCGATGTATGGTGGCTATCTTGAAATGAAATTCAATTTCACCAATCAAATGTTGAAAACTCAGGTGTTGCTGTAAAATATAATTTGCTCCATTTCCACACTATTACAGAATTGTATCAAGATCTGTCCCTTATTATAGTAGTTGAGGCCAGAGTATAGATGTTTCTTTATGAAAACTCTTCCAAAAGCGCTCTTTTTACAGATTATTCTAAAAATGCAATTATGACAGTCTCTAAAATAATCAATTCTAAACATACATTTGATTGGCTAAATTCTAAGATTTTAGACATTGACATTTTTTTTGGGTGTAGACAGGCTATGTATAGGGTAATCCACATAGTGGCAACTCCCCTCTTATAGCATAGGGAAGGGATTTGAAAGGGGGGATGCGGAAGGGTGGAGGAAGGTAGCCAAGGGTTAACTAGGGCCCCCGGGCTATATTTTAAGGATCCTACCCGGCATTCGCCTAAAGAAATGCAGGTCAAACCCTATGAAAACCTACATCAGGTAGGTCGGGCATTTGTCCCACGCCCTTCCGATGGCGGGAGAGGGGTTTGCTGTGGGGTCGCAGCTTACTCATCGCCATGCCTTGGCCAGTTTAGGAGGCAGCTGGCCGACTATTCCAATAGGAATAGCGGACAACTCTTACCGTATGCCCAAGGCCTGAGACCCCGGAATATACACCTCTCAATACAGGCCGAGGTGCCTCGGCTTGTGAGAACCTTAGTTCAAAAACGGAGAGGAGATCCCTTATTATTACGCTAAACCTTCTGCTTTTTAGATTTAGATTTATTATTCATTCCATTAGTCCTCGGTCGAGGAAATAGGATACGTCATAATATATAAGATTACATGAAAAATATAAGTATTACAAATACAAAATTTAAAGAAAAACATTGTACTTTACATAAAAACATATGATTTAAAACTACGTTAAAGTTATTAATATAACAGTAATTAGTAATTAAAGAAATAATAAGTGTTTTAATTCATCATCAATTTTCATTCGATGGAGTTTCCAGTAGAAAATCTTACATCGATTCCCGTCGAGCATGAAAAAGAAAATAAGTCAGCAGTTAAATTCTAGAATATTATCATCGTAAAATAATAGCGTAACTTGATAGGATTTCAGAAAACTATTTTATTAAAGAGGATCTAATCTGTCCTTCCTTTCTACGAGTAATATGCGCTATTAATTAACAAAGATGTAAAACTCTTTATAAATTAATTTTATATACTGTAATGCATTGAGGGAATGCATTGTCTTGGAACACCGCACATGTGGGGGGGTGAGGATGCAAGTGCAAAATAATTACGGGTCCTGTCTCGATGTGACATGACGGAGGGGCTAGCTATTGGCTAAGGAACTGCAACTGCAGAATGTAAATCTCAGTAATGGAGAAGCTGTCACCGCGCAGTTGCGACGTGGTCTTGGAACAAAGGGAAAACAACGAGACTAGTAGTATATAAGGGAGAAATAAGCTATTGTGAGTTAGTCAGCGTCAGTCAGCGTGGGAGAGGGGTGCTGTGAGCATCGTGAGTTGAGTTTTGGAGATAGAGTGGAGGAGGGATGCTGTGGGCATCGAACTTGGAAGTTAGTTGGAGTTGAGTGTCAGAGCGGAGGGAATGGAGAAAATTTGCAGCCTGCGAGAGAAATAGAAAATTATTCAACTATAAACATTTTCATATGCAGAAGTTCAATCTGTAATAATATCAAAATTTGACCACTGTCTTCGATGGTAGGAGACCAGGACACAGCATCCAGCGTCGAGTAGTTTCAGCACGAACAACTGGGATGTCCTTCACCGAGTATGGAGAATCAGCTATCGTCGAACCAATAATATGCGTTAGAGTCAGTGTGTGTAAACGTCCAGTCTATAAAGTGTGTGTGTCATGAACGAGCCAAAAGTTCCTGAGAAATCGTGAGTTGAAATTTATGATATTAATATGTGTAAACGTAATTAAAAGATACAGTCAGATATCGTTCTCTTCTTTTGATAATAAAATAAACTCTTTTAAATTTAGAAGCAATCTGTAGAATAAGTTCGTTAATAAGTTTCGTCGATGTCTAGACGATTAAATATTTCTGTTTAATTTAAAGATAAATGTTGGGTTCTTTGATTATTTAAGTGTTCTGTCCGTTATCAAACCCAGTAAAGACCCATGAGAGAAAGAGATCTTTTTATAATATTAAATTGTATAATGTTTCAGGAATTGGTAAATAAATGTTGTTTGTTTTAAAGTCTATAATTTTCATTTAAAAGCCCGTCAAAATTAAATTGTCACGTTTGTTTATTACAATACTTATAAGTTTTTATTTCTGCCTGAAGACTATTGTATAGATTTATCCCGGAATAACGAATGCTTGATTCAAAAAGGATAAGGCGATGTTTTTTTTTATGCGGAATTGCGAGCGATTTCTACTGTTGTATAATGATTTGCTCCGTCGAGGGCACATAAATTGATGTTTCTCCAGAAAAACTTTAAAATTTCTAGAATATACGTACAAGGCAATGTTAAAATCCCAAGATTCCGAAACAAAGTCTTGCAACTGGCATTACAATCAGCACCCGATATGGTTTTGAAGTTTAAAAATTTGCAACACGTGAAGTGAACGACCCCAGTTTACTTTGCCGTAGGACATGACAGAATGAAAATATGCATGATATACCATTTTAGATGTAGATACATCACTTTCCCGGGCTAACACTCTTAACGTGAAGCAAATTTTGCTAAGTTTTCCCGAGAGTTTATTTATATCGTGATTCCATTTCAATTTATTTTCAATCAACAGACAAAGAAAAGGCGCGTGCTCCGAAATGTCCTCCTGAAAGAAGTTAAACTGTTTGATTTTTGAAATGAAGGTAACGATTTTAGTTTTCTCTAGATTAAGAGAAAATTTGTTTGCAGTGAACCACAGATTGAAACGACTCATCACAACATATTTTTCACGCAACGTTTGCAAGTCGCTGTCCGTGATTTGTGTCGTAAGCGTAAAGGACTGATTTTAAGGTATCTAAATAATTTGGTAGATCGTTAATGTAAATGATGAAAAGCAAGGGTCCCAAAATTGAGCTCTGCGGGACACCGCAGGTAATTGCCTCCCATTCTGACAGATGCTCACTTCCATCCGAGCTTACAATCGCAACTTTTTGGCGCCTATTTTGCAAGTAAGATCGCAATAAAGAAAGCGGAACTCCTCTGATTCCATAGAAATCTAATTTTCGGAATAAAATGTCATGATCTATTAAATCAAACGCTTTGGAAAGGTCAGCAAAAATTCCAGTCACTTTAAGTCTTTCGTCGAGTGCGTCGTGAATACTCTGAACGAAGTCGTATGAAGCCGTGTTGGTGAATTTACCTCTAATGAAACAATGCTGTGATGTGGAAATAATTCTAAATTTTGTGAGAAAAGTTGCAATTCTCGTGTGTACTGCTTTCTCAAGAATTTTGGAGAATATTGGCAAGAGCGAAATAGGGCGATAATTGGAGACGTCTGTTGTAGAACCCTTTCTGTACAATAGTTTAACTTTCGCGTCTTTTAGAGCATCCGGAATATACCAGACGAAAAGCACAAGTTAAATATGAACTTAATTGGAATTCAGATTTCGTTACAGCAGCGTTTAACAAGTTTACTGCTGACTATGTCATATGTATTTGAAGATTTAAAGTTTTTGATTATGCTAATAATCTTTTTTTCTTTAGGGTAACAGGCTACCTGAGGGTAATCCACATAGTGGCAACTCCCCTTTAATAGCATAGGAAGGGATTTGAAAGGGGGGTTGCTGAAGGGTAGAGGAAGGTAGCCAAGGGTTAACTAGGGCCCCTACCCGGCATTCGCCTAAAAGTAATGCAGGGAAAACCCTAGATAAACCTGCATCAGGTAGGTCGAGCATTGGGTATTTGTCCCACGCCCTTCCGATAGCGGGAGAGGAGTTTGCTGTGGGGTCGCAGCATTCCCTTCTCCGTGCCTCGACCAGTTTAGGAGGCAGCTGGCCGACTATTCCAATGGGAATAGCGGACAACTCTTACCGTATGCCCAAGGTCTGTGACCCCGGAACATACACCTCTCAGAACAGGCCGAGGTGCCTCGGCTTGTGGGAACCTTAGTTCAAAAACGGAGAGGAAAAGGCATACCCAAAGGTAGCCCCTTCGTATCTCTCCTAAAAGGTTCTGCCTGCGAGAGAACATCCCTCGCAGGCACCGCCTGCGAGAGAATATCCCTCGCAGACTCTTCAGGAAAAGGCATCCCCAAAGGTAGCCCCTTCGTATCTCTCCTACTAGGTTCTGCCTGCGAGAGAACATCCTTCGCAGGTACTACCTGCGTTGATCGAAAGAAAGACTTATTAACCGGTGTTCTGGATTCACAAAAGTTGAACGTATCACGTTTCTGTACACATGAATTCTCTAACATATCACGAGAAACGTTAATAAAATACGAGTTAAATTCACATGCAGCTTCTTTGTTTTCTATTAGGTATTCGATCTTTATAAGTTGTATATCGTTATGGTTTTTAGATTTAGATGCGTATAAAGCGTAATTAATATAACTTAACAACATGAGTATTTTAATTAGTAATCGACGAATAAACTTAGATTTTAAAAGTAATAACTGCAAAGTGGAAATGACTATTAACAGAATTTTTGTATTAAGAACGCTGGTGCTAGGAATAAATTATCATGAAATAAAAGGTAAGGCATGTTCCTCACATCAAAATAACATAAAATGTTATATAAACGTATGTCAGAGGGTCCTTATTTTAATAATAAAATAACATCAAGCAACCCTCCCCCGTCCCCAATATATGTTGTTTAGGCGTTACAGATTATTTTAGATGATTTCTACCTGATATCTACCATGTAATGAATAAACAGTCACCTAAACAGTATTCAAATCCACATAATTTTGGTGCAGCGGCCAGAAATGATACAATTCCATGTTTACGAAGAAGCATACAGAGTAAAACCAAAGAACGCTCAGCCAGGTCAAAGAAATGTTTTGCGATTCGATTATTCTAGGTTCAACTTACTCGAGCATTTTTCAACTTAATTGGAAAAAATCTCATACAACACTTCAATAAAGTTATTCAGAAAGTCTTTTTTGAAATATCTTCAGATCATAAGTCGCAGAGCCAATTATGTCTTCACATTGGAACGGAAGAAAATTAAAATAGCTCAACCACTGTGGACGGCAGTAGCTTTGCAATTTAAATACGTTTTCATTGCGTTAAAAAATTCATTCTACTTGTAGAAAATATATTTATTATTCATTATCTATTAAAATGCAAGTTTGTATTCTAATTCAGTGATATTCATATAATTAACTATGGTTCGTTTAAACTTCAATCTAATTCCCAGGGTTTTATTTTTGGGAACAGTTCTCGACCGCCACTTATCTTCAGATATGGAGACGCCACATCAGAAACAGAAGCTGATATTCGTCGTTATAAGAGCAGGCTTTGCTGAGAAGAAGTAATACCTGCTTCAGAAATAGATTGAGACAATAGATCTTGCTCGAATGTAAAATGAGGCACTCAATACTGAAACATTGCTATTGAAGGTATATCCGTAATGTGGTAAACTGTGAAACACCTGCCAGTTAGAAAACTAAATTCATGAATCTGACCAGGAAAATAAAAACCATAACTTAATACGTGTTGAAAAATATATCATACAACGAAATAATTTGAGCTACATGGAAGACACGTGTCAATAGATAAATACGGCTAAATAGAAATACAAAAGCACTGTTATTAGACCTTGTGATGTAAAAAGCGCAGATTATGTCACCTAAATTACACTTCATAGTGAGTGGCACGAAATCGTCGGCCGTCTCTAAAAATTAAGAAATACCGGGACGGGATCGACTGAAGGCAGTGAAGGCGAACGAACTGGGAAAGAATCGGCATGGTATTAGCGAAGTTGACGGTGGGAGAGCAGAAGTCTGGAAGCTCAAGACGCGAGTAAGACCGTGACGAAATCAACTGGAAGCTGCAAAGACGGGGGCAGAATCGACTGGCGGTCCCGAAAACGGATGCAGCGTCCAGGAGGGAAGGCGACGAAGACAACGGGTGTCCGCGAAGTGTCCGACAGAAGCGGAATCGAGTGGCAGCGCAGATGAAGATGACCGTGTGGATTCGACTGGCGGCTCCAAAGCGGACGAAGGGTACAAAGGGTACAATCGACTGGTGACATCGAGGGCGACGGAGGCGGATTCGACTGGAGCAGGGAAGGATACGAAGAAGGGGCAGGAATCGACGGGTGTCAACGAAGTCGACGTCGACGGAAGCGGAGTTGACTGGTGGCTCCAGAGCCGACATAGATAGAGGCAGAAAATCGACTCGTGGCATCGATGGCGAGGAAGGTGGCCTCGACTGGAGCAGAGAAAGCGATGCGAGTCAGCGGAGTCCACAAGTGTCAACAAATACGACGAAACCAGATACGGAGTCGACTGGCAGCGACGAAGCACAAGACCGTGGGGATATCGACGGGTGGCTACAACACCTACGAAGACGCGTGTATAATCGACTGGTGACAACGAGGGAGACGGGGGCGGCGTTGACGGGCAGCGAAGAATTAGAAGAATGGTGGCTCCGAACGCTATTAAGACGGAGACCGAACAAGACGGGAGTCAGCGGATTTGACGAGGTCAGCGAAGGAGATGAAGTCGGATGCGGAGTCGACTGGCAGCGTCGAAGCACGAAGGCCGTGGGGATATCGACACGTTGGCTCCAAAGCCGACGCAGGCGGAGGCAGAATCGAACACAATTGTCAGCGAAGTCGACGATGCCGATTGCAGTGACGACTGGCAACGACAAAGCAGAATACCGTGGGGATATCGACTGTTGCCTCCAAAGCCGAAGAAGATGCGGGTACAATCGACTGGTGACATCGATGGTGACTGAGGCGGAGGCGGATTCGACTGGATCAGAGAAGGCGACGAAGACGTGGGCGGAGTCGATGAATGTCAACGAAGTCGACGAATACGGAAGCGGAGTATACTGGCAGCGCAGAAGCAGAAGACCGTTGGGATATAGACTGGTGGTTCCAAACCGATGAAGACGGAGGCAGAATCGACTGGTGACATTGAAGGCGATGAAGACGGACTCAACTGGAGCAGAGAAGGCGTCGATTGGAGTAGGCGGAGTCGACAGGTGTGAGCAAAGTCAAGAAAGCCAGAAGCGGAGTCTATTTTCTGCTTTGAATAAGAAGGCCGTGGGAACATCGCCTGTCGGTTCTGAAGGCGGGGGTCGGAATTGTTTGGTGCCATTGAAAGCGACAAAGATGGAGGCGGACTCAACTGGAGCAAGGAAGGCATGCAAGACGAGAATGGAATCGACTGGCAGCGTCAAAGCGAAAGAAGACCGTGGAAAAATCGACTGTTGGCTCCGAAGACTGGCGGAATCGACTGATACCAAAGGTGACGAAGACGTAGGCTGATCTTTCGGAGCAGGGAGGGCGACGACAACGGGATCTGAGTTGACTGGCTACGCTGAAGACAGTTGCTGAATCGACTGGCGTCAGTGTATCGGTGGCGGTTTCGGAGTCGACAATGGAGGGAAAAGCGTCTGACGGAGGCGTAGGTGATAAAAGCAGCAACGGATCCGCAGTGTCGACGTAGCCGGCGGCGCTGTCTAGTGTTAGTTCGAAGGACACTATGATTACGGCTATTGCTGATCCAAATCAATTTCATATAAATTCATTCCCAGAAAAGTTGAGGACTCTGTATTTATCATTTTGCGTGGTTACTCTTTCCCACTTTACATGGAGAAGAATTAACTTTATTTTGTGATTATATATGCTGGAATTAAACTTATTTTATTATAAGAAACAGGTCAGCAATCAAATTCCGTGTTTTCGGTTAATAATAATTGTAAAGAAATTTGTAATTACTGAAACCCACGTTTGAATATACCCTCAACAATACATAAATGTACGGAAGAGAGCAAGTGATTAATTGCTGATAATCAAAGTATATGTATTAAATTGACTTGTCCTATATCTAAGAAATGTTATGTACAGTAGATTTAAAACGGTTCAAAAATATATCTAACAATTCTATTTTCTAGTTTTATTTGCAAAGTATTGTGTTAAACTTAAAACGAGTAAGATTCAATTGTTGGTTTGATTTTTAGGCACTGTAAAAAACATTTTTAAATTAATATAATTTCAAATACAAGAGTTTAATTCAAAGGATGGTCGTATGACGTTTCAACCGCTTTCGAGTAGATCTGAAGACAGGCGATTAATACAATTAATGGACAGTGAATATTGACCATTAAGGAATCTTGAATCGTCTGTCAACATTCGCGCAGTTTTGAGAAACTGCACCAGCCAGTTCACATTACAATCTTCTTTTTAATTGCTGTCCGACCCAGTGGTGGAGCCGTGTGCTTGTCGAGGTTGCAGTAGCCCGGGAGAGGAAGAATTAAATAACGTGCGGGACTGGGAAAGCCACTTAGGAGAGCAGCGGCGTAACTCACAATGAAGCAGCCCCGGAATTCAATCGTGCGCCCCCGTCCCCGCCCCCGCCGGCGAGACTAATGCTGGTCCCGGCCATCTCATATCTTGTCACGTCGTTTCTCTTTTCCCATTTGTCGATAGAACCGCGGTTGATGATATTTCGTACAGGACAGTGGTAAAGCTACAACTTCCCATTGCAAGGGGCCGACCCCTACTCCTTTTAGAGGGGAGAAGCGGCTATAAAGAAAATACAAGATCACTGAGGAAAATAGCATTTGTATCGTCCATCCACGACTAAAACTACCAAAATAAATATCAGATATATTTCAGTTCTCCACTTTCCTCTGTTGTCTTGAGCAGGCGAATTTTAACACAGTTACCATCTAAATTTTTCATAGACCCTAAAAAGTGTAATATATAATTAATATTATAACTAGTTGTTTTAATTTATGTTGAGAAAAGAAGGTTTGACAATATCTTCTTCCGGCGAAATGCATATAATAAAACAATTTTCATGCTACAGTAGGTAAAAGATGCAAAAACTTTGTGGCATAGCTATAAGAAGCCTCTTCAGCTACTTCTACATCTCGATACATACCAATCGTTGAAAATATACATAAAACAGTCAATACCTTAAAGATAAAATACTGAATTAATAATATTGTGTGTGGTTAAAATTTATATTCAACTTAATACACAACGTCCATGTTCAAAAACCATTATTGATGTACCAAAATTACATAGGTTTAATTCCTCATGAAACCTCTCTCCAAGGTGGTTAATACCAAACTTCATTTTAAGACTACTAGGAAGTATACACATGTTTCTCCTAAACCTATAAAAGAAAATAAATCATCAAGACTAGGTACCACATGATTTATTGTAATCGCCTACCCGCTCCCTCGGATCCTTACAATGGACGAATGCCGACCCGGGCGCCACTGCATGTGCAGAAAAGTTTTATTTTAAATTATGTAAACGACAATCGTCTCATTAATTAACATTCGCGATCCGCGCGATCCACACCAGGGAGCCGATAAACGATTTGCCAGGACTCGTGAGTACTTGAGTCGAACATGAGACTCTCAATAACTGTATCTCAGGGGTCCTGGTTTTGATCAATTAAGTAATGAATGAAAACAAAATGTAAACATAAAATTCAGTTTAATGGACAAATTGGGGTTAATACAAATACCCAGCACGACTCCTCAATCGCCAAATGTTGCCATTCTTATTGATAAACTTACATCTAACAAGTCTCCGTAAATTTACTATTTTGGCCAAATTTAATATGTCCTTTAAGTACACAGCCGGTCATTGGACCCACAACTCTCATTTCGCAGTAATTTCACACGATTCAGGGAAAGGGAGGGAAGTTTGCTTACTGTGCTGCGACGCGTTGTCTTCTGATGATGTCCAGGTTCAGGTTCAGGTTCCTGGCCGGTCGGCTGACCAAATCCTCGTACGCAGAGAAGCGGCTAAAACACACAGGCGCGACGGCCTACACTTGCTCCGCAATTCACGGTTCTCTCCTCCAAGAACCTCCGCACCAAAATCTCCGACGTGTTCGTCCCTTACAGTTCACCAAGAACTGACGACGCCCGCTCTCCTGCCTTCCAGGACGCGACTCGTCTCCACCACACTACTCCGGTCACAGACGTCGGCTCTGCTTGCCGACAAGCCGAATTTTGGGTAACAACTGTCCCGTCTCCTGGCCCACAGCTTCTCCTTCGCCGTCCAGGACCCGACTCCCTTAATCCGCCACAGCTGTGACCAGCCACTGTCACCTTTGTTCCTCACGTTCACCACTACGGCCAGAATATGACCTGACAAGACGTCCCTCGCAAACCCACTTCCTGTTGACGTAAACTTGGTCCCAAAGACCGGCCGTGTGAAAAATGTTACCTCCAACATTCCCACGACAAGACAACTAGTATTAATGTTTAAAATCACTTATTACAGTATGTCTTTTAATGAGCACAGGTTGCCCAGACATGTCATCTCTCTATGTCCAGCTCAGAAATAAATTAGGAAGCTTAGCAATAGAAAGTAGAATAGAACATAATGACTAAATAACCAACAATGCATCAAGCATAGCAAAATGCTGTACAGCATCTGGTCAGAAAAGAGACTAGTCAAGAAAATGTTTGGCAGTGCCCCTAATCATGACTACTCACAACTTTAATAAGTGATTTATAGATAATACAACATGATGTCACAAAAAGAAACTTGACTTTCTGCATTATTTAAATCGTGTACCGAAATCTAGATACAGGCACACTTTAATTATTTTTAGAACAGGTAACATATTACTATTTTTTGTGCTAATGTTTGCAATATATTTTATGTCCTCATGAATTAATTATTTTTGCAGTATAGTATTTAAGGAAATGATAAGACATTCAAGCGAAGGTGAAATTCACCTTTATAACACACAACAATGTGCAGATCTAAATATGAAAAGAAGTTTAAAATGTATTAAACTCTATAACAACCTATGGTGCGCTTTTAGTTTTCGATTTGTTACAAAATATTTTTTATAACTGTTGCCTAAATTACTGCCTGGAAGCATGGGAATGTGGCTTGCCGGGGTCGAGCAGCAGACACAAGACAATGGTGAGGTGGATTGGAAAATCCGCAAGTCCCTCAAGCAAGGTCAGGGTCGGCCAAGGAAGGGGTAGACGACCGGGAGGGTATGGCCCTAAAATAGATGGAAGTGGGTCACGTGTGCACAAGGACCAACCAGGAGAGAGGGATTTTGAGGAGGCAGAGAAAGAAGTCTGCGAACACGAGGAGATGAATTTGGACCGTCGGTGAGAGTGGTCAGGGAGAGTTGATCCTGAAAGATTTTGGTTTTGCACGTGGGTCTCGGGTCGTCTTCTGCGAATGCTGATGAGAGAGAGAGCCGCCAACGGGAGTCGACCCTGTCCGAGCTGCAGACCTGGTAAGTCGCATTCCATGCTTCCGGGTATCGCGTCGGTTTGCCACGAGGAGAATCACGGTTAATCTTGAGAAAGGGAGGGGGTTACATGCATCCCTGGCAGGCTGGAGAGCTTTCGTTTTATATAAATTCTCATAAAATGAATTCTTGTTTTTAAATATTGTATTTCCCTTTCCTGCAAGAACAATTCTTGCAGGTGGCGCCCAACAAATCGCATATCAATAGTTAATTTGACTTTAAGCTCACCACAAACCTCTCCAATAAAATAAAATACTGGCAAGGCAAAAAAGAGATTAAACTCAAACTCTATTTGACTCATTTTTTGTTTTCAAACCACCGAACTAAATAACAAACATAGTTTGGAATATTAACCATTTTTATGTCTTATTATAATTATTGTCATTTCACTTTAACTGGAGGATAATATGAAATTATATCTCAATTTTGTGGATTAACATCAGTTATTTATTATTTTACCCATCATGACGATTCAATGCAGACTTATATTGATTATGATGAAGATGATATTTTGATGGACATTCAAACACACTTCCATTACTATTTTTCAATTTCTGTTACATGTCTGTACAACGTATTGAACTTCCCGCTGAGTTGAATACGCGCCTCCCACTTTCACCAAGTATCCAATCAGGGCTCAGTATTGTAGCGCGATAGTTTTATAATAATATTATTTTAATGTAATTAGATTGGCAAAATGCTAAGATTTTAGACATTGACACCAGGTACAATTCCAGAATCATTTCAGAGATGCTTCACATTCAATCAAACATCACAGTTGTTAATGTACAGACACTATGAAACTCAATAATTGCTATGATCCCCTTATTATTACGCTAAACCTTCTACTTTCCCATTGTCGTTGCTCCCTTATTGTTACGCTAACCCTTCGGCCCTCCTATTGTCGTTGCGTTTTCATCGCTTTTAAGTTTCGTCAACTGACGAGTGCAGTTGTGTCGTTCTAGACTCTTCTTCGCACCTGAGGAAAGAGACAAGGATCCCAGAAACGTTGTGTGGTATTTATATTATCACTTTTTTTTGTTTGTATTCGCTATCTTTCTTATTAATTATTTTCAATCAGACGTAATTTTTTTCATTTTAATAAAAAAGTTTCGAGGTATTCCTTTAGACAGTTTACAGCAGATGACACTAGATTAAACTGACTATCGCTTCCAAATAAATTTCAAACGCGGTTAATTGCGAAGACATATACAAACAACATAGACTGGACAAGGCGACGCCATGTTTGAAGTAAATTGAAAATTTAACCGCCAGTCATGGTGGGCTTTTCCTGTCGTCTGCGAGTATTGAATCATTATTATACGTCGTGCTAATGACTTAAAAATAAATCTCTATTGACATTCAATATATTTTTGTGTACATTTGTCTTATCTGTCTTCCTCTTTCATTCATAGCTTTAGTTTTGCACAAATGATGCAATCTACAATTTAAGTAATGTTTTAAAAACTTCAGTATTAAAATTCCTCTCTAAATTCAGAGGTAATCATTAAATGGTCAAAGTTACAAAATAGTCATTTTTATTGAAACTTTTATGGTCGCGTCAACGAAAATGTTATTGGCGACCTTCTACATTATTTAAATAATAGGGTTCATAATATTTTCTTTATTCTAGTGCGATGATTGGGGTTGCATTCAGTTTCTTCTGAAATTAGATGGTCGATTTTGGCACTGGATATGAAGACTAGTAATGAAGCGATTGCATCTGAAGAAGTCCTTTGTATTGAATTTGGCTATTGTCATGTTTCGCTTTTCTTCGTATTTTCGGCATTCAAAGAGTACACGTTGAATGATGAGGGATTGGTTGCAGGGGTGTTCTGCAGAAGAGGTGAGCATGCGAGAGGGATCTTATCCTGGAGATTAATATCTGCTGGTTTCTGTGGAGGTTCTTGGAAAGTATTAGTTCGGATGATGATGTTATTTTCTAATAGAAGAGTCCGTTGTTTCCAGTACGCCTCCTTGCTTGCCCAGGTTGATTCTATTTTCTTCTTGAGCTCCTATTATATGTCCGAGGCTGTGCATACTGTAGATGTGTCAGGGTGATGCTCATGCTGTACATTCATAGCGAGAGCGTCTGCAGCCTCGTTTCCCGCTATATGGGCATGAGCGGCGATCCAGATTATGTAGATTGATTTTTTACGTGCTATGTTGTGTATAAGTATTATGAAAATAGTCACAATATATGCATAGCATTCTGAAAACATCTGCATAGAAAATTCTTCTTCGCCATTACCATTTCGATATTCCTTAACACCTCCTGCCAATTTTAATAGTTTTACATCTTTAGAAGGATTGTATAGGCTATCTTTAAAATCGTCAGAGTGAGGAACAAGGAGAATGTCCAAACAACTTAAATACTTCAGTTTTCTACTCACTTGCCTAACAACAATTCCACTACCTTATCGGAATAAAATTTCAATCGTTCATATTCTGGGTCGTAATCGTGATCAAAATTGGCATTAGCGTGAAATTTGAAGACATAGCTTGCAGTAGGTATCACAAGTGTCTCCACATATCCTCCACTACTTTAGCCTTATTTGACGGTTGTATCTGTGTAATTAAACACTTCTCTGAATTGCAAAGCGTTAGGGTTAATTCTTTTTCATCTTATAAATAAACAATAGTTGAGTTTAAATAATTTTTTCTGAATTGAAATTGGCTGTTGTTTATTTATAAGTTGTCTTAAATACTCAGAATATATATAGCATAACACAAATCGGGTGTTTGGTGAAGTGCATTATTTAAGAAATGGCGCTCAGTGTTCTTTGTTGCTGCCAAGCAGAGCGCTGTAACGCTGATAGCCTCTTAATGATGTTTATATGCCACTTTCGTTCATTGTTAATAATAAAAAGTGGCGCGGTTTCAATTTCAGCATCAAATGCAAAGAAAAAATATCCAATATTTCCGTTGGAAGAAAATTATTTTTAAAAAAAGTGAAAAAAAAAATTGTTATTAAGAAGGTATATTGGTTGGGATCGGGTATCGAACCCGCGTTCACTGATTCAAGTGGATAGTCAACTCGGGTTCAACGTCGATACCTGATGCAATTCAGCAGGGAGTAGAAAATTTATTTCATCTTTGCTGACTACACAATCACTTTAAACGAAGTCAACTGCCATCCATCCCTCCTTCCTATCCAAATGTTAATAAATTAAATAACACATTAATATTTATAATCCTACCTGAACAGTTATATTCACAAAAATTGTGAATAAATAATGTTATGGATTCTAAAAATCATTATAATTCTTACTTTTCATCTGTACCAAATTGATTATTTAATTTACTAAGAAAACTATTGAAGGACTTAAATAATAACTTGAATATCTAATAACAAAATTATTAATATATGATTTATTATATTGGGAAAGTATAAATTCTAAGTTAATTACAAAATAATAATTCCTCTGGATATTTCAACTGTCAAGGATTTAAAAAGTCTCAAATAAATATTTTTTATTCCAACAAACACACAAACAAAAAGAAAAAAGTCATTTGAATGTATATGGTATAGATTAAACTATAAAACAATATCACTATTAAAACTGTACTAATTTAAAAAATTGGACAATCCAAATTTAGTTTGATGCAAATAACAACAAAAAAAATTATATTTTCCATTTATTTCGTCATGTGCATCTGATTTTTCAATTTAATACATTGGGCATTCAAAACAAAAATAAATTATACTAAATTATGTCACTGTTTCTGTCAATATTCTGGGCATGAATACTCTAGTTCAGCTAAGAAACTTGCTAAATACAACTAAGGTGATTAATGGATAAATGTACACAACGAATAATTTTATCATATTAGTTTGGTGTCATTTTATTTGTGAGTCAAGTACTCATATTGTTTGTGGAAACATATTTTAAGATATAAACTGTTGGGTTAGATTTTTTTTATTTTCTTTGCAATTGGTTTCTTCAAATGTAACTCAGTGTTATAAGATTACAATGATTGAAAAAACTTAGTAATTATTAATCTAAAATAGTAAACTTTTTTTTGTTTGTATCAATGCCAAATGAATTAAGTTAAACAATTTATTTTTTGTCAGATGTCTCAATAGAACTAGGGTATATTAAATACAGTTAATTTCTAATATTTTATATAAGGGTAAATAATGTCAAAATAAGAATCCTATTATAATTTTAATAGATGACTCAGCTAAATATGGATATTTCTAGACATAAACTAATCACAATTAATCAGATTGAACTATTGCATTTGCATTGCTGGAAATTATTCTTGTTATATCTAATATAATTCTGCACAAAGACTGTAATGAAATACTTTGAAGATGACAAGAAAAAATTAAATGAAACATGAAACTTTATTACCATACAGACATTCTAAATAACAGAAAATTCTTAATGTGTATTTTGCATCATTGAACTTAATAGAATGTGAAATATGGTGGGAAATTGTATACTTCTAACTGAATGATTTTTTTAAAAAAAAAAAACAGATTGTAAAATCATGAAAATAAATTGAAAACTATATATAAGTAAAAATGAACAATATATTAAACTAAAATTTAAAATTATCAGAATACAAATTCATAGCAATTAGAGTTAAACAATTTAGTTGATAGCGTAAATAATAATCTTAAATAAGTAACTAAAGTTTAAAATTATAACTGAAAAAATTATAATTAATTCACTTTGAATACCTTTAGAAAACAACAGTTAAGTAGGATAATCTAGTAACATGTTACTTATATTGTTCAAACACTGAACAACTTATCACAGACATGAATAATTTACCTCAATTCTCCTGATACCCAAAATTATAAATCTTTTCATAAATGTTTTAAGTTTGACTTAAAGTAACTTAAATTGTGAATAATACACTGCTGTAATAAATTTACATGCTGTTTCACATAGCATTGAAAATAATTGTTCTGGAACACACAAAACAAGGTCGAGTCACTGAGGAACTATACCAAACAAGTTTGTTAACTGCACATACAATTGACTCTTTCAATAACCACTTGCACTTAGAGAAAATTCATAGCTGGTTTTTGTGTCACTACAAAAGAATGGGCCCTTAGCCAATCACAAATAAGAATTGGTTGTATCTTTCAATATACATTGTTATTACGATAGATCAAACATATTCCACTCTGCACTGTCTTTCGAGCACTCATTTCCAGGTGGTCTGACCTCTATCACTAGTGCTGATCCTAGATTATCTGCATCCACCTGCGAGCTGGTGGATGTAACAGGAATTGTACCACTGACAGTCCTTCCTTGCACTTGATGATTATTTTGAAGACTGCTGCAACAAGAGCATTATTTGACATTAATATTTTAAATATAGTGAATATCATAATAATGAAAAAGACTATGACAGTGAACATAATTGTGGATACAATTGTTCACTCAGATAGAAGTCCAAGAAGACTTTATTTTAAAAAAATATCAGAATTAAAAAAGGAAAAAAACTATGATACTAAATAACAAATAAGAAGAGCATAATAAAGAATTAAGGAATGATTATTTTTATTTAAACTAACACTTAATTAACTAATTTGCAAAAATTTATACAAAATTATATAAAACATATGTTTAGAATGATAACATAACAATTTAAGACAATTTCTATGTAATACGAAAGCATTCATCTCTCCATTATTCAGCACATATTTCCGGTACCGTTGAAGTATTTGAAAAATATAATGTCATATTTGACCATAAATATATAAAAGTTTTACAATATCATATTCTAGTAGCCATGAAATTTTGATAATAGATTTTTTGATTATGTATAATCATGTTTAAATTATTTTGTCATATATATATATATTGAAATAATATTCAACTAACAATTGCATTTCATACATCCTTTAATGACCATCAGCCTTCGTCATTATCCAAATTTGGTGCTGTTTACAATTAAAGAGTAAAATTTCAGCTTATTATAAATTTTAAAAATAATTAAAAATACACAAGACTAATGACCTAAATTTAAATTTATTTTCTATGGTCTTTATATGATGATCAATTTATTCACACAAAATTGTTAGTGGTATTTTAATATATTTTGCATTAATATCCTAAATTTTATTTTCATTTAAGACATTAACTCATACTTATAAACACATATTGTGAACTTTTATGAAACAATTCAAAATTAGGTGTCTAGAAACATCATGTCAAAATTGGTTGTGAAATCAAGTAGTGTGTTTACATATCTATATTGCTATATTAATTGGTTTGTGACAAATAGGATTTGTATATATATTAAATATTTTGAATAACATTCTTTAGTGGTCTATGAAGTAATGTCAGAAATTAGTTATATTGTTGAAAGCATCTTTGAATGCTGAAGAATTTGTATACAGTATTCTTTCTAAATCTGTTTTGGATATTTATTTACAATGGTGTGAAATCTACTGTCCAATAACTGCAGTTAATTTTGAGGTTGATGCATCAATAATGCTCTGAATAAGCTCTCTTGGAACCAGCTAATAAATAGGTCACATAAAGGAATCACACATAGTTGGGCCTTCAATTAAAACAACTTTAGCAATTTAATTTCATTCGAAACATAAATGTCAACCCACTACAAGTTTTTACATTTTCATAGCATACCCTTACACCTGTATCTCAAATTATCATAACCACTCAATGTTTGGTTCCATACTATTTTAGTTTTCTTGCATTAAGAAAAACATTGTTCTTTAGGCAGGAAGGTTGAATAACAAACATAAAAGAGAAATGATACCACAACAAGGTATAAACAATGTCTGTCTATCATTTGTAAAAGCTTTAAGCAAAAAGCAGTAATAATAAACTATTTCATACTATTTTTTCTATATTATTTTGCCAAATGTGAACGTCTCAATGCTAAATCAGAGGGTACACTATTAATAGTTGATAGAAGATAACATTAGTACAATACCATTAAGAAACTTCTCACAACATACCTTTCCACAATACTATAATTGTTGTTGTAGATGAGAAACATTCATGTTAAATTAAATGCAGAATGCATTAATATATTAAAAGTAAATTTTTTAACAATATGGTTATAACTTCTATTAAATCAGAACTAGATCTTTTCACCTGATTACTGTCACAGTATATTTCTCAATATCTGACACACACAATAATTCTACAAGTATAACTTTTATTCATTTGTCTATTACCAATTCTATACGACACAATATAACATGCATCAATTTGATAGTATAGGTGGGATATCAAATGTACTCACCTAAATAGATTGTGCAGAAATAAATAACCCAATTTTCAAGGACTTGAGCCCTCTTAACAGGATACGTTAACTGTTAGAGAGGATTGAGTGTGCTCTCTTACTTTATTGGGATTGTCTGTACTCCAAGTGATGCAATTGTGTTTATTAAGTATGTGTGTGTGCGTGTGTGTGTATATATATATATATATATGTGTGTGTGTGTATATATATATACATATATATAAATTATGGAGTACCATATACATGATAACATATTTTAGGACAACCCTGTATATATATGTATATACATGTGTTTGTGTCAATGTCTATATTATTATATGAAAATTATTTACAATTGGCATTTAATCCGTGTGTTGTAATCAGCTATATTCATAATGATATTGAAAATTACAACTGTTTCACATATCGATATTATGTATATCATTATAATCTATGATTCATTAATTGTTAATCCAAAAAATAAATAACACATTAATTTGAATTTATGTAATATTTAAATATGCTATGGATTATATAAAAACTGCAAAAAAATAATGAATTTTGAAAAAAAGAGTTCTTTATAATTATTCCTCCCTACAACTATTCATAAATATAAAACCTAAAAGGTCATTCAGAAGTAATCAACATGTTTTTTTACTCAGGTAAGGAAAAGTAGAATTTAAAAACAAATGGAGAACGTTTTAGTATAGATTCAGTTTTTTAAAAAATTTAAAAAACTTTGACCCAGATTACAGACTAGAATTACAGGCAATATTTTAGAAAGTCTCATATAAAAAGTAATTCTAGACTGTAATCCCTGTCCAAGTTTTATCTCAACATAAAATGTCAAATTTACAATAATTTTTAAAAAAGATTTTTACCAAAAAGAAAAAGAAGCATAATTCCATTCACCTTTATTATATGAAAATGAAATTTAAACAGATTATACATCAATTGCTCAAACAAGGTGTGAAAGTATTAAAATTTAAATAAAAATACACTGACATTTGTTTATCACAGATGAGACAAAAATAACTAAATAATACAAATATTTCGTTAATAAGGTGCATTAAATCATTTTAAATTTATAATTTATGAAGTTGTATTGTAAACGTCATACAAATAATTTTCATATTAAATGAATGTTCACTCCCTGGAATATATATTAAATGATAAACACGTTTTATTATTAAGTTAGATGAAACTCGTTTACCTCCAAAATCTATGTTCTCTATTTCTTAAATTAAATTAAGTTATTAGACAATAAAAATTTTTTGGACCTATATTCCACAAAGGAAATTATTACTTTTTGTAATAAAAGCTTTCATATGGAAGACAAAAATTATCAATAAAAACAGGTTTGTTTTCAATATACAT
This sequence comes from Zhengitettix transpicula, assembly GCA_037074705.1. NCBI lineage: Eukaryota > Metazoa > Arthropoda > Insecta > Orthoptera > Tetrigidae > Zhengitettix > Zhengitettix transpicula. The sequence continues at coordinate 11,335,205 of CM073593.1, forward strand.
ACTTACAACATAAAAATAGGTTATCTGTACATATGGTACACAATACATCATCAAGAATTTATCTCCACCAATAAAATTATATGTAGATCAGCCCTCAATTATGTGTGGTGGCTAACCTGGTGTCAAACTTCAAGACTGAGAAGATCTCACATACCATATGCTGGCTGGCACTCTTCCTTGTGATTCACTAATGACACTCCATGGCTAGTCGGCACATGAAACAAAATTCTCCTGAACGAAGCTAACATGCCTGAAAATTTGAAGAACTTCCTCCTGTTCTGAATGGAGATACTAAGCTTCAATTTCAGGTAAGGTAACCTTTCCCTCTCTCCTTTCCGTACAAATTTATTTATTTATTCTGACAATGTCATATCCTTACATATAAAACACATTTGGATAGGGAAAAGAGATAGGGTAGCCAACTCACATGAAATCAACAGTTGGTCAAGTTGGGCTATGCAGATTTAAAAATAAAATTTTATCTCTTTCCTATTGAAATGTGTTTATTAATTTCACCATATAACATTATCCTTAAATGTTTTATATATTATTCACACATGTGTAGGTATGGTCTATAGGTCTGTAAATTAATTATATTGCATATCTAAATAATTCTCTGCATCTTAGTTAATAAGACTGATAACATGTAGCATATTTTTAAACTTCATAACTTAAAACAATTTTGTATTGATAAAAAACTTTTTCTGTTTTTAATGTGATACTTTGGCATCTAGATAACAATACTTTGTACTTATCTTATAAATATAGCAGTATTTGTTTATATATATATATATATATATATATATATATATATATATATATATATATAATTACAATATTAGGAGAATCCATTTAAGGAATTAATTCACATTCAAACTTGGATATATATATATATATATATATATATATATATATATATATATATATACAATATTAGGAAAATCCATTAAGGAACTAATTCACATTCAAACTTGGATAGTGAGGAAGGATAGAAATAAATAGGAGGATTGCGCTTTATGTGAATTCATATGCTCAGACGAAGAATTACGCACATAGAAAAGCATATGTTCAAAGCAGAGAGAAGGATGGAAGAAGAAGGAAAGACTGAAAATATTTGACCCAGGCGGGACTTGAACCCACGTATTCTGCTTAGTACACAGACGCCTTAACCATCTCTATCCTTCCTCACTATCCAAGTTTGAATATATATATATATATTTGTATGTTCCTTACACAAATCTACACCGGTGGAGCAAATTTCACCAAATTTTGTACACGTGTTCTTTGCGACCAGGAAACAAACACTGTCAGGGTGAGATGCTTCTACCACCCCCAGGAGCGGTGGTGAACGGGGGTGGAAATATTCAAACATGTTAAAACAGCCGATATTTCGGTCGGATAAATATTTTTAGGGTTCAAAGATATTGATAGCGTTTCTATTGATGTTTTATGACTATAACTTTCATCCTCTACAACCTGGGGAAAGGGCACCCTTAGGGTTTGGGGTGGAGAATACAAATCTATACCGGTGGATCAAATTTCACCAAATTTCGTACGCGTGTTCTTTGCGACCATAAAACAAACACTGTGGGGGTGAGACGTGTCTACCACCCCCAGAAGCGGGGGTGGACAGGAGTGAAAATATGTAAACAGGCTAAAACAACCGATATTTGAACCGCATAAATATTTTTAGAGGTTAAAGATATTGATATTCTAAAGATATTGTTTCTACCAATATTATCTGAATGTAATTTTCATCTCCTACGCCATGAGAAAAGGGCACCCTTAGGGTCAGGGGTGGAGATTCTTTACAGGAAAATAACGCGAATACAACCGAGATTGGAGTCAAATCTAAGGTTATGGATGTCACTGAGTTTATTTATTACATTCAACTTGTCATTAAACTAAATTAATATGAAATACAACAGTACTTTAGTCTTACAGTAATTGTAATTACATTAAAAGTATTCATGCCACCTTTAAACAATTAAATATTCATAAAAAATATGAAAATACTTCATAACTGACCACATATTTGCATTGAATCATGTAGTGAATATTCAGGTTATTGAATCACTGATTTATTCAGAGGACATTAAATACAGAAATCAAAACCGACAATATTTATTACAATTCTTATACATATTAAAGTTTTTTTCCAGTTGCCATCATGGCAACATCCTCCTTAAATGTTCATCATCTTGTTACACTTTAAGTAGAAAACGTCTTATCACATTAATTTGACATGTCAACAAATAATGTCTCATTCTCAGAATCCTGAAACAACTTTTGCTGATTTCTGAACCAATCCATAAAATTGCTGGGTTGAAACCTAAAGATGATGCATGTTGCCATATCATTGACCCATTACCTGGTTTTAATGCCCTAAGATTGCACTGTAAAATAAAATATAATAAAGAAAATATTAGACTAAGCAGTGTGAAATGGAGCCAACGGATAAGACATTCACAGCCATGCCATCTTACACAACTGAAATCATGAATATTAAATCCACAACAGTTTTATGGATTAACATAATGCCAGGAATAGTATATTAATTATAATGTAATGACTCTTTATGGGAACTAATAATTGAATTAATGAAAATGTAACTATTTAAAAATATTCTATATATAATAATTTAAAATCAATAAATAATAGTACACTGAAATTACTTTATACTAAGTATTTCCTCTTTGGATCTATAGAGAAAAATAGTATAATTAAAAGGGTATTATTAACTGCAGACACTGCCCTGCATTCTACATCATCCAAAAAGAAACTACGCCTTCCTGAACAAATATCAACCACTGTCCAAATCTCAAAAGCTGCACATGCCCAGAGTCATAATACCAACAACTTCATTCTGCTTCACATTGACTATTCTTAAAGCCTTCTGATGCTGAATTACATCTTTAGGTTCTCCTTCCAACGCAAATTCATATGCCACTGTCACATTTGTGTGTCCCACGCAGCTGCGTTACAGTAAGGGGGCGAGTGGGGAGTTAATTTAATGTCATCTATATTTATGACACCAACCATGGGATCAGAATTATTTACTATTTATATATATATATATATATATATATATATATATATATATATATATACATATACATACATACATACATATGATATTAGTAAGGATATGACATTGTTTAAAATAATTGCAATATGGGTATGGAAAGGAAAGAGAGATAGGTTGTGGCTTACCTGAAAGTGAATTGTCTCATGTATGATTTCTATCCACATATGTATTATGTATTCAATTTACAGAATGACTACGACAATGTCAAAAGCTCTCATTTTGAAGTTGTAAAATTAATTTGACACTATATACAATTTTATTATTATTAATAATAAATATAAAATATTACAACATAGATATTATAAACAGTCCAATGTTACTTAATGGATCATAATAAAAAATCACTAATGCCCTCAGCTGTTGATGTGACTATAAATAAAAATAAAATAAAAACTCTTTTGAAACATAAAGTCCCTCTTTCAGAATAATTATAAAGAAACGGTACTTAAAAAAATTTTGAATTTCAAAGCTTCACTATCACTGGAACATCATAAGTACTAAATGTAAGAAAGGATTAATTAAAAAATTGTACTTTTGAGAAAGTGCACACCGCCTTTCTAGTGTTCACATTAAACAATCATTCTTATTCACAAAGTGCACTCAGTATTGCTAATATATAACTCTTCCATGCCTACCACGGTTTTAAATGTATAAAAAATTCAAATAAATGGCACTAAATATCTTTCATAACCAAGGTGGAAATAGAGAATAATCCATACAAATTAATTCGAACTAATTATATTTTTCATTACTAGATTCCATTGCAATTATTCACTTCTGAATACAATGTAGAACCTTGTAATTCATATAAGCAACACACTTTTCTTTTGCTATACAAAATAGTTCTAAAAAAACATGTTCCTCATTTCACATTTTTGAAAAAAATTGCCTGGAATCCTGAGAGAATACCATCCACATGCTTTTTAGTCTACAGTTAGATTTGTGTATAATGTGGATCATATTTTTCATTTAAATTTTGGGTAAATATTTTAAGATAACCTTATATTTCAAACAATGTTTTAAATAAACAATTCATAAGAACACACTTTTTGTACAGCAGAAAAAAAGTTGTTCTGATTGTATGAATGACAATGACCTAAGTTGAGTTAAAAATTGTTTTGCAGAGGATAAGAGACACTGAAAGAACAAGTAAAATAAAATACTAAATAGACAAAGTATAAATTTCATAAAATGTAATGAAAATAAAACTAGAAAAAAAATCTGCTTCGAAGTATATTCATAATTTCTTCATACAAATATGTATTTATTGAAATAGTTGTACTCACACATTCCGTTTCTTGACAGAGCCTGAATGGAACCTACCGCCTTCACCTCTGATTCGGTTCATAGCATGTCGATGCCTAGACTCGTGAAGATATTTCTGTTTATAAAGAGAAATATTTGTTTCACATATTAATACTTTCTTTATAAAACAAAATGGAAAATATTAAGATACTATTAATGAATTTTAAGAATCAAATATGATCATACTAAACAAAAAAAATGCAAAAGCCTATCAAAAATACAGTGTAGAAAATGCACAAGCATTTAAGACAAAAGGCTATTTCTGAACGATGCTAAGTGAGAAAGAATTTCAAGGTGGTTGTCTAAACACCTTGTAATGTTAGTTTGACTCCAATGGCCAAGATTCTTACTTGTTTTCATAAGTCAATGTGCATATGTAATGTTAACAAGTACATGTAACCTTTACCAAAATATCCTGGGATACATTGTACTTTCTTTTATTTCCTGATGAATACATTTAGAAGGGATGAAAGTTCACTTTAATGTTATACTGACAATTTTGGAATAAAAATTGTGACCATGTTAATTTGATGGTGGGTTAATAAAAGGCTTTTAACCAATTCAATGTGGAATAATTTTGAAAGGCTGCTTTCTTAGTAAATTGTTCCTAATAAGCTGAATTATAGTCTTAAAATTTTACAATTTAATGTTATATGAATAATGTACACAAACAAAAAAACTCTGAATATTAGATACTTACAGGTCTCTCCTTAGGAATACGCCCTTCTGCTTCCAATTTGGCTCTTGCTTGTCTTCGTTTTAATATCCGTCTGTACTGCTTTGCATTAACATACAATGGTTCTTCTTCCAAAAACTCTGTACCTCCAGGAAGTGGAACACGTTGAAACTGAGGTACCCCACCAGACCCAGGGACCATCTGCTTGGAAATTTAAGACAACCAAAATCAGAAACAGTTTCCAAAATATAAAATTAATGCATCATGAACAAATTGAAATGGATAATCTCCACCTGTATACTGCACTATTCATTATAAAAGTAATAAATTATTTTCAAATGGTATTTAATTTCACATATAACCATGCAATATAGTTAGTTGTTACTTGAAAGTTAATTTTATTAAAACATGAAATAAAACAGCATGTAATTCATCTAAATTCTAGAGATACAATTAATTTATCATAAAGTAATAAATAGTAACATTTTGCAGCCAATTTTAAGTAGTTGTCCATAGATATATACGAACAATTTTTGTTGTTGTTGCATTTTTCACATAATTTCACATATTGCAAAGAATGTGTCTTTTAATTACAATACTGAATTGTTCACTATCCATATTAAGTAAAATTCATTGATTTGTTTCTGTATTAAAATTAAGTTTATTATATTGAAGTATTCTGAGATAAAATTATGTTTTGTGCGATTCCACATGAAAATGCTGGACAGTGTTAATATGCAGCAAAATTATTCACGTGTCTTAGAGTTTCATCTTACGGTATCATATTGATACGTTGGGATTCTAAAAGGCTGCCATTTGTCAATAAAAGCTTTTCATATAGTGTGTTTTAGAAAATTTCAATATCATTCTAGGAAATTGTATTTAATTTAGTAGATAGACAAGCAGATAATCGTAGAGGACTGGAAATCCTCATATTTATTTTTAATTTGAATGTAAGTCCAATTACTTCATTGATAAATTTGATTATAATATACCGAAGTGTTTAAAATAAACAATAAGAAAAATTAATCAAACAAATTTTTGGCTTACAGTGGGTACAAGTAGTAGTAATATTTATTAGAATTATAAATTATCTAAATGCATAAATAAAACATTATTGGGTTTCCACCCAGGCCAAACAGCAATTATAGCATAATGTTTCAACAGCCATCTTCACTGTCGTCATCTTTTAGACTAAGTGACAAGACTGTTTGACCCAGATGGAAATCCAAAAACATTTTCTTCAACAGATACACCAGTAAAGCCTTCAATCTTTGACATCTCAATGCATGTTTGACATGAATAAAGTTTTAAATAATTCTACTTAGCCATAGGTTAAATCAATCACAGTGAAAGGAGCCTTATTACTTTGGATTATAAACTAAAAAAAAAAATTCTTGTCAGTTGTACTGTTTTTACAACTCTTAACAGGGCTTAAAAATGGGTTCAAATAAACTTATAGTTATTTTTTACCATTACAATGTTGCTTCCATTCACACCAACTGTCTGTGGAACACCTGTTGCAACTGCCGTATTTGTTGCAGAGTTAACAGCTTGAGCATTTGCTGCCCCTACTGGAGAAGCTGTATTAGCTGTAGGGGGTGGGGCTGCACCAGACAGCTGAACCAGATTTCCATTAAGGTTAATTACTAAAAGTATATAAATATAGGTTAGTTTTTGTCCAATAACAGTAATTTAACACACAATGAAACTAAATAAATTAAATAGAGAATGAGTGTTATTTGAGTGCTATAGCTCACAAATAATGAATGGGATGAATTAAATTTAACACAAATATATTTCTATAGCATCTTTCAGTTCATAATTTTGAGGTACATTAACATGGTAAAATGATGAACTAGACAAGTAAAAAGTAACCACTCTCTTAAAAATTTTTGCTTTATTTCTTGTAAGAAAGCAATTATGACACATAAAACTTTCAAAAATTGAAATTCAGTTTATCAACCTTGCAAATTTAATTTTTTTCAATACAATGACTATAAATACAATCAAAATAGTTCTATACAATTATTCTATCTATTCACCTGTTGGTTGTGATTGTTGAACACCATCAATAGGCATTGGCTGATAAATAAACGTTTGCCCATCGGAAGTCTGGATTATTTGAGCTTGTTGTGGTTGTTGGATGACAATCTGTTGGCCAGCACTTCCCTATGGTAATAAGGAACATAATTCCAACATCATCTTAAATAAAAGATAACTGCAACAGCAATTAAGATAATTCCACACACTTAAAAAATTAATATTGTTATCCACCAGTGATGTCACACCCCCTCCTCCCCTCCCTAACAAAAGTGTAAATTAACATCAAGAATATATCCCTTCATTTTTCATATTAATTTAGTAAAATATATTTATAATTAAACAAACAATTTTTAGTTTTTTCAGTCACATGAAAAATAAATAAGCAAAATGAAGTAATACACATTTTCATCAACATTACTAAACTTTTCCTGTTCCTCGTTTCTAAAATCAGGCCGTAAATGTGTTTATGAACAAAGATTTAATCTTACTGACAAACTGGAAACCGGTACCACTTGGATTTGCTGTAACGCCTGTCCTCCTTGAGAAGCAACTTGAATGGTTTGAGGCGTTTGTGGGACAGCATGAACCATAATTTGTTGACCGTTAGCACCTTGTATTACCTGGCCTGTCTGATTCACTTGAACAACCTAAAATAGAAAATAAATTTAGTAAGTTCATGAAATGTTTACAAGATCTGGTAAATGATTTATTTACAAGTTACCTGAACCTGTTGTCCACCTGTAGGCACAGTTTGCATTACAGTAACCTGTCCATCTCCTCCCAATTGTTGTTCCATGCTGTTTTTTACTCAGCACAGACCAACAAAATTCATGCACCACGTTCACGAACTGGGAAATAACAAATGGTACATACATAATTATTATAATACTTGTTACGACAATTTTCTGTAACTTCTTTAAATAAACGACGTCTCTCGCGTCATGCATTAATATAGTAATATTTCAGAAAATTATAAAAACAATGCTGCGAAGGCCGTTTATACTTACGTAAATGCAAGTTAGTGATCATTATATTATATTTAATAGAAAATTAGTTTGCAAAAAATATTATCGAAATGGCCGAGTAAACTGCAACCGTAAAAGCTTTCGAAAAACTGTAAGTTTGTTAAGAACGCTCGAAGTACTTCGTTCTCTACAAACATGGCTTCCTGGCTTTGTTTCGAGGTAAGACGGATTTCGTTGAGCGAAATTTAGCTTCATTTTCACAAAAGAAATCAAATTTTGCCGGCAGCAGACGAATTCGTGATCACAGAAGTTCTTAGATAATTTGTGGACTTACATTGGATATTTTCGACAGCACTTTCCCAATGATTGGTCGGCAAATTGTACACCAATGGTCGGCGAATCACCAGCCACACTCGACTGTAAGCCAAGCTGTGTATTGGTGCTGTCGACCACCCAACTACCACTCCCTAGCGAGCTAGCGACGCGCCAAGGCGGTCGATGCCCTTCACGCAATCGGTGCCACTTCACTAATGTCAGCCGAGATCACAAATAATCTTAACGCACGTTTAAACTTTCTCCTGTAATTTACAAGTAACGTTTTGCAGCCGATTTTAAGCAGTTGGCCATAGATATATACGAACTATTTTTTTGTATTTCTCACATATTGCGAAGAATGTGTCTCGTAATTATAATACTGAATTGCTCACTATCCATATTAAGTAAGTAGTATTTCGTTGAAATGTTTCTGTATTAAAATTAAGTTTATTATATTGAAGCATTCTGAGATAAAATAATGATTTGTGCGATTCCGCATGAAAATGCTGGACAGTGTTAATACGCAGCAAAATTATTCGCGTGTCTTTAGTTTAATCTTACGGTATCGTATTCATACGTTGTGATTATAAAAGGTTGCCATTTCTCAATTAAAACTTTTTATATAGTGTGTTTTAGAAATTTTGGTAGATTATTGTAGAGGACTGGAAATCCTCATATTTGTTTTCAATTTGAATGTAAATCCAATTACTTCAAAATGCATTAACTCATCAAAGATTGTTTCTACCTTTGCAAATAATTTTGCTATCTGTAATACTTTTCATACAAGTTTGAGACATTATCACAGCCATCATGTTGACATCATAATTAAAAATAAACATATATTACTACAATGATAATATAATTAAAATACCGTCATATCTAAAACTTCTTGACACACACATAGCTTTAATTTTATGCTAAATTTATTTTCCTGATTCATTTGAAAGGTTATAGTATTGAGTGCTGTGGAAAGCTGAAACCTTATACAACAACATATAGCACTATACAGATATAGCTACTCACTTTTACATTCCATTTAATTTAGTTTAATAGGGTCAATAGGTTGACGTAAGAGTTTACATAACTGTTTATGATTAACAACTAATTTATTTTATGCCATTTGTGTCATAATAACACTAGGCTGCTAATAAAGAAGTATTTAATCTATACACATTTTTCATTGCTATCATCATCTTTAGGTTCATACATTATGCTCAGAATTCAAACAAAAATGCTACAAAGTTTGAAATTAAAGTAGTAGGAAGCACTGTTAATGCAAGTTAATCAAGTCACTCCATTGACGTACACCTTGTGCCTGGTTAGCACACAGTTCAAATCTTATCTCCAGATGAAGGGGGCTTTGACATTTAAATTGCTGTAAATAATATGTAACCAACCAAACATCATTACATAAAAGTTTTATAATAAATAAAATGTAAAAAACTTGTTTATGAAGATACTCCACTGATCATTCATCAATAAGCTCACATCTTGCACGATAGTGCTCCTGCACACTTCAGTAATATGGCTCACCAATACGTGGGTCAAATGTTTACTGATCGATGGATAGGTAGAGGTGGCCCAATTGCTTTGCTTAGCCTCAATGCTCACATGATTTGAACCCTATCAATTTTTACTTGTGGGGCCATTTTAAATCATTGGTGTATTTGTCTTGCCTGACAAGAAATCCCTTCTGAATCAAATTCTGGCAGGTTGTGAGAGAATACACAATAATACTGGAATTTGGGATCAAGTTCACAAGACCATGGCACATCAATGTGAGGCCTGTATTCAAGCAGAAGATGGAAGAAAACCATTACACTGAATATCACTGTTTTGAAGGTCATAACTCTCTAACCAAGCATTTCTGGACACACGTTGTAATGCACTTTTTTAATGTCTACATATGGGTAATACATACCTGAAATGATGCCCGTATATGCTAAATATATGCTTGTTATCCCATGGCGAATATTTGAGTTTACTTATTGAATTTGCAAGGCTACCTCAAATTCTGGTTACACTATGTTATAATAGGTATGGTATATAGATTGAAGATCAAAGTAAAAAGAGTGAAAACGTGCATCTAGTTGTTTCGTGGAGTATATTTTTTTAAAATAATTGGTTTGTTTTCATATCAGCTGATTATGTTGTTATCAGGTGTCTAATATATCTTGCATATTCTCGAAATAATCAGTCAAATTTTGACTGTTTGTAGTTTTGAAACTATTTGCATGGAACTTTTCTTTTATAATTCTTATATTTTGTATTTGTGTTATATGTGAGCTACTTTGTCAATAAAAAGAAGGTCCAGTAAAACACACTGTAGGAATTACATCAGTCTGCATCAAACCAGTAACTACCTTCAATATCTTGACTTCACTTGTTGTCATCCTGCTAATTCCAAATGCTCCCTCACACAGTCAGCCTTATAGGACCTCACATTTGCTCCACATGGAATAAGGTGGTTGTCTAGCCTATCACGATCTCCTAAAAGCCTTCACCAATAAAAAAATACTGTTCAGACCTCCAACAGATATCATATGCTCTATTTGCTGACCAACCAACACTTGACTATAATTAATTACTTAGTACATCCATTACCACAACCTACAATATTGGGCTACAGAAACTTAACTCCATTCTCTCCCTAACTTACACAGGGCTGGAAATCAACACCCTACCTGTTCAAAAGTGGCACCTAATCTTCACATCACATTATGCCACCATATCTGAACCAGCACACGGTAGGAAAAAATCTGCTCTTTCCTTCACTATACTACAACCCACAAGTCTCCTACAAAATCAAAGAGAACATAATCTGCCTTTTGCTCCCATATGATTTACCAGATAAATAACATACTGTGCCCTGTGTTGTATATCGACCATACAAAATTGTTGCACATTGCTAAATACCTGCAGCAGTCTAAAAATAAATGTCAATAGCTACTCGCAGATCCAACACAAACAATTTTTCTTCACTTGTCTTTAAAGCTCTATGGCCCTATATGTCTGAAGTAGATCTCCATCTCTGGGAACTCACCTCATCATGTATTACGGTTCAGGTAAACTTCTGCACCTAGACATCCTCAAATTACTAATTTCCCCAACTCTGGCATATTTACTGACTTTTCACATGCCAGAATTTTATGTGCATATGTAAGTATGTATATTTAAATTATTTCTCACAATTTAACGCATACTGTTCATTTCCAGACACAATGTGATACAACCTTTTTTCCTCAGTTTCCAGTCACGAAGTACTACCAGTAGTTTGTTGGTGTAATTAAAAGTCACCATGTACATATATAACTCATTTGTAAAGGAAAGAGGGATAGAGAATGGCTGATTTAAATTGTCGGTTGACGTCACCAGTCTGGGAAGCAATAACATGTTGTCAACTTTTCAAGGGTCTAAGACCCCTTCCTCAGGACAGTAGGAGCGTACATAGAGCCAATCAGCACATATGATGTCTCATTCATCTTTGTACTGAAAGAGGAGGCTAAGACATGAAAAAATCTGATCAACTTTCTCATGTCCTGAATGTCAACGTCAAGCTTCAATTTCTGGTAAACCATCACTTTTCTCTATATGGCAGAGTTACATAAGTATCTACAACCTAATTTAACTCTGACTAATATAATGTCTCATTACAATAAAACTTGAGCTGTATGCCAAGTAAACATGTGGTGTTGTTTCTTTGCATCCAGTTCATTCCATGAATTTATAAAGTGGCATTGTTGTCCACAGACTGGTTTGTTACAGCTCTCCATGCTAATCTATCCTTTCATCTCTGCACAACTATCACAGCTCACATCAACCATGATTTACATGATGTATTCTAACCTTGGTCTTCCTCTTGTATTCCTTAAATACCCCCTTCACAACACACATTATTCGTGTGGCACAACTGCAGTAAAACTTTGTAAAGAATTGCAACTAATCATAACCCTAATGGTCATTTTTGCCCATTACTGTAATCATGAATGACATTTTTACAAATTCTTCACAGTACTTTATATTCTCTTGATACTAACTTTATATTATCAAGAAGTGTTCCAACAAAAATTAGTGCACTTATAATATATCGTATATACTCATGTATGCCATGCCATTGTGTATTATGTGCACCCCTATATTCTAATTGTTTACTGGTGAAAAATTATTTTGCAAATAAATTCTTTCTTGATTCACACATTTTGATTATAATGTTGAAAATTAAAAGTAATTGTAGAATAAATATTTCCCCAGTGTAGAAACTGGATAAAAGCTTCTTGGGATTCCAGCTGGGTAAACTCGCCAATAGCACATGATGTTACAAATGTCCACATTGTCATCTGAAGTGACTTTGCCAGAAGATGACAACATGGACAGTTGTCGAAACGTCACAAGCTATCGACAAGTTTATCTGATGGGAATCCCGAGAAGACTTTATGTGATAACTATAGTAATCAACCAGTAGTGACTATCTCTGAGTGGGAAAATCCATCATAGCAACAAAATTCAAGTCATTTTGGCTGTTCTCTGAATAATTGCATTAAAAAAAAGGCATAAGAATTATAGGCCATATTTTTCTGGTGGATGAAATTCTCTGAATTCAGTTCATGGAAAACTTGTGAATCATTGAAACTGATTTTTCTATGACCCTACCCAGCTGGAATTCTGATTCTATAATTCATGTATTATACACACCCTGTTATTTTGTTGAAGTTCGAGGTAAAAAAGGTGTATGGCATACACAAGTAAATGTCGTAGTTTTTAAAATTTCAATTAGTTTTCTGACATTGTGGTGAGGTTGTTATGCTTATAATTTGCAATTTAAAAGAAAAAGGTAAAAATTTAATATGGCTAGTTCTGCATGTTTAACGTAGCTTAATGAGCTTTGCGTTTTTTTAGAACAATTTTTTATTTAAAAGTGATATCTTTGGATAAATAAATTGTAATTCTGTTAAATGTCATCACAACTTTTAATATAAAAAGGCTGATATTGAAAACACATTGCAGATGTGGCCATCCACCATTTTATATAGATTTTAACTTGATATAAACCAGAGCATTAGTCTATACCTTCCCTTAATTGTAAGAAACATCCATTATACACCACGACAATACATGATTCTGCAAGGGAAGGCATGCATGTACACGAGGCCACATAACGACAAATGCTGCTATTCGGCAATAATGACATACATCACACGAAAACATTCATTCCAGTATTTACAAATGCTTACATTAATAATGTTAATTTGACTTATTTTCATCATCAGGCATTTATAAGTAACAATACAATGTTAGCATATATTTTCTTGAAATTAAGAGAGTCCATACCCTATACAATAATTGATGGGAGTTTCCTCCCAAGTTATAATAATACTACATAAAACCAGTTAAATGTAGATAAAAGAGAACAAATCACTATGAACACAGAAATTTTTGGTAACTGATTTAAACAATTAAAAAGGTGAGAACAAATAATTCAAACTATTATTCTTCCTGCAAAAGCAATAAATATAGTAGTTATTTAACACATTAGTGCAAACTTAATATAAATTATACAATGTATTAGTCTAATTTCATTATTAGTTGTTTACACATGACTTATCACATTTTTATGAAAGAGAAGTATAATTTGTTGAACAAGGAAAAAAGGGTGTAATATTTCATCAACTATGTATGAGATCAATTTAAAAAATTTACATGTATTCAGATTTTTTCTAAAAATTTCATTTGAATTAAATATACTTGTGAAAACATTATCTTTGTGTTAAAATAAAGTGATTGATACAATAAGCAGTTGACTTACTACAAAAGCAACAGATAACAGCCTTTCCAGTAACAGCAACTTTCATTACATTAGAACATCAAGAGTTACAGCAAGAATATTAACTTTACAACTGACATATAAGGAAAGAGTGTATATATGTCTAACAACTTTAAAATACTTAGTCAATAAAATGATTTATTAAATGAAACTCAATTATTTTGAATTGATATAATCAGTCAAGATACAAGTTCATTAATCTTAATTTCTCTAATTACAGAAATTTGAATATTTAATTATAAAACACTATATGTATACATTGTACGTCTGAGAAAAGAAATGACTCAACATCAACTTAAAACAATTTAAGAACTAAAGTTTCCCCCAAGACCATTTAGTAAAGATAGTCAAGTTATGGGAAACGGAATAACCCTGTATTAGTCATGCTTAGAAATGTAAAATTTTGACATTACTGGCAATATTGTCCATTTAACTGGTGTTCTCACCTATTAGTACAAGTTGAAAATTCACAAGTGCAATAAGTTTTTCTGTGGGTTCAATATGAGCAAACTTGCTCAAACTCTAAAATATCTTCTAAAGTTTGGGCATAATGGAAAATCTACTTAATTTTGAAGCAACAAAAATCTTCTTTTATAATGGAAAAATGTGATTGTGTTCTAGTTATGGAAGGATTAATTTAACAACTATTGGAAATTTCATCTTTTTAAAACATTAATATATTAAATTTGTTTTATAATATTGCCTCTTACAGGCACACAGCTCACTCATGAAAGAATGGAAATATGCAAGTGTACATAGAATTTATGGATAATTTGATCATAAAAAAAATTGAAGACAATATTTGCCAGTTACATCAAAAGTACTATGTACCACAAGCTAGGCTAGAAGACATTCATTTGTCATTAATGGCAGGAACATTATGTCTTTGGTACAAACTATTCACTTCCCCTCTACAAGATCACTGATAGGATGATGATAGCAGATATAGATCACATCAATACACATTTTTACCCCTCAAAAGATACAACATAGTATGATTTAGTTAAGGCAATTCACATTTTTTATGGTTATTCTACAATGAAAACACTTGTCTGTGCAATAAGTAAACACATATGTGTTTCCTTTTACTATCTTAAAAAAATAATATATATTAACAATCTTTAATTGGAATACAGTAAGGATATAAATTCAATGTTATCTACATATACATGCATCCAACACACGAAATGATTGAACTATCCCATAACCTTCAAAATTATTGATGTTTATACATATATTTTTTCTTACTAAAACTTTAAAACTATATATTGCATATTCATATCCATTCCCATAAAATTAAAAATAAAAAGGATTTGGATACAATTTTATTCACCATGCTATCACTAAAGTGTTAGAACAATTAAGCCCAAATAAAAGCATATTTAACATTGACATCAAGGTGGCTGTATTGAATATACTAAGTTATCAGTCATTCCCATTTGTCAGTTACTTGAAACTCTGAACACCCAGTACAACAAGAGATTAAAATAAAGTAGGCTGAAAGCCTATTAATCCATTTTCTCTATCTAAAGCTACAATCTTATGAAATCCAAAAATATGGTTAAATCTTCTTGGAATAAATGTTCTTTGAAATATATTAATTGATATTACCATAAGGGACAATATGGCAATTGTTAGGATGGTTAGAATCACTGGCTATTCACTCTTTAAATTGGACTCTTATGTACACAATGAAAGACACCTCTACTCACAATATTATAAATTTCATGATTAAATTCATGCTAATTTATATTATATTTTTCAAAATACTAAAATATCTACTTACAATTGACTTTAAAATAAAACATGGGTATTTAATATAGTACAATATGTATAAATATATATCACAACTATCCCCCAACCAGTTTTCTTGATTAACAGTGTCACTAAGTAGCAAAAAGAATAGCAGAAGCTTACAAGTAGTGTCTGAAGTGCTAACAGATCACTCTATTCCATACAATAAATAAACAAATGTTAGCAATGTTGTACTTTCTGTGTCCTAACTGATACTTTAAAATTTAATTAATACAACACAAAACCAGCTCCTTAATTTTTGAAATAAATGCCATCACTGAATATTTGAAATTTATGTACACTCATTTTTGTACAGCAGCAAAATTGGTTTGGGTATATTGATACTAATTCAATAGTAACAAGATTCAATCAATATAACTAACAATGAAAGTGTTTTCTCACATTAAAACAATGATAAGTTAAATTAAAGAACCATTACAACAAACCTAATTATACTTTTAATACATACACCATTTAACTGAATAATCATAAAATATTCTCAGTTCAAAGAACACATTAAATTGGAAAATTATATCAAGATAACTATTAATATCTACACAAATACATTATTAATGTGAAGTAATTAATTGTATGAAATCTATTGCATATATAAATATAATTAAATTGTATGATTGCAATCTCCTTTTGATGTATTTCTAAAAGGTAAAAATTTCTGTGCTTACCAAGTACTAAATTAAGTTCATTATTTTATTATTCTCAAAATACCAAAAATTTTATGTAAAAATAGGTGACTGAAATACATTGCTTGATTCTTGAAAATAATAAAATGAAGTAGCAAGAGATTCAAATAAGTTACATTAGAACTATCACAAATTTGTAAAACAATAAATATACATAAATCAATGCTAAAATACAAATAGTTGAATATCTATAGAGCTTGTGACACTGAAGACTACACTGATAAGCGTTTGTAATAAATAAATGAGCTACAGTTGATACAGGCACATTGATTTGAGATTATATTTAAAATTATTTATTTTATATTATATAGTAACATAATCCTTTGTCTTTAGCCCCTACTAAGCTTGGTCATTCGAATTATGGAAACCCTCCATTTAAATTATTTATAGACCACAGGTCATAATTCATAAAATGTATATGCATATATAACAAACATCACATGTTCAAACCAAAGTAATATAAACTAATATTTACAAACATCACACTTTCACACAAAAAAAGTGAATTAAAAATTATGGATTATTTTTCCACATAACTCTATGATATATACACACTAGTATATACACATCAGTGTTTGTATATGAACATGAACCAACCAAGATTAATTAATATTGCAGTAATTGCAAGTAGGAATGATAGATAAAAGAACATGCAAAAAATGTACAAAATGTTATATACCAACACAATTTATCTAAACTTTAGAATGACTATAAATCCCTTTATTTGTTGTCATATTTATAATTGGTTTCACAGCAATTTGATTCCAAATTAAACTGGAATTATGAAATGCAGTGATGTGTAGTCCAATAACACAACAAAAATTAAACTTATTTTTTTTTAAAAAAAATACACTAGCATGACAGTTACAATATTTAATAAAATATTTACAGACAAAAAGCAGTAAGCTTGAAATTTAGCTAATTAGAATTCTCACATCAGCTTAAAGATACATAAATAATACACATTTATTGACAACAGTGATTGTCAATACAATCAAAGTAAAATCCTTTTATACTATATTCAAGAAAATATTCATTAATTTGCTGTTTTACAGAGTAAAAGCCTTCAAATTTTCTCAATACTATTATAAATCACGTATTATTAAAGGCTTTTACCAGTTTACAGCATAGATAGTAAGCTGAAAACAGCCAATCTTCTAAACCTGAAAAGAAAAAAAAATTATATAAAAATAAAAACTTAAATTAAGGCAACAAATATATGAATAAAATAGGAATAGAAGAGAGCTCGATGAAACTAAGGAAGTAAATTTAAACTTATGCCACCCATATCAGCTTATATTGACAAAATATTTATTAAAAGTAGTACCTTCCTATTTACCTATATTTTAAAAGTTATTAGAAATAAACTGTGTATCAAATAAGCAGAATGTTGGGATGATGTTATTTATAAATGAGAATTGTAATAGAAACAAAAGTACCCAGTTTTTCTGGAAGGGAATATGATGGAAACATTCTAATAGTAGTGAAAAAAAATCCCATTTATATGATAACTTCATGAATTTTTTTTTATATAATTACATGCTTTTGAAATGGTTACAACCAGATTTTGAAACCATTGAACTATATAAGAAATAAAATAATTAAGTAGAAAATATTGTACAAATGAAGATTGACTTTAACTTAATTTTTCAATATGCTTGGGTGGCCACTGCACTCCCCAACTATGACCAAATCTTTATTTTATTTATAAACATATCACACTAAAAAAAAATTAAAATTTCAACATAAATCCTTACCAGCTTTCAGATAAAGAAATTTTGTAATTACACTCAAGAGTTTATTTATGCCAGGCTGAAACCTCAGTTTAAATATCCTGTCTTCATTATGCAATTCTCAGAAATAGGATTTTTCTCTTGGATTCCTTCCAAAGATGATACAATAGTTTAAAAATATTACAAATATTATTCCATAGTGTACTTACTGCAAAATTCTAGCAGAAAGATATTATAATTTCCATGTCACAAAAGTGAGACTAAAGCTAATTATTGGGTCAATTCATAAATCCGTGCTTTTCTTCATTGTATTGGGACCACTGCATTATGAAGCCATTGTTTTTTGTTATTCTTCAGTTTGGAGTTTTGATTGTTGTGAACAGGAGCTTTTACAAGGGTGGTCTGAAAAGTTTCTGGATGAAGATGTCAGCACTCATCAACAAAACTAGGTAATGTGTTTGCAGGAAGTGTGTAGACTTAAAAGAAGAATGTGTAGAAAAAGAAAAATAATTTGAAGGAAAAATGTCTCATTTCTTTGTTAGGGCAGAAACTTTCCAAACCATCCTCGTATGTTGTTAACAACTAGTTTTGGCCATTTTAAAGACTAAACAGTGTTTTACACTTTAATTTAATTTTACAGTTTAATCAGTGCAGAAGCCTCGAACAGAATTTATTGTGTGTACGGGAGGGAAGCATTTGCTGAGAGAATGGCACAGAAATGGTTTTCACAGTTCCGAGGAGGAAAATTTGACTATGTGATAAACCAAGTGATTTACACTTGGTTTACAATAATCCACACCAAACAACGTGGAAATTCACAATAACTATGGAATTCAATACACAAACATTGTTCACCATTTGTATGAATTGGGTAATTTGCAAAAATTGGGGACCAGGTGTGTTAAGTGACGCAAACAAAAATCAGCAAATAACCAGATGTTTGTCTTTGTTGGCCCATAGGCACAAACCATTCCATCGTGACAAGAATTAGTGCCTGTATTTGAACTTAAAGGGAAATGAATGGCGCAGCCCATCAAAATAAGCAACATCCGTGTGGACAGTGCACACCCAGTCAAATTTATAGACTCGAACGAATTTAGAACAACTTCATGATAAAATTAAAGGCTAAACTTTCGACAGTGTGCCAAAAATGAAGAACAACGCTCTTATTTTAACATATATCGGAACGAAGCCCCCTCCATATGCTTAAACGTCAGATTCAGAAACGTCAACATAGCGATGAGAACTCAGTTATTTCGTTTTTCTCTTAACATTTTATAAAGCTTAATCTATATTTGTCTCGGTATAACTCAGGGAAATCACATCAACTCTCCAAAACATCTCAATTTCACTCACTCACTGATGCTGCCAACTAAGCTTTAACAAACCACTGAGTTTTGCAGAGTTGAATAAATGACAGCATAAAACTAACTTATGTTGTGCATTTGGTAAAACCAAAACAGCATTCTTCACCATGAATTGCTACCAAGAAATGAAATGATAACAGCTGCTGCAAATAGTGAACAGGTAAGACAACTTGCTATTGCTATTGAAAACAAAACACCTGATAAACTAGTGTTGTTACTCCATGATAATACATGGCTAGTATCACCACAGCAATTGTTGAACTTGGTTGGGAACCACTTCCTCATAATACAGGACTTAGCCCCTTCAGATTATCATCTTTTCTGATCTCTAACAAAATTCAAGGACAAGTGTTTCATAGTGAAGCTTCTCTTAGCAACTGGCTTACAGATTTATTCAACATGAAAAACAACAGTTCTACAGAAGAAGCATAGATCTCCTAACTTAACACTCAGTTCAGTCATTGAGAAATATGGTGATTACATCACTGAGTGAATGTATGAGTGATTTCTGTATCAGTATTGCATTGAAATGTAGTGTACTTTATACTAATAAAACAGAATGGACTTACGCACTGACCCAATACTTTATGTGGTGAGAATTTCACGCCTATATTTATCATTGTATGAACCAATGTGAAGCATTCTACAGGATTCTTAAAAGCTTAACAAATTAATCTTAGCCAATACACAAGCAGCATCAGTGATGAAACATTTCATATTAATCATTCAATTTTTTGAATAGTTGAAATAAACTTCAGTCCATTAGTTTAATTCCTAAGAGGAAATATTAATAAATATGATCACTGTCACTGTATCTTGCAACAATTGTTAAGCACATGTCATATTTTTTGCTACTTTTATAAATTATATAAATTACTCTAGTTTTCAATTATATCATTACATTATGAGCTATATTATTTGTATGCTTCTCAGTTGATGTTTAACACACAGTTATTTCTGAATCTGAAGGCAGTTTTGTTTAGTATATGATCTGGGTTCTTTAATAATACTTCATCTATGAAATGTTTTCAAAGATACAAGCAATTGTACAACTACATTTGATGGCTTCACTTCTACATTCAAAGTATATCCAAGCTTATTAAGGAGCAAATGTTTTCCCAATGTACTTGCTGCATAAGTAATCTTTGGCTTCCAACAAGGTTAGAGAAGGCTTAAGGCCACAAAATTTTGATGATTGCCATAAAAACTTTGTGGTCTAAAAATTTCATGGTCTAAGCCTACTCTCACTCGGTTGTAAGCCAAAGAGTTACTCATTTACGCAAATGTCTATTCTGAAATACTTGACATACAACAGATTTCCGCTATAGAGTATAACCAGCATTAACATTTCATAGTGAAAATTCACATTCAGTTATCTGTAACAAAAGGTTGAAATTGATCTGAATTCTGAGTATTCAAAAATCATATGATTGCTATAGAAAAATAGTTCGGAAAAAGTACACAATACCAATGTACCCAGTGGTCTTTCTTCCTCACAATACATAAGATTTTTTATGACTTGGCATGCCCAAAGTATGAAAATCTACAGTTTTTTATCAGATATGTACACCAACTCATTACATGTGTATTCCTCTGTTTTACAAATAATTACCTTCATTCCGTGAACCAAAGGCTTGGTTGATATTGGTGAGTCTTAGAAGGACTGAGAGGAGCAAAACCATAAGAAGCCACTTGGGGATGTGCTGGAAACACTGCAGTGGGTTGCATATGAGCAGGCAAAGGATGTGATGGGTGTGTGGCTAGAACAGGTCTTGCACTTGCATGATGGGCAGGTGGAGGCAGTGCCCTGCTGTAACAAATCATGATTACACTAAGACCAATTAAATAACTACTTTCATTGCAAGAAAAAGAAAGTTTGGCACCATCAAAATTTGAATGTAAAGGAAATTCAAAATTATACATAAAAAATGAGAATACAAAGAAATAAAACTGTTTTCATGAAAGAAAAGAATTTAACATCCTATATATCATTTTTCAAGTAAATATGTTATATATTTATAAATTACGAAGGATAGGAACAGTTTAGAATTAATAAATTTTACCTGCAAGAGGATAGATATTATTTGAAATTAAATAATAAAGGCATGTTTTTCTGAGATAGGCACAACGTACAAATTTTAGATGAAGAATGCATATTTTTTCCAGATTACTGAGTGAAATGCTACACATTAGATGCAAAGTTTCGGGCATTAATGTAAAAATTGACACCAATAATTTAAATTTAATTTATGTTTATTTCTAATTGTAATCTATTTGTTTTACTTTAAAAATTTATTTCCATTTTTATAAAATTCAATAATACTCTTTAA
This sequence comes from Zhengitettix transpicula, assembly GCA_037074705.1. Lineage (NCBI taxonomy): Eukaryota > Metazoa > Arthropoda > Insecta > Orthoptera > Tetrigidae > Zhengitettix > Zhengitettix transpicula. Next base: position 11,357,346 of record CM073593.1, read on the forward strand.
CAGTTGTGTCAACAAGTCATTTCGGCCACAACGTGCACACAAACTGCACATTAGTAATTTATGTTAATCAAAATTTTTATATAAAAAATTGTAGTACACTCTATAGATTACATTTACACAGAATTGTGTTAAAAATTATTATGTATGTAAGATTTGATTTTCTTAAATTTTTTCAACTAAACTTAATTGAATTGAAAACTTGAAGATGTCCCAATGAGGGATGAAATATTGTATTTGATAAATATTATGTTGTTAATTCAATAATTAATTTTTCTGACTTATACACTAGTGTTTGTCACATTTATTTTAAACGAAGTAAGATTAATATAATTGTTAGTTCAGTACTGAATCTATTTAAAAGACGTTTACTTGTATCCACTTCATGGAAAGATTTTGGAGCAAATGATTGAAACTCGTGTTATAAAGGAAAGTAAATACCTTATATTGTCATAAAATTATTCCTATTTATAAATTACAGACAGAATCATATTCTCCCAGCTTGAATGACTGGTTTTTGACAAAAAAAACGTTATGGTACAACTTACAGCAAGCATGAAAATGTAATATTATCTCACAAGTATACCTTATCAAAGTCTGTGTATTAAAAAAAAAAAAAGTATCGTCACTCAAGTTCTCAGAAATTCTCTGCAAGACAAAGAAATTTTATTTCTCTATAGCTGTAAATAAGTTTAAGTATTAACATAAATAAAGTCAAATCTGGAAATAAGGTGGATGATATTTATTCTGTAAACCACAATATAAGCAAAACAAAATTAATTATGAGGAATTTATGGACACTGTGGGATGAACAGTTCTCTAATTTAAGTTTTTAAGTTCATTTTACTGGACTAGATAGAGCTGATTTAAATTCAAACATTATCACCAAAAAAAAGTTTCAATATAACTCACCCTGTTGTAAAAGGAGCAACTTGGTGGCTCGCTGGTAGATAAGCTGCAGCAGGCTGCGCAGTTGTAACATACACTGCAGGTCTTCTGTAGAGTTCAGGTTGGTGATAAAGAGGCTGCCCTGCTGCAGCAGCTAAAGGTGATAAACGATGGGGTACAGGTGGCTGTGGAGATAGATGTCGGTAACTCTGGTGTGGTGGTGGCGCTGGTCCCCACGCTTTCAACTGCTGATCCCCTGAACGACCTGGCAGAGCTGCAGAAGAGTGGGCTGCTGGTGGTTGAACAAATTCCTTATGCACTGAAGATGAAATATTTTTGCTATTTAATTAAGCACTAGAATTATTAACTAATTTTAGATTGGATTTGTGATCACCGATTTCAGGGAGACCATCCATTGTCAAGCAATTGCCGAGGTTGAAAAGATAACAAAAAAGAAGAATTATGTGCTCATTGCTCCAATCAGAATATGAAAACGGGATTTGAGAAAAAATAAAGCATCAGGAGTTGGTGGGATACTGGTATAATTGTTCCAGTCAATGTCATAACAGTGCAAGTATCATCCTATTTTAAGAAAAGTATTAGATTTGCATTACAAAAGAAAATGAAAGTAGAGATGTATGCATTTGCCCAATGAATAAAATACAGAATTGAAAGATTTTGATTTAGGCATAAGAGAAACAAATGCATGACAAAATTTTAGCACTGCAAGCATAAATGGCTTATATTATTGACAAATAATTTGGTTCTGAGTTCAATGAGATTAATAGTTTCTCTCCAGATGTTTTAAATGTATAATTTAAATGCCTTACAGGGTTGGGGTGGAAGGAAGTTACACTAAACAACACGGTTATAGGAATCACCGATTTTAATTCTCACATTAACCATTGCAATTAAGGAAATTTTATGTTCCTTGACGTGGAGGTGGACATGGTTGGCAAAAAGTCAGCTGGAGTATTTTTTCCCTTTTAAGTTCACAGGTGTATTTTTGATTTTCTTAGGGTAAGTTATATTTCTGATCTCTATTTAGCTAAAAGTTTTTTTTACTTCTTTAAAGTACCAGGAGTATTTTTAGACTTACTTTCCACTTTTTTGTACCAGTGATTTTTAAGATGTATATTTTATGTAGTAGAAGAATTCCAGAGTTTTTAAAGTACTGTCAGTCATGATCCTGGTTTATGTGAAGTTAGATGCTGGGTTTGGGTAACATAAATGGGAAAATATTCCTAACAATTATCCTATTGATTCAGTTTAAATGAAATGTTTACCAATAGGTAAATGTCAAATCAATTCTCTGGGCTAACAAATAAATACCCATGCAATGCTGGGCACTCAGCTAGTGTATGATAAAACAGATCAGAATAGATCCAGATACTCCATAAAATAAACTTCATAAATTTTCTGGGACACCTGTATAATAAGTCTGCTAATTAAAAAGTAATGATCTAAATTATACTATTTACTTTCATGAATATTTCAAACTTAACTAATGTATCTTATATTACATACCTTGTTGGGCCATATAGTCTCGATTACTGGATACAGGAACAGTTATATCACGTTTATGAGCAGATGGTGGACCCAGAAGGTCTCTGCTCATGTGAGCAGATGGAGGTGCCCAAGAGTTTCTTTTGTCACCACTGCAGCTTACACACATGCATGAACTAGATAAAAAATACAGAAACTAAAATAAGTTTGGAAAATTCATTCAAACATAATTAACTTGGTAAATAAGCAACTAAATTTTGCTATATTTCTAATACAATATTAGATATCAAGTATCGCTACAAAACTGAAGAAATCGCCAGACTAAATGAATAGAGATGAAAATAATTTCACAACTGTTTACTCTCAATTCAAATGCAACATTTAAATCTTTGTTGTTAAAAAGCATTAAATATTTACAAATATTTTAATCTAGTAATAACAATGTATCAAAATAAATAATGCTAAAAGACAGTAATTGTCAACTAAGTATGTTTTGTCTAACATTAGTGAGCAATTTTCAGCTTAAACTTGCAAATCTAATATATGAACATAATGAGAAATTATATATACTAAAATATTTATAACATGAAAAGATTACTTGTGAACTTACCCACTATAAATAATATGCTGGTCTTGAGGGTTGTTGGAATGATTAGCAGATGATGTAGTAACATAATGATATGAAGTTGAAGAAGAACTACTGACTGCCAAACTATCTTTACAAGTTGACACACCATTGCAGCTTGTGTGATGAATATTATAATCACCCTGATGATAATCTGTTAAACCAGGTTCTTTTTTTGTAGGCACTGTAAGCATGCATTCAGACTGGGCCTTGGCAAGCAATCTCTTCTTTTGTGATTGTGATGCTCCAGTTGAATAACCACTGACACTGAAGCAGAAACAAAACCTATTATTAACCTTAGAAATTACAACAGCTTTCTAAAATTCAACAATTTTATATAGATTTGCTAAGACTGATAGTCATGGTAATTATTTAATTATATAGCCAATATTTATCCTCATTTATATGAAAAAATAAAAATGTAAATTCATTCAGACCATTTATTTAAATGTTGACATAGCTTTCAGTGTTAGCCATCATCTTTTCATGTTTTAAACATATTGGTATAAAATTCCTACAGAAAAATATGCAATTTAATACATATGCAATCAAATAAAAAAATAACAATGTTTCCTTTTCTTAAAACCTCTTCAGTTCAGTTACACAAGAATAAAATAAGAAATTTGATTCAAATGAATTCTACAAATATAAATATAATTTATTTCTTGTTATTTCATGAAATAAATTACATAAATACTTGTAGAATTCATCTATACCAAATTTGTTATTTGTGCACATGAGGATGTTCCAAGAAAAGGAACAGAATGCCATCAAACTATCTGAAAAAATCAATGACTTGCCAACAAACACAATTTTAAATTTTCATTTTTTTTCTTCACCCAACACTACTTGGAGCACACAGCAGAATGATATTGGTCACACAAAGCCAGAATTATATAATGCACCGCCTGTGAATATAATATATACATAGAGGACACCTGATAAAACTACGAAATTTAAATTAGCAGAACATGCATGGGTTAACAGCCACAAATTCCTCTTTGAAAAATTTAGATTGCTGTGTTCTCAAAATAACATCACAAAACAAAATTTCATAGAAGCAGTTTTTTTAGAAAAACAAACATAGCAATTTTACAGTCAATTTTCTCAACTCTTAATATCTGGCACCACTCTGTTAATTTGCAACACAATACAATAAGATCACAAATTTTGACAGCCTTAATACTTGTCAGAACAAATTGTAGAGCTAGTAATATGCCATTTCTCAAAGGTTACTCATTAGGAATAATAAAATTTGTTAATTGATGCAAATAATTAATACATTTACATGCTTAGAAAAAATATTTAACAACGTTAATTATGAATTGGTAGAAATTCAGTTGAAATTATTTTTTTTGTAAATGTAAAGCATGAGAAATACTGTATTTTTTAAACATGTTTACAAAATTTGCAGCTAATGCACTTCCCTTTCTTATGTGAATATGAAATGATATTTTCTTACTCCAAGAATGTAACCTGAAGATATTGTGCACATTCCTCAAAAACATGTTTGCATTATTCTTCACTTTGATTATTATGCTATACTTAGGTTAATAATTTATGCATTAAGCATACATGTGATGTATACAATTATTTAATATTAATTTTTTCTTTCAGCATGACGAACATATTAGTGGTTCAAACAAATTTGCCTTAAATAAAAATTGTTTTATGCTACATTACTTTTAAATGGTGAAACCATACATCTTTCAACAAGACTCTTCCTAACAGTAAAATATTTCTTACAAGTTATGTTTTTCAAAAAATTCAAATATAGCTGAGTTTCAGATTATTTGAGGCAGTTATCTCAGGTTCAAGCCAAAATTTTGATTTAATGTTGTTAGTTTACTTTGTAGAATCTTATGCTACTAAAATGTTCTGTGACTAGAATAGTCAATTATTGCATCACTTTAAAAAAGAGTTAATTTAGTTCTAGCTTGCAGTAGTGCTTCATCTCAAATAAACGCCATCCATCTATGACTTGTGTTACTTCATTTGCAGTCTTGAATTTCTTTAAACCATTCACTAAATAATAGTATACTACATAGTAATTAAAATATTCAATTTTGAATACAAAAAAACAACACAAACCTATGCTGTGGCTCATGCTTGATTTCTCGAGCTACTTGTGTAGGTGTCTGTACAACAACTTGTTGTTGTTGCAAATACATCTGCTGCTGCTGCTGCTGCTGGACTTGCTGTTGGGGAACTTGCTGCACCTGTTGCTGAACTTGTTGAGTTTGCTGCTGGAGTTTAATAGGACTACGGTGATCTTCTCCGTCACTATCAGCAACAGTGACACATGAAATAACATTTTTCCTTTGACGTGTACTACCGCCTCGAGATGGAGTTGATTGGGCACTAGAAACATAAATTAATATAAGAACTCATATTCTATATAAAAAGACTAATCTGATGTATAATTTGAAAAATTAAAAAAATATATTTTGACCCAAGACCAATACAAAACACCAGAAATATAGCAATATTAAGACCTGGTGTTATCCAAACAAATAACAGTTTCATAAAATACTAAATAAAAGGTCAAGTCTAAATCACTTGATTATTAATGACAAAATTCAACAATAATGTTCCCTCGATGTTAGTAGATTTCTGCTTACATAATGTATTATTTATTAGTGTATTTATATAATTAATTGACAAATCAACTTGTATCTTTCAAACACAAGCATTATTTTTATGTATGTGTATAGTTTATAAGTGCATAAAATAAAAATTATTTTATAGAAGCAAAGACATAGGAGCGTAAGAGGCATTTTGTGTGTAATGTATGTGACTGTGCATTGAAAATAAGACTTATGTAGGTGGGAAAGGTGGTTGTGCTCTATGCATAAATCAATTGACTTAAAAATATTTATTGTATTAGTTAAAGCACCTCTGAGCATTAATCATTTTCAAAACTGTTCTACTGGCTAGTGAGTCACAACTGTACCAGTTCTTTACATTCATAAAGGGTTCTAAAATAGGTTGTAATAATTACCAAATCTTTTACAAGTGTAATATACTAAAAAAAAACTTAATTGAAACACCTTCCCCTTAGTAAAAACTAAGTTACAAAATGCACAGCCTCCCTAGAATAATGCTAATACCCTCTTTTACTTTCATGAACTTCTTTCTCTGGTTTACCTTTGTTAATCTGCCAAAATGCATACAGTTTCAAATTAAAATTATTTTTAAACTGTAAGAAAAATATCCTAAACCTTTATATAATTAAGTGTCAATACTAAGCCAATTTCCTACATACTAAAATTATCAAATGTATATATTGTAATTACTATCTCCCATTATACTTTATTTCAGTTTCACAAGTCCTCAGTTTAACACTAACTAGTCCAATAATATCTAAAAAATTCTTCCCATCATCAATATTTTATACAAATGTTTTAATAATTTTTTATCTATCTATTTAATTATCAGTTTTTTTTATCATGTTTCTCAATGTCCCAGGATACTTTTTTAAGTTTAATTTACACACAATCCTCTACTCACACAGATTTACAAAAATGCTTGCCATGGTCCACAATATTTCTTCTTACAGAATACAATTGAGACACAAGTCTTCAACTTTTTACACATCCAGTACAGTCTCATTCACTCTAAATCTTCCAAAAAAATTGCAAAACAGACACGACTACCAGCATATAATGAACAATTTTAATATTGAGTACGAATTAATAACCAAAGATAAAACTGACTATGAAACATTTTAAGTTTGAATGATATTAAACACAACATTAACATAAAATTAGGATAAAATTCAATTCACTTAAAAGTAATATTTTGTTACAAAATTTGTGTATAGTAAGAATATGATGGTAAATTGAGCAACAGTGTCAAAATAAAACACACTCACGTGATGAATTAAACATGTTATTATTTACTAGATTATTAAAGATTCAACTTCTTGTGTAAAACTGAGTATAATTTGAACACCATGCATTTGACTAAAAATTGAATTATTATTGGTCATCACAGAATTCCTTGTGCACATATACAATCAATAATACTGACATGGATTTTTTTTAAATTTTTAATAATTAATAAAGTCCCAAACTATCAAAATTTTGTAAAACTTCTATGCCTGAAGAGGTCACAAATAGTGACAAAACATTATTTATATTACATATAATTTTCTGACTTGAAATACTGTTTTATTTATGGATATTTTTAACTTTTAACAAAGTACTTATTATTATTTCATAGAACTTTGCAGTATTGTCAGCATTTCTTTTTCATGATCTGCTATTTTGTATCATGTTAAATGAAAGAACTAACTTCCAACAGATACAAAAATAAACACCAGATCTTGTGTACAATGAAGCATTCATCTTCTGAATTTGTTAATTATTTATTCCGATTATGACAATTTACCACAATGCTTTCATGTAAATCTTAAATGTCACTCTTCATAAGGATCACCGTCCACCCAACACAGCAGCTCTCAAACACATGGCAAGTATGAGCTATTTATAGATAGCATGTTTACAAAATAAAAACTAGCTAGTTCAACACATGTGAAGTTTGATTTGCAAACATTTTCAAATGCAATTCCAGTAATATCATCAATGTTCTGGATCAAATAAGGTTTGAAAATCCTCACTTCAGAAATACAACCACATACATATTGGAAGATAATTCATAAATAAATATGTCATGTGGAATAATTATCGGCAACCAGGTTACAGAACTACATTTGTGAAAATATAAAGAGTTATAAAGCAAGAAATTTCATATCAATTCAAAATAATTGTGCTTTAATCATTAATTATAGAACAATGAAATTCAATATAAATTAATGAATTATTATTTACATTGCCTCATTCTGAATAGAGTTTTGAATTAATTTATTATAAGCATATCCAAAGGTGAAATACAAATGAACTTTGCACAAAGCTGGTCTCACTAGATTTGCTGCATCTTCAAGAAAAATCTTTCTCAAGAAGCACGTCACATTCAAACACAAGGGGGGATAAAAAAATAAACCAAAAAATCATGGAATAAAAAATTAAAATTGATATATTAATCTGGTACCAAATCTCCTCATATAATAATACATTTTTGGCAGTATCTATGCAAGGATACAATCCTCTTTGGTCAAATGAGGTGGTTGAGTCATGTGCCATTCATGCACAAATAGTGATATCAAAATATTGTGATTCAAGTGCCCTTCAGGAGTTCAAAGAGATGGATAGTCAAAAGGTGAAAAGCCTGAAATGTAGTGAGTGTGTTCAATAAATATTGTTTGAATGCATATTATGAATGTGGCCAATTACCACCAGCTTTTGGATGAAGCAAAACTTGCAAATTAATACAGCAACCCACTCACAAAAAAATACGATGAAATGAGGTGGACTTTTCTAGTACACCCTCCTACATAACAAAACTTTCACCTTATGACTTCTCTCTTTGGACACTTTGAGGACAATGTTTTGACAATAATCCTACTACTGAGGGGTTTGTATGTGAACCATCCAATTGCTTTACTTATAAGAAAAAGGGATCAAGCACTTGCCTAGACACTGGGAAAAATGTACTCCAAAATCAAGAGACTATGTAAAAAAAAATAAACATTTTTGTACTTATCAATAAATTTTGAAAAGAAGTTAATATTTTATTGCCCCTTACATGATTAATGCAAAGTACTCCTTAAATGTATTACCCTGTTATTTTTTGTTATTCCAGAACCAAAATATTATACAAAACATTTCATGCAATAATTTAACCCACTCCAAGCAGATGGAATAAAGGAAGTTAACAGGATTGGGAAATAAACATCAGAGCCCTGGAAGCAGCATCAATTGTAGGATGGGTACCTGCAATATGCTTCATCCTGAGAAGCTACAGTCAACACTGAGGGACAGTTGGAGCTGATGTGGCAAGATGTACCCAGGCTGGTTGACCCGCTGCAACACGCCCCGCAGTTCCTATCCTTACAACTATTAACAAACATACCCAGTAGCCCTCATCTTCCAATTTAGACAATTAAGTTAAAAACCTTATCTCAAATAAAAAATTTCCCATATATGATGAACATAAATTGAAAGAAAACACCATAATATAAACAAATCTAAAATCAAATAGGTGCAGAAATAATAAGTGATCATACTGTTTACAAAATTGTTAGCTAATACACTTCAATCAGCAGGTAAAAGTTTAAAGGGTTCTAAGTTGAATAACACCTGTAATTTTATTCTAAGTCCATACCCAGTATATATGAAATGTGTGTATATAATGCTAACAAGAATGCATAAGAATTTGACAGATAAAATATTACGTAATTTGATTCAATAAAACAAAAGAATTCAGAGAATTTGTCAGGACTGTTATCCACTTTCTTCAACATTGACTACAAAACTAGGCACTACAGATTGTAAGCCAAGTCAAGTATGAACCTTTCTGTCAGAACCCATACAGACAGCAATCAACTCATCCTGTTTCACAGAAAGGGCAGAGGGAAAAACAAAACATGGTATTTACAACGATTATTTTACAGAATGTTGAGTATTGCTAGATTGCATTACATGACCAATTCCCATTTCAAAGTTGACTTATGGATTATTCCTGGAAATAAAAATACCACAAATCTATTCATAACGTCAGGTTTCATTATAATTTTTTTTTACATTAATAACCTGTACCATATATTTATCAAGAAAAAAGGTTGATACTGGGTGCTAAGATATAATCTGTATACATACACACACATAATATATATATATATATATATATATATATATATATATATATATATATATTGATTGTAATAGTGAGAATGTGACATTGTCAAAAATATTGGTATGGAAAGGATAGAGAGATAGGTTGTGGCTTACCTGAAAGTGAAGTACGGTGTCGCCATGAGGAACTGAAGGTTGTTCTTCAAATTTTCGGAGGCTCTCAGCCTCCTTCTTCAGGAAGGAGTGTTACACCATTCCGTGCACCGGCCGGCTGCGGAATGGTGTAACACTCCTTCCTGAAGAAGGCGGCTGAGAGCCTCCGAAAATTTGAAGAACAACCTTCAGTTCCTCATGGCGACACCGTACTTCACTTTCAGGTAAGCCACAACCTATCTCTCTATCCTTTCCATACCAATATATATATATATATATATATATATATACACACATACATATATATATACATACATACATACAATATTAGGAGAATCCGTTAAGGAATTGAAACTAATTTGATGACAAAGTCACATTCAAACTTGGATAGTGAGGAAGGATAGAAATAAATAGGAGAAACATGAGGATTACTCTTTATATGCTCAGACGTAAAATCACACACATAGAAAAGCATATGTTCAAAGCAAGGAGAAGGATGGAAGAAGACAGGAAGACTGAAAATATTTGAACCAGGCAGGACTTGAACCTACGTGATCCACTTAGTACACAGACACCTTAACCATCTTGGCCACTGGATCAAGTTCCTGACCAGGAAATATAAACAGTCTTATTATGGATAAATAGTTGTTTAGTGGAGATATGGATACAGTAGAGAGAATGAACTATTAGGAGTATCCATTAAGGAATAAATACAATATTATGAGAATCTATTAAGGAATTGGAATTAATTTGGTGACAAAGTCACATTCGAACTTGGATAGTGAGGAAGGATAGGAGAAATAGGAGGATTATGCTTTATGTAAATTCATATGCTCAGGCATAGAATCACACACACATAGAAAAGCACATGTATGTGTATATATATATACACAATATTAGGAGAATCCATTAAGGAATTGGAACTAATTTGGTGACAAAGTCACATTCAAACTTGGATAGTGAGGAAGGATAGAAATAAATAGGAGAAATATGAGGATTACGCTTTATGTGAATTCATATGCTCGGGCGAAGAATTATGCTCATAGAAAAGCATATGTTCAAAGCAAAGAGAAGGATGGAAGAAGACTTTCAGGAAAGCCACAACCTATCTCTTTCATTTCCATACCAATATCGCAATTATTTTTAAGAACTTTAATTAGGATATTGAATAGTGAGGATAGATGGAAATAAATAGGAGAAATGTGGGAATACGCTATTATGTAAATGGATATGCTCGGGTGTAGAATTATGCACAATGCATGGAGAAGAAAGGAAGAAGAAGGGAAAGACTGAAAATATTCGGCCAGGTGGGACTTGAACCTGCAAATTCTGATCAGGACACAGACGCTGGTTAAAGCTTCAATAGAAAAATGTCAATTTTGGAAAATTTAATGAATTCTCAAAAGTACTCACTTTAATTATTTTGACTTGACATTTAGAATCAAATATATTGCATTATGTATAATGATATACACACATAACCATAGATTCTCTTAATTCACACTTGAAATTATTTTGTCAGTCTTCACACATTGAAAATGAAATATATTAAAAATATCTTTCATGTTGTTTTTATCATCATTTGATGTCTCCTTTGAGTGCATATTGTAGGTTATAATTGGGTTAAAGTAGAATTTGGTAGTATAAGCAAGGTCCGTACATTTAAATATTTCACAGACTAAATTTTTTTCTAAATAAAACTAAAATAAGGTTTCTATCAATTTATTTAAAAGGCGTATGAAAAGAAAAAATATATATTCTCTGATCATAAAACCTTTTGTATTGATTTTTTGTCATTCAATGTCACCTGGATATATGCCAAATATAATTGTACTTTTAATTCAATCAAAAAATATCTGGTTTAGTTCATTTTGTAAAGCAAACTTAAAAATTGTTGCAGTTTCTCCATACATTTCATTGTTTATAAATAATATACAACCATACATCCTGCTTTATTATAAAACATAGAAATATAGATAAGCAATTACCAACATAAATAAAATTATTGGTATAGAAAGGAAAGAGAGGTAAGAGAGGTTCAGTGCTGACATGTTGGATATCAGAAAGTTCTTCAAATTTTCAGAGGCATTAGCCTTCTTACTCAGGAGACAATCAATCTGCTTACCATCCAACTGCAATGTGTGCAAAGTGCAATAGTTGCTCCTGAAGGAGGCAACTTGTGCCTCTGAAAATTTGAAACATTTCTTTTTGTCCGGCAGTGCAACGCTGACCCTCAATTTCAGGTGTCCGTAATTTTCTAAATTATATTTTTATCTGGCATTAAATTCTGTCTTTCTTTCCTTTCAATAACAATATAAGGAGAATGGTAAGGAAGAAAAGTGAATTGGATACTCACATAAAAAGTCCGAGGTTGGTGAAAAGTTGTACATAATTTTTGAACCTATGACAATCCTCCTTCAGAAGAGTAGTTTGAAAACATAACTAATATAATGATTGCACCAATGATCTTACTTAAGTATGCTACACTTTTTTTGTTATTTATTAAAAATTTCTACATAGATTTACAAATAAAATTGCAATATTGGTATGGAAAAGGAAGAGAGCTAGGTTGTGGCTTACCTGAAAGTGAAATGTGGTGTAGCCATTGGGAACCGAAAGTTGTTCTTCAAATTTTCGGTGGCTATCAGCCTCCATCTTCAGGAAGGAGTGAGTTTTACACCATTCTGTGCAGTATGCAGCCTATCTCTTTTTTTCCCATATCAAAATCGCAATTATTATTATTATTATTAATATAATTATAATGAGAAAGATAGAAAAATAGGTCTAAGGTTTGGAATTCACTTCGAAGAAAGCATATGTTCTAGGTGTAGAGAGAGTAGGAATAAGAAGGAAAGACTGAAAATATTCGTCAGGGCCAGGAATCGAACCCAGGTATTTTTGTTTTGTACACAAATGCTCTACCATTGAGCTACCGTGCCTTTCCCCAGACCTAACGAATATAGTCTTATTAGGTGTAGAGGGTGTATCCATTCTACCCTAATAAGACCTTTCCCAACTATCACAATTATTTTGACAATGCCATATCCCTACTATATCACATTTAGATAATAAAGAGAGACTGTGTATCCGACTATCTAAAATCAATACAGTTGGTCAAGTCAGGCTGTTCAGAAATAAAAATTAATTATAGCTTATATGGCCACATTAATGTCAACATTATGAACTAATTTTTGAGGTATTCAGCCACATTTCATCATAGCATTGTAAGCCAATGTTTCGCACAAAAGCATAGAACTTTATATTGACTGGACAAAAACTGCTGCCCTGTCCACATGTATGGCTTACTTATATAGGCTGTGGATGTCCCAGGTCATCCCAAATCGGGTCCCAATTGTGTCGTGTTATTCTTATATAAGCCACATGGGTGGACAGGGTGAAGCCTGGGTCTAGCTTTGATAAAGCTAGGTGCTATCAAGCAAAACTTTGGCTTATAACATTCCAATGAAATAACCCAATACTTCGAAAATGGATTCATAATACTGATAGAAATCAAATTTTCTAGGACCCCAGCCCCCTGTGTCAGAATAGTATGTCTGAACTGTGTAACAGCCAGCATGTAGTTCAGACTTTTAAATTTGTAATATTCCCTCTCCTACTGGACCAATGGTTGATTTCAGGAAAGTCAACTTCACTGTGTCTCTTTCCTGTCTAAATGTGTTATTTAATTTGACCATATCACATTGTAAATATATCATTACAATAAATTTGTCAGAAATTCCTATTTACAAATATATACACATGCCAACTTTAACACCTACAGAATTACAACTGATAAGCTCAACAATCCCAGTTATGAAGTTTCTAATAAAGCATAGAAAAGATATATGAACAAAGCACACACTTGAAAACAGTAGAAGTGTTATTGACTATGAGAGAAGATAAAAATAAAATTCTGAGTAAGTGTGCTCATTTTTAAGTAGATTTATATTCGAACATATATATGTGTATGCACAAACACATACATACCTGCACATGCACACACTAATTAGAGAATTCACTGAAATATTCTGGGGTATTTATCTTCCTTTCTCAGCCCATGTCAAATGAAAATTAGGAAGAGATTGTGTCAACTCCAATACTGCAAAACTTCTCTCTATACTAACATTTCCTTTAGAGAGTTCTATTGAGCTTGGAACTGTACCCTTTGTTGGAACCTTTACTTGGCAGATTGTTTCAATAAGACAATTAGTTATCCATTATTTGGCTTTAAATCAACTATCTAGACTGCAAATAAACACCTACAGATTGCTAAGGAAGGAGGAAGCCACCTCCAAAAATTGCAATGAATTCTCTATTTAATAGTATACATTTATTTCATATTTTAAAACCACAATTATTTTACTAAACCTTGAACAAAATACACTTTCCTAATGATCTTAATATCACATCTTAATTGAAATGTAGAAATAGACTTCTTATCTTATACAAATTGTAGTAAAATTTCACATAAATACGTTAATAAAATATGCAGAGAGCAGAAAATGTTGAAAAGTATATGTTATAATAAATAAGACTCAATCAATAAAAACAATGGTAAAATGGTAATAAATCAAAATCTTCAAGACATAAGTACAAAGTAGTCACACAAGCTCAGATCTAGTTTGTTTGGTCTTTAAGAGACTCAGTTGATACAAGCTTGAATAAGCCTGCTACAAGTATTATAAAGAAACAATTAATGTTCTCTGTAAATAAAGCTTTAATCTACGTAATATTTGGGAATCGGTAAGACAAAGAATAGCCTCCAAATAAATCACATTCCAAAATCAAAATTTCTGACACTCCCATTTATTTCTGCCTTCACCAGAATTGTTGACATTTTTCCAAACCCCCTCTCATACTATCCCTACATAATCCTGTGAAAACTCTAGACAATCATTCATTTGCAAAATGTTATGCAGAATTTGGTATAGGTGTATGATGAATTATATCAATTTGAAAATATAAAATTGTCTGTATTAGTTTAAAAATAAACAAACAGATAATGAAGTAGCCAATAAAGTTTATAGTTAGGTCTCTATTATTGTTTTCTTGGGTTATTGCACCTTGGTCAAACATTTTACTCTTTCCTTTCAGACTTTCTTTCCACTCTCTTAATTAACATTTAGTAACAATTTTTACCTCATAATACACTTTCTCGGTGAAACAACAATATTTTTAACCAATTTTACATTTACTCCTGAAATTGCAAGAAAATGATAAAAAAACATTTTTGGAAACATTACAGTAATAGCACAGTTTTGGGATAAAACATAAAAAAAAACTTGCATTAATATGTTCTCTGTCAAAATTTGGAGATCTTTACGAAACATAACTTCATTATAATTTATCTTAAATCATTCACTATATAACTATCCCTCTTAACTATAAAGACACGAAAATTATTATTTCTGAATGGAATGAAATATTTCTTCACATACAGATAGTAATTTATGTAAAATAAGTGGATATTTAATTGGAAAATATTGATTTTAACTTACCATTTTCCAGGTGCTTCATCTTCACTGTCCGAGATTGTTATAACAGATACTGCAGGTGAAGGTGTGTCATGTATTGTAATGGTCTGCTGTCTTCCTGACGCAATTTGTTGAGCCTTAAAAAAACAAGAAGTTAATAATAATTTATACTAAAGTATATTTACCTTTTGATGTGAAGCTCATTTGTTAATTACTTGGACTGTTTAAAGTTTCAAAAGTTGTCATCTTTATTATTACTGAAGTATATTGGCAGTCATAGTACAGTAAACCCTAATTATACAAACTTAATTTGTTCCAGAACTGTGGTTGTATCATGAATAGTTCCTAACCCAAAATTAGTATTAATCGTTGGTACATATGTTCCCATTTAACAAATAAATAAAAGGTTCTTCAGCGTTTAACCTCATTACAATGTTTATCCAATACCTCCTGAACATCTAATGGAAACAAATTCACCAACAATTACTACTGTCACTTTGTCATACCTATCAGAAACTCTTTCTAGGATACTGCCAAATTTGATATCTGTGATTTGGAAACAACTGGTCATACATGTTGCAGTTACTACCACAAAATGTTTACAATTTTTCTCTCCATTGTGCATAATAAAATAAGGGTAGGTAGTAGGGGAAAGCAAAATGCGGGGGGGGGGGGGGGACAGATTTTTCCCTCAATTCTAAAATTCTTTTTTTGTGAGGTAGAGGAGGAAAAAACAGGGCTATAAATAGGCAGGGAACTTAATAACTGAGCTAGGAACATGTGTTCACAAGTCAAAGTTGAATTCATAACTATTTCCCACAAGTTGACCATAAACTGAGGAAATACTCGTTTCCGATACATTTATTATTCGACAATTCACTGTATATGAATACTAGTTTTATAAATTTATAGAAAAATTAAAATTAATCTTTATACAATTGTACAAATATGAATTTATTTTAAATCTTTGCAAATATTCTTTAGACAAAATTATTTAAATATATTTAATTGTAGAATTAAGTTTATAAATAAATTTTAAAATTGAAATTAAATTGTGAGATCTGGCAAATTTCAAATAAAATATGGTAAATTAAGATAAATCTGGAGTAACAAATAAAGTGGATTAAATTGATGTTTTAATGTAAGATTCCATCCATTACCTGTTGTGCTGGCTGCAATGCATGCTGAGAATGAGCTTCTAATTTTCCGGTAACTTGTTGATGTGGAGGCTGCCAAGCTGTAGCAGCCGTAGTTGGAGAATGCCTTCGGCGACCACTATTACTACTGCTAACCGCTGGAGGATTGTAAACATTAGATGATTCTGAAATTGTTAGAAATTAGTTGAGGAACTACAAATTTAGCTAACATTAGAACAACATGTATAAAAATTTTGTCTTGAAACATGTACAATTAATTTAATAAATAATTCTTCTATAGCATAAATTCACTTAATGAGCACCTGTCATAATGAACAAAACAAAATGTAGAAAAATTGCTCGATTCAAAAGTGATATTTCACAGAATAAGTGACGAGGAGACATTGTGATGTCACATGCAGGATCATTCCTGCATCTCAGTAAACAATGTGTGTTTAGCAGTTGTTGAGCAAGCTGTTTACTGTCGCTAGTGAAAGTTGAATTCAAACACATCACTCCTCCTCATCTGGCGGTATGCCCAGTTCCTCGTCCGTCCACTTGGATGGATCCGGGTAACGTGTAAAATTAGCAAAAAATTTGCAGACTTTAATATTTCTCTTCAAAGAAAATGCTGCATTTGGGTAGGGGTAAGAGAAGAAAATCACAGTAGATATCAAATGCCAAATTATTGACAAGAAAGAACTAGGTGTGAGCATGTCCAACCCAGCACTAGCATATAATCAGCCTACACCAACAATGTGCACTATCCTCAAAAACAAGGATAAGATTAAAAAAATGATGCTTCAAAGGGCACAGAATTTTGTTAGCAATGATCATGTGTTCACTACAACATTGAAAGACTGCTTTTCATATGGACCAATGAGAAGCAGCAAGATCAGACACAAAAGCAGACAATAACTTCATTAGCATATTCAAAGAACAGGGTTTCACCAAAAGAACCCTTACTTCAGCATGGAAGAAGCTTTGTCTGGACAGCATTGTCAAATGTGACTCCAAGGAGTTTGAATGAGTGACTGTGGAGCCTGTAATCAATTATATTGTGTCACTGGCCAAGATTCTGGGCCTAGAGGAGGATAACAACAACATAAATAAGCTAGCGGAAGAACACAGGCAGCAGGAGACTTCCAAAGAGCTGTCAACAGAAAGAAGTTGTGGAGGAAATTTAATCAATTGAGAAAGAGATAGTCTCAGCAGAGCAAGAACCTTTCAGTGAAATAAGAGATGCTGAAAGGATCAACAACTGCTCAACAACTGCTAAACACACATTGTTTACTGAGATGCAGGAATGATCCTGCATGTGACATCACAATTGCATCGTACATTGAGAAGCATCACTACTCTAATACGGCATTAACTATACACACTACAAATTTATTTGATGGTAATTCTGTCTCATTTTTGCCAAATTCTGAAATGTAGGCAAAAATACATGTCTCTAGTCAATTTTATTGTACATTTTTTTTATGGAATTCATTGTCCTATTTCACATAGATTTATCTGGGAAAAATTATTTTGCATTAAAAATAAGAGTTGGGAACAAATTATGCACATTAAGTGAGGTTTCACTATTTTTATTAGGTTGGGCATTATTATTCTACGATTATTGCACAGGTTTTCCCGGTGAACTAGTTGTTGAAAGAATTCTTGGGTTTCCAATTGGGTGGCGTAGTAGAAACATGATGTTTCGTCAACTATCACCGTCGACATCTTCTTGGTGGAATGACTAGTCCGGGCGAAGTTACTGCCTATTTATTCATTCCACCAAGAAGATGTCGACGATGATAGTCAATGAAACATCGTGTTTCTACTACGCCACCCAGTTGGAAACCCAAGAACTCTTTCTTCTCCGATTATTAATTACTTAAATATGAATTTTGTTAACACATTTAATTCCCTATCTATGGACATTATTAAACTCTCTGTAATATTAAATACAGTATTACTGTATATCACTGTTCAATGGTGGATTTGTATGATGTGGCTCTCAATTATGCTCTATCTGTAATAACCTTTGAACACCACAAAACATTTACAGGTGCCTCAGGATACATCCCACTAACTTGATTTCTCTTTCAGGGTGCTTCTCTTGAAATATTTTCAAAAAGCCTTTTTATATTGACCAGCCACGAAAGCTTTATTAATAGGGAAATTCAAGAATTATTTTATAACCTTTTTCCACAATCCTAATTCTATATTGACATATATATGTTTCCCCTACAAATTACAACAATAGTTTTGACAATCTGTCTCCAAACTGACATCATTTAGTGCTGTTTCACTCTATTACATCAGTTTTCTTGGCTCTGTATTTAGTTGTTCAGACAATTTTCCAAAATTGCAAATTTAAGAATTTGTATGAATTTTGCTTCATTCTGGAAAAACTGCAGCCAAAACAGTTCAAATGTTAGATGACGTCTTGCAGTGAATAAGTTTTAAGACCAAAAATAACCATTTTTATTATTCAAAGATGGCCATGAAACTTTAAAATGTGACAAACATTCAGCCTGATTAGTGTCATGTTCATGAGAAGAAACAATCATAAATGCATGTGAATATATAGTCAAAAGTAATTCATTTGTGATGCAACAGAACATTTCAAAGAATACTAACTAATAATCAGCATGTGAGACCATTAGCTACACAGTTTGTTCCTCATAACTCAATTTTACACAACCCTAAAATGATTATCAAGTTCAAAGAATGGTTTGATATGTTAAAATATTTATAGGCCTTTTTATTAACCCTTCCACATAAAAAGTCATAATTGTTTTACAAATTGATTGTCTATCATTAAGAAACTTTCGATGGTTTGATAATACTGAAGTGGAATTAGTGTATTGTGAACACACTTTGGTTCAAAAACAAATCTCCTGCAGTAACGTGTGTATTGTTATTAAAAGCTTATCCATTTTCTTCTTCAACAGTCTAATCTTTTATTGTTTAATTTGTCTTTTATTTTTCATTCAATTCAATTTATAGTTTTTATTCTCTTTACTTTGCTTCCCAACATAGAATATGTTCAAGATTAACCATTCAAGATTATCAATATCAGTTTTTGGCTTCAAGTTTTGTGATAATAGATACATCAAATGTCATATCATCATAGATGGACTATTATTAATCATTATCATCAAATCATTAATTTCTTTGTTTAAATGAACACTACATACATTATTACTAAATTGTTCACACCTGATGGTGGGGTTCCTTCCTTTACTCTCTTCTTCACAGGACTTAATTGTGTAGGTTCTTTCTTGGGGGCATGTTGAACTGTTAGGTGGTGGTGGTGGTGGTGATGGTGGTGGTGAGGTGTTTGCTGAGGTGCAGCTAGATGCTGACTTGGTGCTTTAGCTACTGCTCTCTTGCTGGAAGGCCACTGATGAGCAGCAGCAGACTGATGATCTACTAAACTTGGCTGATATACATCTGTCGCTGCAACATCTACAGGGAACACAGGTCGATGTTCCTGAAAACAAAATTCATACTTAGCTTTATCAGAGAATGTAATGAGTGGTCTATAACTCAAATATTTTTAAACAAACCAAAATTTTGTAACCCAATAGTTTTCTTGATTTGTGATATTTCGAATAGACAGTCACAAATTAAATATGTATGTATAATAATAAAAACTCACCTGCAATATGGTACTTGAATCTACTATAAGAGGACGGCCCCAGTCTCCAGATGGATCAGGCAGTAGTGGTTGTTGAAGGGCATGTTGTGGTGGCAATTGTTGCCAAGAGGGTGGAACAACCATTTGCCTGCTCCCAGGCCAAGAAGTCTGCACGGCATTCTGTGAACATTTACAGATAAGTGTAAATTCAATATATTTGGATATGCATATAACCAAAACTATATATTTTTTGTATTAAATGTAAATACTTTTCAAATGTCCACAGGTCCAGATAATAAAATAATATTTAAACAGATTTATTATTAAATAATATACATAACATCAATGGTAATAAAGTTAGTGATAATGAAAAGTTTAATTAATTTAATTGGTGAAAATTAACCAAAAGTCAGAATTTATTTATAAACATTAACATTTCCAATTAACTAACATACATAACATTTCGTCACTTTGTTCAGGGACCTCTTCAGATTATATTATTAAAGAAATAAAATATGTTGTAAATTTTAAAGTAACAATTTAACACCCTCCATCAACTTGCATGGCTGAAAAAAAATTACTACATATTTAATTGTTTCTTTTATAATATACATCTAAAGAGTTCCCTACACTAAGAAAATAAATGTTATTTATGTTAGTTAATTGTAAATTTTAATTATAAAAGTTATCTGACCTTTAATACAATATTCAACTGATTGGCCATCAAATTTTATTATTATAAATTTTAATGTTTACAAATTCTATCTTTTGACCGATTTCCACTAATTATATTTAATACAAAATGAAAAATTTACGTCTGATTGAAAATAATGAATAAGAAAGATAGCCAATTCAGACAATTGTAATTAACCTACACCTCATATATATATATATATATTGTAACATGATTGTTGCGAGGTACGGTCGAGCGCCCTTGGCGGGGGTGACTGCAGTGGTTGTGTTTATGCAGGTGCCGGAAATGCGATGTTATTTTAGGCCGGCCAAGGGGAGAAGTGTAATGGTCAGTTCCAAGCTGGACACTACCAAGGATGGACGTGCTACCACGAATTACAAAAGTTTGATAAACCACGCCTTGAAGTGAACTTATGTCTCATGTTCGATTAAATAAAATTATGAAAGATTAAAAAGTTGTTTTGGTGATTTTCTCCAAAAAATTACCTGGCGCCCAAACAGTAGAATAATCAACGAAAAAACGCAAGGAGGGTAGCAGAGCAGCTACATTATGGCGAGCCAACACGGGCCTGAACAGTAATTAGATGGAGCACGCGGGAGCAGAATTGGAGAACGAGGTTGCCGAGTACACACGCGATCGAAGTTCTGGAGCCCCCGAGGACGAGATCTGATACGTGAGGAAAAAAGAAAAAAAACTGGGTTCTTCATCGTCGAAAGAAAAGTGAGTGAAGTGTTTGTGAAGTGCTGCAATAAGCGAACAGAAAAAAAACAGGTTGGTGACAATCTAATTAATTTTTGGGTGTTGTGGGGTCATTTATAGTTCTAATAGCAATGGCAGAACGAAATAATGAGGCAGAATCGGATATGTGGGATAAATGTTTAAAATTATTAAATGTAAATCTTGAGTTATTAAACGGATGTGTTGATGTAGTAAGTGGAATAAGTAGAAGTTTGATGTAATAAATGAAAGAATGGATGCATTAATTGATGGAAAGGTTGACAAGGTAGAGGAAGATTTAAATGTAAAACGTGATGACTTCAGAGATAAGGTTGATGTTGAGAGTGTGAAGCCGGAAGTTAAAGAAAATATTTTGCAGCATCAAATAGTGATGCAAAATGGAAAATCGGAGGAAGGGAATAATAAATTAAATGTAGGAGGTAAAGAGAATTTGGTTCAGAAACAGCTGATTAGTGATAGTGAATTGCATAAACTTGCTAATAATTTAAAAGAGAAAACGGCAGAAAATGGGGAAATTGTGAAACCCATTAATGAGGAAAAAAGTAGTGGATGTAGATCAAAGAACATCTCACAAAATGTAACGAAAGGTAAAATTACAAGAAATAAATCCAAGTGTGTAAACTTTAAGGAGGGGTATTATAGATTAAGTCCGAAAAAGAAAATTTTTGTGTGTAAAGAAGGTTTGATTTTTATCACTCCACACAGAAAAAAGATGTGTATGTTTGAGGAATGTACGAATAAAGGAAGTAATAATTGGTATAGTGTGGCTGACAGAAGAGTGAAAAATGTAACTCAAACACCTGTCAATTTGGGTTATACAAATAACCGAAAACTAAATGTATATGAGGAATGTATGGAAGGAGGTAAAAATAGATAAAGACTGTGAAATGTTGCAAAGAAAGTGGAAGTATTTGGTGAAATATTTTTGTGTGGGAATTCCCTGGAAGCCAGGAGGAGGCAACAGTTATAATTTGGCGAACATTCTCAGTGTAAATATTGTATCTGAGGATGATGTTAATTATGGTTTATATAAAAAAATAGAGAGTAAATTTTTGTTGCTTTTGGATGGTATTGGTCAATCAGCGCATTAATAAAAACATTGTAAATTTGACATCTGATGAAAAAAGGATTATTGTATAAGGAATATTTTGGAAAAATTATTGTCAAAAAGAATGTATGAGTATTATGTTCCAAACAGATATAAATTTTGTATTTTTAAACATGAAAAGAAGGTATTTGTAAAAATTGTGTAATTGTATTAATTGATTATCAGGGCGTGGTCAAGTGGTTGTTTATGTTAGTATTATGTGAAAAAAAAATGAAAATGTGGCTGTATTTTATGGATATCTACGGTCAGCCAATTTTTGTTCTTTGGAGGGGGGATAATGTAACATGATTGTTGCGAGGTACGGTCAAGCGCCTTGGTGGGGGTGACTGCAGTGGTTGTATTTATGCAGGTGCCGGAAATGCGATGTTATTTTAGGCCGGCCAAGAGGAAAAGCGTAATGGTCAGTTCCAAGCTGGACTTGACCAAGGATGGACGTGCTACCACGAATTACAAAAGTTTGATAAACCACGCCTTGAAGTGAACTTATGTCTCATGTTCGATTAAATAAAATTATGAAAGATTAAAAAGTTGTTTTGGTGATTTTCTCCAAAAAATTACCTGGAGCCCAAACAGTAGGAATAATCAACGGAAAAACACAAGGAGGGTAGCAATGCACGTGTGCGAGGGGGCCTGTCACAAAATAAATCTGTTAAGGCAGGCATTGTTTCTGATAATGGCCTGGACAGTTGAAAAGACATTCTGTAATGTGTTTATTTAGGTTCTTGGGAGCGCTGGTCGGTCGTGTGAGGGTAAGAAGACAAGTCTAAAGTAATTGAGGGTGCAGTTGCACGTGTGAGTGGGGGTGAGAAGACAAGTGCAATGACAAATTAGACCTGTCTCGATTGTCGGCGTTGGGACAAGAAAGAGTGGCTAGATATTTGCTAGCTAAGGAACTGCAGCTGCAGAATGTAAATCTCGGCATAATGGAGGAAACTGTCATCAGGCAGATGCGACGTAGTTTTGGAACAAAGGAAAAAGGAAGGGACTGTGATATTTAAGCGAGAGCGGCTTTTGAAAAAGTTAGTTGAGTTTTGGAGTCAGTAGGTGGAGTTAGAGTGGGAGAGGGGTGCTGCGAGCACCGAGAATGGAGAATTTTTGCAGCCTGCGAGAGAAATAGCAAAATTATTCAACAATAAACATTTTTGTATGCAGAAGTCTAATCTGTTGTAATATCAAAATTGTCTTCATTTTAAACACTAATTCTCCTAATATTGTATTTATTCCTTAATGTAAGCTCCTAACACTTCATTCCCTCTACTCTATCCATTCCTCCACTAAAAAAACTACCAATTGTCCACAATAAGACTGTCTATATTTGCCTGGTCAAGAACTTGACCCGGTGGCCGAGATGGTTAAGGTGTCTGTGTACTAAGCAGAATACGTGGGTTCAAGTCCTGCCTGGGTCAAATATTTTCAGTCTTTCCTTCTTCTTCCATCCTTCTCTCTGCTTTGAACATATGCTTTTCTATGTGCGTAATTCTTCGCCCGAGCATATGAATTCACATAAAGCGCAATCCTCCTATTTATTTCTATCCTTCCTCACTATCCATATATATATATATATATATATATATATATATATATATATATATATGTATAAAATAATTAACAAAAAAAGATTTCAACTCTCCCTTTTTTCATACATATGTCTTATTAATCTATATTTACTATATTTTATGCACTTCCATTTTGATGATTTCTTATTAATAGAATTGACAGGCAAAGTGCAAAAATTGGATTGAATCAGAAGTTGTAATAAACGTACCGTTAGCAGCATTTGCCGACCACTTTGCTCGACCATTGAAACAGGAACATACTGCTGTTGGGGTGCTACCTGAAGACATCAATGTGTTAGTAATGATTACTGTAATTGTAATTGAGGAAAGTACTAAAGAAAACTCAAATATATACCTGTTGAGAAATAATAGGGGGTTGAATTTGCAACTGTGGCGGTGGCTGCTGAGCAACTACAGTAACATGTTTTGCCGGCGATGCCATTCCTTGGTAACCTGGAGGGCATAAGATTGATGAAACAAGCTGATGCTGATGGAAAGGATCAGCACGTGTAGCTCCAGCATATTGTCGTGCCACAGATCGACCATTGTACAGCTGATACTAGAACAAATAAAATTGATATAATTAATTATACTTAAAGATATTTAAAAAGTAAAACAGGGCATAGCTGTAGCAGAAACTACAAAATATGAAAATATCTAAAGTGTTATCATTAATAATACAAAAAATAATTGGTACATGTAATTTTTTTCACAATTTGCAAGGATAATGCTTTTGTAATCTTTGGATTACAAGGTTAAAAAAAATACTTATGGAAAGAAAACTACTTCATTTTTAATATTAATAAGCAAAAAAATTAATGAAAATTGGTGTAATATCCATAGTTACAGTAAATATAATGTAACGAGGCAAAATTCTAAATGCCTCAAACATTGTTAAAATTAAATATAATTTGTCAAGGAGCGTCTTGGAAAAGACTAAATTTGAGAGTTGTTGGAATGTGAGTGACAGTGGCCGGCCCTTTATTGAGAAAATTTATGATTGTCACTCTCATACATCTGTTTGGCAGACCAGAGGAGTGCCCGTATAAAATGGACATGAACTAAAATATAATATGTTAAGTTGTTTGCAGAGCTCCGTGGAGCAAGTTTATGTATTTTAAATGTTAAAATTCATATAAGTGATTACGAGTTAGTTTTTAAAAAGCAGAGTATTGTGAAGGGAGAGTGTAAATGGGAGAAGATTGGAATGGTTTTACAGAAAATAAATCAAGACAGCGAGACAGCTTGAAGAAATGTGGACGAAGAAGCATGCACCAGCACTGCAGATAAGATTTTAGTGTATCAAAATTGTAAAATAAATTACGTTCATATTGCCACGAAGTTTTGCCATTATCTCCCCGCACAAAATTAACCCTGAAGAAAAAGGTTGATGTTACATGTTTTAAATAGTTTTTATAGAAATTTGTAAAATTTATGTGTTTCCATTTAATTTCTTTGATTTTAATTAAAATATTGTATATTAATCAAAACCTTTAATCATTTATGATAAACTAAAACCTCAATAAAAAATCATTAATTACAATAATTTTTACAGATTCTTGGGCACAAATCACTTAATGTGACACCGTCAAATGTTTTTTAGCATGATCAATCAGTTAAGATACAAATGTAGTTAGGTCTTTCCTGAAGTCTAAATTTGAGAGGTAAAATGCCACTTTATTTTTATCATTTACCTAGAGTCAATAAATTCAAATGCTGCCAACATGCTTCAGAACATGAATTTCACATAAAACTAGTTGTAGTCAAAGACTAAGAAAAGTTTGAGAAAGTATAAAAAAAGTATAGTGGGTAGATGAAATAAATTAAATAAATCCTCAATTAAAATGATAATTATACACAAATATTTGCAATCACAGGCAGTAATAAACAGAACAATTAACGTCAATATTATGAACAGATGTATTTAGATATCTGGATATGTTTTATTGGAACATTTCAGCCTATAACACCAAGCTTTATAAGGCTAAGCCAAGACTTCGTCTAGCCTTGATAAAGCTTGGTGCTATTGAAGAAAGAGTCAGCATAAACATCAGAATAACTAACAAATTGCTTCATAATATTGATATTAATATGGTCATGAAAACCATCATTACAGATATAAGAATTAAATTTTAAGGTAATTTTTGTTTATGTAATTGTAAGTGTATAAGCAAACATACAATTAAGATTAAAAAACATGAATATCAAATTATGAGACAGATGTAGTAAATAATTTTAAAATGGGAGGAATGATTAGTGATGTTATCAGTAAAAGATTCAAATGACAGTTACAGGAAATTGATGTCTTTACTAATCCTCGGCGTATATAGAATTTTATATTAAACTTCAC
The DNA here is from genome assembly GCA_037074705.1 of Zhengitettix transpicula. Classification (NCBI taxonomy): domain Eukaryota; kingdom Metazoa; phylum Arthropoda; class Insecta; order Orthoptera; family Tetrigidae; genus Zhengitettix; species Zhengitettix transpicula. Next base: position 11,383,900 of record CM073593.1, read on the forward strand.
ACTATAAAAAGATTTTTAACTCTACAATTTATTTTATTGTGCATTTCAATTGTATTTCATTTGACAAATATGAAACGGACAGATTAAAATATTGGTTAAATAATAAAATAGTAAAAAAATCATAAATTTATAATATGGACTCTTAGGACACCAATATGAGGCTAACATAAAGGAGACTTGACAAATAAAATAACTACAAAATTATACTTAAAGCAATGCCATAATCAGCAACTTATTCATGAAAAACATTGTCCAAAATAAAAAGTATAACAAGCTGGAAACAACAAACCAGATTTTCATATCCAGTTGGCCTATCCCTCACCAGGCGTGGTACCTGATTCGTCAGCTGGTTGTTAAATGTCAATGTAACATTTCCATTTGATGTAGGAACAAAGTTGACAAGTGGGGGTGCCGCCTGTGCCGACTGATGATGAGAACTTGAAGATGTATTGTTATATCCATTTCTTCTGCACACTTCCATCATTTGGACACTGGCCTTGACATTGTTGCAATGTGCGTAATCAACCAGATGAGCCAAAGTGACAAACGGATGGTTTAGTGCTTCTCCAGGAGTTATGCGACGTTCCTGCAATAGCAGTAAGTAAGTTGCACACAAAAATTTTAAAGGTAGTTTATATTTTAGTAAATGAAGTGGAATGATTGTAACAAACAAAATGAAAATATAAATAAAGATATTGAAAAATACAAATATAGTTAATGCAAAAAATAATCATTTAATTCTTTCTACAATTTAAAAGCAGAAAATTTTGAATGATTAATAAATATCACTTTAGAAAATGAGTTAAGACATATACCTTGCCCAAGGTTAATTCAGAGTAGTGAGATACTGGATCTATTAAATTGAGTTTCTGTAGGAACAAAATAGGAGCAGGAGATAGGAGTGATAAACAGGATCCTTCCACAGGAATACAAGTTAACTGAAATAGTACATACAATCATTCAAATATAGTTAATAAAACATTTAGTATAGTAATATGACATAAATATTGCTACCTGGTCCATTGTTAACATTCTTTTAAGTAGGTCTATAAATTCACGCCGGTCAGCTTTTTCAGCAAGTAGTTCTCCTCCTTCTAAATCTGTAGGTACATTCACTTGGCCAATGTCATCAAGACAATTAAATATGTATTTCCTAGCTTCTTTTGATTTTATTCCAGTTTCTGCTTCATGTTCTTCTGGGGTCTGCAAATAAGAACACAATATAAGTTGGAAATATAAAAATGTGATGAGGAAGGCAGAATTTTATACAAATAAATACCTTTAATCGCCAAAATGGATAAGTGCTATCCACATCACGATAAAAAAATTTGGTTGTTTTTGAGGCACTGTTTAACATGTGCTCTGTAGGAAGTCCCTGAGTTTGACTTATGTACCGTATTTGATCATATTCTGAAGATCCTGGGTAAAGTGGCCACCCAAGAAACAATTCAGCAACAACACAGCCTAAAGACCACATGTCAATTGCTTCACAAAAAGGCAGCCCTAAAACCATAATTCTGAATTTAACAACAGAAATTAATTTGAAGTAATGAAACATATAAAGCTAAATTATCTGTAGCAGAAAAAGTTCTGAATGTTTAGTAAAAGATATAAAGTGCTACCACTTTAAAATGTGACACAACAGAAATATTTCCTAAAGTAAAAGTAACAATTCTGTTTAGAAAATAATATCAGCTTAATGTTATAATTTCAAGCAATAGTTCCAATATATCTCTTTTTTAATTTAAACTTCTAGCAGTCTTTTACACACAATTCTGACTTGTATACAGTGTCAAAAGTTAATGAGATTATTTACTATGTTTCATTAAATAACTGAAATAATTTAAACTACAAACAATTACAAAACAAACTACTTCACAAGTGACAAATGTGATAACTGAATGAGGTATCAACCTACATTAATCATTTGTACCTGCATTTGAATAATTCCTTCAACAAAATTACTTTTAAGTTTTTACCAAAAAAAATAAAATGTTATCAATTTAAATCAATAATATTGATATTTATTGGACTATAACACAATAAATAAACAAATATAACAGACTGTCATTAAAGGTTTATTAATTAAAATATCTGTTACAACATGCATTGAAGAAAGTTCGTGTTTTAAAAATTTATTCAATTTTTTTATATAATATTAAATAATTCTTGGGACCTAATCATTGAAAGTGTATACAATCAAATTTAACAGAATATTCATGTATTCAAAGGATCATTAAGGTCAGGTATTCATTTTATTGTTCACCTGATAAATCCCACATTGGGGATAAAACATAGTGATAATTTTTCCAATTGTACTAATTACATTGTTAATTGATAAACCTTTTCAGACTGTTTGACTTCATAGTTAATTACTCAAACAATCATATTTAAATATATTAAACCTAATTATTTTATATTACAACAGTTTTCAATTAATTTTGTAGCACAAAGAAAAGCATGCAAATGTAACAGAGAAAATTGAAGACACCAAATTTACCTAATATAATTTCTGGTGCTCTGTAATAACGACTCTGAAGATATGTGTTGCAAACTGCCTTGCTGACATGAGAAGCACTTCCAAAATCAATTACTTTCACCCTGTAAGGTTGACGAACTGGATCAACCAACATAATGTTTTCTGGCTTTAGATCTGCATGTATCAGGCCAAGCAACTAGAAACAGTATACCTTGGATTAATCTACATAATCAGTGTTTCAAAGTAACCTTCATTTTTCAGAGCTAAATGATTGATAATCTTAGCAAATAAAATGTTTTGTTGAAATGAAACACTTAGTTGAAGAAAACTTAAATGATTTCTTGAAATAATAATTTAGTTTATACAATGTTTCATGCTAGGAATTGGAGCATTTCATAGATAATAGATCAGGATGAGGAGTGTAATTTGGTGTAATATTTCACCAATTATTAAGAAATTGAATTAAACAAAAGATTTTCCTCTATAAATTGAGAAGAATTTTTTAATTAATGAAATTAATGAAAATGAGAAGTAAATGTTAAAAACATCAGCCTTTAGTCAGAAAAATAGTGCTTGTTAAATATTATGTTTTAAATTTTATATATATTTTTTTCTGACTAATAGGCTGGTTGTTTTAACATTAGTTTTAAAATTAGCGAAGTATTTAAGAGCTTTATTTATCATAAATTGATTGAATCACACCTTCAATTTCAGAAGCGCTGTCAGTACTTGTTGTAGAATAGGACGTATAAATTTGAGAGGCAGTGGGCTAAATTTATTTTGTTTTAAGAAATCATACAAGTTCTGCTCAAGCATCTCAAATACCAAACAAGTGTGGTTTTTATGTTGAAAGCATTCAAATGCCCGGACAAAATTGAATTCATCTGCATTTTCTTGGCTGAGTCGGGAGAGAATGCTGACCTAAAAAAAAAAGTCGTTAATAAATTCTAATTGACTAAGAAAAATATTACATTTAAACAGTTACATACTTCAATTTGGCCTTGCCGAGCATAAGAGGGATGATTTTTAAGAATTTTAATTGCAACAATCTCATTGGTTCCCTTTTTCCAGCACTTGACAACCTAAAACAAATAAAAAGAATAGAAGATGTTATCAAGATCCCAATTTCATACATTGGAATCTTAAAACTAATATACAAAATGTATTAAAATTTCGTAAGTATTTACCAATTTTAAAAAGAATTGACTATTATTCAGTTAAAAATAATTGTAAGTGAGTGGTTAAAATCAAATAGTCAATTTGTGCCAGTTTAAAGTAGTGTGTTCAACCTTTGTCATATAAAACCTTATGGCAGCTTTTACCTCATCATATTCATCTCTCACACTTATATTTATTGAAAATCATTTCTGTTAATTCACAAGCACATAGTCTCTTACTTTTTATTATGTGTGTGAAGTAACAATTTACAGTCTACTTGAAACAATTAACATAAAAATTATTTTATTTTGTCACCAACACAAAACAAGATAATTTTTTAACTTAGAAATAAATAAACCTTATCCAAGACTAAGGTTACTTTTTGCCATTATATATATGACATTGTCAAAAATAATTGCAATATTGGTATGGAAAGGATAGAGTTAGGTTGTGGCTTACCTGAAAGTGAAGTGTGGTGTATCCATAAAGAACTGAAGGTTGTTCTACAAATTTTCAGAGGCTCTCAGCCTCATTCCTGAAGAAAGAGGCTGAAAGCCTCCGAAAATTTGTAGAACAACATTCAGTTCCTTAAGGCTACACCGCACTTCACTTTCAGGTAAGCCACAACCTATCTCTCTGTCCTTTCCATACCAATATTGCAAATAAATATATATATATATATATATATATGTTCAATAGTAATTTTCCAAAAATTATTATAAAATTTATTACATTAGACCAATTTATATGTGAAAGTATCAATTACCTGTCCAAAAGTGCCACGTCCAAGAAATTCAAGAACCTCATATTGTGTTGTCATGGAATAGAGGACTTCATGTTGAACAAGTTGATAGTCACCATCGGCACTCGACGAGCCCTGGGGCGCAGCCGGGCCGCCCCCTTTGCCGTGCCCTGCCGTCGTAGTGGCAGCCGTTGTGTGCGCGCCCGTAGTTCCCGTTTCGGCGCCACCACTTCCAACATCACCTTCCCTTTCACACGACTTGCGCTTTATATGAAGTTGGACAATATTATAATCAATATACTTAGCTACATACGAAACCTTAATATTCAAAGAACGTATATTACTCAGCAACACAATACATTTTTTTCTTTCACTAATAAAATTTAAATAATTTATCTCAGGACCTTAAAAATTCAATCATTTCCAACTTTGTAAATTGTAATTTCTGATAAAAAAAATTATCTTGAGGCATAGTTACAATGTTCACAAACTTCATCAATTATTAACCACAGTGGAACATTTCTAAACAAGATACTAAGAAATGTATCTGAGGTACTCAAACTTGGTGCTTCAAGTACATTATTCAATTTTGTTGTCATAGTTTGTGTGCATTTAGTGATGACATTAAAAGACATATAGAAAGCATATGGCAAGTTACCATGACAACTGGTCTGAGATGCTTTGATAAAAAAGAAGTTAAAATGAAAAGCATTGTATGAAATGTATGTAAGTAACTAGTGTGAGGACTAAGATAGAACAAACAAAATGGTTTCAAGATAAAACAGGACTTGGAATTGTTTTCGGTTAAGGAGACACATACACATAACCACTTGTCATGCTTCAGCAATGGCTAATGCCACAGCTAGGTACAGATTCCAACTTTAAACAAGATGGAGTACCCCACACTGGGGTATGAAGGTTCACACATTTTTTAAACCATCATGTTGGAACAGTCCAACTGGAGATGCCAACGATGCTCTCAGTCACCTACATCTCCAGACATGTGATATTTTCTATGGAATTATTGTGTATTCTCTCCTTTGCCAAAAATAATTCCGCAACTAAAAATGTGCTTGCGTTGGTGACACAAGACATGCTACATAATGTATAGCATGATGTAATGCAGATGAGGTCTGTGTTACCAAGGGAAGTCACATAGAATATTTATAAAGTATGTAAACAAAGCTTAATTTTCACAGTCCTGAGTAGTTGGACCTTGAGATCAAATGATCATAAAATGATTGATGAACAGTTGGAACATATTTCAAAACATTTATGCCCTTTAATTTATTGGAATTTGTTGGTCTGGGTTTGGAATATTTTGGTTCAAGCTTAACATTTAGAAGATCCAGTCTTTCCCTTTTACCCTTTAACAACATTAACATAATTAACTTATTCTATGTCTGTACTTCCATGGTAGTGTAATGGAGAACTTAAAAGTTGTAATGTGACAAAGTAAAGTGACTTTTGTATTGTGTATATTCGATTTATTATGCTATAAGTTTCACTTACGAAGTCAATCTGCAGCATTTTAGTCATATTAAACCTATTTTTTAACTCTCTTTGTACTTCTTATGAGTTCTACCCAATGAGTGGGTGTGTAAACATATTTTTTCACTTTTTTCGTTTCCGATCAGGCCAAAGTACTTTTTTCTATTTCTTGTTTAGGTATCAGTTGTAGCCAAAAACTTACAAGAAACACATTTTTGTATTGAGCAAAATAATGCTCACAGTTAACTATTAATTTGTCACACTTTTGAAGAGTATTGGAGGTGTACTTAGTTAAACGTGAAATAACCTCATTTGCACCACGTCATGCAGCATTTTCTGAAAATACATACATACATACATACATACATACATATTGACATTATCAGAAGTACAACCATGAATACAAATATCCAGAGATGTCTTTTGTAAAATACTTCATTTGTATGCAGAAAGGGAATTTATTGCCTTTCACCGAGATATTAGTTTAAGTAGGCCACACACAACCTCAATATAGGAATGTCAATATTTTGTGTCAATCCACTATCAACATTTTTACGACCACACATGGTCAATATATTGATCAATATTTCTGCTCACTTTTATTTTAGCTGTCCATGTGAGTTGTAAATAACAATTTTACTTAAATAATAGTTATGTTTCCTTCCATAAATTATGAATAATAAGAAAAAAGCTTATTTAGTTTTCCTACTTGCACTCAGGACAGAACATAATGTTGTACGAACATGATGGGGATCCATAAAAAATAACTTTACATCCAAATACAGTTGTTGAAAGAAATTGTTTTCACCTATGAAAATTATTACTTTAATTATTTTCAAATGAACAGGTAAATGTATGTAGACGTAAATTTGATAAATTGTTATCAATGGTTGAACCTTACTTAAAGTGTCAGGATATGACCATGCGACAAGCTGAGACAATATCTCACAACTGGTAGGACCTGCGTTGATAAACTATCAGCTATACCATTATGCAGACTTGCTCTTTCACCAAATTTAATGAGACCATACCCAGAAGTAAATATTGACCCACATTCGTATTCAGTCATTCCCCCCAAGTGAATGTTAAAAAATCCTTCAGAATATTAGCGAGTAGGTTAGGAGTGTTCCAGAAATCCATATGACTTGATCCACAAAAGGCTATAATTATAACTTAAGCACGTTTTTTTGCACAATTCTTTGTTATCAGGATATTGTCAACTGAATGAAGCCAGAAAAACAGCTGCAGCCCACAAACAAGGTCTAAATATAGTAATACTGCTTCTACGAGAGTGAGAGACATGTTCCATAATTACTTAAACAATGATTAGTTATCAATTTAATTCCTTCCAGAAATTTAATATGTACATACTTTGTCAACAAAAATACATTATGTAATTTTTTACATATTAATAAATTTGGAATTATTTTGTTTTATGGATTTTAATTATTATTTATACCATGGGTAGGGACATAAATAGTTTTATATGATATGCATCACAAACCTTACAGATGTCAGTAGATGGCGTGGAAAAAAAAGATTGAACTCACAAAGTTCTTGTTTTATCCAATCTGCATGAAGTTTGTACATCAACAATATATTCAAACCATAGGCAAATATTTTCATTTATGCTCCTTAGTTTTATTTGGCCCGTTTCCATGACCATTTGATTTTGAGGTCCCTTAAGTTAAGTTTATTCTCCTCGAAAGTCCACCATTACTAATATTCTACAAAGATACAAATGCTTATTTACAAACTCTCTTGTTGGAGCCCCATACAGAAATATAATTTTCGTGTGTATGTTGCCCCCCCATCTTTTGTCAAAATTCGCACCATACCATTTCATTACTTCACTCACTTTCACATATCAACTGATATATACATTAAGCAAAGTTAAATAACAAATTTTCCGAAATTTTTTCAATATTTTATGTTGTAATTGATTAACATTTCATAGCACATACATCCACAAGCACACTGTGGCCCTTTTTTGTGTGTTGTTGACATATTCTTCTCCTGAATTCCTTTTCTTCTTTCTTGTGTTTCTATTTCAAGATTCCTCATGTCTACTGTAACATTATTTTTGACACTAGGAGCATCACAACTATCTTGAACATAAGTCATGTTTGTTGTTTTTACACAAGACACTGACGCTAGCTTCTCATTGGCTAATTTATGGTGAGTATAGTTGCACTCAAAGAGAATGGAATTTCATCTGAGGGAAGATATTAATGACATCAATGTAATATATCGTTGGCTTTTTGGTCCAAGTCACTTACTGGACAGTTAGTTCACTTGAAAATTTAACAGATGGCATAAATATCTCAAACCGAGTGTCAAGAAGGGTTAGACCACTGCTGTGCTGACAAATTCTTATATTGCTCACAAGTTATTCCCTGGCTCACTAGTTGCCAATATTCAGTGAAACCATCACATTAACTTACCAACAACCTTTGCTTAGCTAACTAATTTGCATAATAATTACTACAACAAAATAACTTCAAACCACATAAAAAATAAATCATTATACACATTTCTCATATGAGTTACAAACTAGTTAATACAGTAACAATAAAGGGTATCCCATTCAACAACTTAATGTGATGATTTCATTTAAGATTGTCAACTCATGTGCTAGGTAATAGCTTGTGAGAAACATAAGGATTCAAAACCTTTCACATCCATCCTGTGTTACAACACATCAACAATTTGACATTTAATTTTTACTATATGATATTAGCTACTTCAGGCACATTAATGTAGTCCCTCTCAAATACCTATAAAAATAAATCCAGCAATATGGCAGGGAACCACGCTGGTCAGAGAATGGTTCCATAATGCCAAATTTAGTGATTGTGGAATTGTGCAATGAACAACCAGAGATCAATAAGGTGAACACTTATAACCAGGATACTAATAAAACCACTTTTCTTCACTCAATTTTGTATATTTTGTTGAATTAAACTCTGTATTATCTAGAATGAATCTATTTCCTGAGGAAGAAGGATAATACCTCAAGAAAATGTAACTTCCCCCATTAGATAAGTAAAGGTAAAAGAAGCAGATAGGATATTGAAATGAAATTTCCATATGCACACACACACAAAACAAAACAAAATTATATATATGTATTACACAATTTCATATATCCATAAAATGTTTTCTAAATGTATTTTCTCCTTTATTCAATTGCACATTAGCAACTTATAAATCAACATATACTGTACATTTAATGTATCATTTCTCGGATTTCATCAGATTGCTTTAGCTGACTATACATGCAACAACACAAAACTTCTTTCTTTATAGTTTATAATAAAAACAATGATAGACATAATAGATTTCAACTTAATGTAATGAAGATGGTTATTGTAATTTCATACCTTTTGTCCGCACCTTTGATAGGTGTCGTATAGCTTTATAGTAGAGGCACGTATAAACTGTTGAGATGCAATACTGTTTGGACTCTTCTGGGAAGCATTGTTGTTAGTTTGTGCGTGATGTCTAACAAGTGACTGATTTACAGTGTTCGCAGTTATAGTGTATAAACTGTCAGATGATGCTTGAGTGTAGTCTCTCTGCTGATGTTGGTGATCAAGTTTACGTTTCTTATGACTCTGGTGCACCACCGCCCCACTGCTGGAGGGTAGGGAACTAAACATGTCACGTTGTCTCTGAAAGTAGAAAATGATATGGTTAAAATACAATAAATTTGTACAGTCAACGCTATTATGTCTATAACATATTACAGTTTTAAGGTAAAATTTCAACAAAAATATATCCTTTTTCTTTAATAATTCTTCTACATTAACACATTAAAAAAAAGAAATATGATTCATAGGAATGAAACCTCTTAACAGACACATATTTTGTAAAGAAACACAATTTCAACTACTAATACTATTTATTTGATACATTTGCAGACCCCTTTCTTCACAAGTATAGTAAAAGAAACCATCTATAGTAACAATACTATTAATTTATCAAATACATTTTTACACACAATTTTTCAAAACTATAAGGATAACTATAATAATAAGTTTAATACTTTTCTTAATACTATTTATATTTTGACCAATATTGCAGAGAATGAAATCAGGTCAACATAACATAATGCGGTAATTTACAAATTCATTTTATTTCCAAAGTAATGTAAGCAAGTAAAGTGATTGAGACATTTAATTTGTTATCAGTCACCGAATACCTTGTTTGATTTTTGCAGTAAAATAATTAACAATACTATAATGCCAAAAGAGAAGTATAAAACTAAAGATTAAACTTTATTTGTTGATAATACCAATAAACAGTATGACCAAATGGTATATACACAGTCAATGAAGAATATAACGCAACATTTATACACAAAGACCTTTAACTATAGATATGAGGTTTTGATGACAGTTCTAAAACAAATAATTATTCTAATTTTTACAACACATGGCTGAGTATAACTTGCATAAATTTATTTTACAGTGAACCTCTATAATTTATTTTCATTAATCTTCTCTGCCTATATTTACAAATGTCTTATTTTTGGACCCTGTAAAAAAGTCTTAGCTGTCGTATCTTTAGTATGAATATAATTTAGGTTTTAAGTTTTTGCTAGAAGTGAAAATATTATCTTTCAGTCTATGTGGCCTTGCCCTTTAAGTTTTATTATATTACGATGTCTACAGCGACTTAATGGCAAATCTTCCATTTATCAGTTTCTAGCCTATTTATTCCATTCAAACTCTGAATGGAATAATTATTCTATTATTGATGACTTATTACAAATTGATATTATTTTGATTGTTTATCATTGTAAGCCATGGAAAGGAAAGATTTAACAAAGGCAAGACAATAGACAGCAATCAAACTGAGCTTGATAAAGTGCCTATTTGAAGTATTGTTCTAACAGAATACAAACCATATCAATATGGAACTCATTTCGCCCACTTATTAGTACTGCTTCAGTTTTTACCTCAACATTAACATCACTATATATCAAAGATTTCAAGATCATTTCTTTTTCTTTTGGTTGTTTACTAATTTGTAATATGTTTATGTTTAATACTCTAAAAATCAATTTATTAATATTACTACTATTTTTGTTTTAAAACTTAAATTACTTGAGGATTTCATAACAATATTTTACAACATATAAAAATTAGTAATTGAAAGTAATGGAATTTTAAATGGTATCTATATCTATGTAATAATAAGAAAGATTGCCAAAGTCAAACAAACGAAGTGATAATACAAATACCACACAACTCTTGCATTTTTCTGAACCTGAAGAAGGGAACTAGGCTTCCAGTGTAATGAATTTTAACAGAATATTCAATGAAAAATTAATATTTTTACAGATGATAATAGAAGAGATGCAAACGGCTAGCTGTTACAAACATATAAAAGCAAAGTCTGTGAATACAGTGACTAGCACAGGTGGAGGTGGCAGCTAACACCACCAAAAAATTGAAGAATTTTCTCCTGTCTAAAAAGGGCAACACTAAACCCTCTATTTCACAGGTACGCCAGTTTAAATTTAGAATGTGTCGCCATGGCAATTGAAAATCAAAGATAACTTATTGCCATAAGAATGCCAGAAAAACTTTAAATATTTATTGTGACTGGTTATTCTGCAACTAAAATGTCCATAAAGCAAATATAACCAACAGCTACAAAAAAAATTAACATTTATACCATTGATATAAATTAACAACTTTATTCCTTGCACTCAAAGAATCATGAATACAAAGTGGAACCACATAAAGAACAAAAAACTGATTGAAATTTGGTGAATAAAAAATACTAATGAAAGTGACAGGCCACAGGGTAATCAAAATTGGAACAGTTTGAATTTAAGTATAAATTAGACAAATGGATATGCTGTTTACATCTAGAAAGAACAGCGAGGATAGAATTGACTTAAATAATATACATAATATTTTTTTAAAAGTTAAGATTACCCAAGTCTCAGGACATTAAGCCATATGTCAATATTTTTTAATAGGAAATAGCTAAGAAACATTGATAGCAAAAGATCTGTCAAAAGGAAGGGCACAGAATAATTACTTCAAGAATGATTCAAATTTATATAATAATAATATGATAAAAAGATACGAATTAATTTAAATGGAATTTATTTAAAAAATTAAGAGCAGTTCAATTTACTGTTGTATGTAAATGTCATAATCAAGATATTCCACACATTACTTTCCCATTGCCTGTCCATTAAATTGCAAGTGTATATATTACTAAACATATGCATCAGGTAATAATTGTATTTATACTTATTGAAATACTGATAAGTTGTATATCATAAACATCACATATACTATTTTCTCATTTTTTCAGCAAGATAAAGTACGAAAATGCATATAAAGCATATGGCTAGTTGTTGTAAAGCTCGCATAACTATAAACATACGTCCATAAAATTATCAAATACTTATTACAGAACAATATTTAAAAATAATTGATGAAGGCAGTTGCATGAATCGTGAGACATGAAGATGGAATTTCGAGACAAGTTTACACTCAAATAAGTTGAGTAATTATGTCAATTGTGAAACAAATAAATGCTAAATCTTTAGCTTAATAAATGTAGTTACCTCTCACTCTCCCGTTTCGTCACGAAGGACTCAACTTTCATAGTGACAACATCCGGAACAAAGGGGTCCTTCAAAATTCAGCCATCTTGGAACACTGACGGACCTTTCGGAGTTTTGTTCTCAATAAATACCACTAACACTGTACAATCTGAAGCCATACACAATGCACAAACACGTAAATTTTGTTCAGCTACACATATTTTGTTTGGGTAAAGAACATTTACCCAATCCACACGGAACTTTTCACTTCATGCCTACACACACGCAGCCTGCACGACCCATTACGTACTTCAGCCAGAGATGAAGTGTGGTTATAAGGAGAAATTAGAAATCGAGTAATTACGGAACGAAAATTGTTATTGAGCTAATTCAACATTATATTCATAAGTAATTAGGTAAAATTATTTTAATGTAATGTATTAATATAATTTTGTTATTTATAAAGCTCAAGACAATTTCATTGGCGAACCTATGTCCGAATTTCCCCTTGTAGGTCTCTCGTGCTTCTTACTTTCCGCCAATATGTCACAATTTTTATTTGAACCACATGGAGTTTGTGGCATAACCTCATTTTAATTGAAAAGTTGTTATATCGTCATTTGTGTTACTAGCTGTTTGACATGTAAGCAAATCGTCGTTTCAACAAAGTTCACAAAATACTACGTATAAGATACTGCGAACGTTAACTCAAGCAAGTGATCAATTAATATACTAACGTGTTTAGTTTATTTCTGTCATATTGGACAGAGATAATTGTTATCCATCAAAAGAAAGAATCGTCACGTGTCCCAATTAATAAAAACTGATCATATAAGCAACTTTCTTAATTATTATTTCTTTCTTATAGTGCCACGTATGTTTACTGCCAATCATGTTTTGAAATATATTTTACACGAAATTATTATTACCAACTGGTGTAAAATGAAAGCTTCTGAAACAAATTCGGCTTCAAACACTTCACTTATTTTGTTTATAGCATTAGAAAATACTCTGTGTATCTAAAGTCTATCTTCTATGTATCTCTTATAGTATTCAGTCGACATTTTTCCATCCTGATACTTCAATTTAACCATGTCATTGACGGCTTGAGGCTTGTCAAAGCCTTCTATTTATATATTCTTGAATAAAATTAAGTTTAAAACATGTATAATTTACGCGGCACATTATTTTTAATAAATCAACAGTATTTAAAAATTTCCGTTGTTCAAGAATTTCTATATTTTAAGTAAATTAAGAAATCTTTAGGTATTTAAGATATTTGGTATAAATTTTAATTTGCTTCTTATAAATTACTGAAAGAGCATCTAAATATACAGATTTACTCTAATTTTTTATTGTATGCTCCGACGTATTAACATTTTAATGTAAGCTTCAATTAATTCAGTGAATAGATTTTTTTCTGACTGTTATTTGGCCACATTTCATTATTTTACTAATTAAATATTAAATTTCTGATGTGAGGCCTGAGAAATATTTGTATCTAACAATTTTTATAGTTGTTCTTCTAATTTAGCATACATGCAAATCTGTATATTACCTGAGGAAGTCCCAAAATTGTGGACGAACGTCGTATTTTAAGGTGTTTTCTTTTATTTTTGTTTCATACATTTTTTTTTCTACAATATATTTTCGCTTGGAATATATTCATATAGTTTTTAACACGTTTGAGGTTTCTTAATAAGCAATTTTCCTTATATTTCCAATTTGAAATTATATGGACATGCACACCTAAAATGTAGGCTACATATTGAGGATATTTAGGAATTTCCTGTTCTTTGAAGACGTGTGATATGATCTTAATACAATGGAACGTAGTAGAATCGAATGTGACACAGGTTTCGAGATTACAGTTTATTTGTAAAGTTGTTATTTACCTTTGATTTGCCACTAGCTGAGTGTCTGATGTTGCCCGGGTATTTATTTACCACCGTGGTTAATGAGATAATTAAAATCATCGACTCCTATAACTTCGGAATCGACACTAATCTGTCTTTTTTTTCATTACTTTTTATGTAAATCCATTCCACCCACACCCGTACGGTAAGAGTGCTTCCCACCCTTGCCTTTTGAAGTTTAAATTAGATACTTAAAAATTCTAGATTAACACTATCAAATTAAACGACATGAAAACGTTTTATTCCACGCTAACAATGGCCGTTTAGGATGTCTTAAGATTTCACCCTCTCCACCCCACCCGTAGAGGCGGTAGTTGTGTCCTAATCCCTCAGTGATTGTTCCTAGTTCGTAAGTAGCATGTGTATAAAGATTAATAGAAACTGGTCTACGCATTTAAGTTTGTTTCACCTCCTTCCACCCCCACTCCTAGGGGCTGAACTACATCTTAACCAGTAAATGTGAGAATTAAACTCAGTGACGTCCATAACCCCAAATTCAATACTAGTCTCCGTTGTTTACTCATTAATTTTATGTAACTGCATTTCACCCACATCCTCCCCCACTCTCACACCTAGGGGCTGAACTACAACTTTACCGACATAGTGAATGTAAGAATTAAACTCATGGACTTCTATAACTCTTGTTTTGACACCAATCTTTTTTAATGTAACGACCCTCCAACCCCTTCCACAGTGGTGCTTTGAAATTATACACTAAAAATAACTGGATAGAAACTAATAAACATATCGACCCCAAAAAGTAATCGACGCTAATCTCGGCCGTTTTAGCAAGTTTTAATACTTCATCTCCGTTTATATATGTTATCAAAACTCTTACCCGTTTTTGAAATAGTTTGTTTTTTTCTGAGCAGAACTTCGATTCTTACGAAGACGTCCGAATGTGGCTTTATAGTGGTTTGCCTCGAAAGAGACGATTTTTTTTAGCGTGGTATCCAAAAATTGACTGAAAGATGGGAAAAATGTGTAGCTAGCGAGAGCAGGTTCCTTTTTTTTTCTCGCTTTCTATGAAAAAAAAACTTTTTTCCGAGGAAAAAAACAGCGGATTTAAGCTTATACACCTTGGTATATATACATACAAACAAACGTGCAATTTTTTTCTTTTATTTATAATCGCATTAACTGCAATGGGTATTAGCGACTTTGTGCACTGATGCATTTTACTAATTAGTGTGAGTTTGACAACATACGTACCTTCGTCGGGATTCGAACCCCCAGACCTATGTGATGCGAGGCAGTGACGACCACAGGAGGTCGGTTCCATTTTACTAATTAGATATTAAAGGTACATTGCGGAATGCGGAGCATCACATCAGTCTTTGGCAAACTGTGGTGTGGTGGAGATGGTCCTCATATGTGCTATACACTACAGTATTTTCGTTTTACTTTTATTTATCACTAGCTGGGTGTCCGGCGTTGCCCGAGATGTCATATATCTATAACCCCCGATTTGACTCCAATCTAGGAAATTTTTGCGTTATTTTTATGTAAGGCAACTCGACCCTTATCCCTAAATGTGTTCACCTCCCATTCCGAAGGGGGTTGAACTCATTGACCCCGAAATAGTTTCATTCGACGAATATATTGCCGTTTGAACATGTTCGAAAATTTCCACTCCCGCTACTGTGTGTTAAACAAAAAGTATTTATTCCACGAAAAAATTGGCCGGTTACATTGTTTAAAATTTCAACCCCCATCCCCCTCACCACCACTGCCGCGCGTAACCCAGTTTGTCACAATGAAACTCAGCGACATCCATAACCCTAGAATTGACTCGAATCTCGTTGTATTCACGTTATTTTCATGTTACGCTCCACCAAACCCTAAGAGTGCTCCCCTCCCATGCCGATTAGGGTTGAAATTATACATAGAGAATATCTACCGAAATATTATTAATTTAAATGACAGCGAAGAATATTTATTGGACGCAAATGTGGACCGATTAACATGTTCGAAAATTTCTACCTCCGTTCAGCCCCACCCGTGAGTCTGCAAGTTGAATGTCATAATTAATCTCACTGACATCCATAACCCTGGATTTGTTTTGCGTTATTTTTATGTGACGATCTCTACACTCAACCCTATAAGGGTGCTCCCATCCAAAGCTCAAAAGGGTTTGATATTATACACGGAGAACACGTAGAGAAATTTTATTAATCTCATTGACCCGAAATATATGTATTCGACGAAAAAAAGGATGGTTAACATGTTTTAAAATTTCTACCCCTGCCACCGCAGACTTATGCCCTTCATGGTTCTCGCCTCCAAAGCCGATATGGGTTGTAATTATACACAGAATATATTTTAAAATAATTATGTATCCCATTGACCCCGAAAAATATTTATTCGACTCAAATGTCGACAAGTTAACATTTTCGAACATTTATACACCCGCGTTTTACTCAGGTGGTCATAAATAAATTCAGCGACATCCCGATTTGTCAAGAATGTCGATTGTTTTCGCATTATTTTCTTGTAACTTCCCTCCACTCCCACCCCTAAACGTGCCCCTCTCTCATGGCGAAAGGGGTTGAAATTTTATTCACACAACATCCGTACAAATACTATCAACCTAATTAACCCTGAAAAATATTTATTCATCGCTAATATCTGCCGTGATTGCATGTTTAAAAATTTCCAAAGCCCAGTCCACACTCGCCACTGGGGGTTAAATAGCCAATTGAAGATCATAATTAAACACAGCGACATCCATAACCCTGGATAGTACTCTAATGTCTGTTGTAATCGCATACGAAATTTTGTGAAATTTGCTCCATCGGTGTTTGTTTGTTGGTCGCAAAGAACACGTGTACGAAATTTGGTAAAATTTGCTCTATCGGTGTAGATTTGTATAATACAAACAAACACTCTGCTTTATTTATTAGATTATACAAAGTAATATTTCAGTTTTTTCGTAGTAGGATAAAATATTTAAAGTGAAAGTGTTTTGAGGTGGACAATTGGGGGGAAAAGACTACGAAACAGAAAACTTTGAGTTCAGCAAATGAAGACGAGAAAATGTATGGAGGTACGTACTCAAATTTTATGTAGGAAACTGTATGATATTGACCAAAATTATTGGCACGTGTGGGTGAATGAAAATCATTGACCATGTAGGGCACGCTTTTTTCGATTCGTTTATTACAATATTATTACAATAAATACAATCAAATTATGTACATAATTGACATGGGAACTTGTGAGTTAGATAAGTTCAGTAATTAACCTAATTTAGATTTTTTGTTGTTTCCTTAATTTATCTATCTGTTGTGGGAGTATGAGGGTTCATTGGTGTTTATTCAGTTTGATAGTTTGGATGAAATTGGTGGGTGGGTTCTGCGGTTGTGATAATGGGATCGGTTAATATTATGCCTCAGTGTTCTGAGAAGGGTGAAGTTGATATGGAGTTTTTTCTTTGAGTGTATTGGTGGGGGACGATTGCTGTGGAATTACTGGATCGTGGTGTTCGTATGGTTCAAGGAGCTCTTAATTAGTGAGATTACAGATTAGGTGAGTAAGGAGTTGACTTTGGGAAGTTTAATGTTGTGGTGGATAATGGAATTTCTTAGGTACCAGGGAGAGTTAGTAATGGTGCAAAGGATTATGTTTTGTTTTGTTTGGGTTTTGGCTTCCCATATGGATGAGGCGTAGGACCAGGTGGGTTGTATTATGGAGAGGTATAACAGGCGTTTTGTGCTGATGGGAGAGTGTGGATTTTATGTTTAGGAGGCGATATAGAGTTCTGAATTTAAGGTTGATTTTGGAAAGGCGGTGATTAATGTTCTGTTTCCATGAGGCATTTTCTGTTTTTGAGGGTATTTGTGAGTTGTTTAGATACAGGTGGATTTGGGGAGTAGGGGTTTTGGTTAGTGTGAATAGGACGGTTACTGATTTTGTGGGGTTGACTCTGATTCTCCATTGCTTGGGCTAATGCTATAGGTTTGGTGAGTGCTGATTGAAGAAGAGGTTGGATATTGGAGGCGAGAGAGGAGGTTTGGTAGGAGATGGCAATGTCGCCTGCGAAAAAAATTGAGGCACGATTAATACCACGACGACTTACGAAATCATGCTTGACCCTGAAGTCACCATTTGCGTTGGTGCAAAATACATGTCTTTCCTTGGTTTGTGGCTTCCCATTGCCTTCTTCTCCGGGGTGATAAGTTTCGTTTGGCAAAATTGAAAGCTTTACGTGAGAGATAGATATCCTACGCTTTCTATGAACTGTTTCACGAATGACTTTGCAGCCGTATTATGGTCTGAACTGCCAAACGCCTCAGAGTAATGTGAAACACATCAAGCCACTCGCTTTAAAGTCTTCGCATTAGTTTCTCGTACTGAATATCCATTTTCAACAAATCACTGTGTAAGGTTTCTATCACACTATCCGTTTTTCTCCAGGATTCCCCAGTCCAGGAAATAAACGGACGGGGAAATTCCGGACCGGAAAAAGTTAAAATTCTTCATGAAAAAACTCGGACAATAGCTGATGATCTCAGTTGGTGGTTGACGGTTATGCTGATATAATAAATCATAAACAAATTCTTACTAATTTTAGGAATTAACAATAATAACACTACTAAATACGACCTTCATCCACACAAACTTTATATAGAGAAACAATAACTAAGAAAATTTAAAAGCGCCAGACTTTTCGACGCGGATTTAAAGTTTATGTGTATTAATGTCGTATTTCTTCTTCTTCTTCGGTAGCGCTACAGCCCTTGGTGAAACTTGGCTTCTTCAACTATGTTCCTCCATGTTTCTTGGTTGTTTGCTGCTTTCTTCCACCCCCGGACTCCCATACAGTTGAGAACTTCTATTACGTCATCAATCCATCTTCTTATAGGTCTCTCTCTTCGCCTGGAAGAGTGGATCACACCGTTCATCATTTTCTTTGGAATTCAATCCTTTGTCATTCTCTCCACATGTCCTAGCCATCCTTTTCGCTGTGATTTCACAAATTTTACTATGTTCCTACCTTCTGTTAATGCTTGTAATTCGGTGTTATATTGTATTCTCTAGCCTTCTTCCTCCTTTATTGGACCATAGAGTTTACGTAAAATTTTCCTCTTAAAGGTTCTTAGTGCATTTTTGTCATATTCCGTCAGCGTCCTTACCTCCGACCCGTATGTGGTAACTAGGCGGACTTGGGAGTTATATATAAGCAGTTTTGTTTTCCTCGTAACAAGTCTATTTTTGAACAATCCTATGTTTGCAAAATAGGCCCTGTTTCCTGCTTGTGTTCTTTCTCTTATGGTCTTTCCTATATTGTTATCATTTGTTATCAGGACTCCCAAATAGTTAAAGGATGTCACTCCTTTGAATTACTTCCCATTGATGTTTAGGTCTTTAGGGGTTCTTCTGGTCTCCGATTGTGACATTATCTTATATTTTGTTTTATTTTCATTTACTACGAGACCGATTTTTAGTGCTTCTGTTTCCATAGTCCTGTATGTTTCATGTAGTGTGTTCAAGTTTCCCCCCACTATAGCAATGTCATCAGCGTATGCACATATCTGACTAGTTTTCATTAATATGGTGCCTCTTTTGTTGATTTTATTTACTGCACTATGTAGGACTATATTGAATAGAACAGTGGAGAGACTTGCTTCACCCTTATATTAAAGCCAAAACATTCACTTGTTCTACCAAAAATCTTTACTTTTGCTCTTGTCTCTGTCACTGTCATTCTAATTAGTCTTATTAGTTTAGCACATATGCCAACTTCTTCCAGTACTCTGTGTAGTTCTTGTTTATTTATACTGTCAAAGGCTTGTTTGAAGTCAATGAATAGGAAGTGAAGGTCTATATCATGCTCAGAACACTTTTCCATCATTTGTTTCATCACAAATATTTGATCCATTGTTCCTCTGCCTGGTCGAAAGCCACACTGATATTCACCTAGTATGTTTTCTGCGCATTTCTGTATACTTTCGGTTAATATGCTTGTGAATATGTTATACGTTGTGCTAAGAGTAGTTTTCACATGCTGTTCTGTCTCCTTTCTTATAAATGGGTATTATTATTCCAGTTTTCCAATTATCTGGCATAGATTCCGTTTCCCATATTTCTGATATTAGTGTGTGCAGTTACTTTATTATCAGTTCAGGGATTATGTTGTCTTCACCAGAGGCTCGATTATTTTTTGTCCTGTGCACAACCTGATATACCTCTTGTACTGTTGGCTTTCTTGCCTCATTGGCATCATTGTCTACTTCCAGCTCCTCTCTTTCCTCCTGTGATGTCTCTCCTTCCTCTGGACTGTTATTTAATGTTTCTTTGAAGTGCTCTGCCCATCTTCCCACTGTGTGTTCTTCCTCGCTTAACATTTTCCCATCTTTATTGGAGCATGTCTTTATTTTTGGCTGGAATCTGTTCTTTATTTTGATGACAGCATGGTAGAACTTTCTTATTTCACTCTGTTCTTTTAGCTCTTTTAGTTCTTGAAATTTCTTCTTAAACCACTCCATTTTCTTTCTCTTGCACAGTCTATTAACTTGTCTCCTGAATTCTCTATATTGTTCCGCATTATTTCTGGTTTCTCTTTGCAGCATTTTTATTCTTGTTTTTTTTTCTCTACTACTGACCTGCAATCTTCGTCGAACCATTCCTGCGTCCTCCTGTTCCTTCTTATACCTATTGTTTCTTCTGCAGCATCTTTAATGACTTTTTCTATCCTGCTCCACCTTTCATCAGCTCCTACAGTAATATCTTCATTGTTCAGCTTTCTGTTTAGTGTTTGCTGGTATCTTTTTAATTCGTCATGCATTGTTAGTATTCCAGTTCATCTTCTTTCCTGTTCAATTTCTATTCATCAGTGCCAGTTTCTCTCTTAAGACCGATTTTATCATAAAACGGTCTGAGTCACAGTTTGGTCCTCTGCAGCTCCGTACGTCTATAATTGACGTGGAGTGGCGTGCGGTCACTAAAAAGCGGTCAATCTAATTGACACCTCCACTAACTGCAGATTTTCAGGTACCCAGATGGATACTTTTATGTGGAAAGCAGGTACTTTTAATTATTCCATCTTGCGAATTGGCATAGTAAGTCTCCATTCTCGCTGTTTTCTTATTGCAGTGAATATTTTCCAGAGATTCCATATTTTTTCGTTGAAGTCTCCTATTACTAACATCAGGTCATATTTATGAACTGAATTACTTAATTTCTCAAAATCGTCATAGAACTGTTCTTTTATTATGTCCTCTTTTTCCTCTGTTGGAGCATGTGCATTTACTATTGTTGTATTCCTAAATTTCCCTTTTAGCCTGAGTCTGCATAATGTCGTATTTAGTATTATTATTTTTAACAGACTTTATCATCTGCGTTATATTTAGTAATTGATAAGAAAGATAGTCAATTCAGACAAAAATTGATAGTATAATATACCACACAACGTATCTGGGATCCCTGTCCCTTTCCTCAGGTGCGAAGAAGAGCCTAGAGCGATACAACTGTACTCGTTAGTTGACAAAATTCAAAAGCGACGAAAACGCGTCAATGGGAGAGTCGAAGGGTTTTATCCAAATATCCATAATTTTCAGATCCACAAATACCCTTCCTACTTGATAAAAAACCACGAGGACCCACTTGACACCTACTGCAAACATTGTGTTGTTTATAAAATCTCTTGCTCTAATTTTTAATTCCTGCTACATAGGGCAAACAAAACGTTTCCTTAATACACGTATCAAGGAACATATATCTAATATCAAACTTCCCATGGATAAACAATCTGTAGTATCCAAACTTATCATCAATTCTAAACATACATTTGATTGGCAAAATTACAGGTACAATTCCAGACTCATTACAGAGATGCTTCACATTAAATCAAACATCACAGCTATTAATGTACAAACAGACACAATGAAACTCAATAATTGCTACGATCCCTTATTATTACGCTAAAACTTCTTCTTTCCGATTGTCGTTGCTCCCTTATTGTAACAAGCAACGACAATGGGAAAGCAGAAGTTTTAGCGTAATAATAAGGGATCATAGCAATTATTGAAATAATAGTGTTTGTTTGTACATTAATAGCTGTGATGTTTGATTTAAAGTTAAGCATTCGTGATATGAGTGATTTGAAATGTAGAAATTTAAGGGAGTGCGAGAAAAAATTTGGCTTGAGGGGTTTTGGGACGAATGACAGTATGATATATAATTTGTTCAATCTGCTGTTTATGTGTTTAATAATAAAATTTAAAGGGTACTCATTGGAGATAAAACTGTTTCGGACAATATTTAAGTTGTGTTGATGGGACTTGGAGTTATAATAATATATAGCTCTGTCTACAAGATTGTATACCATAGCTCTCTTTTGGTTTGGAGGATGATCAAGAAGATTATTGAGAACACGTCCAGAGTATGTAGGTTTTCTGAACCAATTGGTGAGAATGGAAGTATTGTGAATGGATACAGTGACACCAAGGAAATTAGGAGAATGGTTAAATTCAAGTTCATGTGTTAATTGTAAGTTGGGATGATGATTATTGAAAGTATTGACTATAAGGTTGATTTGAGAGGTAATTACAATACAAAAAATGTCATCTAAATATCTGATGTAGCAAAGAGGTTGGACAGGAAGTAGAGAAAGACAAGAATTTTCTAAATCTCTCATGACTATTTCAGAAAAAAAGGACTGAGGAAGCTTCCCATGGGAGAACCTTTGATTTGATTATAGTGAATCTGATTAAACTTGAAATAAGTGGAATTGAGGATTAGATTTATAATGCATAAAATTTCATGAAGCAGAATTTTACGATATTGACTGAAAATGCGCCATCTGTTTTTGAAACTGTTAACGACTAAATCATTGGGAATAAAGTTGAATAAGGAAACGACGTGAAAAGAAATTAAAGAGTGGTCATGAGGGAAGGTGAGGCGCTTGATTTGATCAATAAATTGGTAAGAATTTTTAACAGAATAATGCTTTTCTTCATTGAGCGCTTTAGAAAAGATGTTATGAATGTAAGAGAGGAAATGTTGTGTAAGGGACTGCCAGGAGAAGCAATACTAAAACATAGGTCAGGTTTGTGTATTTTAGGAAGGGCATAAGCTCTGGAAATGTTGGCTGAGGTGATTAATCCCAATGTTTTTAATCAGTCATCATATTTCCCTAGACGAGGGAATCCGGGAAAAAAACGGAAAGTGTGAAAGGAGCCTAAGGAGAAAACCGGACGGAGACATTCTTTTAGTCGACCTAAGAAGCTTTCACACCGTCCGGAGAAAAACGGACGGAGACGAGTGTGTCAGCCAAGGTGTATTTCCGAGGAAACAACAATGTTTCTTTGACAACAATGACGTCCTTGTGTCAGCAGTGGTGGGACGAAGCGTGTTTTTTAATTCTCCGCACATAAATAAAGCATATATTTGTATTACCTTATGGCCAGCATCTTGGTTGTTTGTAGACAATTCCTAAAGTGACTGTTATGGCGCTGAAGATCTTTTCATTTTTCATGTGATTCGTCAAGTGAGGTAATGGACATTCGAAAATGATTGAAAAATATATATTCTAATTTCCCCAAACCCTCAAGTAATATATTAAATAATCCCTCCTTTCATTGATAGGATAAAATTTTCCTCGTCTGCTTTCGGCGGCATTATATAAACATAATGTAATAATTTGTTATTCAAGAATATTAATTTATATTAAAAAACTGATAACTGATAAAGTTTAGTAATTTACCGCACAGTTTATAATCAGTAGTCAAATTTAAATGTCCTTTTTCATTTTCAAAATTGATAATTAATGGTTTGCTTTAAAATTTTACGTATAAAAAATTATATGTAGGATCCTTGTTAATATGTAGGCCTAAATGATTTGAAATTTTTTTTCCTTAAATAATTTATCAAAAAATAAGTCTTTCAATTAATCAGTGATACATTAACACATCTTTATTGTAGCCAAGTTGACCTTGATGTAGTTTCTTCTTGACTTAATATGAAATTTTATATTTATCTAATTTCAGCATAAGATTACTAATTGTCGAAAGATACTTTTTGAATAAAGATGAGGTGTTAATGAAACACTGGTTAACTGGAGGACTGATTTTTGGTTTGAATTATTTAACAACAACGTGCAGTCCACGGATATACTTGTCATGTGAATTTTTTCCTTGTACAGATGAATATGGAAAATTTCAGTAAGCTCTTAAAAAGGAACACTTATTTTTCCATTTCAAATTGATGCCTGATTAAAAACAATGGGATTAATTACTAAATATAACGTAGATTTTAACGCCTTTAAAAAATAATAATACTAGATACGACCTTCAAACAGACAAACTTAAAATCTTCGTCCAAAAGTTCGGCACTTTGAAATTTAAATTTTCTTAGTTATTGTTTCTCTATTTAAAGTTTGTGTGGATGAAGGTCGTATTGAGTATTATTATTGTTAATTCCTAAAATTAGTAAGAATTTATTTACGATTTATTATAACAGCACAACCGAAACCACCAATTGAGATCATCAGCTGTTGTCGTCCGAGTTTTCTCATGAAAAAATTTTAACTTTTTCCGGTCCTGATTTTCCACGTCCGTTTTTTTTTTGCCCTGGCGAGGGAATCCGAGGGAAAAACGGATAGTGTGAAAGGAGCCTAACTGCCTAGCCTTTTCACGAATTATTGGTTCACTATCTCTGGCTAACTTATCTCCGACCACATATCCCCCCCCCCCCACACACACGCACCTTTTTGTTTCGTCAACACACCCATTCCTTTAGCCACGTTAGCTGCCTTTATTGTCGGAGTCAATAACTGTTCAGATTTTCGACTTTTCACTACCACGGTATTAAGAAATTTTACCCTTTTATTAGCCGTAAAGCAGGAACTTCATCACTTCGGTGATGCGCGTGACTAAAGAACTCCAAAAAATCTTGGAAATATCCACTGGTAAAAAAAACCTTTTTGGCTGTCTGTACTGATGTTCAACTGGAAAAATGTTTTCTGCCTGTTCTTGATACTGTGAACAAAACTAATTGGCTTGACTTTGGTCTTAAATTTTAGAAAATTAAACTGCGCAACAGATTACTGTTGATCACAGAAAACTCTTCTCCCGCTATCGGAAGTGCGTGGGATAAGTAACCAATGCCCGACCTACCTGATGCAGGTTTTACTTTTAGGCGAATGCCGGGTAGGATCCTTAAACTATAGCCCGGGGGCCCTAGTAAACCCTTGGCTACCTTCCTCCACCCTTCCGCATCCCCCCTTTCAAATCCCTTTTTTGTGCTATAAGAGAGGAGTTGCCACTATGTGGATTACCCTATACATAGCCTGTCTACATCTAAAAAAAAGTCGGCCAGCTGCATCAAGGTAGCCAGCCAGAGAATTCTCTCGCAGGTGAACCTTCCCAGAGAGCTCTGGAGGAGGCTACCTTTGGGGATGCCTTCACATCTCTCTGGTTTTTGAACTAAGGTTCCCACATGCCGAGGCACCTCGGCCTGTTTTGAAAGGTGTATGTTCCGGGGTCGCAGACCTTGGGCATAACCCCTCTCCCGCCATCGGAAGGGCGTGGGACAAGTGCCAAATGTCCGACCTACCTGATGCAGGTTTTAATAGGGTTATCTCTGCATCGCTTTAAGGCGAATTGCCGGGTAGGATCCTTAAAACATATGCCGGGGACCCTAGTTAACCCTTGGCTGCCTCCCTATACCCTTCTGCGTCCCCCCTTTCAAATCCCTTCCTTTGCTATTTAGGGGGAGTTGTCATCATGTGGGTTACCCTCATGAAGCCTTTTACTCTAAAGTAAAGTTATATATTATTATACGTAACCTTATAATTGAAAATCTTGGAAGTGTATACATGCATATTTATCAGAATATTCAACATAATTGATTAAAGTTATATATTTTCCCTTCCTCTATTTGGAGTATTATTCACCGGATGGAATTAATTGTATTGCCAATCATTAAATATTTTCCGGTTGTTTCGTCATTATATTTATTGAAAACTGCTGAATTTATTTTTGATAAACGTAGTTAGGGGCCTCCAAGAACCTACTTGCGCCGCTAGGTTGGATAACTTTCACGATATTATTCAGCTAAACTGCTGATATAACTGGTTACGGTTCCGGATATGATATAGCAGTATCTCGCACTGGGTTTTGAATATTCACTTGGCCGAGGTGAACAGCCAGGACTGTGCTCGTATTTTGTTCCGCGAGTGTTGCCTCATGCCGAGTGTGTTTTCGTCGTAGTTGGAAAACGTGCACGGATCTCGCCAAACCCAGGCGGTTCCGTTTCGTTGCGGTGAAACTGACAGAAGTGACGTCACTGCTTTGATTGCCTGACACTGCCAACTTACTCGGACGTTTCGTAACGACCGGGGATGTTATTGTTCTGGCGAAGCTTTCCTGAAGAAAAAAGGGGGGTCGTCCGAAGATAAAGCCTGTCGCAGAGAAATAATTATTTTCCTTTATATTTTCAACATGTGACATATTGTATCGCGCTACTCAATAATTCCCAGAATTCTCTTGCAAAAGGTTACCAACTTTATTTTTTTTCACTCTCACCTACAAATGAATCGCTGTGAGTTTTTTTTACTACGATTCCTGCGATTTTGAAGGGATGTTGGACGAGTTTCAACGGATCACTTCGAATCCAGTAGGACATCTTCATATGATTCTGATTCCATTAGCCCTCTCCTAACACACTATGAAAAGTCGAAATACAACTATGAAAACATACAACTACTAAACTACATACTTAAGAAAAATTCAAGAACAAATAATTATGTGAAGTAGTTGCATTGTTTGTAAGAGAATACAAAAATTTAATAAATAAAATAGTGTATGAAAATTTCCGCATATGTGGAGCAAATTTGACAATATTTCGTACACGTGTTCCTTTCGAACCAGAAACAATCACCAGGGCGGGAGCGGAAATTATCAAAAATGCTCAAACGGCCGATATTTACGTCGGATGAATATTTTTCGTGGTCAATGAGATTGATAGGATTTTTCCCGATGTTTTTTATGTATAATTTCATCCCCTTTCAAGATGGGAGGGAAGCACCGCCCTTAGGAGTGGGGGTTGGAGAGGCGTTACATAAAAATAACGCGAAAACAACCGAGATTGGAGTCTAATGCGGGGTTGTCGATGTCACTGAAATTAATTATGACAACCCAGGCAATATATATAAATTAACGAATTAAAATATATTTAAAACAGAAAGTTTTTAAATAAGAAGGACTGAAAGTAAACTAAAATTAAACTTTTTATGAATGGCTTTTATTTTATTATGTTAATATCCCAAACTCAAAGCTTTTTATCAGTCACCAATTTATAAAAAGGAAACGCGTTTTAAATAAATTTCTCCAAAATAATTTAATACTTTTGACTGTTTTAGAATCTTTTGGAAATTTTCCACAGTCATCTATTATAATAAAACATATACATTAGAGACATTTTCAAGTTTATAGAGTCCCACAAACAATTATTTGTACGTTTATTATTTGCGAAAAAAACTTGATTAACTCAATAAATTTTTTAAACTATAATAATGTAAATTATTGTGTCAATAATTTAAATGTGTCTGTAAAAGTCAGAACTATGGCACACTTAGAAATATTAACTGAGGCGCTGCCGTAACGCTGGACACTTTCGAGGCGTAATTCCTTTTCCGGCCTTCATTACGTGGGTCTTCCTGGATTCTCCAAAAAATCAACGATAAAGGTAGACCACAATTCTATAATTTTATTAATTCCGATATCAGGAGAATAGAGTAAATAAAGTAGACACTAAATCAACGACGTTAAGTAACCTTTTTTTTTCTAAATAAAACACGCTGTTGAAAACAGAATGCTGATGTATTTAACATCCTAAAATGCATCCATCACAGTGTTGAGCTCTGGCAGAGGTTCCCTTTGGGGATGCCTTCACATCTCTCTGGTTTTTTGAACTAAAGTTCCCACATGCCGAGGCACCTCGGCCTGTTTTCAGAGGTGTATGTTCCGGGGTCGCAGACCTTGGGCATACGGTAAGAGTTGTCCGCTATTCCTATCGGAATAGTCGGCCAGCTGCCTCCTAAACCGGTCAAGGCACTGCGAGGGGAAAGCTACGACCCTACAGCTTACCCTCTCCCGCCATCGGAAGGGCGTGGGACAAGTACCAAATGCCCGACCTACCTGATGCAGGTTTCTTTAGGGTTTTCCCTGCATCACTTTTAGGCGAATTGCCAGGTAGGATCCTTAAACCATAGCCCAGGGGCCCCAGTTAACCCTTGGCTAACTTCCTCTACCCTTCCGCATCCCCCCTTTCAAATCCCTTCCTACGCTATTAAAGGGGAGTTGCCACCATGTGTAACTCCCTCATGTAGCCTGTTGCCCTAAAATAAATAAAATAAAAAATAAATCCATCACAGTGAAATAACTTTTATTTTGTTCAATAATTAAATAGCATTCTTATTCAATTACATGTTGTGATTTTACCTTGTTTCGACCTGTATTGGGGGAAATAGGACCAGTTATACACATATTTAATGTACTACATCATTCTGTAGATACAACACTTTTATTAATAAGTCGCAACCATTTTAGATTCGAGGATAGATTAGTTGTGCTCCTATGATTAATTACCGAACTACCTTTAAAGGAGCGTATATATTTTTTTAATTATTTTTTTATTGAAATGCCTAAACTCTTAAGAAACTCACGCACTGTAATTTACAATTCGATATTATGTCGTGTACGTCTTCAATTATATCTATAGGTAAGAGAACAGTTCAATTCAAGTTCATGAGTAAATTGTTAGTGAGGATCGTAATTATTGAAAGTATTGACTGTAAGGTCTAAACAATTCTCACATCCTTCAATAATAAGCATCCTAATTTAAAATTTACTCATCAACCTGAATTGAGCTTTTCTCTCAATTTATAAGCTTTCTCTCGATTTCCTTGATGTCACTCTATCCATTCATAATACTTAAATTCTCAGCTATATATTCAGGGCCTGGGGTCAATTTTCTACGCTATATAGTTGTCGGACTTCGTCGTGAAGTGCTCGAACCATTTTCAATGCTTGAAATTTCAAATGTTTTTTATAAGACGCCAGGATTTATATTGAAAGTATTTTTACATCTTCGCTTATACTCAGTTTTATACATTTTACGAATCTCTTATATTTATGGCAGTTGAATATTAGTGACATTATAACTGGAGTAATTACACTGATGTTAAACTTAGGAAAAATTATTTTTTCCCGAATGTATTACGACCGAGAACTATTCAATTATATGTAACTAATAATATACATTTGAGGTATATATTTTCGCTCAATATAAAAACTACACGTTGGATATTACTTCCTGAAACCAATTTAAATCAAGAACATAAAAAAAAGCTTTGAAAAGAATCCCAACCATATAGGTCATAGAACTAAAACAAAAGAAACAGGATGGAAAAATCTCGACCGGACCGGGAATCGAACCCACTTTGTACGTGTGTGATCTTCCACCAAGCCTTCTCCAGCCATAAGCACTTACAATTCACTAGATCACATTCTTCACATCCTAATTTTAGGACTCCAATGAAGAAATGAAGATTCATGAAAGTATTTAATCTGGTATTCAATTAAAACTTTCTAAATTTGATCAATTTACACGTAATATCCTTTTTATTCATTGAATTCCTAACATTTGCCTGTGAGGGATGTGATTTAGTAAATTATACGTGAGCATTTATTTGGGCTATATAAAATGGATGGAAAAGTCTCGTATCAGACGGGGAGTAGACTCTGATAGATTAAATGGGAGAGCAACCACGTACCAAGTGGTGGTCCAGGGTTCGATTCCCCGGTCATGTCGATATTTTACCACGCTGATCATTTGATAGAGCATCTGTTAAACGAAAATAAAATTTATTAATTGTCTCCAAAATTAAATTGTGTTAAAGTGAGCTGCCCAGTGTAGAATTGTGCGTTTATGGTATCATACTTGATAAACGCAGATATTTGGATTCAAACAGAATTTTTGTCAGATAATGTATCCCGTTATAGGTTGAACATGAATCGATTATATGCCTTACACATTTTTCATGCTTTCCGGAGTTTTGATATCTTATTTTCATCATGGATCTCTTCAGACAGGACCATGCCTGAAACCTTCCGCCATGAAATTCAAATAATTAGTATTTGTTCCGTCTCCTGCCACTACCCATATCTGATACTGGCGCTGCAGTTTCGAGGATAGTTGCAAGACGTCTCTGGCGTGAAGACTTTGCTCACCGAATTAGTTTACCCAGTGCTCTCCCTGGGAGAACCAGTGGGCTATGGTCCAAACACGACGCCAGTCCGACGTCGTTTATTTCAGTCCCTGGTCGCCTCTCCTGTCTACGACTCTACGTCTCCACGTTCTTCTGCGACGAGTTCTGGTTACAGGAAAGTGAGCTGCCAGCGACAAGTGCAGCCAGGTTTAGCAGGGCACTCGTGAACAGGAAACAATGCAATGGAAACGAAACCGAAATAATGGCCAATCAATCAAATATAATATCATATAATAAATATAATCAAAGGAATATTCCATGAAGTTCGGATTACGTGAATCAGAAATTGCACGATGGGATACAATGCAACCCACAGTAAAAGGAGGGAGGAGGAAGTCTGTAAAATTCTAACATTAGTGTTGTACTTAAATATTTATTAGTTTTATAGTAAAAGTACTGTACTAGTACTGTTTTCATATAGCCATATAAATATAATAAACAGCAAAATCACATAAAGTATTTCCTCCAAAAATTCGGTATGTGATTGTGGAACGCTCACAGAAATTAACTTTTCTGTATTCATAGTTTCATATTTGACGTGCTAAAAATGTAATAAATATAAATACTAGAGATCTAATCCTCCCAATTCATGGCGTCTTCGTTATAGAATTCCTAAGTCGCATAGTCATATTATTAAAGGCCAAACATGGCATGCAAGTAATGCAGGGGAGCAAAACTACCGCTAGAGGCGCTAGCTATGGCCGCGCCATTTCTACCGAAGTTCTGCGAGACCATTTTTGTTTCCCGTTACCATAAAAAGTAGTGTGTATTTATTCTATGGTTTATTTTGGCCAATAACAGAAATTTATCTGATGTGCATACCACTTATTCAAATGAATAAACTACTTTTTGAGTTTAGTAACCGAATAATGTGTTTGTATTTATCAAGGAAGATCAGGAAAGTGCTATTTGCGGAGGTGCCATTTTCTGTCTCCGGTTTTGAACTGAGGTTCTCATAAGTCGAGACGCCCCGCCCAGTATTAAGAGGTCTATGCTCCGTGGTCTCAGACTTGGGTCCTATTGCAACAGCTGGCCAGCTGCCTCCAGAACTGGCCGTGGCATGGAGAATGGAATGCTGCGTCCCTACAGCAAACCCCTCTCTAGTCATTGGAAGAGCGAGGGACAAGTACTGAGAGCCTTACCTACCCAACAGGTGTTTCCTCAGCATAACATTTACGAGGGCAAGCCAATAAGTAATGCCTCCTATTTTTTTCTCTTTTATTGGTTAAGAAAATTAAATGCAATTTACAAAGCATAAACCCACAACATTAATGATTAAATTTTCACTTTTTAATACAGTCTCCGTCCTTTGCCATAGTTTTTGTCCACCTATTAACACGGGCATGTATTCCACTGCGGTAGAAAACGTTCTCTTGCTTCCTAAGCCAACGACGACAACGGTGTTTTCTCTTCAGCTTTTTTACAGCGATGAATCCATCGCAGAATAGTGCTGACATCCACTGCTTCATCAGCATACACATTTTTCAGCTTTCCATGGACGCATTTCAGAATTCAATTACAGAAAGCTGTCTAATACGAGGGTGGTCTGTAAAGTTTCCGACCTCAACGTGAAGATGGCAGCACTAGTAAATAAAAGCTAGTGAATTTCGTTGTTCATCTGTTGACAGTTACTCACCAAAGTTTCAGCCATTTTGGACACGCAATTGTTATGTAACAGTCGTTTGAGTGAGTTAATGCGAAAATGGAGAAAATCGAGTATCGAGCTGCTATTAAATATTTGTTTTTGAAAGGCAATACACCTACACAAATCAAAGATGATTTGGATTCTGTGTATGGGGACACTGCACCATCATTTACCACAGTGAAATTTTGGGCAGCTTAATTTAAACGTGGCCGTTAGAGCTTTGGAGACGATGAAAGTTGGGAACGACCAAAAACTGCAACTACCGACGAAAACATCGCCAAAGTTCACCAAATGGTGCTACACGACCGCCGAATTAAAGTGAGAGAGATAGCAGAGGTCATGAACGTGTCAAAAGAACGTGTTTATCGCATATTAAATCAACATTTTGGCATGAGAAAGCTGTCCGCGCGTTGGGTGCCGTGTTTGCTCACGTTAGACCAAAAACGTGTTCGAATGAACCTTTACAACGCTCTGTTGGCGAAGTTTAGGTGCAACAAATCCGAGTTTTGGCGCCGATTAATTACTGTAGATGAAACTTGGATACGCCCGAAACAAAAATACAGTCCAAAGGGGGAACCGGCTCCAAAAAAAGCAAAAACTGTTTTTTCGGCTGGGAAAGTGATGGCGACTGTTTTTTGGGATTGTCATGTAGTTATTTTAATCGATTATCTTCAAAAAGGTAAAACCATTACAGGAGCATCATTACTTGACAATCTGAAGGCCGAACTTGCAGAAAAACGGCCACATTTGCAGAAAAAGAAAATCACGTTTCACCAAGATAACGCACCGTCTCACACCTCAGCGGTTCCCATGGCGAAAATCCACGAATTACGGTTTGAACTGCTTGACCATCCAGATCTAGCCCCAAGCGACTTCTTCTTGTTCCCTCATCTAAAAATTGCGCTATGAGGACAGAGACTTTCGTCAAATGAAGAGGCAATCACCTTCGTGAACACTTATTTTGCAGAGAAAAACGCCGAGTACTTTTTGGACGGGTTACAGAGATGGGAGCATCACTGGGAGAAGTGTGGAGAGTTACAAGGGGACTATGTTGAAAAATAAAAAAATTCAAATCTTCGATCATTGTTGGGTCGGAAACTTTTCAGACCACCCTCGTACGTACGTCAGATCAACCATTTGGCAACAGGGTGCAGTGCTGCCACCAGTTGACTTAGGAAGTTGTTACTGCAGTGGATTGGAGAAGAATGTTTCAAATTATTTGTTATACATATAATTGGCCACTAACAAACTAAACTAGGAAACCCGTACTACAACGCTTCTTCTACAAATAGGTAGTAGGCCTTCTCAAGTATTAAACTTAAACTTTAGTCTGTCTGTTTGTGGCCAATTATAAGTATAATAATTCTTGTTACAGACGTTAAGTAATTTTTATTTTGTTATTATTAATTTATGGTCGCGTCAGCTTGTTGGTTATTGGCGACCCTGTAATAGTGTTTACGTAGTTAGATTACAGCGAGTTTGAAATTTCGAATTGTGATCATAGTTTCTAACTGCGGTTGTCAGTTTTTCGTCGGAGACGAACTTGAGTAGACTGTTGATCGCCGTGGTGTGTGTGCAGAAGTCTTCTCCAGAGAATTCGGCTATGGTCCTCCTGCGTATATCCTCATACTTCGTGCATTCGAATAAAATATGTTGGATGGGGAGGGCTCGATCACACGCATCACAGATATGAGTTGGGTGTGCAATGATCTAATCCTGGAAACTATTATCTGCTGTTTTCTTGAGATGTTGTTGAGGCGGCACAGACCTGCTGATGTTTGCAGGTTTTGATGGAAGAAACCGTTTATTCTCCTCTCCTCGTGGAGTAATGTTATCTTATTAAATTATATGATTGAACTCTATGTAGTATACAATGACGTCATAAATATGGCACAGAGCTTGTGTGGTTGGTAATTTGAAAAATATGTACGTAAAATGCTGTAAAAAAAATATTTTACTTTTATTTCGTGCATTTGCGAGTGTAGCGACGAGCGAAGCGAACAGGAGACGGAGCTCCCAAGTAATAATCAATTTCGTAGTGTGCAGATTTTCTCAATTACGTCACAGACCAGGAATATCACGGATCAAATTAGGTCATCAATATTAAATAATAATTTTGATTCATTCTGTGAAAATATAATAAAATCACTTTGTTGTTCAATAAATTTACGAAATAATAAGTTTTTAAATCAGTCCTATTTAAAGCGAGACATGAAATCGTACACACCAATACATGTCGCAAAAATGTGAAAATCTTGTTATGTATGCAATTGAGAAAGTTCTCTACCATCTCTTCAATTTTATTACCGCTATCACAGGACAGTGGCTCTATTGTTAATCAGAGACAATGGAGAGTTTAACCGTAAATGATTGAAGAGAGATTTTTACATCCAACGCTCGCTTTCCATATGTCCTTTTCAATTGTTCAAATGTAATTGGCTTTACTTCGGCATTCTGTGCAATGTTGACGCCAAGAACACAATTGTTAAATGGTAATTCGTATTTTGACATTCCAAATTACGTCTAAAGGTTTTATAAAATCCGGTTTCCAAATCTTATTTTTATTGAAATTTTATGGTCGCGTCAACCAAAATGTTATTGACTACCTTCTACATTATTTAATAGGGTACCAAATATTTTCGTTATTCTAGTGCGATGATTTTGGTTGCATTCAGTTTCTTCTCAAATTAGATGTTCGCTTTTGGCACTGGTTAAAAAAACTAGTAATGAAACGATTGCTTCTGGATCAGTCGTTTGTATTGAATATGGCTATTGTCATGTTTCGTTTTTCTTCGTATTTTTTGCATTCATAGAACAAATGTTGAATGGTGACGTATTGGTCTAAATCATTATTCCGTGACATTTAGGCGATGTGACCTGTTACCCCCATAGACAACAATCACCTTGTAGTGCACAGAAGCTGGATAAATTAATTGGTTATGATTTATTTTATTATTTGTGTGTTTTATTTTATTTTACGAAAAGAAAAATCGTGAGCACTTATTATTCTTGGCTGCAGTCTGGCCAGGGGGTAATATCCGCGACTCAAATAAGGAAGGGTGGCACGGGTTCCTTTTGTTAGGATTAAAATATTGTGAGTGTCTGGTGAGGCCACATGATTTCAACAAGCGGATTTACTAATTATATTTCCATTGAAATATTTTCTTCAAATTCCTATAATTCAATATAGTGTGTTTCTAAATATGTTCTTGGCCGCAGTAGGGTACATCCGATCGAAAAAGGACCCACCTCACAAAAAGTACTCGCTATTTACATAAATTGATCCCTTATATCACGTAAAATATAATACGGCCTACATGTCAACCGAATTCCTGGTATTTGTATGCTTTTTTTCTTGATGGTAATTTGTAAACGATTATATACGGTACTGTATTTCCTTTTAAACTAAATACAATACCGTAATAATTAAAAATAAGTATTTCTTAAAACTTCCCTTCAAGACAAATTTAAAATAATATTTTATCCCTTAAATTATTAATGTAATTATTTAAATTGCTTGGTCTTTTTAGGTGATGTGAGGAAGGTTGGCAAGTTAGCATACGAGTACCATAGTCCGGCTTTCGTAGTTGGCAGAAGGTTATGACGCAGAGCGGTTGGGGGAAACCCCCGGGCTGACTCGTGAAATACACTATTACGTGTTTTATCGAGCTGCGTTGCAGAGATCCCTCCAGCGGGTAAATTCAAAAACAGCATTTTGCTTTTATGAAACCTTTGTTGAATGACTCACGTCCACAACAAACCTAAAGTAAGCCAAAAAAATCCTTCAAAATATTTTATAAACATTCATCTGCATTTATATTAATGTGTTTTCGTAACAATTAGCCAAAAATGCAGGCAACCTTCCATTTGCTCCCATCCGGTACGAGCATTTGATATTGTGAATGCATTTGTTCTAACTTCACCACTAAGTTAGTGACAATTATGTTCAAAAAGTGCATTTAAAATTGCTGTACTTTGTTTTCTTCTCTCTCTCTCTGATATATATATATATATATATATATATATATATATATATATATATATATTGTAGTAATTGGTAATTAAGGCATTGTTCTAATTGAAAAGTTGAATTGTAGAGGACTCATTATTGGTGGATATAGCGGACGCCGCAACAAACCGGCAATGCAAAGAAAGTATTGTTGATCGGTCGAGAAGGTTTTACGCGCTCAAAATTTACGAGACGAACGAACAGTCGGGCAGCAGACAGCAAATAGAACGGACGAAAAGAACGAACAGTCAAGCAATGAACGGCGAGGCATAAAGACCTGCAAAGTCTATTTTACAAAAGTAGTACAGTCAGGCAATGAACGGCGAGGTGTAAAGACCACAAAATTCTAATACACGAAAAGTTGAACAATTTAGTCAGTCAGCAGCGAGAATGAAAAAGGTCTAATTTAAAGAACGAGAAAGTGTTCCAGTAACCAGTACGCTGTTATATCAAAAATGCAGAAATTGAACTAGTCTTCAGTCAACAGACAAAACCAATGAGGTGCATTTTCAACAAAAATCCACGAGACCTACAAATCCAGGTTGCAGTATATCATCGAGAATCGACAAAGTTATTTTAAACCAACTAACAAACTACGCTAATTAGAGTCTGTGAACATTTAGAGTCTGTGAGAATTTAGAATCAGTG
This sequence comes from Zhengitettix transpicula, assembly GCA_037074705.1. Lineage (NCBI taxonomy): Eukaryota > Metazoa > Arthropoda > Insecta > Orthoptera > Tetrigidae > Zhengitettix > Zhengitettix transpicula. The sequence goes on from CM073593.1 coordinate 11,420,835, forward strand.
ATATCCCCAAAATTGTTCACGAAAAGTTAAAATGAGACGTGGGCTGCCGTAAGTAGAAAGAAAACTTTAAAATCATTGTAAACCACGTTTAAAAGATAAACGTCAGATCGTTCTTTAATTATCGATAAAATGAGATCTTTAATTATTCAGATCATTCTTTATTTCTTGATAAAAATTGAAATTGTTTAAATTCAATCTTTAGCATTATTTATTCAGCAACAAATTTCGTCTATGTTCAGACGCATTGATTCCCATATAAAGCAAATGTAATTTTTGTGATTTTGATTATATAAATTCTGCCATTTATCAAACCCAGTTCAAGACCCTGAGATCCCAAATATTTTGTGATTTGAATACTTGTATTAAAATTGTTAATAAATCTTGTTTAATAGTTTTCACGTAATAGTTCTTTTCATTTAAAAACCCCACATAATTCATATCCAGAATTATTGTAAAAGATAACAAAAGCTATAGTTAATAAATTATTACAATATATATATTGTAGTAATTAAAGAGCAATTAATAATTTAAAACATTGTAGACTTGAATTGTTATCGGCAAACAGACACCAATCACACACAAGAATGGGTAAGAATAACAGGTCGGAAAGCATTGTAGGACTGTTGGCGCGTTAAGAGAAAATAAAGCGGTAAGTTTATTTGGCGATCAGGAACGGCAGAAAGCGGTCGTATTAGAAATAGACGAGATGATTTCAAATATTAAAAAGTAAAGTTAAGTAGAAGCAGATGGCGATCAGGAACGGCAAAAAGCGGTCGTAATAAAAATAGACGAGACGTTTTTCAAAAGTAAAGTTGTACAGCATTCACCCATATAGTACTGCAGAAAGATTTCTGAGTGTTCCAGTTAATGCCAAATAAAAGTCTACGTGGAACAGTTATCAGAATTACCGCAAATTGGCATAATTGCGGAATAAGTCATCTACAAGATATAGCCAACACTTGCTAATTACACTGTGAAGTGTAAATTCAGTGAAAGAATGGCCTGCTTTTAAAAAAAATTACAGTGTGTGTCAGTGTGTTGCTGAAAGAGTTAAATTGTCCGGGTACCAGAAAAACTGTAAGTCATGCTTCATTTAAATTATTATTGTGAACGTTAGATTAAAGATAAACGTTAGATTAAAGATAATCGACAGATTTAGATTTTTTTGAATATTGTAAATATTAATTTGTAATTAATTCATAAAAGTGTAATCGCCACAAAAATTTGATTTTTTAAAGAGGAGTAATACTTTTCTTTATTTCAAGACCCAGATAACGACCCTGAGATTAAGAGTAAAAGTTTTGTTTGTACGTAATAAATGTTATAAAAGGTCATCGAATATTTATTTGTAATTTGAAATCTGTGTGCATCGAATAAATTAATTGTTTGGTCAGTTTACATAAATTTTCTTATTTATGCTCCTTTCATTTAAAAATAAGTAGATTCATTAACGTGGACATTATTATTTCATTTTAAATTGTTTATTAAAATGTATGCATTACCATTTTGGCGGCCTCAACGTAAGGCTAAATCATATTAATTGTTTAATAAAAGTTAATTTGTATGCATTACATATTTAACACCTCCAACGTGGGGCACTGTTTTATTTTAAAATGTAATATTTGTAATTATTAAATTTTGATGCCTCAACGTGGAGCTAATTATTTTATCATTCTTTTATATTTATATATTACAATATATATAGTAGGGGTTACAAAGTTGTCAAGAATGAATAAATAGTTTCGTTAATTATTGGCGGCGTAACTTTGAGGCCAGAGCATTGTAAAGAACAGTATTGTTTGGCGAAATGCAGAGACTATATGGGTGCTACGGTGTATTGTCGAAAAGGCATATAAGACGCTCAGAACTTTAGCGGTAATCAGTTGTCAGATATAAAGAGTGTGTTTGGGAGCCTGCGTAAAAGTCAGATATTCAGAGAGAGTGTTTCGAGGTCTTGACGAGATAGTCAGAAAAAAAATATCAGATATTCAGAGAGAGCAGAGTGTTTTTGGGAGGACCTTGACCATGGTAGTCCGAGCTAGTGTATGTGATGGTCATATTCAGCAAAGTATGGGATGAATAACATCAGTTTTTATTAAAGATTCTCCACAGTAAAAATAGAGCTTGACAATACGATTTCAGGAAAGCAGAAAAGTGCCGAATATGTTGCGAAGTGAGACGAGGATAAAATCAGTGCTATAGCCTGCCAGTGAAATAGTGTTCTATATAAAAAAATCACGAGTGCACAAACCAGGGCAGCTCAATTAAATGGTATGTAACAATGAACTTCTTTCTGTAAACCTTACGGAAATATCGTTTACCGCCAGATTTCTATAACTTTTCTGATTTCGTAAATTTAAATTTATTTTTTACTGTCTTTATTATAGGCCCAATAAGCGGCCCTGAAAATTAAGATTCTCATAAATATTAAAATGTAAATTCAACTAAAACTAAATTTGTCAAATAAATAATTTTTGTTATCTTTTTTAAATATTTGGTTTATTCATTTAATTAACCTTTTGTATTATTTGACAATCCAACGTGGAGCTGTTATCGTTTATTTTCATCGGATTATTAGTGTTTATTACAATATATACTATAAAAATGACTTTCTGTGTGTCCCTTACGTGTTCCTGTAGCGGTGAAACTTGGTAATTAGTTTTCGGGGTCGATGAGATTAATAGTGTCCTTCCAGATGTTTTTCGTGTATAATTTTAAACCCGTCCCGCATGGATAACTTTACTAAGGGTGGGGGATACATAAAAATAATTCGACATTCACGTATGTCAGTTATGTTGCAGTGTGGCCTCTAGCTGTGGGGTTGGGATAGGCCGTTACATAAGAGTAATGAGTAAACAACCAAGACCGTTGTCGGATCTGTGGTTATGGAGGTCACCGAGTTTAATTCGGACATTTACCATACTGGGTAAGATGTAGTTTAGACCCTAGAAGTGTAAGGAGGTGAAACGAATTTCTGCGTATAATCTTAAACGCGTATAGAAATTTATACAAAACTTTATACGCATGTTACTTACGATCCAGAAAGAAACATCGAGCGGTTAAGACACACATCTAGGGATGAAGTTGGATGGGGTGGTATTTAAGAAACATTTGTAAACGAAATCAAGCGACATCGACTTTATATGGAGTGTGTATTGCGTGTTTGACAATTGCGTTTCACCCACTCACCGTGAAATTTTTCTCTATCTCACTTTTTTTCCCTTAAGATACATATCTAATTTTTCTTATCGTCGTCATAAACTAAATCGTGTAGTGCAATGGCACAAATTTAGTTAACCTCTGCTCATATTTTAGTATTAACTTTAATGTGATATAATGTGATATATGTGATATATAGTGTATTATGGATATTTCTTTCATTCACACCAGGAAGAAGATGGTCAGCTCGTCTACCAAATTATCATTTGTCCTTTCTATGACGAATAGAAATGCAGTTAATCATTTTTAAGTTAAAAATGACATATGTTCCATATGATTGCATATATTTAGTTACAATAACGGGTAAAGTAAATTTACCTGAAAACTGAAATATCAAAACTTAAGAATATTTGTGGTGTTGTTGGACGCTGACTCATTGAATGTCCTTCAAGACACGTGGTTTCAGCAAGAAAACTTTCCATTTGATGTTCGGAAACATCTGGACCGATGATTCGGGCAAAGGTAGACAGACTGTGGTGATCTAATCGCGTAGAACTCCATGGACTTTTCCCCGAAGGGTCGTATGAACAATTTAGTTAACTACACTTCTGTAGAAGATGTGGTCGCTGCTCAACGGAATGAAGGTAGAATGTGTGCAAAGAAGTTGGCAGTCGCGACGTTGAACCGGATCAGAATTCTAACCATGCTTTGAAGAAGACAAAAATAGATTGTTCAGTTTAAATGTAAACAAACGTTGAAAAAATAAAAAATTAAGACGAATTACATAAAGAAGTAGCCAATTAATAGTTAGAATTGTTGCTTTCGTCAGATGATTCAAAATCGCAAGAGCCGCACGAACCAGGTGACGAACCTGTTTTTTTTTGTAAGCACGTTGCCGGACATGGTATTCCTATTCAAAACATGATGTATTCAGTATCCACAAGTCCTAAAATTTCCCTAGGAGAGCTTTAGAGCGACCTGTATGCTTCACCTGACATCCATGATTAAACAATCATTTCCGAGGAAAAGGTCAGGTTTCCTGTGTCTTAACAGTAACAGGAAGTATTCTAGATATAAACAAGAATTCCAGTCCACCGTTTTCCTTATTGGTCTGCTAATGGACGTTTAAATCCCTGGGAATATATTTAATTTGTTATCCTGCATTACTTAGGACAATACACAGTTGTTCTGCTAATAGTAGTTGTCTAAATACAGGAAATATTATTTTTGCCTTGTTTATTTCTGGGAGTAGACATCTGATAATTCCTTCAGTTCTTGGTTGACGATAATATGAATATATTATTTTCAGTATGCTACCACGAACCTAAGGAAAATTGCCTAGAAAAGTTTTTGAATACTCCTTTCTCCCGTTTATTAAATAATTACATCGATATATAATTTATTTGTTTAGGCCTAATTTATTCATCCTTATGTCCAGTTTGCAATTACCATGGGAGTTCATTGACAAGATCTGCTGTGGCTGGTATGACCACGAAAAGAAAATGAGTTTCTAACCGTAGACGTAATAAATGTTAAATGTGTGATTATGTTGCATTTATAATATTCCGTTTATTTTGGCCTCTTATTTAAATGTTTGGTGGTAAACGATTGAATATAAAAATATTTTGGGCAGTGATGAAGAAGTTGAATTCTAAAATACGTGCATGAGCCTCCAATTAAAACGCAAGTAGTTTTCTGAAATTTTACATTAGAAAGGTAAAAGTAAAAATAATACCTATTTTGAAGGTCACTTGTTTAAAATTAATATATGTGTTGGTAGCTTTCGGCAATTAACGTGCCTTCAAAATCCTTCAAAATACAAACAATAAAATAGAATGACAAATTTCTTAATTATGTAATAAGTAAACATAATAATATAAATGGTTTTGCTTTTAAAATTGAAAAACTAAAAACAATTTAAAAATAATCCGTATAGTGCACTTCATAGTAAGAAAAATATTCACGTCATCTGATCAACTGGCAGTAGGTAGGTACACAGGTTGTAAATAATTATTTTTGTGGGCTGGGTTTTTATGTTAAATCCAAATAAATATTTGACCATTAAAGAAATTTTATATAAGTTTATTACAGTTAAGCATGAAAAAATCTTATCTCAGGCACCTGTGGTTTTTACATAGAAGAGATCTGCTGTCCGTACCAAATACGTACTGCTATTCTGTGTTGTGTTGCCTGCCGTAGCTCTCGTACCAACGTCTCCGTATCTCACAGCCGGCAGAACGGGTTAACTGCAGTGATGACTTTAGTCAGGACCATTGCAAGGCGTCGACTCAGGGGTTGATCACTGGCTAAGGCGTCGACCTCCGGGATTGATTGCTGGCAAGCCGTCGTACTAAATTGTGTGGCTTCGATGAACTCTTCACTAACAAATTGTGGCCCCTTTCTCACGACGATTCTGCCTCGGACTATATCAGAGACAACAACTTTACGCAGCCTCTCATAATCACATCCACCAGCTGTGGTGAGCACAGAACAACTGTCTAGTTTCAAAAGCTTATCTCCGTTCCCTCCATTATAGCCTCCCATTCTTTTACGTTTTTCATTATTAGAAAACTTCGTCGAAATGTCAGTTTCACTGATTCTTCCATTGTCACAAGAGTTATAGCACGCAGCTGCAGTTCCGTAGTCAACAATGGCCAACTATTGTCATGTTGAGGCCAAAAATCGAGGCAGGACACGAAAATTACTTGGATGGAAATATTTATCTCCTCCACCCCCACGCACGTGTACGATTTCGAATTCTCCAAACCACAGCAAACAACACTTCCGAGACAAAGCAAAACTAAACCAAAATACACGCGTTACAAGGTCTTAATGTCATGTACTATCGATTTATTTATCGATAATGCGTGATAACATAAAAACATTCAAATGAACAAGTTATATATTTCTGACGCAGAATATTTTAGACGTTGATTTGTGTCTATAAACTACTCTCACTTCTACGTCAAAATCGTAAGCACGAGTCAACAATTTTCTGTTTGCACAAGATCATGAATTGAATTCTACCCATACGTGGAAAATATTGCTAATTCTCCATCCACGTGATGTCTGAATTTTCATATCTTGTAAAACTGACTTACCTTCATTTTTGTAATTTCATATAGTGGGCAACTCAAGTATGAATTGAAAAAAAATACGTCTCATTGAAAATTAATAATAAGAAATATAGTCTAATACAGACTTAATAAGTGACAATATAAATACCACACAACGTTTCTAAGATCCTTCTCCCTTTCTTAAGGTTCTCAGTAGAGCCTAGAGCGACACAACGGCACTAGTCAGTTGGAAAACTTTAAAGCGACGAAAACGCAACGTCAATGGGAGAACCGAAGGGTTAGCGTAACATTAAGGGAGCTAAGACAATGGGAAAACGGAAGGTTTAGCGTAATAATGAGGGATCGTAACAATTGTTGAGTTTCATAGTGTCTGTTTGCACATTAATTGCTGTAGTGTTTGATTTAATGTGGACCATCTCTGATACGAATCTGGAATTGTAACTGATGTCAACGTCTAAAATCGTAGCATTTTTCCAATCAAATGTATGTTTAGAATGGATGATATGTTTGGAGACTACAGATTGTTTATCTTTGGAAAGTTAGATATTAGATGTATGTTCCTTGATACGGATATTAAAGGATCGTTTTGTTTGTCTTATGTAGCAGGAATTACAATTAGAGCAAATTAGAACAATTAATGTAAACTTCTCAATGTTTGCTGTAGGTGTCAATTGGGTCTTTGTGGTTTTTAATCAAGAAGGATCTTTAAATGATGGATATTTAATATTCTTTAAAAATTTGGACGAATTTCTGATGTAGAAATTTGTAATTTGTGTTTGGGGACGATTGACAGTAGAATGTTGGTTTTTGTTCAAACTGCTATTTATGTGTTTAATAATAAAATTTAAAGGGTACTCATTCGAGATTAAAATGTTTCGGACAATATTTAAGTTGTGTTGATGGAGTCAGCACACCTCTACATGTGACACGAAGAATATCCAGACTACATTAAATTCTTTGCCATGTTCTTCGTAACAATACGCTGTAGCATATCCGTAGCAAATTATTGTCTGCATGGCATCAGATGTTGCATAATTTGTACTTTGTAAGTATACAAACGAAGTCGCTGATACACGGCGTATTGTTACGGTGAACATGGCAAGAAATTGAATACAGACTCGATAACCTTCGTGCTATAAAAGGTTCACACGTTGAGCGGAACTGATTAATATTAAATAAATTCTTTGAGCTGCTCTAGCATGTGGTGCACTTTCATTATCATATCTAATGTAGTTTATTTCCTGGCCCCTTGAAATGTGGGAGGTTTGAACGGGTCACCCAATGTCGTTGCATTAACTTCGATTTTAAGTTTTGTCAACTCACGAGTGCAGTTGTGTCGCTCTAGGCTCTTCTTAGCACCTGAAGAAAGGGACAAGGATCCCAGAAACGTTGTACATTATTACTAATTTTGTCTGCATTTGACTATCTTTCTTATTATTATCAAGTATGAATTCTCGTATCAATTTTTAATTATCAGTAACTGACGTTTAATCCGACATTACTGCAGCATGACATTAAAAATTAAATTGCTCCATTAATGATTTATTTCGTCCTCAATAAATTTGTCTAGCAACTCTTTTCATGGCCCTTGAGTCCCTTGAAATGTTGGTAGTTTCAGTGGAAAAATGCAACGTCTAGATCGGAAGTCACGAAAGTTGGCCGAGGTATTGTTTCTTTCAAACACAATGTTATCGGAATCACCCTACAACGTCTTAGTTACACTGCTATTAATTTAATGATTGTAAAACTACAATATTAATTTAATTAATTACAACCAAACAGTAATACATTATAGGAAAAATGGTTCGTGATATTAAATTACACACATGCGAATGGAAATTAAAACTTTCTGATGTTCACATGACAATATTATTTAAATTATTCTCTCACATCTTATGAATCCACACATACCCGATTGTTTTCGAGACTCTATAAACAATTTTTTGATTGTATTATGATGTGTCATAATTAACAAGAAGCATTATTTGCTGAATAATATTTTTTTATTGATTTATTGACACTGGCATCAAAAGCTCTGGTCATTAGCGATTCAGTATGGGAACTCATTTTTTCCTTGTCGGGGGACCGATTGTTTGAGAGTTTCTTTCTGACACACATACATCCATGTCCTCGCAGGGGATTCGATCCCGGGACCTCTGTCAGGCAGTCAAGCTGACCTCTACACCACAGTAGGTCAATAATATTTCACTGGTAACTAGACAGACAAATGAAGCTGCAAGAACATATCTTTAAGTTCCAATATAAGAAATAATGAGGCTTGGTTTCTAAATGAGAAAATTGGGTTCTCAATTTAATCCCACAGAAAAAAAAACTGGTATAAGGAAACCTGATGGTCAGCTGAGTCTCAACCTGTTAGCGTTACACCGTATGGAAATTGGCTGGATAGTCAAACGTAACTGCTTGCTCTTTGCAAATATTTATTTACGCAGCCATTTGGATTTGGTAAAGAAATTATCGCGTGTTCCATTTATCACCGCGTCTGAAGAATAATGTAAATGTACTATCGTGACGCATAGCCGGTCAAGGCCACGATATATTCACGTATTAAATTACTTTCTAAACCATAATATGCTAATAAAAATATTAGTTTACATTTAAAGAATTGAAATACTGTCAATTTCACCATGTTATAACCGCGATAAGAGATGCGTCTCGATAGTACATTTACATGATTATCCTGACACCAAACCACACGTGGTGCTACTATCAAAGTTCTCCAGAAACCAATTTGAATAGCTTTCCGTACCGAAGAACTGAATAAATGTTAATAAGAAAGTTAGCCAATTCAGACAAAAAAAAGTGATAATATAAATACCACACAACGTTTCTGGGATCCTTCTCCTTTTTCTCAGGTGCGAAGAAGAGCCTAGAGCGACACAACTTCTCAATTGACAAAACTCAAAAGCTTTACAAAATGTCTTACTCTAATTGTAATTCCTGCTACATAGGGCAAACAAAACGTTCCCTTAATACACGTATCAAGGAACATATGTCCAATATCAAACTTTCCAAACTTCTCCAATCATATCATCAATTCTAAACATGCATTTCTAAGATTTTAGACGTTGACACCAGATACAATTCCAGACTTATATCAGAGATGCTTCACATTAAATCAAACATCACTGCTATTAATGTGCAAACAGTTACTATGAAACTCAATAGTCGCTACGATTCCTTTTTGTTAAGCTTTTGCTTTCCCATTGTCGTTGCATATTCTTCGCTTTTAAGTTTGTCAACTGAATAGTGCCGTTGTGTCGCTTTAGGCTCTTCTCAGCACCTGAAGATAGGGGCAAAGATCCCATAAACGTTGAGTGGTATTTATATTATCACTTTTTTGTCTGAATTGACTCTGTTTCTTATTAATTATTTTCAATCAGACGTAATTTTTTTCATTTGAACATTTTAATCTACAATATTGATTCCTTCCGTTTCTTTCTTGGTTAATCTTGCACTTCTACATACATACGATTTTATTATCTGGAATTGCTTTGATGACTCAAGGTTACAGTAGTTTAGCGCCTTGACCAGGCCTCCGTATCGGAATGACGAAGCTTGGGACTTGTGTCCTGACAATTCCTTTACCTATTGTATATTTAACCTTGTAACTGATTTACAATAACGAATAATACACAATAATTAAAGCACAGTTATTTTTAATTTTTTCAGGCAAAAATGTTTGCCCAATTTATATATATTTCGGCGTCTTGGAAATTTCCAAATTAACGAATAACTAACTAATTTATTTTTAGTTTTATTAACTAATTATATTAATGACATCGAACATTAATAATTTACATATATCAACCACCCATTATAAAGTGTTTTGTTGCTGTCCTTACGGTATTAGCTGCTTGAACGTCATCAGGCACATTGAAGGTTATTTACGACTACTAAGTGCATTCCTTTCTACGCTCTTAATTGATTTCTTTTGTTCAGTAGAAGTTTTGTGTTGTACTTGTTTGAGTGTATGTAACGTCCTTGCGGTAAATAGCTATCGTGTCAACTTGTCCTTCAGAATTAATGCAACCAGCGATCGACTCCCTCCCGTGAAGTAGTTTTACGCACATCGTTCCACCAAGTACGTCAACAGGAACAAGATACTCGCGTCTATTTCACATTGTAAATTATTTTTAAAATAACGTACATCTTTAAATGTGGCTTTAGTATTATTTTCATCCAGCCACACCACATTTTACTTATTTTTCATTACTTTCTGACTGTTCTTCGTGACTTTAGTCTTATAGTCTGGTAACACCTATCATGTTTCGCTTTTAACTCCAACCTGATTTTTACATCAAGGAATGGATTTGCGAACGTAGGATGGAAGAATGCGATTCTACAGGAATGCCTTCGATGGCGACAACGCGACAGCGTAGTTCGACCAAACTTCCTTTAAACAAGGGAACGAGGAAATGACGAAGACCCAGTCGCATCATTCGCCTGGAATATTAATATCTGGTAAGTTGGGAGGACTATTTTATGAATATTAAAGAAAATGAAAAATAGCCCCGACCTTCAGGTCCTACTGCAGTCCATTGCGCTAAAACGACTTTATTATCTTTAAAAATATTTTTACAGCTCCTTTTAATCCGTTCTAGAGACTTTAACTAAAATCTTTGTTTTAACTCCAGCAGTTTGTATAATTGGCCTATTGGCACCAGGCATGTAATGAATTCTTCGCCGTGATTTGTGCACAATATACATGATTTGCTACTACTTGCATAAGCGACGAATCCCAAATAGTTGAGCATTGTATTACGTTTGAATTTAAGTATACATAATTAAGGAAATAAAATGACAATTTCTTTTAATGTATGTGAGTATTTTTGTTGAAATTAGATATTTTTCCTCATTACAGAATATTCAAAATAAAAGCGCTATTGAATCTATTTCCTTCATTCAAAATAAAAGCGCTATTTAATCTATTTCCTTGATAAATTCACAATTGTCAGTTGTTATTATTCCACGTGATTTTTCACTTTATAGACATAATTTTACGTCATTTGTACCTGTTTAACAATCATAAGACGACCAAATACCATCTAATCAGACAATCGCAGATTTGTGTGTAAAAGACACGAAATACTGTTTAAAAATAAAATAGACATGTAGTTCTTTTAATATTGATATTCTTTTCTCTGATAATCATTACAAATTCACTTTCCACTTCAATCTTGTATGGATAGTGTTTCAGAATTCCTATTACAGACTTCTGGGGGTTGTAGAGGGAAGTTAGTAGATAAAGTGTTGATAAGGAACCCACGTCCGGAAATGTACCACTTGGATGCAAAATAAGTTTGACGAGGCACACGAACAAAATTGGCTGAGGGCGTCTACTGATATCGTGTCTTGTGTTTTCACTCAGTTCTGCGCAGTCGGCGTTCATATCAGTTGTTCTCTTATTCGTGATGAAGGGCTTCAAAGACGTCGAGAGTACGGGGCGTCCGTGGAATACCACAGTTCGTCCTCCTAGCTTCGAAGGTACCAACCTGTTTTTCGCAGCCGTTGATGTATTCTGACAAGACACACGATATCAGTAGTCGCCCTCAGCCCATTTTACTTGCGTACCGTGAAGCGGGAGGTTTGAAATCGATTGGATCTTCAAACTTATTTTGCATCCAAATGGTACATTTCCTGACATAGGTTACTTATTGAAACTTTATCTTCTACAACCTCGGTCGAAGTCTGTAATAGGAATTTTGAAATACCCTGAATAAACAGGAGAGGTTCCTTTACTAACTCTTCGCGATAGTCCTTAAATTTCTAAACCTCACAAACTTTTGCTGTGCTTTAAAAAAATTTTTTTTTTCGTCAAAATTATAAAATAACTTTCAGATTATAGAAATACGTTTACGTATTTTGTATCAGTATACCACAGTAACCCGAAAAATACATAGTCTTCGTCGTTTCAGATAGTTCAGTTGAACTGAAATTCTTGCACTTTCTGGTCACCCAGATATTTAAATTGCATATCTTCCCGCATTTAAGTAACCTTTTCCGAAGTGATTAAATGCCAAAAACTAATAATTATATCTTCTTTAATGTATTTGCGTACAACATGTAACTAAATATGTGCGCACCTTTCTCATACGTACCATAACTTCAACCGTAATCTTATCTTATAAATAAAAATGAGTGTATGTGTGTATGTATGTATGTCCCCCCCCCCTCCCCGAGGGATACTGTGGAAATCTTCGAAAGACGAGTAGGAGGGTGCGCACTCCTCAACAGTGCCGGATTTTTACCGTCACAAACTCTTTGCTTCTGACATTTATCCACCCTGGAACTACTTGCGTATTACTTCAGGGTGGTGTCTTTTGCACTATGTTCTCCGATTATTAATGTAATATTAATCTCTCCTAAGTTTTGCCTTAGCGTCCATTATTTCCTTTGCGTAATCCTCTATACGCTTCCAACAGTCCTCCGATTTTAGAAGGAGCTCACCCAGGTTTTCCGGTCTTATTTCTTCCTTGAGATAGGAATTTAATTTGTCTCGTTGTATACTCCATTCGTCGCAGTGGAATACTGTATGTTCCACGTCATCCTTCGGATTTTCGCAGTAATTGCATTTTTCGTCTTCGGTCTTTTTAAATCTATATAAATATGATTTGAAACAGCCGTGTCCGGTTAGCACCTGGGTGAGGAAGAATGATACTTCCCCGTGTTTCCTATTGACCCATGGTGAAACGTTAGGTATTAATCTGTGCGTCCATCTGCCTGTCTCTTCCGAGTCCCACAAGCGTTGCCAGCGCTCCCTGAGTTTCGCTCTTGCCTCGACCGTTAGTTTCTCCCGAGCCGTCTTGAAATCGGCTTTCGTATCCTTTATTTCGCGGTGTACTTCTTGCCGTTCCCTAACTAATAACTCGATCGGTGGTACGCTGGCTATAACTAGAACTGTACTTTTTGAGATTGTTTTATATGACGATGTTATTCTGAGTGTAGCTTTTCTTTGGACAGATTCGAGCTTTTGTTTAACTGGTCTGTTCATGTTCATAGCGTCGGCCCAAACTGGAGATGCATATAGAATCTTTGAGTGGGTGACGCTCATTATTAATTTTTTCTTCATTTCCCCCGGTCCCCTAATATTTGGCATGATGCGCGCTAGTGCTGCTACTGTTTTTTCTGTACCTTCGGCTGTTTGTGCCATGTGTGACTTAAAGTTTAGATTTTTGTCTATTTGTAACCCGAGGTACCGGATGCTGTTTCTGCAGGGTATCTCTTCGTCTGCATATTTGAAGACGGGTTTCCTGTAGGACCTTTTCTCTGTTACTAGTTGGACTTCTGTTTTGTTCATCGCTATTTCTAGCCTTTTTGCAGATAGCCATCTTTTAATCCTCCACAGAACGTCGTTCACCCGTATTTTCAAAATTTCAGTTGATTCCGCTGAAGCCACTACAATTGCGTCGTCCGCGAATCCTACCGTTGTAACTGATTCTGGGAGACGTATGTTGAACAGGCCGTCGTACGTGACGTTCCACAGCATGGGCCCTATTCTGGATCCTTGTGGTGCTCCGCAGGTCATGTTGTACTCCAGTGTGTCGCTTTCTGTTTTAAATCTGATTGTTCTACAATTGAGGTAGTCAATTATTAACGCAATCAGGTCTTCTGCCGTCCCCTTTCCCTTAATGATTCTAATATGTGTCTCCATTGAGCGCTGTTAAAAGCGTTTTATATGTCTATTGCTATAAGGCCACAGTAGCCTTTCATTCCTTCTAATCCTTCTTTTACCTTCCGGGCTGTTTCTACAACCAGCTGTATGGCGTCCGTTGTTGATCTTTTCTTTCTGAAGCCGTACTGTCGTTCGGAAATCTTATTTTCACTTTCGAGCCACGGTTGGATCCTCTCCAGGATTAAGTCTTCCAGGACCTTCCCCATATTGTCCATGAGGCAAATTGGCCTGTAAGACGATGGACTATCCAGCGGCTAGTACCTCATTCGGGATACCATCGGGGCCCGGTGCCTTCTTTTTCCTTAATGATTTACCGATTTTTTGTAGCTCGTCTGCTGTGAACGGGGCGCTTTCTTCTGTCTCTCTGGCCTCAATGTGCGTTTCCTCTCTCCTGGGAAATAGCGATTTTATTATTTCTAGGACCCAGGACTTGTTATTTAAGCCCGGGATGGCCTGCTTTATTTTTAGTCTTCCCAGAGCAATCTTAAACGCTCTCCCCCATGGATCTGAGTTGACTTCTTCTATAAGATTTGTCCAGCACCGACTTTTGCTATTTCTAATAGCTGTTTTTAGTGCCTCCCGTTGTAGTTTATACTCGTTTAAGAGTTCTTGCGACCCTTGAGACCGTGTAAATCTTTTCCGGGTTTCAGCAATTTCTTGTGGCCACCAGTATACTGATCTGTTTTTCATCCTTTCTGTGCGTTTTCTCCGCGGCATTGAGCGGTCAGTTTTTTTTTTATAATTTGGATTGTTTCTCTAATTGATTGTTCAGTGGAGCTATATTTTTTCGTCCAATTCATCTGGTCTAAGATCTTTTGTTCTTCCAAAAATTCCCGTAGCTTAGTCTCACTTAATTTATTGGTGTTCCAGTGAGTCTCTGACACTTGGCAGGTCTTTTCGCTTACTGGCTTCTCTCTCACTAGAAACTCTATGTGCCTGTGGTCGCTCAGAGAAATGTCTTCGAGTACTTTCCATCTATGAACCCATCTAGCTACTGTGGCAGATGCCAGTGTCAAGTCAATGATGGAATTCGTGTTTACCCTCTGAAAGGTTGCGGCGCCGCCTTGGTTGAGCACTATCATATCATTTCTGGCCATGAAGTCTGTAACCAGTGAGTATGTATGTATGTATGTGTGTATGTTCCTTATAGAAATCTACACCCGTGGAGCAAATTTCATCAAATTTCGTACACGTGTTCTTTGTGACAAGGAGACGAACACTGTCGGGGTAAGACACGTCTACAACCCCCAGGAGAGGGTGTGGACGGGGTGGAAAATTTCATACATGCTAAAACGGCCGTTATTAGAGCCAGATAAATATTTTTCGGTGTCAAACAGATTGATAGTGTTTCTACGGATGTCATCTGAGTATAATTTCAACCCCTAACAGCATGGAAAGGAGCACCCTTAGCGGTGGGGGTGGAGGTCTGTTAGAGAAAAATAACGCGAACACAACCGAGATTGGAGTCAAATCCAAGGTTATTGATGTCACCGAGTTTAATTATGAGATGAAACTTGGCATTTAACCCCCAGAGGGCAGGGGTGGGCGGGGTGCAATTATTGGAACATGCATACACGGCAGATATTTGCGTTGAATAAATATTTTTCAGGGTTAATTATATTGTGTGTATTTCTACTGATGTTGTTTGTGTATAATTTAATCCCCATTCGGAATGGGAGGGAAGCATCCTTAAGTGTTGGGGGTGGAATGGCATTACATAAAAATAACGCAAACACATTCGAGTTTGGAGTCAAATCCGGGGTTATATTTGTCACTGAGTTTAATTATGACATTCAACTTACAGTTTAACTCCCCCAAGTGGGGGTGGACCGGGGTTGTAATTTCAAACATGTTAAACACCTGATATTTGCGTCGTATAAATATTTTTCTGGTTCACTGAGATTCTTAAAATTTCTCTACATGTTTCATATATTTAATATTAATTCGGGATTTGGAGTGGAGCACCCTTAAGGGAGGGGATGGAGTTGTATTTTTATTAACATAATGCTAACACAATCGGGATTGGACTCGATTCCAGGGTTATGGTTGTCAGTGAGTTTAATTATGATATTTAAATTTACGTTAAGTCCCCCAAGCGGGGGTGGTTAGGGGTGGAAATTTTCATACATGCTAACACAGCTAATATTTGAGTCGGATAATTATTTTCAGGGTAAAAGTGATTAATAGTGTTTGTACCAATGTATGTGAGTACAATATCAACCTTTTATAACAGGGGAAATTACTACCCTTGGTGTGGTGGTTGAGGGTGTTTACAAGAAAAGAACTCGAATACAACCAAGACTGGAGTCAAAGCAAAAAAGTCAAAAAATTATGGATAACGCTGAGTTAAATTATGACATTCAACTAGCAATTAACCTCCCAGGGACGGAGGGGGGGGGGTAGAGGTTGGAAATTGTTAAACATGTTAATCTACCGAATTTTGCGTCGATTAAATATTTTTCGGGATTAATGAGATTCATAAAATTTCTCTACTTATTCTCTGAGTATAATTTCAATACCCTTTCGAGCTTAGCAGTAGAGCACCCTTAAGGGCGGGGGTATAAAAAGCTACGATAAAATAACGCGAATACAACCGAGATTGGAGTCAAATCCGAGGTTCTTAATGTCGTGGACATTAATTATGATATTTAATTGGCAATCTAACCCCTCCAAGGAAAGGGGTGGACCGGGGATGTAAATTTCCATACACGTTATACTGTCCATATTTGCGTGGAATGAATATTTTTCAGGGTTAATTAGATTTTTAGTATTTCTGTCTATTTTATTTCTGTAAAATTTCAATCTCTAGCGACATGAGTGGTAGTACGCTTTGGGGTGGCTGTAGAGGCGAGTTATTGAAAAATAACGCTAATACAACCGAGATTCGATTCGAATTAAATGTAATGGATGTCCCTGAGTTTATTTATGATAATCTGAGGAACCCGCGGGTGTGGGAGAAGTTAGGCGGAGGTGGGTTGGGTAAAATATTTTGAAATATGTAAAGCTCCGAATTTTGCGTCGAATAAATATATATCGGGAACAATCAGATTAATAAAATTTCACGATACGTTCTCCGTGTTCAATTTGAACCCCTTTCTGGATTGGGAGGGAGCTAACCGTAGGGGTTGGGGTGGACGGTTGTTACAAATAAATAACGCGAATAAAACCGAGAATAGAGTGAAATACAAGGTTATGAATGTCGCGAGTGTAATTATGACATTTAATTGTACATATAACTCCAAGGGACGGGGTGGAATTATTGAAACAAGAAATCACGACTCATATTAGAGTTGAATTAATATTTTTCAGGGTTAATGAGATTTTCAGTATTTTAACCCACGTTATGTGTGTAAAGTTTAAACCCCTCTTGCGGCACAAGGTTGAGCATGGTTGGGGATGGAGGTGGAGGGAACTTACAAGAAAATAAAGTGAATACAACCGAGATTCGAGTCAAATCGAAGGTAATATATGTCGCTGAGTGTATTTATGACAATCTACTCAATTTCGCGAGGGGTGGGTTGGGGTGGGTGGATTTGAGCGGCGGTGGGCGAGAGATTGATATGATTTATGCTGATTTTGTTCATGAAAATTTTACTCCCTTTGGGGATGGGAGGGGAGCACGCTTAGGGGTAGAGGTCGAAGGGCGTTACATATAAAAAAAGATAAAACAATCGAGATTCGAGTCAAATCGAGGTTATGGATGTCGATAAGTTTATTTTTTCGAACTAGGCACCACGTAAGGTTTGATTGGATGTGGGTGGGGTAGAAAAATTCAAATATACTAACCTGTCTTTATTTCCATTGAATAAATAATTTTGCTGGGTCAATGACCCTCATAATAGTTTTTAATATATTCTGTGTACAATTACAACCCCTATTGGCTTTGGATGAGAGAATAATGGTGGGTTGAGTGGAGCTGAATTTCATAAAAATAGCGCAAAAAACCGAGATTGGAGACTAAATGTATGAATGTCGCTGAGACTAATTATGACATTGAAATTACAGTGTAATCCCCACGGTTTTGGCAAAACGGGAGTACAAAGTTCAAAGCAGATTCATCGGCCGATATTTGGGTCCAATACATATTTTTAGGTGTCATTTAAATTCATAATATTTCGGTAGACATTCTCTGTGTATAATTTCATCGCCTATTGGCATGGGAGGTGATAAAGTTTAGGGGTGGAATTTGGTAGAGCGTTACATGAAAATAACGTGAATAGACCGATATTCGAGTACTGGAGTTATGGATGTCGCTGAGTAACGCATGGCGATGGGAGTGGACCTGGACGGGGGTAGAAATTTTTAAACAATGTAATCAGCCGATTTTGACGTGTAATAAATATTTTTGTTTAACTCTTGACAGCAGGGGTGGAAATTTTCAAGCATGTTCAAACGGCGAAATATTCCTCGAATGAAAGTATTTAGTGGTAAATAAGTTCAATTCCCTTCGGAATAGGAGGTGATCAAATTTTCGGATAGGGGTCGAGTTGCGGTACATAAAAATAACGCCAGTGCTACCTAGATTCAAGTCAAGTTGGGGGTTATGGAAAACTAACATCTCGGGCAACGCCGGCCACCCAGCTAGTTATGAATAATTATGGCTCTTGTACGCCAGTATTAATAAACACGATTATAGTGTTAAAAAAAGAAGCCAGTATTATTGAATAATATACAAGACAATGTATTAATGTAGTTATTTATGGGAATAAAATTAATTATCTCCTTTATTTTTTGGAGTAGCAGGCTACATGAGGGTAATTCACATGGTGGAAGTTCCCCATTAATAGCATAGGAAGGTATTTGAAAGGGGAAATGTGGAAGGGTAGAGGAAGGTAGCCAAGGGTTAACTAGGGCCCCCGGGCTATGGTTAAAGGATCCTACCCGGTATTCGCCTAAAAGTGATGCAGGACAAACCCTAGAAAACCTGCATCAGGTAGGTCGGTCATTCGGTACTTGTCCCACGCCCTTCCGATGGCGGGAGAGGGGTTTGCTTTGGGGCCGGAAAAATACATTCTCCGTGCCTTGACCATTTTAGGAGGCAGCTGGCCGACTGTTCCAAAGGGAACAGCGGATGCCCAAGGTCTGTGACACCGAAACTTACACCTCTCAAAAGAGGCCGAGGTGGCTCGGCTTGTGGGAACCTTAGTTCAAAAACGGAGAGAGGTGAAATCATCCCCAAAGATAGCCACTTCGTCTCTCCAGAAAGGTTAATCTGGAAGAAACCTAGCAGGCTAGGTTAATTATCTCGTCATAACGATTATATTATACGTATTTATTTTCACATTCATGTAACTAGTTGAAAAATAATTTGAATTTTATCATTACTTATCATTTACCAGTTAAAGGGATGCAAGCGTCCATTGGTCGAGAGCCGCCTCCACGAACGTGTCGCTTTGGAAACATCGGCGGAGCGACAACGTCTGTTACCCAGAAGGACGTTTGTTAACGTACATTGCAGTCGTCAATTTGCGTCTATATTAATAGAAGGCTTGGAACGGCGGTGACCTATGAAAGAAGGAAGAAATATAGCTAGATGAATATTCAACTAACTTACTACCTCACTGTGGATTGGTACCTAATTATGAGAAGAAATCAAGTGTCTCAACAAGGAGTTAATAAATAATACTTGTATATATAAAAAATGAGAACGATTCTCCTAACAGAGTCAGACTAAAGGTACAAGAACAACAGGCATGCTAATAAAATAATGCATTGAGGTCAATGAAATGTAAATTCCCTCTAATATTGAAATATAAAAGTGTCAGAATGATCCATACAAAAATTTATTAAATCATATGCGCCAAAAATTAAATAAGAAGCGCTGTTAAATCTTTAAATACGACCTCACAATAGAGCTTGATAATAAAATCAAAGGATGAAAATTAATGCTCTTTTCATCCTTTTGTGTCGTGAGTCATAGTTTTCGTTTCTACAATTAAGGTATTAATATGTTGTCACAAAAACTGTATATTAAGAGATGTCATTCAATTTTTTTTCAAGTGTAATGAGTCACTTCAGGATTCGAGCTTAATCGCCCTAAATATATTCCTGAGTCGCAGGAAGTTTGTAAAACCGCAGAAGTTATCACTACCGGTCTCTGATACCAAGAATTTTCATTTGGTGGAACTGATGTATGATTCGAAGTTATTTCATATTGTACTTTAAATAACATTTATTCGTTTTTATAAGAAAACTTTCCTTTTGTTTAAAAATTTTCTTGAATGGGTTATAACTAATTTTCTTATATATCATGTTTGACAATAATAGCAGTTTGTCTGCTATTGCCGCAAGTTCTTTCTCAATAATAGCTCGTTGACGTGCCTACTGGAAATTTTAATAACCCCGAAACACACACTAGCAGCAATAACAGGCCAGTGACTTAACTTCTGACATGGGCGATCAGATATTTATAACCTTAATATTCAACTTGTGATAAATATATATAATTATCCGAAACGGACTAGTGGAGCCAACTGTATGTATATACTACAGGACAATACGTAGGTAAATTTTATGATAGTGTGTTTGTGGACACATAGAGTGCAATAAAACTGAGCTCTGTTAAGCTGTTGTGTTCGTGTGAGAGAGGTTACTGCTTTGCGTTCTTCTACGTATTATCGGTGTGCAAATAAATGGCCTAGGCCCGTGTATTTCACATCGTTGCGCAACCAAACTGAATATGACCACTAATATTAAACACTGAAATTTCTCTGGGGCATTAGGTCGGTCATTAATTCAATATCGTAAAATGATATGTGGTATGTATTTTTATGGTTTCAGCTCTCGATGAAACGGTATGCACGGTCTTTTGTGCCACCAGTCGTAACTTTAATCGCCAAGGGTCCAAAGAGCTTTATTGTACACTTAAAAAGTAAATATATTTACCAGTATTTATAATAATTACTGTAAATAATATACATGTTAACTTGTGTAGGTGGAGAGTTCACTGACTTTCCAGCCCTTGTGTTCGTCATCGTTTGTATTTCTGAGGGATTTGAGGTGGAGCATGAGATGGGCGTTTTGTTATTACTACGAAAGTTTGGAGTGTTGAGTAGTGAGTGGAATAGGTGGGTTATCGGTCAGGGAGGTTGTATTAAGATTGACGGGAAGAGGATTTGTCAGGATGTGCCCGAGTGTTGACGGAGAAGTATGAGGTCAATTGGGAGTTTGCGTTTCAGACGATGGTTTGAGGGTGGCGGGGGCAATGGCTATAAATGTATTCTACTGTCGGATTTGGGTGATTTATGGTTCTTTTGATTAGGGAGGATATGGATATGTTGATTATTGTGTTGACGGTAGGGATTTTGATGCCTTTTTGGATTGTGGAGTTTCTTAGGAACCATGGAGCATTGGTAATGGAGCGAAGGATTTTGTTTTGGGTAATTTGGTGCTTTCGTGTGTGTGTGTTTTGGCGGTGGAGCCCCAGATAGGGCAGGCTTAGGACCAGATGGGTTGGATGAGGGAGAGATATATTAGTCGTTTAGTACTGGTCCTCTGGTAAACCAGTTAATTTTATCACACGTACCATATATCCTAATAATCATATAAATGGGTATCGTATGCTATTTCCAGAACTAAAAGTATTAGTTTAACCCAGTCCTTGCTTTCGTAATAATTTTCCATTCCGAATGGTTTTTGATCTAAGCAGTGTGATACTGTTGGCCGTATTATATGACAAAATACAAGTGATGTTGTGAATGGGACTGCTACTTTCAGCTAGAACCCGACAGCCTTCAAATGATCAGATAATGATTCTAAGGCAGTTGCATGAGTGGACACTTTGAGTCAATACACATCTTGTATCTTGCATGAAGGATGCAAAACTCAGTACAATGGCACTCATTTTTTCAAGAGTTGAAGGCAAAACAAATTTTGAGGCTGATCATGAATTCATAGATTATATTGGTGGTTGGGATGTGTTAAAACTCGAAGGAGGACATTAAAACTGTGACGTTCTTACATTCTCGTTGACTCTAAGAATGTACCTGTGTGTAATTTCAGAAGTAGGCAAATGGATGAGTTTAAAAACCACTAAAAAGTTAAAAATGCTAACCATAATAAGAACAGGACTGTCGTTTACTTCGGTTGGTTCCTGATTTAACACGACCTCTAGTAATTCTTACAACGTAAATGAAATGTTAAAAATTTACTAGGTCTTCTTTACAGGAAACCATCAGATAATGAATCCGAAACTTGGCCGGAAACAATCTCAAATTGATTGGTAGTTAATTTAATTATAAATGTTCTGGTGAAATTCTACTTCATAAAAATTTTGTAATATGAAGTGGCCTTCTGCTGACAAGATTGCAACTGTTGCAATGAACATGAACTATTTTACGAGATACTTTCGACTATACGGCCCCAGTTTTAACCGGTCTAAATAAAGAAAATTCTGCGTAATGAAGTGTATTTTGGCAATGTATTGCCAGCAGGCATTATGCTAGAATCCTCTTATGTGGCGAGAGAAGATCTCCCTTGAACTTCTACCCGCTCTTCACTTCGTCATGTTTGAAGGCTTTTCCCCAAGGCGGAATACGTCATCGATTGATCTTCTAGTTTTAAAAAGTTACAAAATGTGCGATAAACTAAAAAAGGTAAAAATAATTTTTATTTGAAAATCAGTAAACCCCTTCTACGTTTGCTCTTATTTTTTCAATAATAAAATATATTAACGTACAGAACAATACCTAAGAGACAAATACTGGTCAGTACTAAGAGGTCATAAAATATTAATACGAACGGTATGGAAAATGGTTTTAATGATGTTTGGTAGGGAGTATTTATATTACTCCGACTTTTTTTGTTATGCGAAATTAGGCTGGGTGGTCGAGTACCAATTAATATACATATTTATATCAGGAAAATTTTAGAGTCCTAAGTTACTAATTTATTCACAGTATATATAAGACCTGGATAGATAATGACACTATTCTTAATTAATTTTGGCCATTATCCACTTAAAAATAATGCATTGTAATTACGTGTGTGTATTAAATTATAAAGTAAACCTGACCACTTGAAACGACGTACCTCATACAGTTACATACAGAACACACACACATATAATTAATATGAATACATCAATAGTAATTATTTTGACAATGTATCATCATCATTATATTGATGATAGTAGCTTTATTTTGGTGTACACGGCAACTCCATTCGCTTGTGAGAATGTGTTAGATCTCTCCTACAAAATATAAATGCGGAATAGCACGGCGTTAATTATAAAAGCAAAACAGGTCACTGACCCACTGTATTATGTATGTAAAAGCCATGCAAATGGTATTTGAAGAATGGCATATGCTCGGCGTGAACTACGCTTATACTCTTTCGTAAAACCTTCATAAATATTCAATAGAAGAAGCCACAGCACGGAAGGTACGACACTTCTAAGGTGAATGTTTACGTTAAGGAAAAAGTAAGTATATAAAAATATTCACAATTTTCCTCGTGTCATTTAAGTTGGGAACAGACTAATATTTATTGTGCTAGACTCTGCGCTGATAAATTAGTGAGTGACAATAGCTTCGCTTTTCGGTACTTGAAGATTTAAATAGGTTTAATTTATATTCAATCATGCTCTGACGTTCTGTAGCTAGCGGACAACTGAATTTTATATTTCCTATATTATCATCAGAGTTTACAAAGATTTCCACACGGAATAAAATTTTAACTAAATATACAGAGTGATCGTTGTCTGTATCCACAAGTATGTTTTTTATATACATTTTTATTAGTCATCAGATTATATACGATCTCTAAGCTAATTTGATAGCGTGTACAATTTAATAAGAGTGTCTTGTACTTATGTCGTGGAGAGGTGAGGGTCCAACAACGCCACCTCAGTTTCTATTTTGAAGTCTTCGGTTGTCAGTAGGTTGTAGTAACGGCTCTAGTAGTCGATTGGGATGGGTTTGAAGTTAGTTTACATTTTGTTGGTTATTCCTGTAGAGCAATTGTTCGAAATGGTGACCGTCTTTCGGTATACAAAATTGACAACGATTAGCTGCTGATTGACATTTGGCAGAACTTTCGATTTTCAATATCTGTAGAAACTGATGCAGATTCTGCTGCTTCTGACCAAACAATAATTCTTTTAAACTCCCATTTGGGAAAAATTACACTTTGTCAAGTCTCGAGAAGAACAAATATAGTAATGAAAGTGACGTTTCGATATTTTACCATGATTTTGTTATTGTTATAGAAATTTTGTATATAATTTATAAAAATTAAATTTAAATGTTTCAAATTATGAAACAAACAATAATATGAAATGTAAATCTTGATTTTTGGTCCTGACCTAAAAAAATTATTTCAAGAAATTTGTTTAGAAGTTGATGACGGTTTAGGACAACTGAATAAATTTTAAAGACTTCTAAAAATTTATGCATGGGAACTGATAAAATTGTGGAGTTATTAAAATTCCGAATTTCCAGCTTCTATGATGTCTTGTTAACGGTAGGAATTTACTGTTTGAAATGGAAAAGTATTGGCCCTGTCATTCCCCCATCCTTCACCAAATATTTATTTTTTAATGTCTCCTGGCATTTTGAAGTCGATAAACTTGCGCGCGGAAAGTTATTACATAACCTGTTATTTGGTTAGTTGCAATAATAAAGCTAATGTGGAGAAAGGACTAATACACGTGTCAATGGCGTCGTTCGCACCTGAGTCAGTCACCTTTCATTCAGGTCTAAACGCGCCCTCCGGTCTCTTATTGTCTCCATTCAAAACGCTTCTCCATTGTCTGAAGAGTGGGTGTCGGTCGGACGTTATTGATTCTCCTGTATTCTCTTTGTGACTGTTCTTCTATTGTTCTCGAAATAATTTGTTCAATCTGAGTACAAGTTGCAAGCTTTAACCTAAAATTTAATATCTTCCCCGGTCTTGCTTTCAGAGCACAAAATGAATAAATCGCGCGCAACAGGGAAAACATTTCAATGCCCTGATATAAAATTCTCGTGTATATAAGAATCAAATTTAGAGGTGCTTAGTCTGTTCTGTAATAAAATTACTGTGAATATATGACAATATGTTCATATTTTTTCTGAAATTTAAAATATTTATATCAGGTGCCAATTAGGACGAATCTGAAGAAAGTGAAAAATATATCTATGACTAGCTGGGTGCCCGGCGTTGCCCGAGATGTCATTTATCTATAACCCCCGATATGACTCCAATTTCGGCTGCTTTTGCGCAATTTTTATGTAACGCTACACGAACCCTAATCATTATAATTAACTCTGAAAAATATTTCTTCAACGCAAATATCTGCCGTGTTTGCATGTTCCAAAATTTGCACCCCGCTACCCCTGCATCTGAGGGGTAAATGCCAATTTGAATGTCGTAACTAAACACAGTGACTTCCATAACCTTTGATTTGACTCCAATCTCGGTTGTATTCGCGTTATTTTACTGTAAAGCATCTCCACCCCAAACCCTAAGGGTGTCCTTTTCACAGGTCGTAGGGGATGAAAATTGTATTCAGATAACATTGGTAGAAACACTATCAATATCTTTGACCCCTAAAAATATTTATCCGACTCAAATATCGGCTGTTTTAGTATGTTTAAATATTTCCACCCCCGCTTCTGGGGGTGGAAGACGCGTCTTACCCCGACAGTGTTTGTTTCCTGGTCGCAAAGAACCCGTGTACGAAATTTGGTGAAAATTGCTCGACTGGTGTAGATTTGTATTTTATTTAGAAAACGTTTGTATGGGAAATAGAAAAGGGCTGTTTTTAGGGTTTTCCCGGAAATTATTCGATTTTTTCTCGCCTTTTAAACCTTCCCTAGACCTCCACGAACATTTCAAGACTAAGATAAGATAAATCCGTTCAGCCGTTCTCGAGTTTTAGTGAGACTAACGAACAGCAATTCATTTTTATATATATAGATAGATAAAGCAGTCCGCACAAGTTCAATTTATTGATCAATATTTTGTGTCAATCCACCGTGAATATTTTTACAACCGTATACGATCAATATATTGATCAATATTTTCGTCAATATTTCTTCTCATTTTCATTTTTGCTGTTGGCAGTGCCTGTCCGTGTCAGATGTATTTTAATCAAATAATAGTTATGTTTTCTTCAATAAATTATGAAGAGTAAGAAAGAAGCTTATTTAGCATTCCTAGTTACCCGCGGGACAGACCATAATGTTTTACGAACGGGATGGGTTAAACAGTGGTTACGTAAAAAAGGCGTTACAGTCACATGGTCACACAGTTATTGAAAGAAATTGTTATCACCGATGAAAATGATTGCTATTTTCGAATGGATAGAGGTAAATTTGATAAATTGTGATCAATGGTTGAACGTTACTTAAAGCGTCATGATACGACCATGCGACAAGCTCTCACGATATCTCGCAACTCGTAGAACCTTCCAGGATCTCAAGTTTTCTGCGTTGATGATACCACGAACTATCAGCTACGCCGTTATGCAGACTTGATTTTCGTACAACTTTAATGAAACCATACCCAGAAGTAAATACTGACCCAGTCAAACGTTCACTGTCCTCCACCCGAGTGAATATTGAAAATGTCTTCGGAATATTAGCGACCAGGTTAGGATTGTTCCAAAAAACCATATACATATTCTTTTATATTCAAAAATTGAATTATTCGCTAAAAGGCCTAATTAGAACTTGTGTAACACGGTTCTTCATTAATAATAATTAAAAGCATAAAAAAGTAATTATTTATTTTAATCTGAGATCGCCAATCCTTTTGTTCAAATTAAATCATAGCTGTCTGTTTCCAAACCCTAGGCATGTTAATTTTCTAATCCCCCCCCTCCCCTGAACAATGAAATTACCACCATACGGAGCGTCGGCTCCACGTTGGCAAACTCCGATTTAGAGACTGTCACCTTTTTAAGGTCCTTTCTGTAATTGATCTTCATATTAATTATCTTAACCAGGTCTTTCACGGTTGCTTCTGGTTTGAAAATTTGATTCACAGAAACCAGTTACACCATTGCTCCTTGGCGATTTTATTTTATAAGATGCAAGACGAGAGTCCAAATGTTTAATATATATAAATAAAACGCCTCATTCCAACAGCCACACAGGTTGGTTGGTACTACACAATCGTAAACTATATGGGGGTAGGATGAAATTCTCTCGGTAAAGTTATTGTTGCTCCACCAAGCCTGTCCTATTGTATTCTTTGTCTCTTTATACTCAGTCCGTAACATTAACTTAATTTAGCGTGAAGAAATAACCATTTAATATTGTAATGCCCATTAATTAGGCCATTAATTGTTTGGACATAAAATTTTAATTGTTTGAGAAATCCATTATAGCGGTCTGATCGAACAAAGCAACAATGAGAGAAGCGAGATCACTTTTATTTGTCGAAAAGTTAAAAATGGCGTATGCGCGCTAAAAACTCGGAAGAGCTAGGAGTCAGTTCGCGGAAAAACATCGTGAGGAGCAGAACAAGTAATATAACTATTAGTTGGTGGCGGGACAATTCAGAGAACGGAACAAATAATACTAGAGCAGAGACTAGCCGTCGTTAATGTATTATTAAACAAAGTTGTGAATTTAAGACAAAGTAAAAACATTCACGGAAGTATTACCTCGTAAATATCGCTACGTTTACGTCTATAGCCAGCCAGGGAAGGAAGCTAGCAGTTTTTATACGTATACAGCCCGCCAGGAAAGTCTAAGAGAGTTTACGTCTATAGCCAGCCAAGGAAGGCAAGCAGACATCAGATAGCTGACATTCAGGAGGATCATCCGACTTCCTGTGAGCCTATCAATTTTGACTTCAATAGTGTAAGGTCTGTGAGTTGGCTTCTAGAATCAGTGTATAATTTTGCAATAGTGTACTTCCGAAACCAAAAGGAATTCTGGAACCAGCTGGACAGATGTAAGTAACAAAACCAAACTAATGATTGTAAAACGTAAACGTAAACGTAATTAAAGGATAGAGTCAGATTTCGTTCTCTTTTAATTGTCAATCAAAGTTAATTTCTTTTCTTTTTAATTTCTTTCTATCGATGTATTGTTAGGTAAATGTGAACTGTTTGTTAATAAGATTTTAAAATCAATTTGTTTTGTCCATTATCAAACCCAGTAGAGGCACTGAGAGAGAGAATGATCTCAAATTTTGTTGTAATTACCTTTATTGCCACAAAATAAATAAACCTTTTGTTTGTTAATTTCGATCTTTTAATTTAATTAATGCCTTCCATTTAATTATTACCTAAATGGCGCTTCACGTGAGGTAAATTCTTCAAATTCATGAAATTCAACTAATTTAAATTAAACGACCTATATTATTTGATTATTACAATATATATTAATTTATATATTGAATATATCCCATCATTTTTCAGATTTAATTATTCAAATATTTGTCATTTAGCAAAGAATTTTCCTTCATTTGATCAAGAAGGTTTAGGCGGGGAATGTCGTGGCTAGAGGGTAAGCTTAACTTATTTCCCGATTTGTAATGACGTCATAAGTTGTAGAACCTCAGAGTGAGAAATCGCCACCTGATCTGATGAAAATATTGAAGTACGACCGCACACAGTCAATATATTGATCAATATTTAAGCCACTCCGCCAATATTGATCAATATAAATATAAAAGTTTTAAATCTGCTTCAATATTCCTCAGCTACTTCAATAACAACGTCAATCCACTCCGCACACGGTCAATATATTGATCAATATTTCCCTGAATTTATCAATATATTGATCCAATGAGGGCTGCTTATGGAATTTGTATTGAACCTAACTATTTTACAAATATTCCACAAAAATACCTATGAATTGTTACCATCTGGTGTGCCTAAAATATTTTTATAAGCGGCTTTTATGTTTTTCTCATATCACTGTTTCAATATTTTCACCTGTAAATTTGCATATATAGGAATTAAGAAGCCTCTTTCCCCATACGTGAAAGACAGCCAGAAATTATGGACTCATAAGACGAACGAATATATTCTGTTGAACCACGTAAAGATGAATCAATTAGTGGCAAAGCATTATTTTGTTGTTTTAAGACATTACTTTCATTAGATTACTATAATCACTATTCTCGTATTAGATGTCATCACAAATTACCGCAACTAATACAATTTTAACGTACGTTTCTATAGCGGACTCACTGCTAACATGAAACAGAATTAATAGGTTTTTAACAACAGATTTTGTTTCAGGCAGTATTTCTGATCAACTTAGAGCAATAGAAACATTTATGAAACATTTTGGGCGTCATAAACTAGCTGATTCTAACATATTAAATATTTTTGTAACCTTTGGCGCTATAAGAAATCAAAAAATGCTTTGAATACATTTTTATAATAAAAATTAATTTTCAAGGTCTCACTCCTTTCAAGTATTATATTATTTTAACAAAAATCTTAATTAAGTCAAAAACGTAGTGTTTTAATTTCAAAGTCAATGTAACCCGTGACTTTTTGATCACTATATTTCGTTATTAAGCGTCAGATAACATATCAATTTTTCTTATATTCAATTTATTTCAAGCCGATTTAAATGCGAGTCTAGTCTAGAACCGTAAAACCGTAAAACAAAACCGTAATGACATTTAATACTGCCTCTAAATTTAAAAATGACTTACATATCATATTTTCGTGAAAGGAAACAATCGCCAGCCAAACGGGAGAAATTAATATGGTATTAGAAATACAATTAATATTGCGCAGGCATTAAGATTTTTTTGCATCTTCCCTCCACAACGAAAATAATTTTCACGCAAAAAGCGTATAATATATTATGAATTAATATATCTATTAATGCTCTTAGGGTAATATTGTTTTGGAATAATTTATAGTTTGTTCTTGTATACAAGTGCGGCGGATAGACAGGGGCTGTCCTTGGCTACGTTCGTCCTAGTGCAACCCAAGATGCCAAGGCCAGAAGAACGGGCTCTTTAAGTTCTGTCCAGACCAGGGCAGGTGTCGAGGTTCTGTGTCCAACCCAGTTCCACAAACGATCACGATCACGGACAAGTAAACCGCAAAGCTTCCGGCTATCTTCATGGCGAAAACGAAGCAGGAAAACTTATTTAATTAATAATCAACTTTAACTATATCTCTTAGGCGAATATTAAGTTACGAACATCACATTATTAACGTTATACAGACAATGTATATTTACGGTAGTATTTACCGTGTATCATTTATCTGACAGTTAGTTTGGTCAGGACAAGCTCTGAAAGCGTACGATGACAGAAAATGCAATTCTGACAACTGGCTGCTTTGTTTTCTAGTTTTAATTAATAAAAGGTTCTCCTGTAACCTGGCTTGAAAGATAAATATTGCATTAAATTTGTCCCCATACATTGGATAAATATTGCATTAAATTTGTCCCCATACATTGGATACCGCGCTATTACTAAATGAAAAAAGCATCAAATAATATGCTAACTGCAATCATACCTTTAACGATTCCTCAAATGCATGTAGGAGGTCTATGAATTCAATAATTATAAACAGACAATACCACACACATTATACGGGTACTACTTAATAAAAAATAATCCTAAAGAAAATATAAATTACGAAGGAAAGAGGCACAAATCATAAAAAACGGACTGGGAGGACGAAGATTGATGCATCATCAGTCGTAAGAGGAGGTTGTATAATTTATTTATGTATTATATTATGTTTGTCTAATCTTATTATTATTATATATAAAAGAAAAGATATTATGCTACGAAGGAGTACCCGTGACGTGGCGGACACTAGTATTTTTGTGGTTGTTATTTAAAGAGCCTCGTAAATTATTTCATAAGAAATATACGATTGGGTTGGAAATTGTGTAAATAAAATAAAAGTAAGTAAACTGCAGCAGAATTTACTCCTCTGCCGCTATCGGAAGGGCGTGGGACAAGTTCCCAATGCCCGACCTACCCGATGCAGGTTTTTCTAGGGTTTTCCCTGCATTTCTTTAGGCGAATGCCGGGTAGGATCCTTAAAATATAGCCCGGGGGCCCTAGTGACCCTTGGCTACCTTCCTCTACCCGTCCGCACCCCCCTTTCAAATCCCTTCCCATGCTATTAAAGGGGAGTTGCCCAAGGTGGATTACCCTCATGTAGCCTGTTACCCTAAAAAAAAAGGGACAAGAAAATGCTGCGTCCTCACAGCAAACTCGTCTCCCGCTATCGGAAGGACGTGGGACAAGTACCCAATGCCCGACCTACCTTATGCAGGTTTTCTGGGGTTTGTCCTGCATTACTTTTAGGTGAAAGCCGGGTAGGATCCTTAAACCATAGCCCCGGGGCCCTAGTTAACCCTTGGTTACCTTCCTCTACCCTTCCGCATCCCTTCCTATGCTATTCAAGGGGAGTTGCCACCATGTGGATTACCCTCATGTTGCCTGTTACCCTAAAAAAAAGGGGATCAACACCCGAAGTATGCCTTCGAGAGGATTCTCTCGCAGGTGACCCTTCCAAGAGAGCTTTGGAGGAGGTTACCTTTGGGGATGGCTTCACATCTGTCTGGTTTTTTAACTAAGGTTCCCACATACCGAGGCACCTCGGCCTTTTTTGAGAGGTGTATGTTACGGGGTCGCAGACCTTTGGAATACATTAAGAGTTGTCCGCTATTCCTATTTGAATAGTCGGCCATCTGCCTCCTAAATCGGTCAATGTACGGCGAGGGGAAATCTGCGACCCCACAGAAAACTCCTCTCCCGCCATCGGAAGGGCGTAGGATAAGTACCTAATGCCCGACCTACCTGATGCAGGTTTTTCTAGGGGTTTCCCTGCATCACTTTTATGCGAATTGCCGGGTAGGATCCTTAAACCATAGCCCGGGGGACCTAGTTAACTCTTGGCTACCTTCCTCAACCCTTCCGCATCCCCCCTTTCAAATCCCTTCCTATGCTATTAAAGGGGAGTTGCCACATTTGAAAAGAAAAATTAAAAAGAATAATAATACAGACAAAAGAAATGATGATAGAAGTACCACTCCATGTTTCTGAAAGCCTTTTTACTTTTTTCTGCACCTGAAGAAAGGAACAAGGCTTCCAGAAACGTTGTGTGTTATTTATATCATTACTTTTTTTTGTCTGTATATGGCTATGTATCTTATTATTAATGTTCAATATAGACGTACATTTGTCATTTTAAAAATAAAAATTAAAATAACATACCGAAAAATGAAGCAGTAGGAAATAAAACAGAAATTAATACTTAAGTATGTTTTAAAATACAGGAGACAAGAACACAATAAATGTCAGACCTTAGATTTTAGCAAGAATTTATTGCTCACTTTGCGATCTCAAAATGAAAGCATAATTTGTAGAATTGTGTACAATGAACGTTACTGTTATTTTTAAAATTTAAAAGTAAATTAACTCAAATTTGATAAGTTTGACCGATCTCCTGTGGTCTAGGGGTCAGCATTACTGCCTGGAATGTCAGTGGTCCTGGGTACGAAATTCCGACGAGGGCATGGACGTTGTGTGCGTCTGCTTTCATAGTGAGAAACTCCAACCAATTACTTCCCCGACAAATAGAAATGGAACAGCGTACAAAGACGTTGTTGATGGGAATAAAAATAAATTAAATAATATATAAAAATAAAATATTTGCGCCGATGGTGCAGGTTGAATACTTGGCCTAGCATTTAAAAAGAGGTTTAAAATCAAAGACCTTATTTTTGGAAAAGGGGTCGTGATGTATCTCAAATTCAATACTTCTAAAATAGAAAAGTCTTCAATCTTTGACCTTCTAAAATATTTTTTATTATTATTCTTAATTTGATTTACGTTCTGTCTACAGATATTTAGTAAATTTGTTATAGTACTAATTAAATAATGCAAGTGGTAGTCCGTGAGTACTTCTTCGAAGAGATTATTTGGAAGTTTATTTTGGTGAACACTAATAGTGTCACGATATCGAACATTAAATTTATGTATTGTTTCACTAACAGTGTCTAGTCCAATATGACTAATGTTCGGGACGTACAATGGCGCGATGATCAATGTTCTTAACACTTTTGAGGATATTGATGCTTGAGTTGCAGCCTGTGCCCCAGAATTGTACCCCATACGTGGCTTTAAAATGGTTTTGTACAGCAGGATCTTGTTTTAGAAAACTATAGAAAAAAATAAAGACCTCAAAATACGACCTGTTATGAAGTACGCTTCGTGACGGTGGGAAAAAATGGGAACGATGTGGGAAGACATTAATTTAGAAAACTATACATTTCAGTTTCATTGCAGTAGAATAAAGTTTATTGTGACAAGGTAAATGATACGAATCGTAAAAAATTTAACTCCAATGGTTATTATGACACATCACGCCATGGACCCGGAGCGTCGGGAAACAATTTATTTAAAATGTTTGTAAAAATGGAATTTTTAAAAAATATATTAAATTATAGGCATTTTGTCCCTTCATGTTTGTATGTACAATTAAATTTTCACATTTACTGTTTAGTTTACCAAACCAACTGTATACAATGAACACCTAATTCCTTTATTCTATATGTACACTAAATTTGAATAGTGGCCTCATGTATCTCCTTTAATATTGTAAAATATAATTGCTTCATGAATCATCCAATTTTATTTTGTGTCAATGCGTTTCTCGAATCCTTTCTTCTATATAGCGTTGTAAACGATATTTGTACCTTTTATATGTTTTGAACCGCTTACTATTTACATCTGTTATATTTTTCGTTTTCGTATTAATAGACCCTTCCAAACAAATCGTTTCAATGTATATTGAATCCATACGGTATAAACTGGAAGCAGGATTAAATTGTAGAAGCGAGTGTTTTAAATCAGACTTTCACACGGTATACTAGAATTTACTTTATTGACGTTTCAGAGGGCCTTTTGTGCAGTTACAAGGGCCAGTTTCTACCCCGAAGCCGTCCTTTCGACGCTTCTGATTTCATCACCTCCTGAGGCGACTCCCTTCGATCCATTTGCTCCGACTGCGTGGGTGGCAGGACGGGTTCGAAGATCTCCGCAGTTTCCTGGAGTTCACCAGCAACTCAATGTTTCCTCGTAATTGCCTTCACTGGACAGAACCGTACGTAATACTCTCCTTAAAGAAATCGCGACAAATTATTTGGAGAAATAGAACACTGAATATTTCAACCTAGCATTTCAGTTAAATAATTAATTTTTAAATTATGGAAAAGAATTATAAACATTAGCAAGTATCAAACGGAGATACAAAACTTTCTCTTAGAAATACTTTGATAACAAATACTATTTATAATGTCAGTAGTATATATATGAAATATTTTAAAAAAACAATTGTAAGAGAAGGCTGCTAATCTGTAATTACGAAAGACCAATAGTGCTTGTAGCTTAATCCAACACCAACTTCGTGAGTTTATAGTGAATGTTAAAGCGCAGTTAGGGTAACATGCAGTCATGCAACCAGATACTAACGATCCGAAACTTATTTAAATAGTATTAGACGCGCGGAGACTTAAGTTAAATCTACGAATAGAAGAAAGAACGTGGAACTTTCAGGAAAGAAGAAATTTTTTGTTCTTGGTTCAAAATAATTATTGTCATATAATAACAGTGACCACTGTCTTAGTAACCATCAGAAAAAAATAGAAATTTTTCTGAAAATGAAATTGCAATCGTCTGTCTTCGTTCCATAATTTGTATGTTCGTGAGTACATTATACAATTAAATTCCAAGCGATAATTTATATTTTCAGCACGTTACCTTCAAATCGTCCATTTATTATGTCAACATATTATGGACTACCACGCAAAAATTCAAGTTGGAATGCATGTAAATTACTCGCCCTACAGATTAAAAAAAAAGGGTAATTTCTTTAATTTATTTTTCTAAAATATCTAATTTTAATGAGAATTTTGTCAACAATGATGTTTTTTGGTAGATCAAATACATCCTTCTTGTTGAGATTTGTCATCACCATACAACGAATTAGTATAATTAGCGCATGTACTAAAAGTGCCGTTATAGGCGCTAGCTTCGATCGCGCGATAACGCCAGAGGCCCAACGAAACTTCCCGATCGTTCGAAACCACCACGTTTTGGTTTCCATACACCATGAATAATCACGTGTGTGTATATATACGTTTTTCTGATTGTATCACATTGTAAAAATACTGTTTACTGAGTTTAGTTAGAATAACAGAGAAAGTCGCCA
The DNA here is from genome assembly GCA_037074705.1 of Zhengitettix transpicula. NCBI lineage: Eukaryota > Metazoa > Arthropoda > Insecta > Orthoptera > Tetrigidae > Zhengitettix > Zhengitettix transpicula. The sequence goes on from CM073593.1 coordinate 11,455,906, forward strand.
CTTTAGAGACGTATTAGTAATTACGATAATCTCTCGAAATTGTAACGTTTACGTAACAGTATGTATCTTATGTCGTGGATCGTCAGTATAAAAATATTTTATATTTAGTAAAACCTTGAATTATGCTCAATTAATAACTCTAAATAATGTTGATTGTTATTTTACTCATTTTGTGTAATACAGTTTTTTTTTATATAATTTCGTCTCTAAACGTTAGAGGTGAATTACTATTACGATACTCTCCCGTAGTTTTGGCGTTCCCGGAATTGATCAAACATGAAAATTGTTTGGACGAAAAGTCGGCAAGTTGACTTTTAATTAATTGCGGCGCTGTCAAAACGTTTTTAATTAATGCAATTTTTAATAAAATTTCTTCATTAACATTTTTGTTGTCCTTCAAATTATTTGAATCTAAACAGTATTGTGTACAATGAAATTATTCAATAATTGAACAAATACAGAAGTCTGGTGTGGTTTTTATCATTGTATTTTATATTTATTGATTACATTAGTCTTACACTGAGCAAATTCAGGATAAGATTTATAGATAATAAAAAAAACGACGAAGTATAAAAAACTATGAAAATACGTCAAATAGAAAGAAATAATAACTGCGTAAAATACATATAAAAACAAAAATGTGAATAAAAATATATAAATACACAATTTCTAATTGAAAAAAATGCATAAGTGATAAAGGATTTATATAAATAAGATGACAATATCATTTTATGCACGATAATTTTTTTAAAAAATAATCATATCGGTGAGAGAGAAACAATTGTACATATTTATGAATATAAATTAGATTCCTGTAATTGCACTTATCTGAAATTAATGAATTCGGCTTTATATAACTTCATAACACCCAGTTTTAAATTAGTCTTATGATTCACCTTGATTTGGTCTGAATCGTATTTGAATGATTGCATAAGCACATTGGCATGATTTAGACATTGGTATTTTCCGTATTATTGTAACAAAATGTCAACTTAAAGTTGCCAAAATATCCACACACCAAACTATGGTGTCAGAAGTGCTGCACAGTTTATTCACCCAGCTAGAACTTAATTTTTATTGTCACAAATAACAGAAAGACTGACTTAAGAATGACAACAGATATAGAATCCTTTCATAAATGTTCGCAGATAGTTGATTCTTTATAGAATGGTTACCGTGATCTTTGAAAATCAAAAAGTGTCTTTGATAATCTGTTGAACTGGAAATCATTAAATCCATTCTTTTACAAATAATTGCCGAATTCGTGTGTTAGAGGCCGCCTTTCACCGGCCTCGTTTCAGTCGTCCATACCTTGACCCCGAATGGCATTCACACCGCGGTGTTCTGAGTGACCACGTTACTCGATTGTGTTTGGTAACTAAGGAAGCTATGTTTTAAATAAGGGCATGGTGATTGAAAACATTTGGGACTAGGATGTTCTCCGAGAAATTTAAATATACAGAACCTAACAATGTACCGGAAATCATTTGTAATTATTTCAATTATTAGGTGTCGTTTAAATTAATAACAAGTAAAAATGACTCATCATAATTTTAAAAAAATCCTACAATTCAGTGACCACGGGGAATAAAATAATACCAAAAATTAGAAAACAGATATATCAGCTAATCCCCAACCAACAATTTGGTTTCTGAAACAAGCACTCCTGCTCACAACTAATCTATCTGGTAACTGAATATACCACTGTGAACAAAAAGTAAAGAGAATTTATTTATAAAATATAAATTCTTTATTTATTCTTCCAGATCAATTTCACCCCTCTTCAAAGTAATTCCCGTTCTATAAAATGCACTTTTTCCAACACTTTTTCCAGTCCTCGAAACAGTCGGAATAGTCTTTTTCCGGTATAGCATTCAATACCTTCTTCGATTCAGTTTTTAGCTCCTCAATCGTGTCAAAACGATTCGGTTTTTATCTCCTCAATCGTGTCAAAACGGCGTCCCCGCATTGGCCTTTTGAGTTTGCTGAATAGCCAGAAGTCGCACGGAGCCAAATCAGGCGAATACGGTGGTTGCGGAACGACATGAGTCGAGTTTTTGGCAAAAAGTCGCGAAGAACCAATGCAGTATGACATGGTGCATTATCGTGATGAAGGAACCAAGAGTTGTTCGCCCATAATTCCGGCCGTTTCAGACGAATAGCTTCACGCAAACGACGCATAACGCTCAAATAATATTCTTTGTTGACAGTTTGGCCCGGCGGAAAGAATTCATAGTGCACCACACCACGATAATCAAAGAAAACTGTCAACATGACCTTGATTTTCGATCGATTTTGCCGTGGTCTTTTCGGTGTTGCTTCACCTTTTGCACGATATTCGCTGGATTGGTCGGTGGTTTCAGGGTCGTATGCGTAAATCCAAGTCTCGTCTCCAATAATGATGCATTTCAAGTGGTTTTGATAGTCAGACAGCAAAGTTTCACACACATCAACGCGACGCTTTTATTCCAAAAATTGAGCGATTTTGGCACCAATCGAGACTTGACGCGTTTGAGACACAAAACATTCTTCAAAATGGTTTGGGCTGAGCCAAATGATATTCCAACACTATCAGTGAGATCTCTAATTGTCCATCGACGATTTTCAAGCACCGAATCTTTGAATTTTTGGACGTGGGCCTCGTCGGTAGACGTTGATGGTCGTCCAGAGTGCGGTTCGTCTTCAACGCGTTCTCGGCCCTCTTTGAAATCGTTGTACCACTTATAAACGTTTTTTTGTGCCATAGTTTGATCACCAAAGGCCTTCCGCAACATTTTGAACGTGTCCGCACAAGAATATTCGTTCCGCAAACAAAATTTGATGCAAGTTCTTTGCTCAACAAAATCACCCATTGCAAAAATCGAAAAATTCACTTTTGGTTGTTTACAAAAACATGTGTAACTCGGAGATAATTAAACCTTTTAACAAACAGACGCTTGGCAAAACAGTCTTACCAACCTAGGAAAAAAAATTTACCTGCCTTCCTAATACCCGGGAGTTTTAAATGACAATTTCATCTTATTTTTTGATCACAGTGGTATTAATAATTTTTTTGAAAAACAACAAATCTGTCTATCCACATTTATAGACTCTGAACTGGCATTTGGTAATGTATACAATCCAGGTCTCTACTACAAACTAAAACCACATCTAAATGATTTCCACTTTAGACTAATAACCAACTATTTAACTGACTGATATTTTCAGTAAAATTAAACAATACTTTCTCTTCCGTTCATAAAATCTCTGCAAAGGCCCAAGGCAGTGTTATTGGACCTCTTCTCTACTCAATATATAGTCATGATATCCAAATACTCCCAAACACCTTTACTACCATGTAAACAGATGATATAGTCATACTATGCCAAGCACCAGACATCAATACTGCACAACTAATATTACAAGATTCACTTAATCCAATAGACGAATGGACAAACAATTGGAGAATCTCTCTCAATCCTAACAAATCTATCACAGTTCTCTTCTCCCTCAAACGTAAAATTCACCTAAACAGCAACTTAATCTTAAATAATCAACCTATCCCTAATAAAACATCCCAATCATACATAGGAGTCATTCTAGTAACAAACTTTCCCGGTCGCTGTACATTATCAACGCAAAAAACAAATTTTACACCAGATTAAAGCCGCTATCACCTAATTCTCCACTGTAACTAAAACCCAAAAAAATGATCTACACATCATTAATATCACCAATCTGGCAATACTCCGCAGCAGCTAATTTCCATATAAACAAAATCCAAACTTTCCAAAATAAAGCACTAAGATACATCTTGGTATTTCCCAAACCACCGAATCCACTCAGGCCTGAATATTCCCACAATAGTACAAGTAGCAAAAAAAGCATTCAATAATCAACTACGCAGACCCATCCTACATCCTAATCCTTTAATTTCTCAAACCACCTACAACCTCCCCCCCAAATAAAATATTAAGAAGACTTAATAGAAACAGACCTGCGGATTTTACCAACTAAGGACAAATTCAAATTATACTCAAGGTTTATCATAACGATAATACCATGCATGTAAATATCACTGTATAAAACCATCATATATTTTTTGTATTAAGGAGAAAATTTTTTGGATAATAAGTTGACGGATAATTAAAATAACGGGGAATAAGTATAAACTCCCAACTTTTCAAGACAGCACTTTTTTATTGGTTTTTACAAAAAATACGCACCATTTTACCGGACAAGAAGTAACGAGCATCATTTTATGACTCAAAAATTAATCATTTTCTGATTTACCAACTTCTTTGTAGTTCACAAACGACTTGACATATGATCACAAGCGCCCTTAACTCATTATGACGTATTCCTTGCAACCGCAGAATTAAAAATATTTTATAATCTGGTTCACAGTGTCAATGTCTCTTTTTTATATAACAAATACAATAATAATTATGATGAAAAACAAAGTTTGTCAGGGTATTGTGTGTGTGTGGGGGGGGGGGGGTTCTGAATGTTTAGAATAGCAAATGAAATAAAAAAATCAATTTAATTAATTTTTCAGTATTACATTCAGACTGGTGTCGTGCCTTGGGATTTCTGCTGTGTCGTCCTCCGATCCGCTGGCGATCCCCGCTGTTGTCTAGGCCCTCTGATGACACGTTGATTCATCCAGAATATCAGAACACTTTTCAATTAATAAGAGAACATATCTGCACAATTAAGGGAGAAAAGTGTTAATAGTGGTTTCATTTGCTCAGGCAATAACAGTTTTGCCGGGGAATGCTGAGCGTCCCCTCCTATCGCTAGAATATATTTCTCTATCCAGCGATAATATTTTTTTCCCCCAGTGATCATCTCAAAGAGATACTCTGTTCCGAAGAGTGTTCATTGCAACAAATTGAGCAATTTTTAAGACGTAATGAGAAATAATGGCTTATTGAGATCAAAATCGCATGAAAAATAATATGATAAAAATCAAATCATATTTTTTTGACGGTTCGACCCCCCATATTAAGAAAATCTAGGAAATAGTTTCAGAATGATTTTGCTTAAACGTGTTTTGTTAATAACAATCATACTTTCCCTTCTGATTATGCATAGTCTCCTCAGTCTCATATTTTCAACCTCTAAGCAACTTTTATCTGTGAAAAAAAGAATAGACTTCACAGGTTTTTGATTGGATGTACCTTGATTAGTTGTAAAATACGCTTGAGTTTTGCTCACGTATTCATTCAAATGAACTTACAGTTTAATAAAGAGCGTAGGTTTTCCCGACGTATATTCTGTATAAATAGTTCTCGGGTTTCAGGTCGGGTAACGTGATTTGAGCACAACGTTTCCATGGCTGACACCGCCATCTTCGTCAACTCGAGAACTCTTTATACAGAACTTACAGTTCATTGGCGTGTTTTACTAAAAACACGAGTGATTTACTGCGTGACAGCGGATCATGCATGGATTCACCATTAAAACAAGAATAGAAACAAAAACAATGGATAGTAGCTGGATCTTCAGTTCCGATGAAGGACGGCATTGGCGAGAAAAGGTCAAAGCGTCGGTTATTTGGGAAAGGAATTATTTTGAGCTTCTGTCATTAAATCGGAGTAAACAATAACTTGGGAAAACTATTCTAACAAAACTGGACCCAATATCTAGAAAAATGACGTGGCAATTAAAATATAATAATTCCTTTTTTGACGATGCAGTTGTTTACAATTGGAAAAATTGTGGAATTTTCTCTAAGGATTGAAGAAACATCCACCAAAATCCCCAGAATTAGATACCTCGGACTTACATTTGTTCCGAAAACTCTAAATTTTCCATTACGTCAATGTTGTTTTCAGACCGAGAACTTATCAGACCACTGACATGATACATCAAGTTTCTTTTTATCGTGATTATCAGAGTTATTTAATTATATGGGTACAAAAGAGATGTACCGAATTTTAATGGAAAGTATGGAATTACTTTGGCGGTTCAGCATTGTAACAGTACCAGCTGATAAAGACACATGATGGAGACGAAATAGACTGGCGTAATATCAGATAAGAACCTTCGACGTGCAAATTAACTCAGAAAATTTTAAATATAAGCCAATTACCTCCCGACGGAATAACCCAGAGAAAAAAAAATTATTCTGTAATTTTTAATATACCACTGTGAACAAAAAGTAAGGTGAATTTATTTATAAAATATTAATTCTTTATTTATTCTTCCAAATCAATTTCATCCCCTTGAAAGTAATCCCCGTCCGATAAAACGCACTTTTTCCAACGTTTTTTCCAGTCCTCGAAACAGTCGGAATAGTCTTTTTCCGGTATAGCCTTCAACATCTTCTTCGATTCGGTTTTTATCTCCTCAATCGTGTCAAAACGGCGTCCCCGCATTGGCCTTTTGAGTTTGCTGAACAGCTAGGTGTCGCACGGGGCCAAATCAGGCAAATACGGTGGTTGCGGAACGATATGAGTCGAGTTTTTGGCAAAAAAGTCGCGAAGAACCAATGCAGTATGACATGATGCATTATCGTGATGAACGAACCAAGAGTTGTTCACCCATAATTCCGGCCGTTTCAGACGAATAGCTTCACGCAAACGACGCATAACGCTCATATAATATTCTTTGTTGACAGTTTGGCCCGGCGGAAGGAATTCATAGTGCACCACATCACGATAATCAAAGAAAACTGTCAACATGACCTTGATTTTCGATCGACTTTGCCGTGGTCTTTTCGGTCTTGCTTCACCTTTTGCCGATATTCGCTGGATTGGTCGGTGGTTTCAGGGTCGTATGCGTAAATCCAAGTCTCGTCTCCAGAAATGATGCATTTCAAGTGGTCCTGATAGTCAGACAGCAAAGTTTCACACACATCAACGCGACGCTTTTTTTTCCAAAAAATTGAGCGATTTTGGCACCAATCGAGACTTGACGCGTTTGAGACGCAAAACATTCTTCAAAATGGTTTGGGCTGAGCCAAATAATATTCCAACACTATCAGCGAGATCTGTAATTGTCCATCGACGATTTTCATGCACCAAATCTTTGACTTTTTGGACGTGGCCCTCGTCGGTAGACGTTGATGGTCGTCCAGAGCGCGGTTCGTCTTCAACGCGTTCTCGGCCCTCTTTGAACTCGTTGTACCACTTGCAAACGTTTTTTTGTGCCATAGTTAGATCACCAAAGGCCTTCCGCAACATTTTCAACGTGTCCGCACAAGAATATTCGTTCCGCAAACAAAATGTGATACAAGTTCTTTGCTCAACAAAATCACCCATTGCAAAAATCGAAAAATTCACTTTTGGTTGTTTACAAAAACACGTGTAACTCGCAGATAATTAAACCTTTTAACAAACAGACGCTTGGCAAATATTATAGACAGTCCTACCACCTAGGGAAAGAAAATTTAGCTGCCTTCCTTTACCCGGGAATTTTAAATGAAAATTTCACCTTACTTTTTGATCACAGTAGTATATAATTTGTAACAATAAATGGAAAATAAAACAAATTTCACCAAATTACATTTAAATAATGATAAGCATAAATATCATGCTCTTTACAAACTATGGTTAGTTGAAACTTTAAAATATTCTGAGATAAGTGGCGCAACACTTGAAATTTAATAATATTTTTTTGCAATATGTGACTTCCAAGAGCATTCTTTCAGTGTGAGGAGTGGTCCCAGAAGAAAAAGTCTATTTTCCCTGTTAAAGAGGAAGTCTTCTTCCGCAAGAAGCGTCCGAACAACCACCACCTGTATTGATGTTTTTATCTCCAGATATGGGTAGGAGAGTAAACACATGTTTAACATTCATTATAATAATATTTAAAAAACTAATTTTTGATTTTCAAAGCTATTGAATGTTATATTGAATATCTGTTGTTCCGACTTTGATTTTAACATTTTCATTTTCTTAATAACCGCATTTTCACTGTAATAATCTTTACTCGACTTGTTGTAACGAATCTATAAACAATTAAGCTTGTAAATCGACTTGGTGGTATGACAAGTAAAGAAGCTGGAATAACAGGATGGAGTTAGCTACTGGAAGTATTTCTCGACTGAGTCACTTTTTCCTAATTATGTTTTATTAGGAAAATGTTGTTAAAAGTGCAAACGAGACTCATTTTAACTTACTCCGAAATAAGAGCATATTTTTAAGCATGGAAAAATTCTTGTGACGTAACGAGGATCTCGGGGTATGCGAGAAAGAAAAAACTGTTTGCGCTAGTGATTGGCACGACACCTCAACTGCGAACTCAGCTCAAATCGTGATTCGTTTCTTCGTCTCCGAGGATACTTAAGCGATGTTTCAGTTAAAGTTCGTAGCCGTTTGAAATATAACAACAGAGATGCGATAAATAACGGTAAATCTATTTTAACAAAAAAATAAAGAAATTCTATTACTAGGTTAGAATTAATTTGAGTTACTTAATATAAGTTGAAATTTTGACAATTCCATTTCGATCAAAATAGTTTATCATGATTTTTGCTCTAGTGTAATATTCATATAAAATGTCACTCGTGACAAATACTCGTAAACAACTGCATCGTCATAAAATGAATTATTATATTATATTTTAATTGACACGTCATTTTTCTAGATATTGGGTCCAGTTTTGTTAGAATAGTTTTCCCAAGTTATTGTTTACTCCGATTTAATGACAGGAGATCAAAATAATTCCTTTCCCAAATAACCGACGCTTTGATCTTTCTCGCCGATGCCATCCTTTATCGGAACTTAAGATCCAGCTACTATCCATTGTTTTTGTTTCTATTCTTGTTTTAATGCTGAATCCATGCTTAATCCGTTGTCACGCAGTAAATCACTCGTGTTTTTAGTAAAACTCGCCAATGAACTGTAAGTGCGAAGCCGAAACATTTATAGAGTACCGTCACATTAATGTTATAACATCTATAAAACTTGCTCCTCGTAATAGTTGTATAATACAACATAAACCCAGTTATGTACGAGAATACCATTATATATTATATATAGCCCTTCGTTTTCAATTCCTGCAAATTCCTCCCTGGTGCCAATATAATGCGAATACCACGAAGTCCAATAACTCAACCCAGTGCGCATGCAACAGTTGTGAGAACATTTTGCGTCGCAGACACCCGTTAATAAATACTCATGGTGGATGGGAAAGTCAAAAGTTTCTGTGTCTTGATTTTCATATAATTTATTGAGTAATTTTATGAAAGTTAAAGTATTTCAAATTATGCCTCTTTAAGAAACGAAAATATATTTTATCTTACTCTAAATTATCCATCCTGTTCAATTTGGTACTATTATCTATGGCACAGTATCTAAAATATCTGTTCATATTATTATAATCTTTCTACCCGTTCGAGTTTCTCTCATGACAGTGACCTTCTCATATAAAAATGGATGATATCCTATAGCATTTCTTCAACGTTCTTTTCTTTTATGTTAGTGTATTTTATATTTTTATGAACAAACTTATCTCAGATTTCTTGTGAGTTGATGAACCAAAATTCCGTCGCACAATTCTAACTTCACTAACTGCTTCCTCGGTCATTCTTGCCCCTGGACCCTTTTTGATTCAGGGAGGAACCTGCATCCTCTTCAATGGGGCAATTATTTAAATAATTCAAGATTCGGATGACATTTCCGACGAGTCTGACAAAATAAAGTCAAGTAAGATCAAGATACTTGGTGTAAAAACTGAAATAACAAGATATATTTGGCGGTAAAATTGAAATTCCCGAGATGTTTGGCGATAAAACTGAAATATCGCGACATATTTGGCGGTAAAACTGAGATATCTGGAGACATATCACCAGATTACGACAGTGAAAATTTTATATATATTGTAGAAAATAGAAATATGTAATTAATTCATAAATTGTTTTATTTAATTATTGGCGGCGTAACTCTGAGATCATGGCATTGTAAATAACTGCATTGTTTGGCGAGAATGAGAGCTGATAATACGTGGTATTGTCAAAGTCGAACCAGGACTTTAGCGGACTTCAGAGTGTGTTTGTCAGATGTAAACCACCAGTACTCAATTACTAGTTGCGAGTTGCCCGTTGCCAGTTCCCAGTGGTTGTCAGATATTCAGAAAGAGCAGAACTAGTCAGCGAGCGGCATGTGATCTGCAAAGAATTAGAGGTTCTGCGAAACAGAAAGGCATCGAAAGTTTTCCAAAATGTTCGAATAATGACTAGATAGTAGAATCAGTGCAATGGCCTGTTAGTGAAAAAGTGTTGTAAATAACAATATTAAAGCAAATCACGTGTGCAAAAACTTAAGCATCTCAAACAAAATGGTGTGTAATTAAAACAAATTTTCATCTGTAAACCTTATAAGTAAATATCATCTACCGTCAGATTTAGATAAATTTATTCTAATTATATAACTTTTCAGCTAGGTTTTTTATTGAATAAGAAAGATCGCCAATACAGACAAAAAAAGGGTAATATAAATTCCACACAACGTTTCTTTTTCTATCAGACGTAAAATTATTTTCATTTTAGTTTTTTATTGTAAATGAATTTTTTTCTACTCTGTTTATTAGAAGGCCCGATAAGCGGCTATGAAATTGAGATTTCTCACAAAAGCAGAGGGATTAATTTAAAATGTAAAACCAACGAAGTTCAAATTTGTAAACTAAATAATTTTGTTTGTTTGTCATCTTTTAAAAAGTAATTATTTTATTTCCTTTATTATTTTAATCTTTTGAATACCACATTCGTTTGTCTCTAACGTGTTGGTATTTTGTATATATAATCTTTTGAATATTACATAAATTTGACTAACGTAGAGCTTGTTAAATAGTTAATATTAAATACTACATAATTTGGCGCCACAACGTGCTGGCAATTTACTTCTATTAAATTTTATACAGTCAATTTTGAATACTACAATATATATATATATATATATATATATATATATATATATATTGTAGTAATTGGTAATTAAGGCATTATTCTAATTGAAAAGTTGAATTGTAGAGGACTCATTATTAGTGGATATAGAGCGGACGCCGCAACAAACCGGCAAGGCAAAGAAAGCATTGTTAATCGGTCGAGAGGGTTTTTACGCGCTCAAAATTTACGAGACGAACAGTTCAGTCGGGCAGCAGACCGCGAATAGATCAGACGAAAAGTTTTACAGTCGGCAGTCAGAACGAAAGAATGTGGTCCAGTCACAAACATGCTTTCAAATATTAAAAAGTAAAGCAATATTCAGTTGGGAAGGAGACAGAGCAACTAGTGTGTATTCGGTGGTCGAGCGTAGATTCATCATGCTGGCCATAGACAAACCAATGAAGTCCATTTTCAACTAAAGTCATGAGATCTACAAATCCAGGTTGCAGTAAAGCATCGAGAACCAACCAATTTGTGTTAAACCAACTAACAAACTACGCCAATTAGAGCCTGTGAACATTTAGAGTCTGTGAGTACTTAGAATCAGTGATGTCCCCAAAATTGTGCACGAAAAGCTAAAAAGAGACCTGGGCGGCCGTAAGTAGAGAAAAACTTTAAAATAATTTGTAAACCGTGTTTAAAAGATAAAAGTCAGATCGTTCTTTAATTATTTAATTATCGATAAAATGAGATCCTTAATTCCTGATAAAATTAAAATTGTTTAAATTCAATCTTTAGTATTATTTCTTCCGCAACAAATTTCGTCTATGTTCAGACGCATTGATTTCCATAAAAAGTAAATGTAATTTTGATTATATAAATTATGCCATTTATCAAACCCAGTTCAAGACCCTGAGATCCCAAATATTTTGTGTATTTTATACTTGTTTTAAAATTGTTAATAAATCTTGTTTAATAGTTTTCACTTCAGTTCTTTTCATTTAGAAACGCCACATTAATATTATATTTAATTATTACAATATATATATATATATGATGCGAAGCCAGAAGATCTATATATTCGCATAATTTTCCTATCACACCAAACACTTTATTCGGCTGCTGAAAGTAATAGTAACCAAAGTAGAGTGCAATTGCAAACTCTGGTTCATATCCCAGGATAGATTTGTGACGTCCATTTTTTTATTTTCAGTTTCGTTTCGAGCTACGTATGTTAATTGCTGACGCATTGTGTTATCACTGCCAGCGCTGCTGTGAATCATCGGTGAAAAGCTAATTTATCGGTCAGTGGAAAAAAATTACTCTGCTCTTTATATTTTCGCATAATATCAGCAAACTGGTTTACAGTGTAATGTTTTTTTCTTCGTCAAAACAAACATTATACGAAAATTAGCATGTAATAACACTAGAATCAGGACATAATGAATATTAATATCATTTGTAAATGAAAGTACTTTTAATGATTTTAATGCACAAATTCGAAAACAAATTAGACTACAAATTTTACAAAAGACGTCTTTCTTTTATACCCAATTAGGATAACTCCTTCGTTAAAAACAGAATGTGTTATTGTATTTAATTCTATTTACTAAATGAATACTAATTCTCTCAAACAGAAAAATTATATATATAGAATTCCATTCCAGATTACATGGGCTTTAAAATTTTAATGCCGATTGAAACAAGTTCGATAGCAAGACTTGACGGTTAGGTTATGAACTACAAGAAGCAATTTTTCCAAATTTAGATTTAAATGTAACTTTATTCAATTTAAAAGGGAAGTAAACCAAATTCAATATGTAGCTGGTTTCAGAAAATGGAAGTAAAGTATTATTAGCAAGGAAGCATTTCTAGTCGTAATATAATATTCGATAAGTTTTGTATCTACAGGTAGAAATTAGGTTAAATTAATCCAAATATTTTCTTTCCTATTTTTTTATTGAGCCGCACCAGTTAAATACAAAGCAAATAAACTCTTACCGAAACCGGCAACAGAAACAAGACTGAGTGATTCAGACATGAACTGGTATTCGTATTGATATGGGGAATAAATTATTTAATATTAAAAGAATAAATTGGTTATCAAACGAATTTATATTCGTGAGAATTAATTATTTTCACTAAATTAATTATATTTATGAAATTGTGTTGGTGGTTCATTCTCTTGTAATTGCATTGAAACGTAGTAATTTTCAACCGCACTTTGTTGTAAATTTTCTATAATAACTGCGAGATCATCAGGCGACTACAATAGTATTTTTATTTCAGAGCTTGTACAGATTCCATATTGATTAATAAACAGCGTGGGGGAGCCGCAGATTCCGGGAAATGACTCTCACGTGTGTTTGACAGCATTTGCAATGTGATATTGGCAAGTAACGTCACGCAGGCAGCGCGAAACGAATCCAGTGGTGAAAAGATTCACCCACTTGCATACACTACTTTTGTTTCTCCAGACAAGGAAAATTCAACATTATCAAATCGTATACATCATTTAATAACTTTGTGCTACAACTTTCAATACAGTTTACTGTGGAGCGTGTCTAAACACTCGCTTTTAGCAAGTGATTCGTCGTCACCCTTATCATCGTTAACCACTTCTTCGATTTGGACAGTAGTGCACTTCGTGTTACAATGCGTTGGTGACCTGATAAGAGTACTCTAAAACGTTTTCTTCTAACAAATAAAATAGACTGTTTGTGTGCATGTATGTTTCACATACTAATCTACACTCAAGAAGAAAATTTCACCAAATTTTGTACACGTGTTCCTTACGAACCGGAGAAAACACTGGAGGTAAGACACGACTACCACCGGTAGGTGTGGAAATTTTCAAACGGCCGATATTTACGCCGAATAAACCATTTTTTGCGTCAATGAGACTGATAGTGTCTTTTGTTAGTGTATAATGGCAACACCTTTCGGCAAAGGAGGTGAGCACCCTTAAGGGTGGGGGTGGAGAGGCATTACATAAAAATAAAGCAACCGAGATTCGAGTCATATCGGGGTTATGGATGTCAATTTGTTTTATTATGACCATAAACTTGCCGTGTATTTTTCTTATACGGTAAACGGCCGATATTTGACTGGAAGATATTTTTCGGAATCAATGAGAGACTTATAATTACACTACATGTCCGTGTATAATTTCAACCCCTTTCGTTTCTACAGGGGAGCACCCTTAAGGGTGGGGGTGTTGTGGCTTTACATAAAAATAACGCAAAATACACCGGGTTAGGAGTCGAATCTGTGGTTATGGATGTCATTGAGTTTAATTCTAACATACAACGTGCCATTTAACCCCCATATGTGGTCGGGCTTTGAAATTTTTAAAGATGTCAAACAGTTGATATTTGCGTGGAATTAATATTTGACGGGGTCAATGACATTGACAGTATTTCTATCGATGTTGCTCGTGTATAGTGTCAACCCCTTTCGGCATGGGAGGTAAGCACATTTAGGGATAGGGGTCGAGGTGCGTAACATACAAATAACGCAGAACAACCGAGATTAGAGTCATATCGTGGTTATGGATATATGACAACCCGGGCAACGCCGGCCACCGAGGTAGTTATTAGAATAAAACCAAAACGTCCTAAAAGTTATCTTCTAACTTTAAAGTGTTCGTCTACATTAAAATCTGTCAGAAGCTTTCAGCTGATACAGTGGTATTCATCTGAAATTGTGAACATTATTTCTATGAGAACATACGTGAAACATTACAAGTATCCTTTCAAGATTACAATATGCTTTTTGTTTACCTATTTTTAACATGTTATATATTTATAATTCTTCAGAACACATGTTCGTCACCCTGTTGATAAGCAATACTATTTCTCCACTGAAAATAGAAGTGAAGAAGATCTTTGGAAAAACAAAAAGCAGTTATACAACTATTGGTTAATTCAGAAAACTATATATTTAATTATTTTATACTTCATAACGAACCAGATCTTCTTTAATCTTATCTAAATCTATATATATTTTTCAGGTGTTGTCGCGTTTTCCTAAGGTGTAGTCCTATAGTAGATAATTACACACGCACAAGGCTCATTCGTGTTCAAGCATTTGTGATAAAAGCTTGAAAGCAGTGATCCACTAATAAAATTAATTTTATCTTCTCGGTTTTACAATAAATTTACTTAATTATTTTTGTCTAAAGTTTAAATAAACTTCGATTATAAAAAAGGGTGTTGTAAAAATCTTATAATTATTTTTAAATAAGATTAAGAGTTTTGAAGCAGTATAAAACAATATATACAGCATGATGTAACACACACGAAGAATATAATGTCATTTCTAACGTCTTTAACAGTAAAAAAAAACTCTGTTCATATGATGTAAAAGAAAAATAACTCAAGTATGAAAGGTCGAAAATATTTTCAGACTAACTTAATTCAGTATTTATTAAACCACGTATCTTATAATTAATCAATTTACTATCAGCGCACAGAATCGATGACTTTATTGCACACAGTTTTATCATTCAAATGGCGTCTACGTTGAAACGTTCATACAGAATTTATGTGGCAAGAATCCAGATTCACGCTAATTAATGTTTCTCAGAATGCTTTTCTCAGTCCATCGTGCACATTATTTTTATCTCAGACAAAAGAAGCAATTAATAAAAGAAAACTGTTACTACGAGGAAACGCTGAAATGAAAAAATAAAATGTGAAGAAAGGGACGCTACTGTACACTGGAAGGTCGTTATTGAACTCTTAAAATAGATACAAGAATACCTCGAATTAAATTAATCTTTTCAACATTTCAGCTTCGTGGAAAAAATTTCAGAATCTTAAAATTTGTAATTTAAATAGAAATTTATACAGAGAAAGAATTAATTAAGTACGTTATAATTATTTTCAAATAAGAATAAAAGTTTTGAATAGCAGATAAAATTTATGTAAATTGTTTCCTCAGACAGTCGTGTACATTTCTTTTCCTATTGTTATTGATGATATGTATAACGAGTATTTATAAATGCAAAAGTATAAATTAAAACTTATCTTAGTACATAACTAATTGGAAAACTACGTCGTATTTTCATAATAATTACCAACGTGTCTATTTTATCTTATCATGTTTTTTAATTAGCTCCTACACACCAAGTTTCAAACTTTTGACAGCCACGACGAGTGCTTCAGTTATAGAATGATGTTACGACTTTATTTTCGCTTTATTAATAGTACAAATTAAGGTTTGCCATTTATGTATTAAATATACAATTATTACAAAGACCGTGAAAAATCGGTACATATAACAAATGATAAGTATGTGAAAGTCAAACTCCCAAAGTATTTGTACAACGTTTATAAATCTTCCATGTGTCTACCCTTCGTCATTCGGCACGCATCTAATCGTTAGTCCAATTCTTCCCATACGTGACCCAGCATGTCAGGAGTGACGATAAGAACAGCTGTTGCGATGTCTTCGAGGTGGAACATATTCATTGATGTAACCCCACAATTAACCAAGTTCGGCGATGGTCGTGTCCATCCACTGGAGCGGAGCCAGGTCAGCAGCGGCCGCAAACATTTTCAACAACTACGGCCTTGGCGCTCCTAGCGGCGGTTTAACAAACTAACTTGCCAGCACACGCGTAAAAGAAATTGACAGTTTGTTTTTCACATACTGTATTATTTGTTAGTTTATGTTTAGCCATTTACTTATACTGATTTTTTTTAAATGTTTCAGGGACATAATATTAATATTTCAGATCACGTACTATGTTAGTTACCTTATTATACATTATTATTATTATTATTGTAAATTAAGTTACTCATTAATGTGTAAACCAATTTCAACCAAACTTTGTAGTCGTATCACATAAGATCAAGGCACCCCTGTGGATTTAATATTTTTCTAGCGCCCCTATGCGTGGTGGTGTCATTTTCAAAAAGCACTTTGAAAACTACGAAAAAACTATGAAATTGATTCGTTTTTTTCCCCCATTGCTAATAGTATTTTCTTCAAACATGCCTTCTCTTTATATTGATTTTTCAAAGAAATCAAAAAAAAAATTATCAAAATTAAAAAAAAACTGGTAGCTGCAATAAATATGTCAAATAGCGTGTAAATATTAGCATCAGATGGTAGAATAAAATTTTGGTTAAAAAGTTAAACATCCACCTAACATGCAAATAATGCATGAAGCAAAACTACGAGTAATGTGTATGACTCTCATGTAACATGTTTGAAGTATACGACAAGAGTTGTTCAGTTTCCATTGGAATAGCCGTACAACTGCCTGGTCGAGGCATGGAGTTGGTAATGCTGCGTCCCAACAGAAAACCCCCGTCTCCAATCATCGCAACGGCCGGGGGACAACTACATAGAGCCCGACCTATCTGATTCAAGGCTTTCTCTGCAACATGTCTAGTGAATGCCTGTTAGTATCCTTAAACTATATCCAGGGAACTCCAGTTAACCCTTGGTTACCTCGATCGTCTTTCTCCATTTCTTTCCTTTCTACTATATAATGGTCAAGTTGTGCAATCCCTTTAAAATATCAAAATGAAAAGTTATAAATATAGTATTTAACCAAATCGATATTTATTTCATTATGGTTCTTATCACATTTTTAAAAAGTTCGATCATTAAAATATGTTGTACTTCATAGTATAATTGAATAATCATACTGCTTTGAACAACGAAATCCTTCAATAATTTCTCAAAAACACGAATGTGGTATGGATTTGGCGGACGGAATTCGCACTAACGAAAGTAAGTAGTTTATGGAACCCCATAGTGTGAACAAAAGACTACATAAAACAGAGACCTTTATCTGCAGTTAGAGATGTTGAAAATTTGATGGCTCTGATATACTTTCTAGTGAGCAAATTAAACCGAGATCAACAAATGTTACGAAATGAATCCAATCTCACAGGAATCTTTGACCGAGCATTAATTTTGATGTATTACTTACGGGTATTTAATACTTCTAAAGAGGTGACCGTATTTATGACAGTGTTTAGAATCTAAAAATTATGTGTTTTAGAGAATTAATTTAATTCGCGATTGACTTTGAGTTTGTCAATTTACAGCGCGACGTTATTGTTGGTACGTGAAAGTTTGGCGAGCTGCGTTGCGGACGAAGACTCCGTGGGAGATAACATTGTCCCCCGTTTATAAATAAAACTACGGTGACCTTTGAATGGCGATATGAGCGTGCGATAAAACACTAAGCGAGCGGCTCAACGCTTCGACAATCGATGGCCGTCAGTCACCTGTTTGGTGGAAATAACGCTACAAATTTGGTGGGTACTGAGTAGTCTAGCTTGAAGGCTTTGGCCACCGAAGGAAAAGACGTTTCCCCTGATGTGAGATTATAATCCACGGTTGTCAAATATTGAGAACCCCGCACCTTACATTCAGAAATTGAATCACTATAAGGAAGAAGAACGAAACAGCAGATCTATAGCAGTGTTAAAAAATCTAGAAAGACATTATCGCGTTTACGGGACTGAGGAGTAAAACGTAATGCCGTGAATTCGAATACAGAACTTTTTAAAGATGAAAAAATATTTGTCTTTATTATTATTATATTATAAATAAATGGTAAGGCGTTGCATAGGGCCGCTACAAAGGAAGGTGAATCTAGAGGTAAAATGATACATACAATTGTAAAGATAACTTTTAATAAATAATAGACCAAGAAGCAAAACAGGATAACGAAGGTTTTCAATAAAACACTATACAATCTCAATTACATACTATAATCTTGAGAACTCGACCTCAGAATCAGGACCAGACCTGCAGCGTGGCCCAACACACGTGCCAGCCGCAACACAACCAAGACCCCTCCTCCCCGAGACACGAGGTGCCGTCCTTATGTATCGTCACGTGCAGGGCACTAAATAGAATAGCGGAAAGAGAGACACTTTTAATCGGAAAATTAACTCAAAAGTTTATTGCAAAAAAATAAAATACACGTCGTTTCGTCCTCTTCTAGCACCTCATCAGGTATTATTTGCGGTTTCAACAGAACCTTGCCTCTAAATTTTGGATTATATACAAAATTATAAATTTGTGATACCTGATGAGGTCCTAGAAGAAAACGAAATATGTATTTAATATATAATTTCGAATTAAATTTAGTAATTTCTTTTCTGAATAACTGTTATTTATTTACGTATAAGGGAACTTTTAGAGGCAAAAAGTTTCCCAACCGAAGAGACAACGGGGATTAAATTAAATTTTAATTGTAAAGGTTGTATTTTTACGCGGCTATTTTTTTAAAAATCGAAACAATGAGCTTCTGCAGTAGAAAAAGTTAAATATTTTGTATTTGATGAAATTTTAAAAATTATTTTTTCTGTAACTTAATGCGTTTTATGCTCTGCAATTGTAATACACAATACAAAAATTAACAGTAATATCTTTAAAAAAGCATAATAATAATTAGATTTTTTCTAATTAAATGTCCTATGTCCAAGTACACAATGAAATTCATACCCTTAGTTTAATTTACAGACCAAACGCATTTAAAAACAGGAATTACAAAATGTATTATATATGCAGTTTAATATTAAACACGAACTTTGTGTTGATCAACTTAATCCGGTTTCTACGCTTTGTTCGTTTTTGAATCATAGTTTTAAATTTGATGATATTATTGGTGACAGACAATGTATATAGAAAATATTTAATTTCAGAGATACTGCATATTAAAATTAATTATAATAATTTCATACAGATATTACAATTATTTATATGTCTTATGTTATATTTAATTATTGGTGAAAAATTAAGCACTAAATTTCTAAAGCCATTATCATCTTCTTTATGAAATTAAAAGAAGTATAGATGAAAATCTAAAATTAAAATACAAAATATATAGTTAAAAATATTAAATGTCAAATTAGGCCATTTAATCTTAATATACTGGACTTCCTGGTATCTGAGTGATTTAAATTTCATTCTGAAACCCTGAAGATCTTAGTAATGCAGGAAAATCGCTCCAAATTGAATTTTATGCCAAACATGTATATTTACGTTTTTAGTTACGCCTGAAGATTCACTTTATGCCATCATCATACTTGACTTATATCCATATCCATACTTATATCCATAGTTGCACATGGGACCTTGCTTTTATAATTGTAACAATTTCCCATCTCGATATTTATCGAAATCGGACTTGACGTTGTGGAGATATATTCGATTTGTAACCTTATCCGTTTAAAGATCAATATTTTTTTTAACTGAATATTAATTTTTAAATACCTTTAAGGCATTTTTCTTCCTGAAATTCAAAGTTTTCTTAATTAAATGTAGAGGATTTTGGACACGACCAATCGTTTTGGATTTCAGTATGTTATTGATCGGTCGTTAATTTTGTGTTATGTTTTTATTATATATGTAAAAAAAATTAAATATCAAATGTTTTGTGAATCTTTTTTCAGACTTAATGAATCACTGATTTTTTTTATCAGAAGGTAAATAATATTATTGTGATACATCACGACAGGTTAAATGTAAATACTAAGATATAATATGGCGACTTAGTTGGTATTTGTGAGTATTTAAGGCAGAAGAGGGTGATTACAAACTTGTGTAAGGTTTGCATTGATTTAATATATTCTGTGAATCCCAGTACTTTACACGTAAAAAATGGTAATGTAGCAAATAAGCTCACGACATCTAAAATTTTCATATATGGTTAACAATATTGCTCAACATTCATTCAGAAAAGTTTTCCTACGTTTGTCCAAAAATATGATGAAAGTATTCGATATTTAAATATGTATCATGTTACTGATGACAACTGCTCCTCTTAAAACAGTTGAGAACGTGTTAAAAAATACGTTATGTGTCTTTGGAGTATCCAAAAGAGTTTTAGGGGTTTTTATTGACTTCGGGATGGACAGGAAGTCCTATAATTCCTTATACGTTAATGAAACCATTCTACGTCCTTAGTTCCAAATTTCCATGTGGTGGTGAAATTGTGTAGGATAGGAATCTAGGACTTCAACACAAATTTAACAAGTTTAGTTCCTCTGTACCGAATTTTTTAAAAAGAATATTTGGAATATTATTATGTTTACTATTGTACACTGACTTAGGTCCATTTTTGTATTTTTATCAAATCCATTCATTCAAACAAATACGTCATAGAAATAAGCCTAAGGAACCCAAAATCGACAGCAGTTTCCTTATTTTAATATCGTACGTTGCATAAGCACAGCAGCTGTCACTGAGAAGCCGTTGGTGTTAAGTCGCCATTAAAGAGAGCAGAGTCTACATGAACGTCTGAAAGACTAAGTATCGCCTCTTGGTAACTGATTGCTTGTTACATTAGAAGATAATTGACATAAAATGGGAATATGTTATTTTCGTGTATTATCAATGATTTGTCAAATAAAAATGTAAAATTGAAATTTATTTAATTATATTTGATAAGTGGACTGTTAAACATGTGATCAATAAAACCAGAGGCTATGGGAATCAATGTTCAGAGTTAACGTGTCCTGAATAATCGTAACGATGTTTATCATATACTATGGTTAGCCTATTGTTAATGTAGTCGTAACAAATGCTTGATTTAATTCCAGTTCTTATAAACACGATTAAATTATATCTTATGAAAAACTACTGCAGTATATTGTTCGTGTATAGCTGATTTTAAAGTTTGATGGAGTAGAGATCCATGAAAATCATTTCCAGAAAAAAAAAATTGTAGACTCACGACCCGCGTTACTATTTTGTGCGAAGAATAGTCTGTAAATTTCGACAGTTAATTTTATTCGGCATTAGGGTAAGAGTAGAATGTTCTGCATTTCATTTCATGATACTGAGAGAAGAAGAGATTAAACGGATAACTAACAAACCGTTTCTAGTATTTATTGAATATCAGGTGGTGCATCGAGGTCCCTTTACTGTCAATACATTCAGGACTCGCATATTTCACAAAGTAAAAAAGAAGTGGTCCAAATCAAATGGATGCAAAAAATTATTAATATAATAATCAGATAAATAAATAGTGCCGACCTGCTGTGGTGTAGGGATCAGCGGGACGGCCTCACATCGCAGAGGGCCCGGGTTCGAAACCCGGCGAGGGTGTGAATGATTGTGTGCGTGTGAGAAACTCTCGCAAATCAGTCCCTCGACAAGGAAAATTTGAATTCCCATAATGAGTCGCTAGTATCCAGAGCTGTTGATTCGACTGTAAAGATATCAATAAAAAATAAAATAAATACTAAATGAAAATATCAATAATGGTTATGTAACCTTTGTACTTTCGTAAAGTAATTGAAAAAATATAAGAGGAAAAATTTTAAAGCGTAGCATTTCTGTAATTTCAACTGAAATATTTTTCTGTAAATTTTATATATATTTCCAATTCTATACTTTTCTGATGCGCGATAAAACTCCCTGGGATTAATTAAGACTCTGCCTTAAATTAATTGTCGTGGCATTGTTACGTAATTTATTATATAAAATAATTTTCTGTTTTTAATAAATACTTTGAATATTATATTAATTAAATCTCTGTTACATGTCACTAAATGTTAAGAACTGCTATAAGAATTTGTTAACTCTAAAGATTCATTTATTTGATTTAAATTGACTTAATTAAATATTTCTTTAAATAATCATAAACAGGAAATTAAAATTAAATTCCTTTACATAATTTAAAATTCAATAAAGTTGCTTCTCAAAGTAAATTAAAGCTAAGTAAATAAAAGCTATAAAATGAATTAAATATTTTAAATAGCTTCAAATTGTTTATTACATTGATTGGCTCTGAAACGTGGGCAAATTTAATTTGTTTAATATATTTTTTTGAATATTACAATATATATACATATACATATATATATATAGTAATGATTTTAATAATTGGATTGTTTAGCGGTACCAATTTCAAAGACAACACTGTGTCGGCGAGCTTTGTCGCGAGCCGCTAGTACTGTCTGATATTGTAGCCTGGAGAGGAAGGCAGTCTGTCTGATATTGTGGTCGGGAGAGGGAGCAAAATTTTAGAGTAACTAACAGCGTGGCCCAGAGTATAGAATTCAACCGGGGAAGTTACAAGTTTTTAAATACAAGTATAAAGTGTGGACAGACTTTGTAAACAACTGCAAAGAGTAATCAAATATATGTGTCACATTAATATTCCTACGCGTACTGAGATCAACATTTTCCACATAAAGACAATGTGTAACAATTTGTCTGGCTGATGATCCGGAGGTGCAGCAGATCCAGTTCCCGGAGGAAAATTCAATAACTACGACCGTGTGTTTGACAAGCAAATGTAGAGTCAGTGATTCATGGCCTTTTAGTGTAAATTGTGTTCCCGAGTCGTCGAAACTAAGTCTGGTACCAGCCGAACACTTTTTTAAGTAGAAACCAAGTTAATTAAGTTTGAAAACGATAGTTAAAGATATTCGTCAGATTTCGTTCGACTCTTTTTGGTTGATTGTTAATTTCTTAATTTATCAATTTTATGATTGTTCTTTACTTATCAAGCCCATGTAATTCTTCTTAATTAATCATTACAATATATATGTATGTATGTGTGTTTGTGTGTGATAATTAACTTCCACGTGTATTTTTATATATGACATTTTCATGACAACCTCAGCACAGTTACATGAATGAAGTATTCATATGCCTGTCTAATTACTAATTTTGTTACAATAAAGTGACGAAAGCGTATTTAACCTTATGACGTTGCAAGAATTCAATATGAAATAAAATAATTGTACTGAAATTTGGGTGTCATATATATAATTTTATTAAGTATTAAAATTCAGATACAGGAAGTCAGCTGCAAATATTTATTTGGTTTGGACAGGTCGCTTGGTAAAAAACATTAAAATCCAAAACTTGCTTTACAACTTCGTTAGCAGAATATACTCCAGTCACTCAATCTGCTAATCACTGACGCAGCTGGGAAAATTGTTCACGTAAAACTAATACTTGAAAATTACTCTGCAGATGGCGACCCTTTGCCATCTTCAGAGCGCGTTTCCGTGGCTTTTAAGAGACGCATCCGACGTCGTCTGCATCTCTTGCGGAAATTGCCCCCTAATGGCCTCTAAAAAAACTCCCTAGACTAAGAAATAGCAGCTTCGTGATGTTTCCAACATAGTGCCCAGTTTAAGCTTGGCGTTGAGCTGAAAACGCTCAACTTCACAAGTACAAAATATTTATTAGCATACACAATACAAGTTTATACGTCATAATATTTTAACTTTCGTTCACGTGTAAGCCGTTACAATATACAGTAGCAGACATGTAAAAGGTTTCAGAATCATGGAAATACAAGTCTGATATTAATTAACTTATAGACCGGTGAAATATGACTAGCGATGATTTTAATGTCTATTTTAATTACGAAACACATTTAGTCAATAAACAAAACCTTAATTATAAATACACGTATTGCAGTTATATAATACGAGTAATCGTACATCTTGTCTAAGCTAAGCCAACATCACTGAATACTTAGTAAGAACGCTGCTTGCGAGCGTTACTTATCGGTCTTCCTCAGCAGCAACTGAAAATCTCATTAGCGTTTCTACATTTAACGGGATATCTTAAAACGCTGATTAAAAAATTATTAATCCAACGTTTAGAAGCCACTTAAAATTGATCATCTCACAGGTGATGAAGTTGTTATTTTTCTCAAAATCAGAAGAAATGCTTTCAGTCAAGTTCAACTCTAAAATTCGATAATAGCTTTCGTTTGTATTACAAAGAGAAAATAAACGCTTCTCACGTTATTTTTTGTAGGGTAACAGGCTACATGAGGGTAATCCACATGGTGGCAACTCCCCTTTAATAGCATAGGAAGAGATTTGAAAGGGGCATACGGAAGAGTCGATGAAGGGTTAACTAGAGCGCCTGGGAAATAGTTTAAGGATTCTACCCGGCATTCACCTAAAAGTGATGCAGGAGAAACCCTAGAAAATCTGCATCAGGTAGGTCGGGAATTGGGCACTTATCCCACTCCCTTACGGTGGCGGGAGAGGCGTTTTCTGTGGGGTCGCAGCATTTCCTTCTCCGTGCCTTGACCAGTTTGGGAAGCAGTTGGCCGACTCTTCCAATAGGAATAGAGAACAACTCTTACCGTATGCCCAAGGTCTGTGATCCCGAACATCCCTCGCATTCGCTGTTGTGATGTATAAATAGTCTTACTCAAATAGTGGATGGGAAAATTCACACAATTTAGTGTGCTATTGGGATTTGCTGACCTGGCAATCAACAAGGATTAATGGTTTCCGGAGGTTGATTGCGGAGATGGTCCAACTGAAGGTTGCGTACTGAGCTGAGAGGGTACGTAGTTTGCTGTCTAAGTGAAAGACATTTTATTTTATCTTTTCATAGTCTGGGACGAATCAAAAAATACATATACTTCGCACCTCAAGCAACTGTTCTTAGTTTTAGTTGTGGATCTGGAAAAAATATCTTGGAGAGTTTAGTGTCTGTTAACCTATAGAGAGAGGCGCACTATAAACCAGGAACAATTTGTCTAGATAATATCACCAAGACGTTAGCCAACGATGATGAATCAATATCCACCAGAGAACAGCAACATTCGTCGGACACGTCAGCAGTATCGTCAGCATGTCTATTTAGTAATTTTGTATGACTTCTGCCATATTCATTCAATTTTAATTTTAATTATCACTGTCCCTAACCACGAACTACAACCCTAAGAAAAATAAGTTATAATAATTATCCTCTGTTTATCATATAATATTCAGCTTTAATTAAAAATTATTTTTATACACCCTAACGCTTAGATGTTTTTATTACACAGTGTAAGTATAACCATGATTTTCCACGACGTTTAGTGCTGTTTTTCAATAAAATGTGTTTTATATTACTTCAACGAATGTGGTCCTGATTGTACAAAAATTGTTGGAAAATATCTATATACTAATAATTTTCACATCTTCTAATTTTTTCTTATTTGGTTTAGTGTCTTTATAAAATTTTAAGATGAAATGCGAATTTTTTTGTCATGAGAAACTTGACAACATTATAAGTTCGAGATTGATATTGTGTTAATATAATTACTACAAAAAAATTTGAAAAATGACTCATATACAAAGGATCTTCGAGACAAACTTCAGTAATCGTTTACAATACTTAGCTATGAATCAAAAGTTTCTGATGAAATTACAACTCATACATTCACTTATGAAGTTATCATTTAGACAAACCGTAAAATATTTATTTGAATTACCGCTTTGTTTTTATTAATATCACACATGTAGAATAAAGGCGTGATGAGCGAATTTTAACAGAAAACATTATATTTGCCAGGAACCACAGATTTTATTACACTGAACGTTTGTTCACTTTTACGACACGATAAATACCCGTCATTAATATTATATTTAATTAGACACAATAAAATGTTTTTAATCGCCTTACCGAAACGTAGAGAAGTTTACTATTTGTCATTATATTACATTCCATGAAAGTGATCGCTTAGAACCTTAAATTCTAGAAATAACTGTTCGAAACCTCCCAGGAGCAATTTTTTTTTTGCCTCAGTTGTGAAGAAAATCGATTGTACCAAACGGGTCAACTCATAAATGCACCACCTGTTGCTTCTTCTGGCGTAGATAAATGAATGCAGGACCTGATGAATGTCTCTGACTCTGTGAAACAGCTGTTTCATATTTAGCTAGCATCGAATTTCCATGAAGTGGTACAATTTTAACGTTCAACGTCCTTGATTCGTGTAAACTCGTATAAAGAAGACTTTGTAATGATATCAGTTCCTTTATTAAAGGTATTTAAAATTTATTTATTGTGGGGTTGAATTAATTTAAGGGCATTAAATTAATATACAATGAACGCATATCAACAAAATCGTCAAAATACAATAGTTGTACCTCAATTATCAGCTGATATTTATAAAACACTACAAATTAATTTACAGCTTAGCATAGATTATGAGACTTTCCAAGGCATATATCGTGGGTCACCTAGAAACTGAACTTTTTAAATTCCTGCGAGGAAACATTGAATTTTAAATTGTTTAAGACAATATAACCTGACAGAAAAAAAAAGTTTCTCCACTACAATTATGATCCCTCACATATTTGTGAGTATTCCACGTGATACACTGAATTATGTCTGAAGTGATTCTTCGGATTTGCCTTTCACGGACGGCGTCTGTCGGTTTGCCGGACTACGGGAAAATATTGAACTATATTTAATATGCCATTGGAGTAGCTTCAACGAGCAGTTATTTCGAAGTAGAACCGAGAGGGAGGAGTACTCGCAGACAGAAACAGACGAAAGCAAAGTTCTCCACTCTGCGCTGTTATCTGTCTGTATCTTGGCAGCCACTTGAGCTCTCTTGATGAAGTTAAGCTGCCAACGGAAGAAAACGCCTCAGAATAAAGCACAACGAACACTAAACACCATTGTTATTGTTGGAACTGAGTCATACTAACTATTCCACCAGTGTTCAAAATTAAGTTAAGCAAACACACCATTTTCATCGGCGACTGCGTTACTAACAACAGTTTGCCTCAATGCACGTCTTAATTAAGATTTGTGAAAGGAAAAATTTTAAAAATCATTTTTGTTTCACTGGGATAGCGAGAACCGACGCCAGTGTATATAATATCACGGATGGAGATAGTCCCGACACTTTATCTGGTAGATTACGTCAGAGCTTGCGGTCATCGAAACGTCGCTGTTTAATCGCTGTGTTACCCATGAGGAAACCCGATAACTATTTCTTCGGCAACTACACCGGGAAAGCCTTCGATCTATAATTTTGAAGAATGGTTTACAACTGGATCAATTATCACGCCAGAATGTATTCTATGAGTAAAAATCAGAAGAAAAAAAACGTAAAAAAGATAAAAAGTAAGCTTTCTATTTCCTCGGTTATTTTATTGGTAGATTAAAAATTTCAGTGTAATTTCCTCCATTAGCTTTTACATTCAGTAAAAATTCTGAAAATATACTGTGGGTCCCTGAACATGTTTAAAAGACGATACTTTAAAAGCTGTAGAATATTTAATAAAATTGTCAGCAATTTACGTAAACGTATTTGATTTGCAAACTATTGACAAGTAAAAGTGTATCTCCCTTGCTAAAGAGCAATTTAATTTTTATTATTGTCGTTGCCCGGGTATTTATTATTATTAGCCCGGAGAAGTATTTAATTAGACATTAATCTCTTGTGATTTGAACGGCATTGAGAACGGCACATTTTTGAACATTTATATTTCATATCCCCTACCCTATCAATAACGACGAAATGTTAATTTAATCATTTTACTGTACCTTAATCGGGACATGATATCTTGAGGAAGTTAAAAATACTCCGGTACCGTAAGAGGGGTAAAAAATACTACCCGCACCTTAAGTGAGTCAGAATACTTCCGCCCCCACCCTTATGGGTGATTCCATTCATAGCCATTAGGGGTTAAAACTTGGCGTTGCTGCTTTTCATTCCGCGCTAATAATTTCCGATTTAGAAAGTTTTTAAAATACCACTTCCGCCATTTCCGCCCCTACAGGTGCTTAAGATTTATTTACCCAAACAGTGTTCATTCCTGGATAGTGAGCAACATATGTACAATGTTTATTTGCCACGAAATGGGAACCATTAAAATTGTGTGTTAGCTATATAAACAGAAGAAAAACACTCTTTGATCTTTTTGACTGCATATTGCATCTGTTAGGACTTAAATTCATGTAAATTCCAATGAGTTCGTAAAACACTTTGGAATTTTCGTAGTCACGTAGTTGTTTGGCCTTAATTTTGTTGTTGAGAGTTCCACAGTAGCTGTGTACCACAAGTTTCGTCTGAGCATAACTAGAAATGACGCAGGCATCGGGGAGACAAAGGGCGTAATTAACTCCATCTGTGAGCTGTGTCGCCGACGCGTACTAAATACGAACACGATACACATCGCTGCATCAACAAGAGCGCTCTCCCGCATAAATCTTTAGCATCAATCTTAGTTAAACAGTGGCAGGTTTCACTTAGCGTCAGTAGTGACGAATAACGCGGCAGCGTCGACGCTATGTCACCAATAATCTTTAATATCAGTTAGTATGTCCAGGTAAGAAATCAGTTGTTGGAGACTAACAAACATATTAATAAGAGGCTGTAATAAAGAATTAGAAAGTTAGAAAAATTTCTGTTTATTGGATGAAATGAAAGACGGCATTGAGGATCATTACTCCCAATTATAGATTTACTTCGTCAATATTTCTCGATAAAGTTGTTAGTTTGTATAGAGTAACTACCCTATTATTTGTTAAAGTACAAAAAAATTCAGGCTCACAAACAGTTTCTTCTTGAAGAAATTAGTCTACGAAAATTGAAATTTCTTCATTTTATATCGATAATTTTGTGTTACAACAGACTACTTGAATAAATAATAATAGGTAAGTAAATAGAGGCTTAATTTATAGAATGTTCTGAACACGATGTAGTTTATTTGAAAAGCCAGTGCTGGGTAATTTAGAAAATCGTATATATCTGCAAACGCAAAAAAAAAACAGCATATCGTGTACAACAAAAATGACCGTCATTTTTTAACATGACACAATAGAAATTAAACAAAATTAATTTTGAACCTCAAAAACATAATATGATTTTTTTCCGCTATGATCGTGAGGCGACCAGTGATGAACCACTTGGCATGGATTGACCCTACTAATTAATTTGTATTCTTCGTTATACAGGGTGTCCCATTCAAACCTCCCACATTTCAAAGGCCCAGGAAAAAATACTACAGTAGATATGATAATGAAATTTCACCACATGCTGGAGCATCTCAAAGAATTTATTTAATATTTATCAATTCAGCTCAATATGTGACCCATTTGTAGCACGAAGATTACCGAGTCTGTATTCAATTTCTTGTCATGTTCGTCGTAACAATAGGCCGTGTAGTAAGTACATCAGCGAATTCGTTTATATGCTTACAAAGTACAAATTCTGCAACATCTGATGCCGAGCGACAAACCATGCAGACAACAATTTTCTACGGATAAACTACAGCGTATTGTTACGAAGAACATGGCAAGGAATTTAATATAGACAGGATATTCTTCGTGCTACAAATCCTTCACATGTAGAGGTGTTCTGACTCAAAGTTCCATCAACACAACTTAAATATTGTCCGCAACATTTTAATATCCAATGAGTACGCTGTAAATTTGATTATTAAACAAATAAATAGCAGACTGAACAAAAATCAACTTCATACTGTCAATCGTCCCCTAAAATCTCAACCCAATTTTTTTTATTTTAGTCCTTATTACAAATTTCTACAGCACAAATTTATCCAAATATTCAAAGAATATCAAATATCCATCAATTAAAGATCCACTAATACTTCCTACTTGATTAAAAACCACAAGGACCCACTTGACACCTACAGCAAACATTGAGAAGTTTACGCTAATTGCTCTAATTATAATTCCTGCTACATAGGGCAAACAAAACGTTCCCTTAATACACGTATCAAAGAATATATATCTAATATCAAACTTGCTATTGATAAACAATCTGCAGTATCCAAACATATCATCAATTCTAAACATACATTTGATTGGCGAAAATTACATTGACACCAGGTACAATTCCAGACTCATTTAATGCTTTACATTAAATCAAACATCACAGCTATTAATATACAAACAAACACAATGGAACTCAATAATTGCTACGATACCTTATTATTATACGCTAAACCTTCTGTTTTCCCATTGCTTTTTCTACCTTATTGTTACGCTAACCCTTCGGCTCCCCCACTGACGTTCCGTTTTCGTTGCTTTTGAGTTTTGTCAACTGACAATTGCAGTTTTGTTTCTCTAGGCTTTTCTTAGCAACTGATGAAAGTTACAAGGATCCCAGAAACGTTGTGTGGTATTTATATTACCTTTTTGTCTGATTTGGCTATCTTACTTATTCATTATTTTCAATCAGACGTAAATTATTTTCATTTTAACACTTGGCGCCTAGCCTTTAATAGAGTCCTATTTCGTTTTATGTTTATATTATGTCTTTTCTCAATTACGTTTTCTTACTTTCGGCTTTAATATTTATTCTAGTTATAAAACTTGGTTAAAACTCTCGAACAAATTAGTTATTGCGAGGATCAAGTGTCAGTTTCTACTTAATTGTAGAAAATGTTATGTTTTGTCAGCTTATTTACAACATTTACACAAAAAATTTAACAGTATTGATTTGTTTAATTCGAAACTTTCTTATAAATACAATAACAGGATTAAATTTTTACTATTATGTACCCTAAACTTGGAAATCCAAGACGTATATTCCCACACTCAGTCCTTAACTAAACAACTTGTTTTTCATGAGAATTCTATAACTTGAATGGTGCCCGCCAACATCTATAACGAATTTTTTTTCGCCAATCCTCTTAGCTAAAATTAAGAAGATTGATTTCCTATTTCACAAAATTTTCCCCAATTACTCCACATACAACAATTACAAAGTCAATTGGTTCAAAAACCTCAGTAAGCACACTATGCCTAAGGAAGGTATTGCCGTAGTATCACTTGGAAACAAATTTAGTCTACCCTCCACATCCATCAACAAATCTTAATCCATTCGTCTCTTAAAACACATCGAAACTAATATATCTTTATTCCCAACACAATAAAATCAGGAATCACATCACTCAAACTGTACTGATAATTATCAATAAATTCTTTGAGATGCTCTAGCATGTGGTGCAATTTAATTATCATATCTACTGTAGTAACTGTCATAAACAAACAAGATACTGTTATACAAAATAATATTGAAGCCCGTATGGACCTGCGGGATCCAACTGTGGGGATGTGCAAAGCAATATCACTACAGAGATTTCAATCGAAGACCCTGCGAATGCTACCGGATGCACCGTGGTGCGTCAGTAACCAAACTATTCATAGCGACTTAAAAATACCAAACGTTACCACTGAAATACAAAAACAGGCAAGACAATACTACCTTAAATTAGAAGATCACGAAAACGACATCGTTAAAAATCTGGCACACCAACCGCCAATCGGAATTGGCCACACGACTTGTCAATCAAAACTGAAGATTACCGGGAAAATAGAGATGGCTACATTC
The DNA here is from genome assembly GCA_037074705.1 of Zhengitettix transpicula. Classification (NCBI taxonomy): domain Eukaryota; kingdom Metazoa; phylum Arthropoda; class Insecta; order Orthoptera; family Tetrigidae; genus Zhengitettix; species Zhengitettix transpicula. The sequence continues at coordinate 11,487,828 of CM073593.1, forward strand.
CATTAGGGCATTAACAAAGACATGTAATTTACTCATTACTTAATTGCAAAGTAGATTGTAAATATTTTTTTTAGGTAACAGGCTACATGAGGGTAATCCACATGGTGGCAACTCCCATTTAATAACATAGGAAGGGATTTGAAAGGGATGCGGAAGGGTAGAAGAAGGTAGCCAAGGGTTAACTAGGGCCCCCGGGCTATAGTTTAAGGATCCTACCCGGCATTCGCCTAAAACTAATGCAGGACAAACCCTAGGAAAACCTGCATCAGGTAGGTCGGGCGTTGGGTACTTGTCCCACGCCCTTCCGATAGCGGGAGAGGGGTTAGCTACCTTCCTCTACCCTTCCGCATCCCCTCTTTCAAATCTCTTCCTATGCTATTAAAGGGAAGTTTCCACGATGTGGATTACCCTCATGTAGCCTGTTAATCCTTTACATGTTGAGGTGTACTGATGAATTTTAAACAAATTCTTTGAGATGCTCTGGTGAGTGGTGACATTTCTTTGTCATATCTACTGTAGTATTTTTCCAGGGTCTTTGAAAGGTGGGAGGTTTGAACGGGACACCCTGTATTGTACAGAATAATGTTTGTGTTGAAGGTTAACTTGTTACTATTTGTAATTTCACTTAAGACGTATCCTATTGCCTGAACCGAGGACTAATTGTTTTAATAAAATCTATCTAGACACCGTAGAAAATCTACGTGGGGAAAGCTATTGTGTGAAGGACGGTAAACTGTAACTAATTTTTAAAATTCAAAGAAATTAATGTCCTATTGCTGCACGACGAGTAATTAATCAAAAGAGATTGCTTTTGTTCCCATACGATTTAAAAACTTTATTGTGACAATCTACTGAGAATTGTTCTAGTATTCGGTTTGTGCAGGTGTGAAAATATTGTACGTATGAGTAAAATGTTACTTCTTTTGGTAAAAGAATTTCTGAGAGCGATTTACGAGTACCTCAAGGTTATGCCTGGGATCCAAAAGCTGTGACCATCGCATAAACATGACGTCTCGCGCCCAGAGAATCTTATCGTACTTTATAAAGATCTAAGTGACAGAACTATAAATTCCACGACAGTGTTAGTAAACTGTTCTGCATGTGATCGTAAGCGTGAAGAATTGTATGTTGTTTCACCTCTCGTGAGTTGCATAGTGCCTTTACTCCTACGTCGCGTGTGATTTATGTTTGTACCTTTACATCCACTGAAGATTTATAGCCTGTTGTGACTCTTCTGCCACATATGCGTGACGAATAATTTCGTACGTAACGGGAAATGGCGTATTTTACCATTCACCATATAGTAATGATCGTATTTCATAATGCCTTCTTATAAGCAAGCAGTGCTATATTTATCATACGTGTGAAATATTTCAGAAATTCTTCGCCTCTTACTTTATTGAATCCACATAGAATATCCGGCCCATGTGAATAATGTAAAGATTTTCTCCCAGATTAAGAGCTAAATAGCTGCAAGGCTATACAATAATTTGTAAACAATAGATCGACTTAAAGACATGTAAAACAGATACGAGTGCAGTTGCGTCGCTCTAGGTTCTTCTTCGCACCCGAGGAAAGGGACAAGGATCCCAGAAAAACGTTGTGTGGTGTTTGTATTATCACTTCTTTTGTCTGAAGTGACTATCTTTCTTATTAATTACAGTTAATTTCATTACAAGCCAGGCATCACTCGGGAAAATTCCGTCAGGTTACTCGAAACCGTGCCCTTCTCGACGTTGAGATGAGGAGGAACTTGTACGACGCAATCGCTGGTTCTAGCGGACAGGACGGTTGCTAGATTACGACATCTGTATAGTTTTAGTTCTTTTACCTACCACAAAACCTTTACTCAATATAACCATGTCTCAAGTTACATTTTCGTAAAAAACTCGGTAAGATACATCTTCGTATGAGAAACTCATTAATCGAAACTCAATTGATTACCAATTATAATAATCTGACCACTTTTTAACGTAAATATTAAATTCATCAGCCTTATTGGCCAGAAAACTTTATTATCATATTTAATAGACACAACGTTTCATCTCCTGGTTGGGGCTCCTTCAGGTGTACAATTACAATTAAATTATCTAAAAAAAAAATTAAGAAACAATGTCTTACTACTTTTTAATACAATTATGTATAAGTATAATTTATAGCGTGTTAATTACAATTTATTATAAGGAAATTTAGATTAACAAATTTCTAACGTGCGGTTTGCCCACACGTGGCGAGCGAAATGACTGTTATTGAAACTTAAAATAATGACGTAAATAAAAATTTATATTACAACAGATAGATAAAAAGAATAATAATTAATTTCGTTTAAATTGCTTGCGTCAATAATGGTCGTCCATTAGAACTAATACGCAATATTTCGCTCATCAATCTGAAATAATATTTCATTCTTCATCTAAAATATTTACATTGTGCCACTCGAATTTATTTTGTAAATAAATATGTTTGGACACAAACTAAATAATTTTTGACGTTAAATTTCAAATTATTTTTACGCTCATTGATTTCAGTTTTCAGGCATCGTTTCGTTGTTTTAAATAGGATGATAATTTTTTTCTGAATAGGCTTCTGTTTTTATACTTAACGATTAATTACATTATTAAATACCTGTATATGTCCGGCAGATTTTTCCGTCCTGATCCTTTAATTAAAAATATTTCATGGCCTTGGAGTATATCTACTGGGTGTATAATTATGGGTCGGGTTTCTATGTCATACGGAAATAAAAAAGGATTTAATTAATCTAAATTATAATTTAATAACAAAAGAACAAAATTTAAATTGAATTTAATATAAAAAATGTAAATATTCAATTATTAAAAACAATAACTTCCTCTTTGGGTTCTTACAAATATCGTAAGGTGAACCCCAACATGACAAATTTATTTAAATTTAGTTTAATCGACAACTTAGGACTGGCATTACGATACTTAAATATTCAAAATATTGACGGTACCGTAATCGAGGACTTCTATTCGTTGTGGCTGGTGATGTGAGGAATTAGGTTACTCTTTTTTGGCATTAGGTGACGCCGTGGACTTCAGATGATGCAGTCGAGTCCATCAAAGGTCTGCGTCGAACGTATGTTGCGCCTTCTCAACTTAGCGCTGATATTATTTCCTGCTCGGGTCGTGAGTTGGACTCGACTACCCTTTACTATCACTTCCGAATTTTGTCTGGATGTCAGATAATATGGCAACGGATGAAATCTATCGTATATCCTTCCAAACTGAAATTTTGGTGTTCCCGTCTGTGAAACAGATGTTTCCGGGTTTCAATTTCTTAAGCATAATAATATCGGTCATCACTCAGTCACCCGTTTTAACGTCTCCTTTTTGAAGGTCTATTGTATTGGTGTCCCTTTGACCGAGTCCAGTAGCCCGATCCATCTGTCCAAACTAACGTCTTGCTCTATCATTCATTACAGTCTATATGGATAAGCTTCACATATAAACTTCTTCCGTTACTTTCTCAATCATTTGAATAGTTTTGAAACATGAAAGTTAAAACTCTGAATTAATTCTAAAAAAAATTGCCGGCCGAATACGAAGGAAAATCCATCTGAAGGCGTGAACGAAGGATACACGCTAGAATAAATCCATCAGAAGAGAGGTGTTGACTGCTTTTCTTCTTAAAAAACTTTATTTTCCAATTGATGTTGTGCAGATAATACCATATTTAAGAATTCACTGCTGTTTTACACAACCAGAAAAGTTACATTTTCCGTAGAGTATCAATTTGAAATCGTGGGAGTTCTTGTGGCTATATCCGCGTTTCGACTTAAATGGATTTGAAAAATGAATTTGGAAAGCTAACGAGAACTGGAGGACGAGGGTCGGTCGCCCCGTGATTGGATCCGGCGGCGCCTCAGGGGTTTCCCCCTCGCTCGATATCTATCACGCCGGAAGCCCTTATACACACTCTCGTGTGACGTCGATCTCGTGGCCAGCAAGGGAGAACTGAATAAATAGCGCCACACCCAGTCACCGAAACTCTATATCGCTGTTGGAATCTTTACGTTAGAATCATTAGTCACTCTTAAAGGTGCTAATAAAAATTTAGGAAGACAACAAGAAATTCTTAAACAAATAAAAAACGCCATTTTAAACAGTAGAATTCTTATATGGTTACTCACGAATATAAAGAAAAAATCGTTTGATACTGCAACAATAATATATTTTGCAACAATAATATATTTTATTTTATTTTTGTGATTTATTATGTTTATATAATATCTCATTATTATTCTTGTTATTGTTGTCTGTAAAATAAAATATATTATGTTATGTTTGGATGAAGAATCTGTGAAGTGACTGAGGGAGAGTATCTTTGGCGTTGATATTAAAGTAGCACGTAATTTATCACATTATATATATATATATATATATATATATATATATATATATATATATATATATATATATATATATTGTAATACTAATTAAGGAGGCCATTAATTTTTTAAATAAATTGGATTGATAGCGGTACAGATTCTTAAAAGACAACAATGCCGGCAGGCTTTGTCGGCGAGCTTTGTTGTGAACTGCGCGCATTGTACGGAAGGTCAGTTGGTTGCAGTCTGGCGAATCTTATGGTCGAGAGAGGGAGCAGAATTTAAGAGTGGTCCAAGCATAAAAATTCAACTGAGAGACTTATATGTTTTAAAAATCTAAGTAAAAAGGTCTGAACGGAGAGACAAGTTATAAAAAACCTGCAAAGCTGAAACAAAAAGTTTAGCGCCACGTTCAGATACATAAGCGTTCCGAAATAACATTTTTCGCAGAAAGGCATGGAAATAATACGTCCGACTGTTGACCGGAGGAATAATACAAGATCTACAACCGTGTGTTTTGACCATGATGTGTAGAATCAGTGATTAAAGGCCCTTTTAGTGAATTGTGTCCTGAAGCTCCAAAACTAAGTCTGGTACCAGCAGGACAGTTGTAAGTACAAACCAAAATAATTAAATTCTGTAAACGGTAATTAAGAGTATAGTCAGATTTCGGTTCTTTTCATTTTGTTAGATTTTGTATTCCGTTCGTTTCAATTTGGTTGAATTGTTAATTATTTAATTTATAAATTTTTTTATTGTTCTTACTCATCAAACCCAGTTAAAGATCCTGAGAAGAAGAGTTATTAAATTTGATTGTTTGTGAAATATAAAAGATTCTTTTTACCTTGAACGTCACAAATTATAAAATAAAAATATTTGTTTTGTAAATTTTGAAAATATTAAATTCGGCGTGCCAACCTTAGGTAAATAATTTGTAAAACTAAATGAACACCTGCTGAAATAATATTTGGCAATTTAAAAGTTTTTTATTGTAATCAATTTTTTAATTAATTCATTAAATAATTAGATTCCATTTTAAATCTCTACAATATATATATATATATATATATATATATATATAAACGATTTCCATTACTAGAATTGACTTTCATATTAAAACAATACATTTTCTTTAATTATTTAAATTATTATGATTAATTTATATGGTTAAGTTATAGAACAATTTATGTCTTTGCCAATATTGACAAACTATGACACCAAATTATACTAAACGTCCCCAAATTTAAAAAAATTATGTTGATTTAGAGTTTCAATGTATACACTTGCCAGTCTGATTTAATTAATAATTTATAATACGACCATAGTTTCCAGATAAATTTAATATGAGGAAAAATAACAGAGGAGAAAATATTAAACATAGCTGGACGTTTCGACGCTACATACTGCAATGTTTAAATTTTTTCTCTTGAATTTGTTTCCCATAACAAAATTTTCGGGTTGACTTATAGTAAGTGTACTATAATATATATATATATATATATATATATATATATATATTTATATATATATATATATATATATATAATTCCGAAAGTGACCCTTGTACAAAGAAATAATAAGGTTAAGTAAGTTAATTTAGATTTGCCATATTTAAACTAAGTTGGAAAATAATCTGGCTTGTATTAATAATATAATTTATGTATCATGACTAATAGTTGGAATTTATTAAATAAAATTTACATTCATTACAGTACTACAAAACGTTTCGTCCTTATTCAGTTCAGTAGTAAAACAAAACGTGAATTAAATTGAAATAATCCAATTAAAAAGAAATTTTTTAATTAATTCAGCAACATCCAGGACGTCTGATTTATAAATAAGTAAACATCAATTTAAGTATAGTTCGTCAAAAAAAATTTCCGACGCACTCGTGATCAAACAACTTAATTTTCTATTTGTTTTATACTGAATAATACTGCTTGATAACAATGAGGAGGAACACATTTGTAAATTTATATTTAATTTCCGTCAAGCTAAACTTTTTTAATTAGACGTGACATTTTTATTCTTAAAACGACTGCATATAATATAACGTTCATAATATTTATCGGGAAGTCTGGAATCAACTTCTTTTGCTCTCAAGTTTCTCTCTCTCTCTCTCTCTCTCTCGTTCGTATTTCCGCAAATAATTTTTCTGTCCTAGAAAGGAAATGGCTGGCCTTGCTTAATGCTATTAAAACTCAAAATTAAACCCTGCGTTTATTCGTGGACCGAGGTCCTCGAAGCGAATGCAACAAAATAAATATTATCGTGAGCTTTACAGTCACAGAGAGGTGTTGAGCGAGACGACCGTCCGACTATCAATTAACTTGGCACAAATTCTACAGAGTGGACGTGAGACCAGAGAGAAATGTACATTGCTTTCATTGAAAGTTTGAGGACGACAGTTTATCCATATCGTCTTACAGTCTTTTAGAAACTCTTATTTTAAATTACTAAATGTTCTTGTGAATTTTTCCATAAAAAAATTTGGAGAAACTAAGGAGAATAAAATTTAGAGGGGCTTCGAACCTCAACCATTCCAATTACATTGCTAGCAAAGACTTAAACTTATTTTGCAGACCTGATACAATCTAGTGTAGTAATTATCGTTTTCCAACATTAAATTGATTTTAAGAAGATACATTTAACGACCGATTTTTATAGACGTTTTAAATTTCAAATTTTTCTTGACAGCGGCGCTACCCTCTTCAGCTTGTTCTCCACAAATAACCACCTAAACGTACTGCTGTTAACAAAAAAAAATTCTGGGTTAAATATTCTATCAACAATACAATTGGTGGTTAAAAATTTACTTTTTTTTCCAATATTTTTTGCCTTGCAACCTAATACTCCAGTTATTCAAGATTGCACGTCACAAGTATTCCAGCAACCTCTTTAACCTCGTATTTCTTTATGTATATTATCAGGTAAATCAGTAGTAGGCCTACGAAGTTCGATCCTTTATAGACATAATAAGTTATAAAAATAAATGTCCATAATCGTCTAATAATGTCCAATACAAAACGTATGCTTAAATTTTGTATAGGCCTATATATTCGGTGACTGTATAAGTATAGACTCCGAGTCGTAGAGGTACACTACCAAACAATAAAACATTTTTTTAATCTATTTCTTTCACCATGGTCGCACATTTACTCTTTGTTTTGCATGACGGCATCTGATACATTTAATAATAAACCAATTCCAAAAACCAACTTAACATTTCAAATGTTTCTCCAATTTAACAGTTTATTTATTATAACAAAACTATCCGTATTGTATACTAGTACAATATTAAAATAAATTAGAAATAATTATAACATCGCGTACAGCGTTCCTTCCTCCAAAGAGTATGTACACATCACAGACATGTAAATCCGCGGCGCGCAATTACAAACAACGAAATTTTACTTTATACTTAATTAATAAAATGTCAGAATGACACGTCACAATTGGTATAGAATATTGTCGAAATCTGCAGTCCTGGCATATCAAGTATTTTCTTTTGGTGAATTTCTTTCACCCGCGTTTTGTCTCTAACATTTTAGTCCGTATAAACAATTCTATCCGCCATTTTTTGTTTCGTCGGGCCCGATAGCTCAAGGTTTATCAGCAAATTTCTCCTTGCGAGGAGGAAAGTGGGTGACGTCCCTCGTGTTGGACCTCGAGTAGAGGCCGAGCGAAATGCACGGTACATGCTAATGAAATAGCTAACAGTTTTCTTGGCAGATAAGTCAAAGCATTAGTTTCTGGAATTTTGGGCCACGGTTAAAAAAAAACAAATACCAATAGTAGATTTTAATCGACCTATCAGAAGCCGTATCACTGTATTGAAACTGTTACACAAATATGAAGGTAATTCTGTAGTACGGAAGTGTAAACATAGTAATTATTTATATGTGTACCCGCTTCGCTATTAATTTTGTGCGAAGAAACGGTTCTTATCAGAATAAAGTTTTTAGAAAAATGTTCTGGTATGAAATTTCTAGTTCAAGTATGACGAGATCAAGAGTTTAGTCAAAAAACTTATAAAACGTGAACTCCAGTTAAAACCGTTAGAATTACGATGTACACTACATATATGTACATCTTAATATCTAAACTGAAAATTTAATTAGAGATATATATAGAGCGATGTTGCCGAGCAAAAAAGAGAGCCGCCGAATTGATTTATTATAGTGGTAATAGTGTAACAAATATCGTATACTCTGACCCCATTTGGAAATCATAATCTATTAATTCAAATGAACGTAATATGTTGTAATCGGAAGTCATAAAAAATCATCCTTTATTGTTACTGATCACAAATATTAATTCTATTCCAATGTTCCTGAAAACAGTCAAATTGTTAATCATTTGTATTGAATTGAATTAAATCATCACAGGGCAACCTCAATATTATTATTTAACTTATTGTATTAGTAATTCAAGTTTCATGTATATGTTATGGGCTGACCCTGGTCAGGATATCCGTGTTAAGATTGATACTTTCATTTGAACAATAATCATTTCTAATATACATGGAAATATATTTTTTGCGTATTTTCAAGCACAAGATCAAATTACGGTATAACTGTGTGTAATTTGCACCAATTTTTTTCGGCTCTCCCCGAATTTTTAAAATAACATTTTATTAGTTTATTTGAAGATACTTTTAACTATAACAAGGAAAAATAGTTAAATTTATGAAGATGGTCGAGCAGGGCTCGACAAAAAGTGATATTAGTAAATTAACAACAGAAAATGGCCAAGCACACACAAAAATTTGAATTTAAACCCCTACGACGTTTCTTCTGCCAATTAGACCTCCTGAAGTAAGACAATCCACGAAAACTAATACAGACGAACGGGAAGATAACATATACTAAACGATCCAAAGAACTTAACAACAATGTAATGGGTCATACAGTCAGGTTAGAGAACTCGTGTCACTCTTTTATATTTAAACAGAATTTATTGATTCTAATGTGGACCATTTTCGAGATGATTCTAGTAGGTTCAACGTCAAGTATTCTGACATAAGATCAATTAAAAATTATGTAAATATATATTCTGACTATTGAGAAAACAAAAAATAAATAAACATAAATTTTATGACAGTTTGCTTTAGTAATGTTTAATTTATATGTTGTTAAAAATTTTAAATGATAAAATCTTTCACAATGTAAACAGCACCCAACAATGTAAATTAGTTTTTATGGGTCGTTCCCGTTTTAAATTGTACATTATCAGCGTAGAATGACCAGTATATCAATTTTTTTATAAGTATAACTGAATTTATATATTTTGTTATCTGCAACATGTTTTTTTAAAGATGTTATTGTAATCATTGTAACTGTTTTGTTGTTTTAAACTTTAACCAGATGATGGCGCAAAATGAGCGATGAAACGTTGTTTAATTTTACATTAATAAATTCCTTTTTCTGACTAAAAATTGGCCGATGTTCATTTATTCAATTAAAATTGTTGTTATGAATTGTTAGTACTGAATTCTTGCCAACAGACAGTTTAAGATTTTATTTACGTTCCTCAATCATAGTTTTCAAAGAACGTTTAGTTTGTCCTGTATATAATAAGTTGGCACACCGAACATTCAATTTTATAAAACACAAAATAGGTGTTTGCCATACTTAACTAAACAAGACAAGGTATTGTTAGTTTATAAATAATCCCTATGTTGAAACACTTGAGTGAATATGAAACAGTATCGTGTAACTATAAATTGAAAGAACGTTCCTAATTTTTTGGGGGTTTCACGAGTGTACAGTGTGTAATTTGTAGTGCCTTTTTCTTACGTGTAATTACACATACGAAAAAGGGAAGCGGACAGAGGTTTACGAGTACGGTGTTGATCATTATACTTAAATTTTGAGTCTGGAGGACCGAATTAGAAAGCCTATTAAGTTGGAAATAATAGCTCATTTCTAGTTTGTAGGATGGCAGGAAAATCAGTGTAGGACACGTCCTGAAAAAAAAATTTTCTATACTAAGCAGTCATTAAATTAAAATTGTTTATTATTTTTATTATTCTTTTATTTATAATGTTTTTAAGTGCTGTGATTGTTTTCGTGTTTCTTTTAATCTAGTATAAACTATAAAATATTTAGACATTTATTGTTAAACACACTACGAAGTGTATGAAATATATTTTTTCAGCAATTAATAATTAATATGATTGTGAATGTAAGAGAATAAATATTTCTTTATACATGTCCTACAACAAATTACGTCTCGTAACACGGATAAAGTTGGCCCACAGATGCTATCAGAATTAAATATACGTGAAGTAACCTTAACGTGGCTGTTTTTGAAGTCGGAAGTTTGTGTGTCCTGATTGTTGCATCGGGGCTAGTGTGTCAAACGTCTGGCATGTATGGCAGTTGTCCTGTCCTTTACGAGAAGCCTCGTGATCACCTATAAAAATTAAGTGATGGTAATCAAACTGGTTATTTTATAAAGAGCCATTAAAAAGTAACTCTAAATACCACGGGAAACTGTCATACATGGATAACGCAAGACCTACCATTATTTACCATAATTATGAACTTTAAGTAAAGTGTTACATAACTCTGTTATACATAATTGTTTTATAAATGTTCATATTAGTAAAATTTTCGTTTTCTTTGACTTTTTGATTACGAATTTAGATTAATATAAATTATACACCTGAAGACGTCTTAACAGGTTGTGTCTTAAATGTATTAAATTGAAATTAATGAACTTCTGACTTAGTGGCTGATGTTATTCAATTAGAATAGCACGTAAATGTATTACTATTTGAACGTTAACTACTAAATTTGATGACATTAAATTAAATCCGTTCTAAATATAAATAAAGATATAAAATCTCTAGTATCAACACCTCACTGTAACATCCATATATATAAAAATTTATTAGTATAAATATCCCAAAAGTCAAGAACTGTACGAAACGGCCATCGATAGTGCTACTGTTCATCCCGCCCGAAAACCAAGGATTCGACAGTAATGGGAGTCGTTTTGATCACATTATTCTCCACCACCCCCATTCTGAACATCGATGTAACCGACATGGCGGGTATCAGTGTTCATCTCAGCGGTCCCCCAAAATTGTGAATCTGATACCGTATCACTCATTTGGGAACATTTTATCCTTCAACCATTTATAGGATACATTACGTAGATTATAAATTCTGTCGGGTCTGTCACGAATCAGCCTAATAAAATCGATATTAAACTCGACCATTGTGGACATTTTATAAATAACCCCTTCTAATCTTCTTTTTAAATGACCTGATTTTAAGCTTAACCGGTATCACTGTTCATCTCAGCAACCCCTTAAACTATTAATTAGCAATTAATATCAGTATTTTTGTACATTTTATTTATAGCCCTTCCTCGTAACACCAATCGTATGGCATTAAGGGCTGAACTTCGTCTTAACCGCTCTGGGAGATCCCAAAAACCATGAATTTGTCACCAATCTCGGTCATTTGGGATATTTTTATGTATAATCACAGCTCAGCCTTCCAATTACGTTAGGGCATGAAATTAGATTTACCTGGAAAGTGAGTCACCGCTAATTTCATCAATACCAATATCTATTAATTAGAAACCACTGTCCGAATTTTTTACATTATTTTTTCTTGTCACCCCCTTTCCCTCCACTTGGAAAGGCGTCGTTTTTTCTAGAATACAAGTCATTTATGTACAAGTTTGTTTCGCATTGATCCATGCCTCTAAGATTTTATGAAGAATCTGCTCACATACACGCATACATACAACTATTAATATATTATAGAGATCAACAGTTTGTAATGTAAGTTTTATTTAATAATTTTAGCATTGTTTTACGCAATGATGCAGAGACTGAAAATGTTTATACGCGATTATTGACGGCAAAGCGTTTGTAATACGCACAGACGTTTCGCGGAAACATTCAGTGTGATTTGGGAGCCTGACCAGAGTTGGTCATGGCGAAAGAGTGTGTTGGTCATGGAGTACGTGTCTAATTTAGAGTGCAAACAATAATGTATTTAGAAGCTTGTCTTGGTGATTTTAACCAATCTAAACAAATATGACGACGTAAAGTTTGTGTACAGTTGTTAGAGAGGCGCCGGAATTTTGTGATGTGAAACGATATTGTAATCTGTGTTATGGCCCGTTAATTAAATATTTTATTTAAAATAAAATTACTGTGGAGTGCACAATACGGTACCAGAGCAGAGCTAAATAAAATTGTATGTAGAAACTTCGTTTTGTAAACCTTTATGTAACTATAATTTACCGACAGATTTCTCTAGATTTGACAGATTATTTAGTTTTTTTGTTAGCTGCTTTTATACAATATATGTATAATTTATATCTTGTATATATTTGTATTTCTTTTATAACTGTTTTGTTGGAAATTCCACATTGGCTTTAATCTGGTGGAATTTTTATTATTCTATGATTTAATTAAAATAAATGAATTGATTTATTTTGAGCCAAGTGAGTCGTGTTGATGCACTCGAAATAAATAATGTAAAATACAGGATCTAATAATTAGGCTTTAAAACACAGCGTATTTTAAAAACTATTAATATACTCATATAAATGTAAAAATACTTATGAAATTTAATATGTAAATTTTAATTTATATTTAAGCATATCTATAAAACTATAGATTTTTCACGAAATACTTCAGATAAAGTATTCTCAGTTTTTGAAGATAGAAAATTCTTTTCAAGATGGAGAGCTTGATCTAATATATTGAGGCCGCTTGGATAAGTAAATTATCTGGCTATCAGCAGGTGTATCGATCAGACCTTTGGAGTGTAGCCTTCAGGGGTCCACGCGGCTTCGGCTTCAAAACTCTCGCTGACCTCATATTTCGTCACATAATTAGTTTCCAAATGATATCTTGTATCATAAAAAAACCATTATGTATGCTCTGATCCTAATATAGGATTTCAACTTTCTATCGTTGACAGAAAATCTTTAATTTTCTAAATGCAGCCCAATACTTCTAAATTTAGATTATGTTCTTTCCAAAAATTAAATTAATAAATAATGTATTTTTTTCACTTTTTGTTGGAGTAAACGTTTTTCTTGTACACACGTGTGTTTTAGCTGTCAACCGTGTTAAATTGCTTAAATATGTTTACACGAGTGAATACAGAATGTTGTAATATCGGAAAAAATAAGATTATATAATATATATATATATATATATATATATATATTGATTATTGTACCATTTAATGGAGAAATGGCACGGGTATAAATATGTAATAATATGTAAAAAAATTCAATTTATAAATTCCTCACCGAAATAGCTTACAATGAAGAAATCTATGGATAGGATAGCAACGGATAGTATTTTTGTCTGAAAAAAGAATGTTTTGTGCTGACATTTTTGAAGGTAAATAGTAATTAACAAACCTTGAAGTGTGGTTGGTATCAAAGAAGCAGATTATAATAGTTTAAAAAATTATTACTGCCTGTTAATAGGTTCTTACAGATATCTTGTTATTAAAATTTTATATCTATGGAACATGTACGGTAGGTAAATAAAACATTGGACGAGAAGTACAATAATCTTATAGACAGTTCCATGAAATAACAATTTTTTTTAAAAAAAATTTTTTTAAAAAAACTTTATAATGTGGTATATACAATACATAGGTTTAAACTCTATCTTATTAAAAGTATACATTCCAGACAAAAGCAAACCTTAACTTCAAGAAATGTGTACAAGATTTTCTTTGAAGGATTTCAGCTATGAGGTCTGACTTTATGGTAAATGACAGAGTTGCATTACTCAAATTTTAATTAATTAAAATTTAATTAAAGAGTTCACATCAATATATTTCATAAAACCAATACTTAAACTTTGCCTTTTTGTCACTCATTATAGAAGGCGTCTGTTAAAGAACCAATTATTACGATATACTGACTGTAATTATTTCTTATTTCATATATATATATATATATAAATATAAATATATATATATATATATAAATATAAATATATATATATATATATATATATATATATATATATATATATGTATAACATTAAAACAATGTAATATTGATTTTTTAAGTCAACCTCCGATTAAGAAGGAACTTGTAGGTATGATAATATATTTGCTGTTTGACTGCCAGATATGACATGACACTGGATAATAATATAATAGGTAACGTGTTTTAAAACAAAGCCAACTCGCGCCTAATAACTTAAAACGGGGTGGTGTGCCCCTAGTAGATTGGAATTTATTTAGTAAAAAAGCGGTTTATGTTACAATTTACGCTGATTACGCAGGCAGCAGGACGCGTTTTTCCCGTCAAAATCTACGACGCAAGATGCTATATTGGTTTTTATGACGGTCTCCGTCGTTTTCAAGTTCAACTTTCACAGCTCACAAACCACGCAATCCAGAAACTTCAAACTACTACGAAAATAAATGTTAAATCATATAAATATTACCAAATACATTGGGGCTGAGTCAATTTTTCTGCAGTCTAGCAAGGCAAAGTTCGAGTCGTATGAGAATGAGAAAGAATGATGTTACTCATAATTGAAAAGCATATTTCTTCCTCATCTTACAATTTTTACTCAGTTTCATAGTCAAAACATTGCGACGCACATCAGGGACCTTTTCTGCCTCTGACATATTGATTTAGTTAGATTTAATATTACATTATAGGATAGATGAGCGTTAAAATCGAACGTGACGTTATAAAATACAAAAAAAAAGACTCAAATTGAAAAATTATAAACTTTAATAAAAGCATATATATTTGCATGTTTAATTCCAACGGCTCTAGTGAATAATTAAGATATAGTATTGCACTAGTTATATTAACTCTTTTAAAATAATTAATTGTACATATATGTCAAAAAAATAACTAAATACGTGTGAAAAAATAGAAACTGGAGGCTTTATAATCAGTAAAAGTTATTGTAATGGTATTTCTGTCCATCGGGATTATTTGAAGCTTACAAATTAAACTTTATAATTTTATTTGCCT
This sequence comes from Zhengitettix transpicula, assembly GCA_037074705.1. Lineage (NCBI taxonomy): Eukaryota > Metazoa > Arthropoda > Insecta > Orthoptera > Tetrigidae > Zhengitettix > Zhengitettix transpicula. The sequence goes on from CM073593.1 coordinate 11,503,177, forward strand.
GCTGTGTGCGTTTCGTGCATTTCGTGCGAGGAAGCGCTAAGTCCATAACAGCAAATTAAAGGGGATGAAAAGGAACGGCTTAAAGTGCCCGTACCGGAGCAAACAGGTTCATAGCCCCGGATAAGATGCTATCAATGGATATTAGATTTTGTCGATAATTAGCTAGCAGAACTTTAGAAGAAATAATCATGAACCGTGCGTTAGGATTTTTATTTTCCGATAGAGAATCAGGTTGTCCTTGATAGTAACTAATCATGACAATAATTCTGCAGAGGAAGATGTGGAAAATTGTAAATCAACGATAAGGGACAGAGAAAACAATTTGAAAGAGATGGACACATATACGAACATAGTTGAGATTCTTTCGAAATTACAAATTCTAAAGAATTCAACCAACGGCAGAGTCCGTCTTCCAAGACGAAGCTTATTGTCTTTGACAATATTCAACAGTTTGCATATGCTCTGCGTAATTAATTTTAATTTTTCTATATAAATTTACATTTTACTTCAAATCATTTCATTAATATATAATCGATTAATACTACTGAGATTTAATTTATAAAACATTTAGTTTATAAAACAGCATAACATAAACTTTTTGTTATTTCATTTGCAATATGTCGACTCTAACGAAAAAAACTAAATGAAATGGTATACAAGAAATATACAATCAGAGAACAAAGAGCTTCATTATTTGCGCGATCAGGTCATTAAAGATAGTAAGAAATTAGTTCGCAAAATAAATATCTATTTCGAGTTGTTTCTTTTATGGAAGAATGAAAATTGTTGCTTAGCAACGGACAGGAGCAGAGATACATTTCTCAGTAAATTATAATTCGATGGTTCTCGAGTTGCCATGGCAGCGAAGGCAGACAATTATGAACGAAGAGGTCCGGAATATAAACACGGATAGATTTAATTTGCTTCTATTAGTTAACTATTATTCTGGCTACTCGAAATAAATTACATAATATATTTATAAACATTATATTATGCTCCAATGTTGGTAGTTGAATTATTAGAAAAGTATGTAAAGATAAAAAATAAAAATGATAGTAAGGCCAGCATCTAGCGTGAGAAAATTTATATTTCTGGGTTCACAGACATAACTTGGTAATTTGAAAGATTGTTAACATAGTATGTTTACGCGTGTATCCAATTAAGACAAAAGTGTTTTGCGTGGTAAAGTCTATTCTATAGATTTCACGTCAGGATAGCCAACGTTGACTAAACTTCAGAGTTTGAGAAGGGATAAACAATTGTAAGTAAAAATTGAGTTGGGCGGCGGATTTGGGACCAGGCTGAGAGCCTAGAGTCCAGTTTTACAAGCCAAAGTGTGGTATTAATGACACACACAAAGCACCGTAGTGAAGCAAAAATATATTACTTTTGTATAAAGGTAAATATAACGTGCGTGTGTACTGCGTGACATTATCCCGTATTATTAAGTTTTAAAGTTCTTCCAAAAGGTTTGCAACCATTTATTTACTAATTTGGTACGAATAATAAATCTTGTATAACAAAGGCACAATCGCGAAATTTACAATTTGACTTAAACACACTCATTTTACAAAAATTCGTTTGCAGACTCGTCACAAACCAGTATTGTACCTTGTCACAATGAAGTCTTAAGACGCTGCATATTGGTACAGACCGGAAATGGTCGTACTGGCGACTTCCTGAGACTGACAGACGCAGCGGATCATATAACATCTGAAATAGCAGTGGGCTGGACATTAGTAACCTAATATAAAAACGTAGATGGACGAGTAGAATTATAAACTTTCGAACAGTGCAGTATATTTATTTTTATTACCATTACCTTTAAGGTTTTACGAGCCTATAATCTGAGAAAGACGGCTCATGTTCGGAATTGGAATCAGACGGGCTTGATTAAATATCTACAGGAGAGATCCATTGCTCAAGCAATGTCATTGACTTTTGTAGCGAAAACCCAGTTAATAATATTCGGAATATTACATTTCTGTTAATCAGCGTCCAGGTTTTATGCGTAATTTATCTTCTTCTAATAAATAAAACTGAGTGTTTGTTTGCATGTATTATGGATATTCCGCGTACAAATCTACACCCGTTGAGAAAATTTAAACAAACACTGTTGGGATCAGACACATCTACCACCCCCAGGGGATTGGACGGGGTGGAAATATTAAAACAGGCTAAAGCGGCCGATATCTAAGTCGAATAAATTTTTTTAAGATGTCAAAATGATTGATAGTCTTTATACCTATGTTTCCTGTGTATAATTTAAACCCCTATCGGCTTGGGATGGGAGCACCCATAAATGTGGGGGTGGATTTGAATTACATAATAATAACGCAAAAACAATCAAGATTGGACTCGAATCCAGGGTTATGGATGTCGCTGATATTAATTATGACATTCAACTTGCAGTTTAACCCCCACGGGCGAGGGTGAACGGGGGTGGAAGTTTTCAAACATTTTAATCGGTCGATGTTATAGTCAAATAAATATTTTTCAGAGTCAATTAAATTCATAATATTTCTCTAAACGTTCCCCGTGTATAATTTCAACCCCTATTGGTATGAGAGGGGAATATGCTTAGGAATGGGGTTTGGTGGGGCGTTACATGAAAATAACGCACATACGACCGAGATCGGAGTCAAATCCGGGGATATTGAGTTTAATTATGACATTCAACATTCCGTTTAACTCGCCCAATTGGGGGTGGAGATTTTCAGACATGTTAAATGGTCGATATTTGCGTAGAATAAGTATTTGTCGGAGTCAAAGACATTCATAGTATTTATACCAATGTTTTTTGTGTATAATTTTAACACTATTTAGCATGGATTCAAGTCAAGTTATGGATGTCGCTGAGTTTATTTATGATTTCAATTTTTTTTAGCCCACAGTAGAGGAGGTGGTCGAGGGTTTAAATTTTTGAACATGTAAAACGACCGATTTATTAGTTGAAATAAACTTTTTCGGGATCAATGAGTTCAATCCCTTTCGGCATGGGAGGTGAGCTCATTTAGGGATTTGGATCAAGATGCGTAACATAAAAATAATCCAAAAGCAACCGAGATTGTAGCCGTATCGGGAGTTATGGGTATTATATGACAACCCTAGCAACGCCGGCAAATTAGCTAGTAAATACATAAAATTGACTGTGTATGTTCCGCATATAAATCTACACTCGTGGAGAAAATTCGACCAATTTTTGTATACGTGATCCTTTAAAATTTTCGTCGAATAAATATTTTTGTGGTTAATGAGATAGAGTTTCTCCAGATACTTTTGTGTAAATTTCAACACCTTTAAGCATGGGAGAAGAACAGCCTTACGGGGATGTGAAGGGCCGGTACATGAAAATAACTAAAAAAACAACCGATATTGGAGTCAAATCCGGGATTATGTAGATCTCTGAGTTTAATTATGACAACCCGGGCAACGCCAGCCACCTAGATAGTTAATTATAAAATACAAAACTATTGTGTATTATATCCCTAAAGAAGCATATTTTGAGAGGTATATATATTCAACGTATAATAACTGACAAATTTACTCACTCAAATTTAGAAAGTTTGAACTAAAGAGCCGTCGTTACGTGCGTGGTATGATTTTATTCGCGTATCAATTATAAATACTCGTCTATATTCCATAGATATGGTTTTATTGATTTCAACTTTGGAATAGGAACAGGATATTATATCTGGATCTGAAATTTGTATTTTTGTGAAACTGACTGAAATAATCAGTTAAACCTACTCATTGATTGTGGCTTAAGGCTACGTCAATTATAAATGGAGTGTATCGCGACAAAAAAATAAAATTCACAACCCTTTGGGTATCAATGACGTGTTTACTAATTTCAGGTACAAACACTAACCCCGATCATGTTTCCTGTTACGTAGAAACTGACATAGTTTCATGACACATTTTTCCGTGAAGGGAAGTAGGTTAAAAGTAAGGACTCACTTTTCGTGTTAGTTTTAAACAGAAAAAATTTAACCTGAATTTTACATAAACTAATTAACAGCCTTTAAAGTCAGAAAAATAAATTTATTCATGTAAACATTTATTCTTTAAATGACCTCTTCAAGTAATGAGAAATAATTATGAGAACTTTAAAGAAAATGTTAAATTATGTGCATTTTGATGTCGTGGGTTATACAATCCAGTTTTTCTAAAATGAAAGTTAAATACTAAAACCAATAAAATATTAATTGCAGATTTGATATATATAAAAAAGTGGACCCAAAATAATCCTCCTTAATTCGTAAAAATAAACAAAAAATAATTTTAAATTTGATGTGAATTTTTTTCATGTGCCGTATACCAACACGAAGTCTGCAGAAATAATGCAACCAATGAAATAAGATAAAAACACAAGAAATTAACAGACAATAACATAAATTAATTTTGAGCAATATATAATTTTAAAGTGAGTAGATGATTCGTTCAACTGTTGTGATCCATGTCAATACTGGATTATTCAATAACTCATCATAAATAATATTTAAATGAGAAGTGTCTTGTTTAAAATTTAAAGAAAATTTGTTGGTATTAATATGGAACATTTCTCATTTTAAACTTTTATTCAAATTAGTTTCCTTATCTAGAATAATAGTAATATCAAAATTAAAATTGTGATTAAGATCCAAACAATGTTTTCGAATCGGAGAATGTTTGTAAGTTAAATGTTTCTTATTTGTAGATCCGTTATTTTGGCCGTAAGCAATAATCTTTGTTGATTTATATTTTATATTCATATTGTTTGTAATGCGTTGTAACTTTGGCTATATCACTTCACTCTGGCGATAGCTGTTGACAAAAGATCACAACAGTTGATCGAAACGTCTACTTCACTTATAAATTCCAAATTACTTTCTATTATTAGTCGTTAATTTCTTGCCATTATCTTACAGACGTTAATTGTGTTCTTTTATGAAATAAGGTACAGCTAAAAGCAGTTATATTGTTGAGCTGAGTACAACTCGTCAATATTTAAAAGAGTTAACTATTTGACGTGAGCAGATGTAGAATTTTTTTTTATTTAAAGTTTATAATGGTCGCGTTAATAACTTGGTCATTGGCGAGCCATAAATAAATTACAAATAGTGCTTGTTTACGTAATTACGCTGCGATTCACATTGATTCCAATACTATACATACAATTGAACAGTTTGAAAAATTAATTATACATTTCAAATGTGGGTTTCTTACATTTACATTTTACAATTCGGATTTGTTAATTATTTGTCATAAAAATAGGATAATTAATTATATAAACTTATTTGAATCTGCGACTGTTGCAATGTAGAATTCTGTCACTATAAAGTGGAATAATAAATATAGTTTAGATTATGAGTGTCATTCTTTGGAATTATTGTCTTATTGTTACATCTGATGCAAAGCATTTCGCTCATTTATGTTAAGATGTGCATGGTCTCATTATCCAAAATTTTTAAATTGACGGATTATATAGTGTGATCATTGAAGTAAACAGAGTATGTTTCAAATTGGAAAAGTGTCCTTTGATTGGAGTGTTTGACGTTCGTTTGGTCTGTCCTATATAACCCGCATTAGAGTCAAAATGCTTTTTCAAAATCTTATAATATGCTCATTGACTTTGAATCTTGTGATTGCCGACGCCTGTAACGTCTAGTTCTTGTCCTCCCTGAGCACGTATGATATCGCCGTTTCCACGTGGCAATGTCCGGTGAGTGATATGTATGCTGCCGACAGAGCGTCAGCCTTACGTAACCAAACACTAACTGCGCACGTATCTGCACTGCAGCATATCCATGTCCTGCATCAAGCTAATCTTACAAGTGCGTAGAAATTGCTTTGACGTGATACTGTTTATCATTTAGCAGTTTATTTTTGAGTAAGGTCGATATGTCATAATAGTTTCACATTCTGCAGAGTATATATTTTATAAGCTGATGATTTACGTTGCGTCAGATTACGGATACCTCGCTCGTTTGACTAAAAGAATGAGATCCGCCTTCACCAACGCCGTGTGGAAAACACTGGCTCGAAAACAAGCGTTGATGAGGTCCGTGAATGTTAACCGTATATTACCGAAAATATTTGCTAAATCGGCAGTTATTCTCCGTCGGGACCAGGGGATTTTCAGGCCTAGGATCTTTGAAAATACGGCGTAACTCCTCAAGGTAGAATGAGACTTCTTCCAAAGGTTTCGGATGCCTTTTATTGAAACCATTTATATGTTTTGGAAATGTTTATTACATATCAAGTATCCGTCATAAATTCATTAATATTGAGCTACCAAATTCTTTATGATATATAAATATATCGACATGATATCAATCCTGAATCTCTGTGGCAACTGATCTTTCTGTAGATTCATTGGAATTCCGGGCGGCTTCTCAATTATTCCAAGACAATTTGCTGAAGAGCAAGGACATAACAGTTTTCTTCCAGAACGTCATTGTCATAGCCTGACATGGAGTGCACTAAATGCAAATCAAACGAAGGATCTGACAACCTGCTGTATGGAAGGAATATAAACAGATTGGCAATAGATTGCTGCAAATGAAACGATCCCTGGAGCAAATTGGCGGGTGTCAAGATCATGGCCACTTGACTGCCATATAAACACAGCCTTCTATTTGGAGCGCGACTTAAAGTTACAAAGATATTTTGATTATATTTGTTAATATTCTTAAGAATGTTTCATAAACTACGTTAATATACTTGGAGGGCTATTTCACGTCAAATCAATGAAATTAAAAACATTTTTTCAGATTCACATGAAATTTATACATTTCGATCTGCGCCTAAAGAGAGAAAAATATTATTTAGATAAAAATATTATTTAGTCGCTTATTTTTTGTGTAAGAAAGGTAGAAAAAACTTAGAAAATTAGGGTTCTCGTACTTACAAAACCTCTGCGATAGTCAATATATCGGGGAACTTGGCGCCTCGGGGTGCGTCGGGGTACCTAGTGTATCCCTCAGGGTCCCCAAAGCCAAGCTGAGTTGTGTGTTGTCCACTTCGGACACTTCCCAGGCACATATTTTCTTCTGTCCTCCCCTGGGAGCAGGACATAGAGATTTAGATATCAAGGTATCCCCGATCCCTCCTTGAAGGGTTCTACAAAGGCCAAGGGAAATCAAAATCAAATCAGGTCCATGTATATCAATAACGTAAAGAAAAACTTTTAATATTGTACGAATTTATTAAATTACGTTCATTTTCCTGGTTATATTGTAGAGATTACAAATGTGTAATGAAATGCTTCATTAAAATTATTTATTTAATTATTGGCGGCGTAACTTTGAGGCCAGAGCGTTGTAAAGAACATAATTACTAAGCGCGAGAATGCAGAGACGATAATGGTTGCTAGGTGTATTGCCGAAAAGGAAATTTGATAAGAGTTGTTAGCTGATCCTATTGGACCAGTCGGCCAGCTGCCCTTGAAATTCGGCCGAGGCATGGAGTTTGGTAAGCTGCGATCCCACAGCAGACCAATTCTTGTTATCGGAAGGGCGTGGGACAAGGACAAATGCCCGACCTACCTGATGCAGGTTTCCCTAGGGTTTTCCCTGCATTATCTTTAGGCGAAGCCGGGTAGGATCCTTAAATTATAGCCAGGGGGCTCTAGTTAACCCTTAGCTACCTTCCTCTACCTTTCGATCCCTTCCTACGCTATTAAAGAGGAGTAGTCATCAAAGCGGTTAACTCTCATGTAGCCTGTGACTCTAAAAAAATTAACACAGTAAAGTAAACACATAGATAGTCAGAGAGCAGAATGTAGTCAGAAAACTCAGATATTCAGAGAGCAGATTGTGTTTTTGGATCTCTTGACGAAACAGTCAAAGTAAAGTAGTCAGAGAGAAGCGTGTGTTGAGAGAAACAGTTAGTCAAAGGTGACCGAATTCTGTAAAGTATAGGCTAACATCATCACCTTTTATATTAAAGATTCTGCACAGAAAACTGAGCGTGACAATACGAATTCAGCAAAGTAGAAAGGTGCCCTAAGTGTTGAAAGTGAGACGAGAAAAAAATCAGTGCTGTGGCCTGTCTATGGAATTTAGTGTTCTATAAAATTAAGTAATCACGTGTACACAAAGCAGAGTAGCTCTAAATAAATGGTTTGTGAAAAACAAACCTTCTTCGGTAACCCTATACAAATATCGTTTACCGCCAGATTTCTATAACTATGCCAGATTTCTATAACTATGCCAGATTTCTATAACTTTTCAGATTTTTAATAGTTTTTGTTTGTTGGTATAAAAGTTTGTTATTGTAAATTTAAATCAATTTTTCAAGTTCCTGCGAGGGATGTTCTCTCGCAGACAGAACCTTGTATGAGAGATACGAAGGGGCTACTTTTGGGGATGTCTTTCCTCTCCGTTTTTGAACTAAGGTTCCCACAAGCCGAGGCACCTCGGCCTGTTCTGAGAGGTGTATGTTCCGGGGTCACAGACCTTGGTCATACGGTAAGAGTTGTCCGCTATTCCCATTAGAATAGTCGGCCAGCTGCCTCCTAAACTGGTCGAGGCACGGAGAAGGGAATGCTGCGTCCCCACAGCAAACTCCTCTCCCGCTATCGGAAGGGCGTGGGACAAGTACCCAATGCTCGACCTACCTGATGCAGGTTTTTCTAGGGTTTTCCCTGCATTTCTTTAGGCTAATGCCGGGTAGGATCCTTAAAATATAGCCCGGGGGGGCCTAGTTAAGCCTTGGCTACCTTCCTCTACCCTTCCGCATCCCTCCTTTCAAATCCCTTCCTATGCTATTAAAGGGGAGTTGCCCAACGTGGATTACCCTCATGTAGCCTGTTGCCCTAAAAATATTGAGTCTATTTTGTCTACATTGTAAGGGTATTTATTGAACTTAACACTATATTAAATGTTCATTTTCTGAGAAAATATAGTTATAATGTAATCCCGACTTAGTTATATTAGGAATACATTTACTTTGTAATAAATACACGGGTTATTTCGAATACTTTTGTAAAACAATCAGTTTACGTTTTATAATGAAATAAAATTGTCTTTGTCAATTTTAAAGTGTCACAATTAAGCCCTACTGGGCGAAATAACAGTGATGATCATTAAGTAAGAGTTTAAATGACAGAAGTCAGATTATCTATACTTCCTTAAAAATATGAGTTGACACTGTACGTCGGAAGTTGCTATTCATCTTGTTATTTAACGAACAATGTAGAGAGGGAGTATCCAAAAAAGTGTGGTTTGCTCTGTGGGGGATCATAAAGGGTCTCGGGTGTGGGGAACGGGATTCAAATCCCTGAGCTGCTGTTGTTGGGTAACCATCTTATTTAACATGAAGTCCTAGCATACGTTGGTTTTTTCCCCAATTTATTATTCTGTATTCTAGTACTAGCCCACTAGCCATGTCCAAAAACAAGGCCTCCGCGAGCAAAATGTCTGTGATTTTTTTCTCCAACTTGTATTTGTTGTGGCCCTTAGTGAAAAACCAAGTTATCCAATTCGAAAGGCCACGGGAAAAGTATCTATGGCCTCTAAACCACGAGATTTTGCACCTCTTTTCAATTCATCGCTAATACCAAAAGCGTGAAGCATTCTATTGATCATAAAGTACTGTAATAAATTGTCGAGCACTAAATATACGTGATTTTTATAATCAATACAATACATTGAGAATTACCGAAATTACACCCGTTTTTCTGGCTGTGTACAGCTGGACGGGTAACGCTAATATGGCGCTGAGACTGGGAGTGAAATACGCGAGGGTGAAACTAGCACAGATGTTTAAATTATTTAAGAGTATTGTTTTTCTATGAGGAAGTAAGAGTCAAGTGTTTCAAATAGTACCTGTATTCTTCTACAAGGAAGAAAGAGTAGCAATCAGAAATAGAGAATTTGACTCCGAGCACTTACCAAAAGGAAAACATGACAAAATGGGTTTATTTTCGGCTATTCTCCTTGGATTTTTAAAAACAGATAATGCGTTCGAAACAGAATTAAATTCTCTAAAACCTTTATTCTATGACCAAAATTTTGGAGATATTATCTCTAGAAATATGACAAACAGCATTCTTTTCGAAAATGACGTAAAATGCCATATGTTTGACGAACGATTTCTACCACTTTGTTAGACCGAATATCGTAATCAGTTGCACCACTGGATTCATAATTTTAAACTCGACAATTTATTACTGTACTTTATTTTCAATAGAATGCTTCATTCTTTTTCTACTAGCGAAAAACTGAAAAAAGGGGCAGAATTTCGTGGTTTTTAGGCCACAGAAACTTTTCCCGAGGCCTTTCGACATATACAAGTTGGAAAAAATATTCCCGACGTTTTGCGTGGGAAGATATATATATATTAATTAGAGGCCAGTAATTGTTTTAATATAATTGGATTGTTAGCGGTACATTTCTTGAAAGCAACAATCACAGCTCTTTGTCGGCGATAGTTGTTGGAAACCGCCCGCTCGTACTGAAGTACATAAAGGCCTCGAGGAGACATACGTCCGAGGGCTGACCGAGGGAGCGGCTGATCCCAAAATTCCAGGTGGAATAACAACGAGAACTACGACCATGTTTATTAAAAATAATGTGTACAATCAGTGAATAACGGCCTTTTTAGTGATTTGTGCCCTCAAGCTCCAAGAATCAGATCTGGTACCAGAAAGACATTCGTGAGTACAAAAAAAAATATTTAAAGTCTGTAAACGAGGATTAAAGGTATAAGTCAGATTTCGTTGTCTTGTTTTGTTTTCGTCTTCTTTATTGTGTTTAGAATTTATATTCCGTTCATTTCAATTTTGATTTGTTAATTAGTTTATTAAATTTGTTTGTTCTTATTATCAAGCTCAGTAAAGACCCTGAGAGAAAGAGTCATTAGATGAAATTGTTGTAAAATTATAAAGTTGTATTTTCCTAGAACGCCACAAATAAAAAAATAATAATATAAATTTGGTTTGTGAATTTGAGGAAATTAAATGTGCAAAGTGAGACTGATAATTTGTATCTTTGAATAATATTTTTTAAAATTAATTAATTTTTTAATTAAAGCCTTTCATTTAATCATTACATTTGGCCCAACAACGTGGGGAAATTTAATTTAATTAATCATCCTTTTAATCATTACAATATATTATGACTATTGAGAAAACTAATAAAAGAAATCAACATCAGCCAATTTTATGGCAGAAAAAAAATATTAATGTAAAATTAAACAACGTTTCATCGTTTATTATTGTATTTGTATTTGTATCTTTGAAGAATAAAATTTGTTTTGTTAATTAATAAATTTAATTAAATTAACTCATTACAGTTATTCATTACATTTTGGCCCAACAACGTGGGGCAAATTTAATTCATTTAATCATTTCAGTTAATCACTACAATATATATATATATATATTGTAATGCCAATTAATTAAGCCATTAATTGTTTTTAAATAATTTAAATTGTTAGCGAATAAATTAATTGTAGCGGCATGAGCGAGCAAAGCAACAATGAGCGGCGAGTTCTGTTTCTTTGTTGAGGAGTCGGAATGGTGATTACGCGCGCAAAGGTATAGTTAGTCAGCCACGAGAGACATTAAAAACAAATCTTGACCGAGATACTTAGCAGTTCAATCCAAATCGATAAATAAATCAGTAAAAGTCTAAAATCTGCATTTCGTGAGTTCCTGTAAGCAAGCAGATAGTTGGACAGAGAGATGTTCTAACAACTAGCCAACGGTGAAGCGAGGGTTGCTTCATTATAAAGAAATTGAACAACTTCGCGTTGAGGGAAAATGACATCCTTTAGCTGACCAATTAGGAGATCATCCGAGTTTCCTGGGAGCTGAGTACTTGCATTTCGACTTCGTATGTGTAGAATCTGTGAGGAAATTTAGAATCAGTGTAATAAAATTTGCATTATAGTGTACTTTTGAAGCTACAAAAGAATGCTGGTACCAGTCTGACATTATGTGAGTAACCAAAACTTTGATAATAATATTTGTAAACGGTAACTAAAAGGGAAATGTCAGATTTCGTTCACTTTTCATTTAGCTTTCTTTCATTTATCGACTTATTGTTTTAGGTAAATTTTAAACTGAATTGTTAATCATATTATTAAATCATTTTCTCTGTTAATTATGAAACCCAGTGAAGGCCGTGAGAGATGAGATATTAAATTTTGATTGTAATTGTTTTTAATTTTTGAAAGCCACAAATTGATAATAAATTATTTTGTTTGTTAATTTTTTTATAATCTTTTAATTTAATTAACCTATTTATTTTTATCATTACAATATATATATATATATATATATATATATATATTGTAGTAATTGGTAATTAAGGCATTGTGCTAATTGAAAAGTTGAATTGCAGCGGATTCATTATTAGTGGATATAGAGCGGACGCCGCAACAAACCGGCAAGACAAAGAAAACATTGTTGATGAGTCGAGAAGGTTCTACGCGCTCAAAACTTACGAGACGAAGCTTTACAGTCGGGCAGTAGGCAGCGAGGAGAAAAGACTAAAATTCCAAGTCATGAAAGTTTGAAAGTTTTACAGTCGGGCAGCAGACAGCAAATAGAACACAGACGAAAAGTTTTACAGTCGGCAGTCAGAACGAAAGAATGTGATCCAGTCACAAACATGCTTTCAAATATTAAAAAGTAAAGCAATCTTTAGTCGGGAAGGAGAGAGTGCAACTAGTGTTGTATTCGGTGGTCGAGCGGGGATTCATCATGCTGGCCATAGACAAACCAATGAAGTACATTTTCAATTAAAGTCACGAGATCCACAAATCCAGGTTGCAGTAAAGCATCGAGAACCAACCAATTTGTGTTAAACAAACTAACAAACTACACCAATTAGAGCCTGTGAACATTTAGAGTCTGTGAGAACTTAGAATCAGTGATGTCCCCAAAATTGTGCACGAAAAGCTAAAAAGAGTCCTGGGCGGCCGTAAGTAGAGAAAAAACTTTAAAATAATTTGTAAACCGTGTTTAAAAGATAAAAGTCAGATCGTTCTTTAATTATTTAATTATCGATAAAATGAGATCGTTAATTCTTGAAAAATTCAAAACTGTTTAAATTCAATCTTTAGTATTATTTCTTCCACAACAAATTTCGTCTATGTTCAGACGCATTGATTTCCATAAAAAAGTAAATGTAATTTTGATTATATAAATTCTGCCATTTATCAAACCCAGTTCAAGACCCTGAGATCCCAATTATTTTGTGTATTTTATACTTGTTTTAAAATTGATAATAAATTTTTTTAGTTGTTTAAAGTTAATAGTTGTTCATTTAAAACGCCACATAGTCATTGATTTCCATATAAAGATTTGTAATTTTTTTTAATTTTTACAATATATATATATATGTATATATAGCTACAGGGACTCTGTAAATTAATGTCTTCATTAAAATATTTCTCCTAACGATTTTGGAGGATTGATTTTCTCAATATCCCACAGTTATCCAGATTAGTTATTATTTATTTTGCTCTTTTCTACAGGAAAGAATTTTGATATGATGAATTTGAGTAGCATACTTGTTTTTGTACGAGTATATTCGTAGTAGTTTCGAGGCCAAGGCAATTACTGGCAGTTCTCTCTAGCGGCTGACTGCTCTGGCGTTTATTGGCTCGGAAAATAACCGAAATTTAGCAAGGAAAAAAGAAAGAATAATACAGCGCAAGTCCCCCTGGAGCGCGGCAGTGTTGGCTGAGCGAATTAAGTAAGACGCGAAGCCTCGCCCCACGAGGCTTATTTACCAGGAACCAGAACTGTCGCCGAGGTCCCGTATTCAATTCCAGCGCGAGGCCTTGACGCTGGGGTCGGTGAGATTGTCGATCCACTGCCTGCGTCGCCAACTCAAAGTAAATATTTGTGGGCTCCTTGGCAGACGGTTCTGTTGGCACAGGGTCGTTAATGGTAAGTAATGGCCGTTTGCTACGTCTTCTTCTGCGTATCTCTCGCATTCTCGGAAAGCCGAATAATTCTCCCATCTCAAAAAAAAGTTCAATTCGATTATATTAGTATGAAAAGAAATATATTATCCTATAACTTTTATGAGCCTCGTGACTCTATTATCTCCCTGGCTCACACCTCTGGAGAAAAAAATCTATCTAAAAAAATTAAAACGTCTTTGCATGTTCAGTTTTGTGTATCATACAAATATAATTGCTGCTCCTGGAGCCCAGAGTTGGTTGGTACTTATTAGAAGATTACGTACCGTTACAACACGCTGGAAAAAAAACTTGGTTTGAATGTTTAACTGGCGAAGTTGAAATTATAGATGGGAAAATGGAGCAGAACGAAAGTGAAGAGAAAGACTTGCTTCTCCGTCTCAATTTAGAACCTGACTAATTCAGCACTTGTTCCGAACCCTTCGTACTCGAATCACCGTTTCATTCTCCTATAACATTAGGAACCGAATTGCAGGAAAAGCTACTTCTGTTTATATATAATTTTGTCTCATACATTATAAGCCCTAATATTATAATCTGCAGCTACATCTGTGTATTATAACTTATCAAAAGCACATAGAAAAATATGTTTAAATCATTCTATTCCCTGCTTTAAACAGAGAATATGGAAATTAAGGAAAATCTAACAGTAGCGAAAAGAAATTTTATCGACGTTTTGAGACAGCTGCGTTTACTATTGAAATATTACTTTGAGACAGCTGACCTTATTGACACAAGTGTCCAAGGGGACGCTCCGGCCCCTTATGACTGTATTGTGTGCACGTACAGACCATTATATAAATTTTGAATTGCTAAGCGAGCAAGGGTAGTTATAATCATTGTGGTACCCTAGAGATTACGTATTGATGAAGGACTAGTGATTAAAGATAGCCATTAGCAGTTCAGCAGAGCAACAATAAGACACCAAGTGAATAATTTATGAAGAGAATATAGAACATCTAACGATAGAGTAATTATAAAATTATTAATAAAAATGCAACAACGCAGTGCTACAAAATGGAGATATTGTTTACGATGAGATGTGAATGATACATGAAAACATTTGAAACAATCAGGTATTATTATAAATAAACAACAGCCACTTTAAGTCGGAAAATGATATTTATTGAAAATTACAGTACTGCTCGGGCAAAGCAGTCGCCGAAGAACGACCCTGACTATAAAAGATTGTACCTGAAGAGGTCTCAAATTAGCGACGAAACGTAGTTTAATTTTCAATAAATATTTTTACACTAAAAATGGCTGTTGTTTATTTATAATTTGTCATAAATAGTCAGAATATATATATATATATATATATATATATATACATATCATTATCAGAAGTTTTTATGGAAAATTAAGTTATTATTATTAAAATATTGAAATACTTACTAGGATTTACCAGTCCTGAAGGCAAGCTTTCTTTATTGAAAAAATTATCCTAGTTTTTCGTAGTTGTGACGATGTAGTCTAAGACGTCTTCGAGGATTAAAATGATTCTATTTTGTGATATGAAGAGAATCCTTCATTTCAAGGAATTACTGACAGTATTCAATTACTTTTATTCCAAGACAATTTTTTTCAATTTCTATTAGGCCTACGTGTATAATATTATGTTAATTAAAAATTTGATTTTTATAAAATAATGGATACACAGGTATTAATTTTTTAAAATTTTGTATTTTGATACTATATGCGACAATTTGCAGGTAAAGAAAATCAGAGAATTTATTTCCCAGTGTAAAGAACTAAATGACTGTATGTTTGACAGGATTTGCTATTTTTACATTGAAATGCTAAATATAAATTAGAAAAGCAATGCGGCTAAGGATCTAATGTCTGAAATATATAGGTCAGAAATATTTTTAAATTTTTCTGTCAGTATGACTTTCTGGAGCCCTTCAGAGTTATTAATGGTGCCGTTCCAGTTCTCTTTTCTCTTCGGCTTATCGGGATTATTAAGACGTTATGTTATTGAGATATTAGGTGCTACTCCACGAATAATCAGATTCATATTTTTTATTTCTGTTCTAAAAAAAATGAAAAATGATCATGTCATTCGATGTAGGTTAACGACGGCGCTGTGTCGCACTCAGGTTTCGTATCAAGTTTTACCGACATCTATTCGTAGACTTACTGGCGTTTGCAATGAATAAGGGCGTACCTAAACCGATGCTTATTTAACATAGTCACTACGTGTATAAAAATTCATTTAAAACCTCAAGCTCTTCTTCCGAAATGATCTAGAGCTGCAAAGATTAACTGGAAATACGATAAGTAGAGAACATTGAATGGAATGCCAAGTTTCCCTGATCCGCTGAGGCAAGACGGAAACTATGCTAAACTATTTAGAGGCATTCTGTGAAAAAAGTACCACAAAGGGTCCGCTTGTATTTAGATATGTAGTGGAAGACAAGCAATTATTCAAACGCGGTGAGGCTCAAAGAGAAGATTGCTTGTTTATTAACAACTATAAGCTGTGCTGAATAAACTCAACGGGGAATTTTGAAAAAGATTATTGACCTCGGAGTTTTTAATGGATATGAAGAAACTATAAAAGCCAATGTAGATATCAAAATTAAAACTAGTATTCAAGTCAATTATTATGCAGTGTGAATCAGGAAAACTACATTTCATACCAGACGCTAACGAGCGCAGACGTCGATTGAATCATTTCGCAATGATAAAGCGGTATAGCGTGAGTGATGATTTCTAGTAACATGTATTTAACTTTATGTGGGTCTCAATGGTAGCCCAAATCGAGGCAGGTGCAAATAATCTATGGAAATAAGGAATGGAAGAGCTTTATCTTAGTTTTACAGAAATTCTGTTTTTTTTGTAGCATACTGTGAAAATACAGTTCCACTGTTTGATAATAACTCTCCTCTCCTATTGTCCACTTTCGACATTCCTAATAACTTAGGTTATTGACTCCCCTCATTCCGGCCCCACTGGATATAGAACGCCATTCTGCATTTAGCTCAGTCGCTTCTCATATATAACTTGACGATTTCTTGAATAAATTTAAATGTTTTTACTAGCCAGCTGGGTGTTGTGGCAGTTGGCAAGCGTGCCTCAAGGACGGTGCCAACTGTTCCGCGTTTCAAATCGACGCGATTCCGTCTCTCTAGAAAGGTACGTGTACGCTAACGTGACCAGTGCACGCACGTGCGTCAGTTCGCTGCTTTCGGCACGTGCTGGCAATATACTAATGATGAACCAAAATTGTTAAACTATTTTGGTCAATCAGACAACCCATTACTTGTTAAACTAATCAACGACTGAATTAATAAAGCAATATGGCTAAGAATGGGAAATGAAAATATTCATTGTATAGGTTCATCTACTTGTTCCTTTCATATTGAAGTTTAATATTCCATCCGCTTTTGATTTCTTTCACGTGTTTTCTCACTATATTACACAGTCCTTTGAATTCATTCTTTTCAAGATGGAATCTGAGAGTTCTTATTCATCATATATAAACACTTTGAGTAGGTTATTAAAATTTCTGTTTATTCGCTCCAAACGTAATTCACGTCCCTTAATATTTCACTGAATTTTGCTAAGAAATCTATTACTGCTTAATATATTTCATTCCTTTTAATTTTATTACAGAACTTTACAACATAGAACTCGCCAAGTTGTCCGGGAGGTAACCCATGTATAAGCACGTAGTAGACGGACACCTGGATTTACCCGGGGTGCGAGTTCTTGGGAACGAGACGTCTCTTGAAATACAAAAATGTTTTCACACGTGATTTCCGGGACCAATGATATTTCGTCGTCCAGTAAGATGGACCAAAACGGTCGATAAAATCGAGACTTTGATTTA
Source organism: Zhengitettix transpicula (assembly GCA_037074705.1). NCBI lineage: Eukaryota > Metazoa > Arthropoda > Insecta > Orthoptera > Tetrigidae > Zhengitettix > Zhengitettix transpicula. The sequence goes on from CM073593.1 coordinate 11,520,935, forward strand.
ATTTAAGTTTTCAGTCCAACCACCAGCCCTTGGTTGAAATTTCTCTATGTCGTCAAGAAACAATTGTGAATATTTTTCCAAATATTGTTTAGAGACTATTTATTCATTACGCGCCTTTGAAATAAATAATTTGCAATTGGGTTACTTTAAAATGGGAATCAAAAAATTTTTATCACTGCAATTAATCTCGGAAAAATACAACTTAGTTCATTGCAGCATCTATGATATGGAGTTTTATTCATCTTGGGGGAGATTAGATTTGTTAAACTCCATGACGATAGTTCGGCTTCGATTCTTGGGTTGTGCCATGGGGAAAGATAAGATATTTACAGGTTTCTATTTCTGTGGGGGTTAATATGCATTATCAGGCACACAGAGCTAAACCTCGTCTGAAAAGTATTGTGTCGTTTCTGATGAGCGGGTTGGGAGATTGCGTGCATCTTTAATTACTTGCGCATTTATTATATGGTTCAAATTAGGTTCTCGAGGCTGGGAGTTGTGGAAAAACATTCTTCGTCTTATTCTGAAAAGGTATTGTAATTGTCTAAAAACAACAAGTCTTTATTTAATAGATCATATGTCTATGAAAATTTAAGAACTATATTTACCACCTTATAAGTAGCTCTTTTGGCTTCCGATCGAGTGAGAAGCCGATTAGAAGTCCAAGTGTTACTTAAGCACTTGCCTATGGGCACAAATATTTTATAATAACTTAATTTTAAGTTCGCATTAACAACAACGTCATCAGCGACCGGACCATTCCACCATTCTGCTTAAAGATATCGAGTTAAGGGAAGAAGAATATTCACGGTTCAAATTTAGGGCATCTTTTCTTGTCTTTAACGTTAATTAATCCAATTAAAAATAAATATAATTTTTGTTGTTATAATATAGGTGTCAAATATATAATTGAAGCAGAAAAGTAATTTTAAATTCATGCTACAGTTCAAAAATAGTTCAATAGCCTCGTAATTGCTGCTCGCCTCACAGCGAGACAATGTGCGACATTTTAAAGAAAGCATAAGGCTTATTACTCTCAACTTGCAGAAAATGGCGACCTCATATTCTAGCTTTCAAAGGAGAACCACCCCCCACCCCTCTACTCGGGAACAAAGCTCAGACCGAATAAATGGAGCTCTTAGAAATACAATTCCAACTCCTCGCAGCAGAGTCGCCTTGTTTGTGAGACTTTTGAGGCAGCGACTCTCACATAACAAAAAAAAATCCTCTTGGATACTTGCACCCAGAAATAAAATGAAGTCTTATTAGGCAGAATTGCACGATGATATTTCTGTGTGGAGATAAAAAAAATGTGTCACCCTAAGAAGAACGATTTTGAACAATTTGTTTACAGAGTTCGGTCAACCGAGCAAGATAAATGCGATATTAACAAGAATTTAAACACCTGTTACGGCAAATCTGTAACATTTTATTTTAATCAAATATAAAGAAACCATTTACGTAATAAGGTACTGATTTTAGAGAGGGTTGAATTACTTGCCACGTTTAACTGACTACGATTTCGGAGCTTGCTGTCGAAACGTTATTAGGTGGGTTAAAATAAGAAAATTATATTCGGAAGATATTGTTTTACTGTAATAATACTACGTATTTATATCATTTATATGTTAACTTACCTCGCAATAAAATACAATAAGTTATGGCAGTACAATTTTAAAACATTAATAAAATCAGAGCGATGAGATCCAATCCCAGGCTATCCATGGGTTGGGGGTGGATACTTTGAGCAGTCGCAAAGTTACACATCCACCCCGACGCCATATTACTACAAATAAACTTAAATAATTTTAAAGAAAAACTTGTCTCGTTGCGAAGTTAGGTGTTTGTCCCAATGCTGGATAACTTGTAGTTTAGAAATTCCATCGGTGAAGTTTTCTTCCGTGTTCGTCATGTAACGTATAAAACTCATTTTCACGTTGTTTTTAAATATTTCCCTCTTACCACTGCCACTATCACTGCTAGGAATATCTTACAAATGTGTTTACCAATTTGGTTGAAATTGGTCCATGCTCTTTGCTTTTAAAAGTGTATAAAAACACACATAAACAGTTACATAATTATTGAAGACCTAAGTGATAGTTGTTCAATAACTACGTTTTTAATAGTATTAATTTTATTATTAAATATTGATAGGAATTAACTAGTGACAACTAATTTCCGCGCAAAATGTCTTCTTATCTATCAATGCCACGTGGGCTGCTAGATCTAGAACATTCTTGCGGGTTCACTTCCTGCGTCATTCCAAAAATTGTGGCGTTGACCTTCGATGCCTTTGCAATTACACCGTCAATACTTTAGTTAAGTTGAAATTAACCCCCCCCCCCCTCCCTTATAGGTATAGGTCGGGAAGAAGCCATCAAGGGCTAAATAGTCCAAAAAAAGTTTACATAGCAGTTTTTAATCACGCGTTGACCAAAATATTACTGTCGCTTTAATTTACTTTCCGAACTGATATAATTAAATTCCCGGGCAATGCAGGGAACCCAATTAGTGTAATAATTATAATTTATGTGAAGAATTTAATACGACTGACATGGTTGAAAAAACCAAGATTCAGTCGTCAAATAATCCTTTTTTATTCAATTCGTCAAATTAACAAACCGAAGCCATCTGAAAATTTTTAAAAAACACCATATATATATATATATATTGTAGTAATTGGTAATTAAGGCATTGTTCTAATTGAAAAGTTGAATTGTAGAAGACTCATTATTGGTGGATATAGCGGACGCCGCAACAAACCGGCAATGCAAGGAAAGTATTGTTGATCGGTCGAGAAGGTTTTACGCGCTCAAAATTTACGAGACGAACGAACAGTTGGGCAGCGGACAGCAAGTAGAACACAGTAAAAGAACGAACAGTTGGGCAGCGGACAGCAAGTAGAACAGAGTAAAAGAACGAACGGTTGGGCAGTAAACGGCGAGATGTTCAGATTAAAATTCTAATTCACGAAAACCTGAACAATCTTTGTCAGTCAGCAGTGAAGACTGAAAGGTCTAATTTAAAGAACGAGAAAGTGTTCCAGTAACCAGTACGCTGTTATATCAAAAATGCAGAAACTGAACTAGTCTTCAGTCAACAGACAAAACCAATGAGGTGCATTTTCAACAAAAATCCACGAGATCTACAAATCCAGGTTGCAGTAAATCATCGAGAATCGACAAAGTTATTTTAAACCAACTAACAAACTACGCTAATTAGAGTCTGTGAGAACTTAGAATCAGCGATATCCCAAAAATTGTGCACGAAAAGTTAAAATGAGACCTGGGCTGCCGTAAGTAGAAAGAAAACTTTAAAATCATTGTAAACCACGTTTAAAAGATAAACGTCAGATCGTTCTTTAATTATCGATAAAATGAGATCTTTAATTATTCAGATCATTCTTTATTTCTTGATAAAAATTGAAATTGTTTAAATTCAATCTTTTGTATTATTTCTTCAGCAACAAATTTCGTCTATGTTCAGATGCATTGATTCCCATATAAAGCAAATGTAATTTTTGTGATTTTGATTATATAAATTCTGCCATTATCAAACCCAGTTCAAGACCCTGAGATCCCAAATATTTTGTGATTTGAATACTTGTTTTAAAATTGTTAATAAATCTTATTTAATAGTTTTCACGTAATAGTTCTTTTCATTTAAAAACGCCACATAATTCATATCATGAATTATTATGAAAAGATGCAAGCTAAATATATAAAATTATTACAATATATCTACGTTTATTAGATCAAGACTTCATAAGGAATCGTGTGTACATATCTGTAAATCTAATTATAAAATATTAATATCTCTCACTATTCACACAGTCTGTGCGTAAAAGATACAGATTAATAATGGGAAATACGAGACTAAGATTAATAATTTTTAGGAATGACTGATGGTACGAGTTTGAGTTATGTCACGAACTAAGGTTCCTGGAGGGGAGGTCGTAATGCCTGAGCTGACGTTAAATGTTAAGCACACCTGCCTTTCAAGGCCTGCAAAGGATCTGTTTGTTTCTGAAAGACCTGGGGTGCGCTCCCGGGCGTTTCTGCAGAGG